>OX451741.1:547546617-548759117 GCA_948472305.1 Vicia faba
AGGTGTCACACCAACGTAGCTACTGCTTCATCCGTGTCGGTCTACGCCGGACAGATCCCTCACAGTTTATTGCTACTTACCTAAAAAAGGATACCCCCAGATCCGGGTTAGGATCTATAAAACTCCGATATAAGCCCGTAAAATTAAAGCATACAAAGCATGCAATTAAAAACACAAGTGATCTAATCCTAAGGTACACCTCACTTATAAGATTCCCCAGCAGAGTCGCCAGTTCTGTGATCGGTGGAAATAGAACTGACTGTTTTGGAATGCTGGTTCGCGTTTGCATTTCGCAAAGTGTCGCGGTAAGCAAGAGTCGCCACCATCTTTTATTTAATCCAACAAGGAAAGGACAAAAGCACTGCAAAATTCCTTTTCGAGATGTTTCTCGGGTTCGGGAGGTAGATTATAGAAAGGGAAGGTGTTAGCACCCTTTCTATCCGTGGTTATCCACGGGCTCTTAGGTACTTGCTCACTATGTTTTCAAAATTTTGCTTTTCTTTGTGATTGTGGGTTTTGAAAAAAAGTTTCGTTTGAAAACTTCGATTTAACTCTTGTTTCTGTCCTCAAGAGTGTATGAAGTGTTTGTTTGAAAACTTTGTCTGAAAAGTGTAAGTGCGAAAAGTTGTTTTATTTTGAAAGAGCAAGTACCTGAGAACCTCTACCTACTCAAAAGAAATTAAGCTGTGTAAATGTCCTTTAGACAATGCTATCCCACTATTGAGAAGTAGGTAGCACCGTCGTTGGAGTTTCCGGGTCAATTCGATTAGGGACATGTGGTCACTAAAGCAATGGTAGGACGCCTTAGCGGTAACCCTAATGTCTTAGATAATTTTTTATCGAGGCAACCGTTTCGAGGCAACTTTGATCTTTAGACAGGAGGACGACCTCTAAAACACCCTATACTCAATGACCACGTCGAGGCAACCAAGTGAGGTGTACCCTAGGAGTGGCATGTGCGAGTGTGTCGGGTTTCAGTTATGTTATCTTTGTACATGTTATGGTGAGCTACGGTTGATTTTAATTTAAGAGAGATCTTGACATGCATAGCCTAGTTAGCATACATCTAGCAGTTAATAGTTGCAGAAAATAAAACTAAGCTATTACAAGGCGTCGGGTATTTACATCGCCAAAAACAAACCCTTGAAAAGTAAATTGCGGAAAATTAAATAAAAGCGATAAAAAGGGTCCTAATTAAAGCTATTACATCCTCGGAGCAAATACAATTATATGGATCAAAATAATATGCGCGAGAAAAATTGAATCAGAGAGTTTTTTAGGGTTTTGACCCTTTTTTGAGAAAGAAGGAGATTTTTATTATTTATGAATTAAATTAAACCTAAACTAATTAATTAATAAAAAAAAATATTTTTTTGGTTTTTTAATGTTTTAAGGAAATAAAAATAAAATGATTAAAAATGGTTAAAACCTAATTCTACATTAATTTTATTTATTGTGAAAATATTATTATTATGCCTAATTAAAACTAAACAAATTAATTATTTATTTATTTACAAAAATAAACTAATTAAATTTAATAAATAAAAATATTATATTTTTTTAGTTTTCTGATTTTATTATGAAAATATTAATTTGATTAATTAAGTAATAATAATAATAATTAATAATAGTAAAAAAAAACAATTTAAATAAAAAATATAAAAAGAAGAAAAAGAAATAAACCCAGGGGGGTGTTGGGCCCAAGAGGAGGTAGAGTCAGCAATTCTTGGCCCATTATGCTTCCAGCTTGTTTGACTTTTTAGATCATCCACGCGTGTGTTGACCAGGGACCATGGTAAGGACTCAGCTTTGGCCATCAGATTTGGGTGTGGGGACATTTGGCGCACAGATTTTTGAGGTGTATGGTGGACTACCTTTGGAAATCTGCATGTGAACATATGAAGAAAAATGGAATAAATGTTTTGGGGGACCTGGGATTCGAACCCATGTCCCAATGATCATTGGCCAGCGCGTCTACCACCCAACCACCTGCATCCTTTTATTATTTGGATAATAAGCAATTATTATATATCAAACAATCAACATGCTGTAAAATAAAAAAACAAAACGCGCGCTTTTTCAAATTGACCAACCATATGCTAACACATCATCATCTTCAACCTTGGTTCTGTGTAAACAGAATCAAATAGCGGGGGTTTTCAACCTCCACTACCTCCTGCAAGGAAAAATAGCGAATAGAAATATAGCAAGCATAAATATTTCGCGAGGTATGGGTTCCCATCGTCTTGGCCTCACGATTTCAACCATGTATCCCATTGGCCCTAATTTTTCCTGGATTGAAAAGCCCTCTTTAAAAGCTTGAAAACCCTAGAAATTCAATCATGGCATCTCTCGATTCAAGGCACTATAATTCAATTCAATCATTCCATTAGCTTTGTATGATCTCTAGCAATGCAAATCAGTCACAAAAACATGTTAAATGCGCATGAATTAAGAGATACAATTCTGAATAAGAAGTGCAAACCGTGGGACTGTATGTCGTGATTCCTTGAGCTTTGATGCTTGAATTTGATTGCAAATCGTTCCTGGTACCTCCTGCAATGTGTTTGGATGAACAAAACGCCTTGAATTGACCTAGAATGCAAGAACCAGTTTTGAGTTTTCTTGAAAATTCTTGAATTTGACAGGGTCGCTTCTGCAGCTTTTTCACGTGTACTAGGGTATGGTTTGCTTGCTTGCATATAAGGGAAACAAATTAGGTCAAGAGCTGGGCCAATATCCATGTGCATTGATGATTGAATCCTTGATTGATAAATCAAATATTCTTGATTTTTCATGATTGAACAAGTTGCCAAAATTGGATTTTTTTTGTATATTTTTGATTGTGCACGAATTGGTCAGCATATTTGGATCATATTTGATTCACAAATTGATTTAAAAAATCAAATCTTCTATTTTCTTATAATTTAAATTAATTAAATGAATTAATATATATTAAAAATCCATTTAATCAATAAATTCAAGAAAATAAATCTCATTTAACTTGGTGGGTCGTGCATAGGTCATGGGTGAAGTTTCAAGAAGAGATTTGAGGCCCATTAGCAAAAGGAAGGTGTTTTGAGCAAAGTTGACTTTTGCAAATTCATGAAAATTTCCCAACTTCTCCAATGCACAACTTGCTCAATTTTGATCATATGACCATGTTCTTGGACATTTTGGAAAGACCTTGAAGTCCTCTAACCAATGCCTTTGGTCCCATGTCATTTGAATTTACCAATCTCAAGTTATGGCCTTTGACTCAAAGTGTACTTTTGTTGACTTTTGAAATTGACCTATAATGTAAAAATTTGTAACTTTTTGTGAGAGCACTTCTAGATCTTGGGGTGTGAAGATGGATTGTAGGAAATCACATCCTCTTCAAAATTAGCTTTGGATGAAATTTTTATGACAAACCATGAAAGAGTTATTGCCCTGGTCAATGTACAGTTGACTTTTCTACTGTCCAAAAATAGTAACTTTTGCATCTTGATGATTTTTGAGCTATTCTTGTGTAATCATGATCAATACTTGATCAAATGATGATTGTGAACTCAAAATAAGATGTTGACCAAAAATTCTGACTTTTGACTGCAAAATGACCATTTTGCCCTTGCAGTTGACTGTAAATCAAATGGAGCTTTTGACTGTGCAAATTGGCACTGTGAGTCTTGAAACTTGGCATGTAGGTGCTTGAGAATGTATATAGGCTTATAAGACTTGATTGAACCCTTGAGAGCCCCAAATTCCTTGAAAGAACCAAAACCCTAATTTAAGCTGTCTTCTGCTCAGGAGATGGCTTGACTGTCTAACTCTTGAGCAATCTTGAACCATTTGGAATGATTCTTGACAAATCTTGAGGAATATGGGAGGGCAAATTTTGGGGTACAACAGGATGGATTCACTTCTTCCAGTTAAAGATAGACGAATCAAAGACCTCTTCTGGTTAGATTTATTTCTTTCAGTTAAAGACATGCAAATCAAAGACCTCTTTTGGTTAGATTTAGTTCTTCCAGTTAAAGACAGGCGAATAAAAGACCTCTTCTGGTGAGATTTATTTCTTCCAGTTAAAAACAGGCGAATCAAAGAACTTTTCTGGTTAGATTTGTTTCTTCCAGTTAAATATAGGCGAATCAAAGACCTCTTTTGGTTAGATTTATTTCTTCCAATTAAAAACAGGCGAATCAAAGACCTATTCTGGTGAGATTTATTTCTTTAAGTTAAAAACAGGCGAATCAAAGACCCCTTCTGGTTAGATTTGTTTCTTCCAGTTAAAGACAGGTGAATCAAAGACCTCTTCTGGTTAGATTTATTTCTTCCAGTTAAAAACAGGCGAATCAAAGATCTCTTCTGGTGAGATTTATTTCTTCCAGTTAAAAACAGGCGAATCAAAGACCTCTTGTGGTTAGATTTGTTTCTTCCAGTTAAAGACAAGCGAATCAAAGACCTCTTCTGGTTAGATTTATTTCTTCTAGTTAAAAATAGGCAAAACAAAGACCTTTTCTGTCACCATGGATGGCATCTGTAATCCCATCTCCGACAACTCTCCATTATCTCTCCAAATGGAATCTTTAAGCCCATTCCCGACACAATCAACCACCATATCATCGAGTACAAATTTCTGGGCACTCTAGTGTTCAATCATCTTCCACCTTCAAATCACGAATGGAGGACTCGCCAATCTAACTCCTCGGGTTTAATAAGATTAAACAAGGGCAGTTGTTGTACTCCAAAATTTGCCCTCTCTTTTTTTAAGACCTTTCTAACAAGGATTTTCAAGTTCAAGTTTGCACAATTACAATTGGACTTTTAATGCTCCATGTAGTTTCCATGAATCATATTGGGCTCTCAAGCATCAAATCAAAGAAGAGCAAGTTTTCCTTGATTCATAAGCTTTGATTGGGCATCTAAATCCTTCGAGCAAGCTTGGTTCAGAATCTTTGATTGGGAATTCGGCCTCCTTCAAGCAATCTTTATTTCACAAGCTTCGATTGGGAATTTGGCCCTCTTTGATGCAAGCTTGGTTCACAAGCTTCGATTGGGCATTTGGCCTCCTTCAATGCAAGCTTAGCTCACAAGCTTCGATTAGGCATTTGGCCTCCTTCGATCAAGTTTAATTCACAAAGATTCGACTGAGCATTAGCTGCTTCATGCTTGTTTCGATCCACAGGGTAAGGGATTCCCACATGCTAGCATGCACAAGGCAATGACTTCCCTCATGCTAGCATGCACAAGGCAATGACTTCCCTTATGCTAGCATGCACAAGGCAATGACTTCCCTCATGCTTTCTTTGATTCCACCTTTAAACCCTTCAACAGATATAGTTTCTACACTATGCCACATAATTTGTTGGATTCGAAAGACACATATTTGGTGGTCCATTCGAAGAACATGAATTTGTTGGATTCGAGGAACACGTATTTGGTGGTCCATTCAAAGAACATGAATTTGTTGGATTCGAAGAACACATATTTGGACCATTCGAAGGACATACAAGTGGTCTATTAGAAGAACATTCAATTGGTTCATTCGAAGGACATACAATGGGTCCATTCGAAGAACACACAATTGATGTTTTGTCTTTTGATGAGTCTGGTCGAAGGCTGCTGGACAAAGTCGTATGTGCTGACAAGTCCAAGTCTTTTGCACTGCTATGAAACAGTCCTACACCAAGCTGACACAACACTCCAAAATTGAGGCAAATTTGTCCTGCTATATTGTTCCCATATTTGCACCAAATTGGCATACAAGAGCTGCACCTCGAAGTCCATGAAGACAACATACCCAATTTGTTCAAATTTTATTTGTCCCCCCCCCCCCCCAAATCTCATCCAAACTCTTCTATAAATAAGATGTTTCACAACACATCTAAGGGTGGCTTTTTAGTAGCTGGAGAGAGTTTTGTTGGCAAGGCAAAGAGAGGGGAGAGAGCACTTAAACATTCTTAAACCTAGAATAAAAAAAAAGCACAACACCTTTGTTTCTTTCTTTTGAATCCAGAACCAAAGGAACACAGCACTTATTTTCTTTCTTTTAAACCCAGAAACAAAGAAATACAACACCCCCGTTTGTTCTCTCTTTCGAATCCCAGTTTCCCTATCCTTCGAACTCGATTTCCTTCCTTCCTTCGAATTCAAGGATATACAGGTCAATAACTCAAAGTCCAAAACACATTCCAGCTTCAAGGTGAGTCTTCTTGACTTTAAACTTTTCGTTTCAAGCATAACATATAAATAATCTTTTGTTTATTTTTCGTTTCTAATATTTTGTTTGTTTTCTTTTCTTATCCAAATACATGTTAAGAACTAACCTTCAAGACCATAAGACAATGTTAGTGTGATGCGATGGGAGAACTGACTTGAGGGTTTTGCGTTTTATCGTAAATGTTGCAGTTAGCAAGAGTCGCCACCGACATTTCTTTTATCCAAAAGGAAAGGTGAAAAAGCACAAGAAAGACCTTTGAGATTGTTTCTTGGATTCAGGGGGTAGATTATAAAAAGGGAAGGTATTAGCACCCTTTTTATCCATGGTTTTCCATGGGCTCTTAGTTACTTGATAGATCACTTGCTTTTGTTTGAATTTGTGTTTTGTGTGGTTTTTGAAAGTATTTTGTAAAAGAGGCCATTGTTTAGGCAATCTTTGAAATGATTATCGTTCGTAAGAATGTATACAAAGATGTTGATCTTTTAAAAATGTTTTCAATTTTGTAAGATGTTTTGAAAGTGTATGATTGTTTTGAAAATAACAAGGATGTTTGTTTTGAAATGGAGCAAGTAATTAAGAGCAATCTACCTACTCAAATATCTTTCTTGTTCATTTTCTTTTCCTTTGACATTGTTGTCTTACCATTGATTTGGTAAGCAACCCTATCTCTGGATGTAAACAGGACAAGCGTGGGTCATCGTATAGCCATGATTAGCAATGTTGCAAGGTATTTTAGCATTCTTTTAGAGGGACTGAGATCATTTGTAAGGCAACTTTAAATAGTGTCATCGAGGGACTACGATCTTGTATTTGCTTGTTTTTGCTAAGATACCTTACATGCGTAATATGGCCATTTTGTATAAGGCAACCAAGTGGAGTAACCCTAGGGGTGCTTGTGTGCAAGTGTGTTATTTTCATGCTTGATTTTGTCTTGGATTAGGGTTTTCTATTTGATTGGTTTTATCTTTCCATATAAACCCTAATTACTAGCATGTTATGTAAAAGCGATAAATTACAAAATTTAAAGTTACTACGCTATTATAACATTTGTGGGAGGGGAGTATACAATTTATGAATGGGGATTGCAATAATGTAAACCTAATTAATCTATTACAACCAAATTGAATTTGTACAAGAATTGAAATAAATAATATACAAGGTGAATTAAATATGCAAGAATTATAAATGCAAAGAAAAAGATTTTTTGTTTGGTTTCTTAAGGAAAAAGGGCTTGATTTTAACCTAATTAGATAAAGAAGATAATTAGTCAAGTTTAAATTCATTAAGAAAAAGATTCTTGACTAAAACCCTAATTCTTCTTAATTGATTAAAAGGAATGAAGTTTATAAAAAAGGCATTTTTTTATATTAAAATAAGTATATTTAAATAAATAATGATCTAGTTTTAATTTAATTTTTACAAGGAAATTAATAAAAGTAAATAAAGTATGATAAATAAAATAATTTTTTATGTGAAAAAATATTTAAATTATGTCAAATATAAATCTATATTTTTTATATTTTTTTAATGATTTTTTAGTATTTTAGAAAATATATTTTAAAAAAAAAAGGGCCAAAGGGTGTCACAAGTAAATAGGGCGTATGCGAAGTATCTTCCAATAAACTCAAAAATATTTTAGAATTTTCAGAGATACACCACTATGTAAGGTGTAATGAGAAATGATGAGTCATAGGAGTCCTTTGGCATTTTATTAATTAAATGAAAATTTTACTTCGTACCTCTATATTTATCCTCATACCCCTACATTTTATAAAAATACCAACTTTACCCTTGTATATTTTTAACTAAGTTATTATTTTATTTTTTAATATTTTTTTAATTTTTATTTTATATACCGGATGACTTTGTAAAAGTGTTCCGAAAATCAATTTTTTACACAATTTTTATTGTATTTTGGAAAACTTTTCAAAAGTGTTCCGAAGTCATTTTTTAAACATTATTTTATTTTGTGTTTCATAAGACTTTTCAAAAGTGTTTTGGAAATTAATTTTTTACATGATTTTCATTTTGTAATCAGAAAACTTTTCAAATGCGTTCCGAAAGTCAATTTTTTTACATTATTTTTATTTTATATTCCGGAAGACTTTTCAAAACTATTTCGAAAGTCATTTTTTATATCATTTTTATTTTGTGTTTCAGAAGATTTTTCAAAAATATTTCGAAAATCAATTTTTATATTTTTTTATTTCTATTGCGTGTATCGGAAGACTTTGCAAAAGAATTTTAATAGCCAATTTTTTTTTTTTTACATTTTTTAACTTTTAATAAATTTAATATAAGGGTATTTTGGTCAAAAGAAATTATAATATAGGAGTAGGGGAATAAATATCGGGGGTAGGAGGTATAATTTTCTAATTAGCTCGTAATTAGGTTGGTTAAGGGTGCAACTAGCGGTTATCAGTTTTCACATAGTTAATTCATTCGGTGGTGTTGTTGCCAAAAGTAAAGTGTGGTTTTTTATTTTATTAATTATTAAAATCTCCGAAACCCTAAAATCTCCTTCCCGGAACCCTAAAAATCCCAACCGTAATTGAAATGGAAGTGTCATGGCTGAGTGCAATTTTGGTCGGCGCCGGTTATCTCGCATTCGGTTACTTCATTGGTTCTCACTATCCCCATCGTTTCTTTTTCTCCAATAGATTTTCATCCCCTAAAGACAAAGATGCTTCACTTCTCAATCACGACAAGAACAGTAAGCAGAAGAAGAATAGTAAGCCCAAAATCAAAGATTCACTTGAGGTTGAACAGCTCGCGGAAATTCTCGAGGATTTTAAGATGGTAAATTCGCCAAAAAAGTTGTTTTTTTTGCTAACCTAGTGACTTTATTTTGATGGGTTGCTTAAAAAATTGTTCCTTTTTGTGTAGATACTTGTTGTTAGAAATGATCTTAAAATGGGTAAAGGAAAGATTGCAGCTCAATGCAGGTATATAATCTTTGTTAATGTTACTTTGGTTTTGTTTGGTTAAGTGTATATTTGGTTTAGCTTTTTGAAAGAGCCATAAAGGAATTCTAGAGGTGTAGAATTGATTTTGAAGTGTTTGGTTCTTCAAGTAGAACTGATTCTGTATCCAAAATTGATTCTACTTGAAGCTTGGTTCTTCTAAAGTTATCCAAACATAAATCACTTTATATTCAACTCATTTTTAACCATAATCAATTTTACAGAATTAATTCACTCATAATCAATTTTTTTCACCGCAAAACCAAACATACGCTAAATAACTTGTGAAAATAAGCAGAAAATATCTTAAGCTGTTTTCATATGCTCTGATAAGTTTGAATAAGCCAATCCAATCAGGTGCCTTATTTGCTTGAAACGTGAATACCTTCCAAATAGATTACTATTGCTTAGAGTGTGACACATTAGCGTAATAAACTCTTTATTCCACTAGTTTGTAGAAGCGCGTTGACATAGAGATCCCTCATCTATGTGAATGGTGGACTTGTTTATTGCTCCTATTTTGTTTTTGTTTGTTATTTAGTTTTTATCCTGCAAAAAACATGATTAATGGTTCAAGCTAAGTTTTATGTCTCTTTCTTTTTTGTAGTCATGCAACGTTGGGACTGTACAAAAAGGTTCTTTATCGAGCTCCAAAGGCTTTAAATAGGTACTGTCACTGGTTGAGCTTTTGGTCATCTTGAACTGTGTAACTTCATTCTCAAGTTTTCAATGCTAATGTGCAGGTGGGAGATGTCTGCACAGCCCAAGGTTGTTGTCAAAATTGAAAGTGAAGAGGATATGCTGGCTTTGCAAGTATGTATTGTTTGATTTTTAGGGAAATCTTGTGCTACATTAGCTAGGTTCTCTTTACTGGATACTTGCGTGCTATACATTGGTCTGTTATTTATTATTGTGATTATGATAAATGAACACTACTAGTACTAAAGTTTCTTTTGCTGGGAAAGTATGCAAGAGATGGCCAGCAACCAGGAGTAACATAGATAATACATGTCCTTTTGACATTCGAAATATCCCAAAAAATAGTAGATTTTGGATCAGTTATTTTACTTGTAGAAATTGTCTAAAGGCTGTGTAGCCGATTGATGAGAAGGAGGACTAGGACACTTTCATTCAGCAGTGCAAGGCATGAAACTTGGGCTTAAATGGCAAAACCTTATCTGCAAGCTTTAAACTTAGAAAATGCACCTATATGCTTATATGAAAAAAGCAAAGTTTGTTGTCTGGGATTGCTAGTTAGTAACATAAATGAAGTGATAGGTCTTTATAATTCAGGCTGTATATGATGATTGGGCAGGGAGAGGAAGTGGTGAAAGTTATTCCACGGAAAGATATCGATTTTAAAAAATGCCAAATTTTAAAGAAAAATATCCTTTTATTTTGTTAGGCTGAAAAGATTAATTGAATTATGTTTAGTTTGTATTAAATTGTATGAAAAAATACAAAAGAAGTTACAGATATGAAAGTTTTCAATAAGAGTTGGTAATTTGTGTTATAAACAATGAATGGCTCGGGAGAGAGGAGGTATTGATATCTGATAGCATAAAAAAATTGTCCACCCTAAAAGCTGAAGTGTTCATAGCTTGTGTTAAAACTCTGAACTCAGTAAATGAGCATTTTGTATTTCCAAGAGTTATTAATCCCGGATAGCGGAGCGGTAGATCCCAAAAGTGGGATAACGGGATAACTTTTTGTACTAATAATTATATGAATAATCTATAAAACATATGTCATATACTTAATGTGAAATCAAACAAATAACAGAACACTCGAAAGATTTATAAAATTGACGGTGCAGTAGAAGATGACGATGCCGTTGTCTATAAATAAAAGAGAAAAGAGTAATAAGTTATTAAAAAATAACACATTAAAATAAGTGGAAGAACATTTAAAAAACAGGGGAAAAAGAATTGAATTAAAAACAGAAACAAGAGTGGAAGAAGTGGGATAAAACAGGGGAATGAAGTAGAACTTTAAAAAAAAAAACAGAGTAAAAAAAATGAAAACAGAAAAAAAATAAAAAATAAAAAATAAAATGAAAACAAAAAAAGAAATGGCAACAAAAACTGTGTAGAAGAAAAAGAAAATAAAATAAAATGAAAAAGAAAAAATAAGAGTAAGAACGAAAACAGAAAAGAAGGGAAGCGAAGAAGAAACAGCAACGTGCAGCGGCAAGTTCGGCGGTAAAGACAACCGTTTGAGAAGCGAAACGTGAAAGAGAAAGAACATGTGTGAAGCTGTTCTATTGTGTTTTGTTGGCTTAGGGAAAAATCAGAATGTTCAATTGCCAGAAACGATCTTCAACCTTCATATTTTAAGGGGTAAACTTGACTTTTCGCAGAAAAATTGACCAAAGCAGCTTGGACCGGGAAAAAACCGTGATGCGCGAACCGCTATCCCACGTGGAGGGGCCGCGATTTCGAACTGCGACGTGTTGCGCTCCTCCGTAGTGGAAGGTGGACGCACCGGGACAAGATCCCGGGATAGCGGCGCTCCAGGCCGCTATTGATAACACTGTATTTCTTTTATATTATTCTAATAACACTTGGATTGCATCTGGTTTCTTAAACTTGGTAAGTTAGATATGTCTTTTATTATTGTTAAAAGTAACTACTGTGAAAGGCTTAATAAGCCTAGTTAAATATTCTAGTAATCTATGAGGATGTAATCAGAATCTCAAATAGCTGATATTATAAACTATATTTGATTTATGATCGGTATCATCTTTGTCTAAGAATCAATTTGTCTTATTCCATCTGCATCAATTTCTCCAAAATTAGGTTCTTGCATGTTTATCTTCCAAACTATCTTAAATTTTAGTCTAATGCATTATGTATGACTCTCCTATCTAAAGATAGATTTTGGTTTAGTGAAATTGTCGTTTGATGTGTTAGGCAAGGGCTAAATCTCTTAAGTTACCTACTCATATCACAATTGATGCTGGTCGAACACAGATTGCACCGAGTAAGTATTTCAAACTACTCTTATTCCGTTATCTGACTGATTTGTAGTGTTTTGCCGCATAATTGGAACTTTTACTTGTGTTTGTGTTCTTTATCTTCTTAAAGGAAAAATGAGAAATTTATTAACGTCTCACACTCGAGGGTATGTTTGGATTGGTGGTATGTGATGGAATGAAATGGAGTTTGTTTGAATTTGCAAATAATGGATGGAGCGGAATGAAACATGATTTGATCCATTTTATCCTATTCCATCCAATCTTTCAATTTTCATTCCGCTCAATTTGGGGTGTATGCAACTTGGGGTGTATGCAACTTGGGGTGTATGCAACTGAATAAACTAATTAGTTATGTTCCATTCCGTCAAATTAACTAAAATACCCAAACTATGGAATGGAATATCCGATCCATTCTGCTCCGTTCCTCTCCGTTCCATTCCGCACCGCTCCATTCTAGTCCATCAATCCAAAAACAACCTGATAGTTGATGCACATATTCAAGTACTATAATTGTCCGGATATATCAATTAAACTGTGTATGTAGAAGCCAGTACACTTAGAACTGAAAAGATAGTTTTCAAGCAATCCCCTAAAAATGAAATATACACTGAACTTTAATCCATGCTTGAAAATGCTGCTTCATCCTTGTATTCTGAAGAAAAGAGATGTGCAGTTGGTTCCTTTGGACTTTATAACTGTTGGAAATAAGATAGGTGAATTTACATTTTAATTAGTACACGGAAATGAATAACTTCCTTTTGTTACATATTCTATTTTTGTCCGATAATGCTTATGATAGTTTTTTTTTCCTTCTAGATTCCAGAACGGTGATGGCGATTCTCGGTAATACTCTTCTCTAATATAATGACCATTTCTTTCCCATGCCAGTTTAGCTTTTCCTTTTCTTTTTATATAGCTCAAGTTAGTTCGATTTTAACATGATGCAGGACCTGTTGAAGTGGTAGATGAGGTAACAGGTGGACTGAAACTTCTTTAGTCGTCCAATCTAGGCGATAAATGATTTACCGTTGGGTTGGGTGTTCATGAAGGACAAGATGTTGAACGATATGGAACGTACCTTAGAGCCCCGGGAAGATTTGGCATGTTTTTTACCCACTCAAAATTTTGTAGTTTATTTTCAGTTGACAGTAATGATGATGATGAAAACTTGTAGTTGGAATCATGAAACTTGTAGTAAATACAGACGGTTGCAATTCATTGTTTTATATGAAAATGTTGTGTCCAAAATTTTATGTTGTTGTAGCATTTGTTTTTGGAAGATGTGAACTATTTTCAGGCCATCATAAACAAAATCATGGATGTATTTGGCATAAGAAGATACCGGTACTGGGAAAATAATAGAAATACCATGCATGTATTTAATCTCATGATGAATAAGCAGCATTGCGAGATAACATGCTTCACAGTGCTCATACTAATATGGACGATGGATCCATCGCAAATTCGCTTGTTTGAAAAACCACTTAAAATTACAAACATTCAAGAAAACCCAACGTCTATAAATTCCTTTTAAAGGATTGTCTATTGCACTCACACACTAGTGAAAATTGGAAAATGTCCTTAAAAGGATAGTTTATTACACCCACACACTATAGTGAAAATACAAAAATGTACTTCGAATACTAATATGCATTTTCGGATGCATCAAAAATCTCCACAATATTTTATAAGTGAGCCACCCTCAGTTTATTATAAATTAGTATGTAGATGTATCTTCAATCTTTCTCAAACTTTCTATGCATTGTGTCTAGTCTAAGAGCTTTATCAATCACTACCCAAGTCCATTTTATCACATTTGATAAGTTTTTTCATTTCTCTCTCTCTCTCTCTTTTTTTATTTTAAATTTGTGATGCATTACTAAAGATGTTGTTTAAGTTACATTAGGTTGTAGTTATATTTATAGTTAGATAGTTTATTGAGGCATGCATTGACATTTAGAGTATAGGACACAAGGCATTTATGTATTTTCTGCCATTTATGCATTTCAGGAAAATATGGAAGTGCACTTATGTATTTTGTCTGAATTTAATTTTTTAGAAATATAGAAATGCACTTCCCTATTTTGTCTGCATTGTTTGATTTTACACGTATGTCACCTAGGTTTGATTTTGTCTGCTTTGTCTGATTTAATTATAGATAAAATGACTAACAACTAAGATAGATTGATGCACGATAGAGTGTTCCAGCATGTATTTGTTCGCGGGGAGGGAGTTAGACTCTCGCGATCACTGGTTGGTGCTAGTTCATTTGATGCGAAAACGTCCAATTTTGGAGTTCAGGTGTCACCGACTTCGTCTTCCCAGAGGCAGGTGTCACCTGCTACATCCCAGAAGGCCCACATATCCATGTTGATGCACTTGTTGCTGATGTTGTCGATCATGATGTCGTTCATGAAGTTTTTCGAGGAGGATTCTATGACACTTCACTAATGCCTTTATATGCAAACTATGCTGCTAGGCACGTGTGAGATTGATAAATAAAATAACTATTTGTTCTTTGAAACACGTGTTATAATATTTGAACTTTATAACGATGATGTATTTTTTTTGTTGCAATACCGCGATGCTTTAAAAAGCATCAACCAAGGTATAAAGATTCTAAAGCAGGAGCAGTTCGAGGAGCAATCATTTCATGATGTCATGCAGTTATCTAGGTTGTAATATTTATGCATGACATATTGTTATGGACCATGGTATGTTGTCAATTTTTGTGGGGAGATGAAACTCAATGAAATCATGTTTTCATCTTCCGCATGGTGAGATGTCCATCACACTGAATGATGTGTTATCCTTGCTACATCTTCTAATCATGGAAAAATTATTAGATTACTCTAAAATCACCAGACCTGATGCCCTGGACAATGATGAATTATTAGACTATTCTAGAATTACCAGACCTGATGTTCTGGACAATGATGGTGACCTATTTAGGAGTTGATCTAGATGATACACATAAGAAGATGGATGACATTAGAGGTAGTCATGCTAGATTTTCATTGATAATCCCGCTTCAATGAAGGGTGACACTCAGTGAGCTTTAAGCATGATAAGCCCAAAATTAAGAGAGTTTATGAAAGAAAGAAAAAGAGAATTTTGGTGGGTGGTTCAATGTAAACCCTCTTAGATGGTTATTTAGAAATTCCTCCTCAATAGGAGGGAAGGAAAGGTGTGTGGGTATACCATAATTTATTTTATGATTTGTATTAGACAAATTGTTTCTTTCTTTCTTTAGAGGAGCTCAGCTATGGAATTGTAATAGGGATTTAGTTCTCATTTACAATTAATAATATCCTTCACAGTTTCATTCATGTTCTCTTCTACTTTGCTCTATCAATTGGTCATACTTGCCATTTTTCATGCCAGTAAAAATGGCAGATAAAGTTACCGCACTAGAAGATTGTCTTAACAGTATGGAGACTCATATGGATACGATGCAGAAAATAATTTTAAATGATAAGTGAAGTATGTTGGAAACACGATCACTGCACGAAAGTATTCTAATTGATGAGGGTTGATCTTCCTCTTCCTTCGATGAATTTTGCCTTTCACTAAGAAGGTGGAATTTTTACCTTTCAATGACCGCGTGGGTCACAAGAAAGGATACCTACTTTGAGGTTCAACGAGTTTCAGAAGGCATGCATATTAAATTCACCCAACTCAGTACAAAAGGTCAAACCATCCACTAGTTTAACCTTTGGAGGGATTCAACTGAGTGTTATCAAATGAAAACTGATAAGGAGTTTTTGATCGCTCGTTTCGATGTTGTTCACTTGGACAACCAATTTAAGTAACTCAAGAAACTCAAATAATATGGGTCCATCGAAGATTACATCTCCGAATTCTAGCTCTACTTGTCCTAGTGTGACCGGTTGACGGCGATGCAATTTTTGGGATATTTTTCTTGGGATTACGCCATGACATCCTCTCTCAAGTTCACACATTCAATCCAAGAAACCTTGACTAACCTATTAAACTTGCACGTTGTAACGCCCGTAATTTAATTAATTATTTAATTAAATTATTTTTGGAATAATTGTGAAGAAGTGTTAATAAATTGGATTTATTTTATTAAATGGAGAAATAATAATATATTTTAGGTATTATATTATTATGTGTAATAATGTTAGAAGCTAATATTATTTAAGGTGGGCTTGATTTGAGATCGTGGAAGTATTAAGGGGGGGTGTAGGTTTTGAGCCCATTAAGGAATAATCTAATAATATTAGGTTATTTTATTATGTGTTGTTGGAATAGAAAGAAGAAACAGTAGAAGGAAAAATAAGGATTGTGGAAACGTGAAGTTGCTGGTTTTGAAGGAAACGGCAAGAACGAGAAATTCAACCCAGAAATTGTAGAGAAACCTTAGATCCAAGGTAAGGGTGGGGTTCTGGCTTTATAATTGGGTTAATGATGTTTAATTTATGGGGTTAGATGTAATTGTTGTTTTGTTATTGGATTGAATAATGTATGGTGAATATTGATGAATTCTCGATGGATAAATGATGTTATGATGTTGTGTAATCGATGTTGTATTATAAGTTAATGTTAAGTGATGAATTATCATGGTTATGATGAGGTTTGTAGGACTGTAATTAGATTCTGGTAGTGAAAATACAGTAGAAAACGCAGAAAATTATACAGGAAATCGCAGGATGCGTCGACCTCAAACTGGATGAGTCGATGCAAGGAGGGTGTTTGACTCAGGATGAGTCGATGCATGCAGGGTTTGTGTAGATGCATGATGAGTACAAGACTCAGGATGAGTTGACGCGAAGAGAGGATGCGTCGATACACGAGTATGTGAGATTCAGGATGAGTCGACCGGTACGATGCATGTGTCGATACATGTTGTATTGAAAGCTAGAGTGAGTCGATCCATGGAGGGATGCGTCGACTCATAGCGTGAAGAAGAAGCAGGATGAGTCGATGCATAGTGTTTTGTGTCGATGCATACTGAATGATTTTGATAGAATCAGTTTTAAGTTGTTGTAACTTGAGTTTTAGGATGCTGTTTGAGATGTCGTTCGAAGCATTGATTAGCTAACGCGATGAACTTTATTTTAGATGATTAAAATGATGATTAAGAGGTGTAATTCCAGTAACTAATTTAGGACTTAGGATTAATTCCTGTAGATGACCATTGTGCTGTTTTTAGGACAGAATGATGAATTTTGAGATGTTAGAGGTTGCTGTTAGAAATATGACAGTAGGACTTAGTGATAATAATGATGTACAGTAGTAGAATAACAATATGGATTACTGTATTATTGATATACAACTGAGTTATTAGTAAGATGTGGTTAATCAAATGATGTTTGATAAGTAAATAATGTTTACTAAATTATTTTGAGATGTTTATGAGATGTTGTCGTTCTAAGATGTTTATGAGATGTTGTTGTTTTGAGATGACTGAAATGTTGTCGTTTTGATGATTGAGATGTTGTTATTTGAGATGACTGAAATGTTGTCGTTTTGATGATTGAGATGTTGTTATTTGAGATGACTGAAATGTTGTCATTTTGATGATTGAGATGTTGTTGTTTTGAGATGTGTTTTGAGATGTTGTTAACTGAGTGTGTTATTACATTCATGATGAGTCGCATACATTACATTTTTTGAGATGGCATGGATTGGCAAATTTTGAGATGAAGGCTATGCCTTATTGATGCCTCTATTAATTGACAGATTATATTTTTGAGATGAGAGTTCTGCTCCAATGGTACCACATGCATTTGCATAGTTTTGAGTCGCATTTTTGTGATTGAATAATGAGATGTATTTGATGTTGCTGAATGAATATATATGTTGTATTTATTGTTGATTATGAGATGAGAAGTGGTGATCTAATTTAATATATTAATTATCATGTGCTTTATTATATTGTTAGATATCTCACCCCTTCTTTTTGAATGTTTCCCTTATGCCGGTAACGTGCAGGTAATCGAGAGTGAAGGTTGTATACCTTCAATAGATCGAGTCGGTGTCATTGCTCTGATATATAACACTCGGAGGGATGAACGCTTGCTTATTTTTGATTGCTGATTTTTAGTTGTTAAACTTTAAATTGTCTATTTACTAAATATGAGATGTTTCGAAGTTGTTGTTGTTTTATTTAAAGATGTTATTGAAGTTTTCCGCTGCGTAGTTGTTGAATATTTTATTAAAGATGTTATGTTGTTAGTTCATCCGACATTTTGAAAAAGTGTTATATATCCATGATGAATGCAATGAATTTTTTAGAAGAATTTGTGACGTCCCGATTCATTTGTATGATTGAAATTTTATAACTCTGATTTATCTTACATATTTGCTTGGGGTAGAAATGGGGTGTTACACACGTAATGTTGAAGCAGAGTTTAATATTTAGAATAATTCAGATCAAAATAGTGGGTCACAGGTCAAAGTTGGATACAATGCATTTGGGTCTTGTTCACCTAAGCCATATGTTGCTCGTGAAGGTGAACCATATGGGCCAACAAGTTCAATCAAATCCTGATAAAATGGGACTTCAGGTTGAACCCATTTTCAACCCCATGTTCATATTTCTCAATTAATTTCACGAATCAAACGACCTCGTTAACATCCAGTTCAAACGGTAACACCTACAAGGATCTTCGTTGGCCTCTGACATATGGTATGCGTCATTTTTCAAATTCGGTGGTGCAAGATAGATGTACAAAGGTCTCTGCTTTCATTGCAATATGTGATGGCACTAGCTCCACCAATGTGCCGAAAAACAACTTAGTGTAATTCTAGGAGACGATGAGACGATAAATGATGAAGGGAAAATTCTAGCCTTGGATCCATTAATGAGGAGGTTATAGAGGTCCATGACCTTGAATGCAAATAGATGGGGGTGTTTGGAATCACTCATTCTAGATTTTTTAGCAACAAATACTATCAATATGGAAGATTTAGTGAAAGGACAGTGGTGCCACCCATAACTCCATCACCCCCACCATCATGGACACTTTGGGTCTTTCCGTATCTTGTGAGGGAATGTTATTGACTATTGGTGACTTAAAGATGACTCTTGATGGTTATGTTTTTGAATTAGGTGGTTTGGATATGATTCCGGGGTTGTTTTGCTTGAAACGTTGGGTAAGATTATTGTTGATTAATGATTGGAATGAAATATATCTTGGGTGCCTCATTACCTTGCCAGGTCCATCTAGCCGCGATGCTTCAGTTCCTCTTTACAATTTAGTGACCAATACATCTAATTATGTGTTTTGGAAGGGTATTTCTGGACTACAAATGTAGAGTTTTCTGCAAACCTATAAAATCCTAGAATCACACTTTTCGGTTAGTTCCCCAATGTTTTTAAGGAAATTTAGGGGATAAATTTCCTAGAAACATTTCTCGTTCTATTTCGTTATTGCATGTGGCTTGCCTTGCTAGTGTGCATCCTTATAGATACCCCCATTATCAAAAAATTGAGATTGAATCCCAAGTTAAAAATTTGACGCAACAATGGGTAATCAGAAACAATGCAAACACTTTCTTCAATTGTATAATTTTAGTGAAGAAGAAAGGAATACTATGGCGGATATGTGTGGACTACATGGTCTTAAATAAGATGGGAGTTCAAGATAAGTACCCTACTCTCATGGTGGATGGATTATTTGATGAAATTTTTGGTGCGGGGTATTTTTCTAAAATCGACCTTAATTCGAGGAATTGTCAAATTTTCATGAAGGAAGAAGATATCCATAAGACAACTTTTCGCACTCATAAGGGTTCCCATAAGTATATGGTCATGCCTTTTAGGTTTAATGAATGTCTCAGCAACCTTTTAGTCGGTTATGAATGTTATTTTAAGTCATTCCTACACAAATTTATGCTAGTATTATTTGATGATAATATAGTTATAGCACAAATTGAAGCACTCATTTGCAAAATTTAGATGTTGTTTTTCAAGTATTTAAAAATCATGTTTTAATGGAAAATCGGCATAAATGTGCCTTTGGACGATAATGCATTGAATATTCAGGCCACTTGATTTCTAAACAAGGGGTTGTCGTGGATCCTAGCAAGGTGAGTAGTGAGATCAATTGACTGATTCCACCCAATGTAAAAGGTGTTCATAGTTTCCTAAGATATTATAGAAAGTTTATTGCTAAAAATGGGAGGATTTCTAAACCACCTACGGGGTTAACAGAAAAATACAATTTCAATTAGAATTTTGAGGCTGAAAAGGCTATCGAGCAACTGAAAGTGGCAGTCACTACATCCCTGATGTTGGCTCTCCCAAATTTTGATATTTAATGTGATTCTTCGGGAAAGGGAGTAGGGGTAGTGTTGATGCAATACAAGCACTTGATTTCCTACTTTAGCAAGGCTTTTTTGGAAAGTAAACTTTGTAAGTCAGCTTATACGACTAGGAATTAATGGTGTTGATTATAGCCATTCAACATTGGGGGCATTATCTCTTGGTTAATTCATTATCTATTTATAAAAAAGGCCATGTCATTTGGTTCAACAACAAACTACTGGAACAAATCAACAAGAATAGTTAGCTAAATTATTGGGATTTGATTTTGAGGTATTTTATAAGGTGGAATTGGAGAACAAGGCAATCGATGCTTTGTCTAGACAATATGAAGCGATAGAGCTGAATGTTATTCTTTTTACCCCATTTGGCAGCAAGGTAAGGAATTATAAGCAATTGTGCATCAAGACATGCTTCTAAATAACATCAATGAGGCGATGGTTTAGGATTCAGAGTCTAAACTCGAGTACTCGGTGAAAAGAGGGGTATTTTTCTATAAGGAAAAATTAGTCATTCCTACAAATTCCACAATAATTCCTGATTTATTGAGGGATTTTTCATGCTTCTCAAATTGGGGGGGGGGGGAGACAATCTATTTTTCTGTGTATGTATCAAAGGATGGGAGGAACTTTTTATTGGCATGACATGAATAGATTAGTACAAAAGTTTGTGAAAGCTTGGGACACTTGTAAGAGACAAAAGTATATTGACACTACTCCTAATGGACTATTGCAACCTATTCCCGTTTCACTTTTAGTGTGGACTAAGGTTTCTATGAATTTTATCATAGTGTTGCCTAAGAGTAAAAGGTATGAGGCAATTTTGGCAGTTGTAGATCGCCTCTCCAAGTATAGCCACCTTATTCCCTTGAAACACCCTTATAGTGCAAGTTCAATAGCTTTTTTTTTTGCTGGTGTCCGAGTCCATTCTAAGTGACTGCTACTCTCTATTTATGAAGTGAGTTTTTTTGGAATGAATTGTTTAAGCTTCAAGAGTCTGAGTTAAATATGTTGTCCTCCTATCATCCTTATATTTATGGGAAGCTGAAGGTAATTATTCAGTGTTTAAAAGCTTATCTCCATTGTTTTATTGGTGATCAGCTTAAGTCTTGGTCTCATTGGTTGGCTTTGGCTAAATTATGGTATAGCACCACATTTCATGTATCTATCAGGTTCACTCTAGTTGAGATTTTGTATGAGCAAAAACCACTAGCTTTAGTGCAAATTTTAGAAGGAGAGTCAAGGGTGGCAATAATGGCCCAAGAACTAAAGGATAGAGATGAAGCATTGTGTTAACTCAAGTATAATATGTTGAAGGCTCATAAGCAAATGAAGTTTTATGTTGAAAAAAAACGGAAAGATGTGAAGTCTAATGTAGGTGATTGAGTTTTCTTGAAACTAAGACCTCATAGTCAAAATTCTATAGTGCAAGACTCAGGATGAGTCGATGCGAAGAGAGGATGCGGCGATACATGAGTGTGTGAGACTCAGGATGAGTCGACCGATACGATGCATGTGTCGATACATGCTGTATTGAAAGCTAGAATGAGTCGATCCATGGAGGGATGCGTCGACTCATATCGTGAAGAAGAAGCAGGATGAGTCGATGCATAGTGTTTTGTGTCGATGCATACTGAATGATTTTGATAGAATCATTTTTAAGTTGCCGTAACTTGAGTTTTAGGATGCTGTTTGAGATGCCGTTCGAAGCATTGATTAGCTAACGCGATGAACTTTATTTTAGATGATTAAAATGATGATTAAGAGGTGTAATTCCAGTAACTAATTTAGGACTTAGGATTAATTCTCGTAGATGACCATTGTGCTATTTTTAGGACAGAATGATGAATTTTGAGATGTTAGAGGTTGTTGTTAGAAATACGACAGTAGGACTTAATGATAATAATGATGTACAGTAGCAGAATAACGGTATGGATTACTGTATTATTGATATACAGCTGAGTTATTATTAAGATGTGGTTAATCAAATGATGTTTGATAAGTAAGTAATGTTTACTAAATTATTTTGAGATGTTTATGAGATGTTGCCGTTCTGAGATGTTTATGAGATGTTGTTGTTCTGAGATGACTGAAATGTTGTCATTTTGATGATTGAGATGTTGTTATTTGAGATGACTGAAATGTTTTCGTTTTGATGATTGAGATGACTGAAATGTTGTTGTTTTGATGATTGAGATGTTGTTGTTTTGAGATGTTGTTAACTGAGTGTGTTATTACATTCATGATGAGTCGCATACATTGCATTTTTTGAGATGGCCTGGATTGGCAAATTTTGAGATGAAGGTTATGCCTTATTGATGCCTCTATTAATTGGCAGATTAGATTTTTGAGATGGGAGTTCTGCTCCAATGGTACCATATGCATTTGCATAGTTTTGAGTCACATTTTTGTGATTGAATAATGAGATGTATTTAATGTTGCTGAATGAATATATATGCTGTATTTATTGTTGATTATGAGATGAGAAGTGGTGATCTAATTTAATATATTAATTATCATGCGCTTTATTATATTGTTAGATATCTCACCCCTTCTGTTTGAATGTTGCCCTTATGCCGGTAACGTGCAGGTAATCGAGAGTGAAGGTTGTATACCTTCAATAGATCGAGTCGGTGTCATTGCTCTGATATGTAACACTCGGGGGGATGAACGCTTGCTGATTTTTGATTGCTGATTTTTAGTTGTTGAACTTTAAATTGTCTATTTACTAAATATGAGATGTTTAGAAGTTGTTGCTGTTTTATTTAAAGATGTTATTGAAGTTTTCTGCTACGTAGTTGTTGAATATTTTATTAAAGATGCTATGTTGTTAGTTCATTCGACGTTTTGAAAAAGTGTTATATATCCATGATGAATGCAATGAATTTGTTAGAAGAATTTGTGACTGAAGAAGTGAAAAACACAAGAAGGGGGGTTGAATTGTAAAACTTGAAATCAAATGCAGACAACACGTTATTTTTATCCTGGTTCGTTTGATCTCAAACTACTCCAGTCCACCCGTCAAGGTGATTTCGCCTCTCTCCAACGAGGTCTTAATCCACTATATTCAACTGAATACAAAACTGCTTTAACAACTGCTAAAGCCTTCTTGAGTCTAACCACATACCGGTTTATCTCAAGGAAATTCTTCTACATATAAATTAACAAATGTGTGTTTGATGTTTTCTGGAAAAACTATATATCACAACTGTGATAATACACAATATAAAGCTTAGATAAAAACTAGATTGCTAGAGCTATAGAGTAAGCGCTTGAGAACTTTAGCAAACTGGATGAGTGAGAACGTGAAGATGATTGGCTTATGCGTATGTACGTATTGGAGAATTGTAGAGTATTAGCCATTTCTTTTCTAACTGATTTGTTTAAATAGCTTAGGAATAGATACGTTGTTGTCCATAATTCCATTTCAATGCTCATAACATTCTTTCCTTTTTGAGAAGATCTTTGTCTTGGAATAAAGCCGTTGGTAATTAATCTGCCCTGAATGCAGTAGCGTTCACACTTCATAATGTTCTGCTTAATGAAAATCAGAGTGTTCTTGGCTTAGCTTATTCTGGCACTTCTGAGTGCTGATGACATGATAAGTATCTTGCTCAGAATCAGAGTGTGTTGAGCGCAGATTTTGTTCATCAGGCTTTCGCGTATAGCACATGTTTGATCTTCTGATGCTGACATTTCTTCTGATGCTGATGTTGATATTGATATTCTGATGTTGATTCCATCAGAGTTTCTGTAAATACACAACATGATTTTGAGTAGCACATATGTCTTATATAAATCTCATAATTCATTTAATCTTATATTTTGTTATCATCAAAACTCTAACTGAGGGTTGTAGAATCAAACTATGTTCTAACAATCTCCCCCTTTTTGATGATGACAAAAACCAGATTTTTTCAATTAAAATAAAATGATGAAAGGTATCTGAGTTTAAAGATATAGAGGAAACAATATCAGATATAATCAATTAACGAGTAAAAGGTATCAGAGATAAGGAGATAAGGAATGAAAAGTATCAGAGTAATGAAGAGAAAAACTCCCCTTGAGTTGATTATTTCCCTTTGATTCCTTGAGACCTTGAGCATCAGAACTTTACTGAACTTTCTTTGAGCATCAGAGTTTTGCTTTACCAGAGTTCATCAGATTCTTGTACCTGTAAGCTTTTCAGAACAAAGAAATTCAAGTATAAAAGAATGTTAGAATGTTTGAGACTTTTGTCTCAGTAATCCGTTATTGAAAAATATCATTTCTTTCTCCCCCTTTTTGTCAGTTATCAAAAAGCATAAATAATCAGAGTTAAAATGATCAGAGCAAAAAAAAACGTTTATATAAGAAAACAGAAGCAATGATTGTTTAGAACAGGTAAAAATTATTACAGACAAACATGTAATGAAAAACAAGGAAAACACAAGAAAAATCTAAGAAGAAGGAGGAAGTCGTGTGAACAGAGCTTCCAACATGCTCTTGATTTGATCGCTGGTTTCCTGTTGCTTAGCTACCATGTTTGCTATAGAATCAATCTTGATATCCTGCTTGTCCATCCGTTCATTCATCAGCATATCTGATCTCTTCAAATCCTCCAGAGTTTACCTGTCAAGAGAAGAAGCTTGAGGATCTTCAGATACAGGCTGCTTCTCAGAGCTTTTTGTAGTTTCTTCTGCTTGACCCAAGTCTTCAGCTTGAATTGTCTGTTCTTCTGCAGGTTGAACTTTAGATGCTGGACGCTTTTCAGACCAAGGCGCAATGTCTAGATGGAGAACTTCTTCCTTCAGCAGCTTGCTCAGAACTGGACCTTCCATTTCCTTCAGCAGATTGTTGAAGTTCAGTTGAGCCTGTCCATAGCTCTGGTCTTGCAACTTGAAGGTTTCAGCGCATACCCATCTTCTGAATTGAGTCCAGAGGAGATCTGATACAGCAGGGTCAACCACTTCCAGACTTGCTTGTTTCAACGAAGTGATCCACTTTTGCATATCTGTTTCAAAGTTCAAAATGCTGGGACCAACATCTGGTTGTTTAGGTTTAGGGATGGCTGTTTTGTTGTTTATTGCAGCAAGGCGTTCAAGGACTGTTAAGTCAATGACAGTCTTGCTGTGGTTTTCTGTATTTTTCTTAGGTGAGGGAGTAGGAGAATCATAAATTACGATTGAACTTGATGGAGTGTTTGGTGGAGTTGTTTCTGGTGAAGAGGGAAGTTGAGACATATTAACAGTTGTACCACAGGGCAATTGAATGGCCAAGGGTTGTGGTTCAGGAGATTCAGAGGTTTGAGCCTCAGAGTGTGGAGATTGTGCATGTTGAGGAGAGGGTGGATTACTTTCTGGTTGAGGAGAGGAAGGTTGTGGTATTTCTGGTTCTGGTATTGGAGAGAGTGGAGTTTCTGGTATAGGTGAGAGTGGGATGTCAGGTTGTGGAGAAATGGGAATTTCTGGTTGTGGATTTGGATTGTTTGTTTCAGGAGCGGAAGAGTGTTGTTCTATATCAGAAAGAACTTGTGCAAGTTCTGGTTCTGGTATGGTTACAGTGTTTGAATTTTGTGGTTTGGAGCGGGATCTTCTGAGGGTTAGTGACTCAGAAGGGTCAAAGTCAATGTCAAAATCTTCAAAGGTTTGGGGTGTTGGGATTTCAGATGGTGTTGGAGTTGGAGTAGGAATAGATGTGGAAACAGCAGTTGAATCTAAAACAGATACAGAAACATGATCATCTCTTTTCTTTGGAGTCTGTTGAGATGATCCTTCTGGAGAAGCTTTTCTCTTCTTTGTCTTCTTCAGAACAACCTCTGGTGCCTTCTGCTGAAGATCTTGAATATTTAGATTGGGTGCTGTACCATCAGCTTTACAAGCATCCAAATATCTCAAAATGATTTGAGGCTTAGAGTCAATCTCTGAGAACATAGGGAAGTCGTCCAGAGGGACTCTTCTGCTGGAGATGTCAGCAAAAGGAGTAACGCTGGGCTCCTTCTTAATGTTCTCTATCAGCTTCATCTTCTTTAGATTTTTGGCATTCAGCTGCTTGCCAACAGAAGGTTCCAGGGTGCTGATTTCTTGTGCCTCTGTCAAATGTTCAATCAGCCTATTCTCTGTCAGAATATCTGATATTAATGTTCCCAAGGGTATCCAATCCCTTTTTGTACGTTCATCTTCTCTCGTTTCCTTGACGCTTGTTCTGAGATGGTTGAACAGAAGATGAGCTAGATTAATCTTTACCTTTTGAGAAATAAAATAGATCAGAAACTACTGATCTATGTTTATGTAATCAGGAGAGCTGGTAGGCTTCATGTGGTTGAAACAGCCCAGAATAATCTTTGCCCAAATTCTGTGCTTATATTTCAAGTCCCTTATCTTGCTGGAGGGAAGCCCCAACGTGAAGATTTCCCTTGCTATGACAGCAACATCTGAACACCTCTCTGCCATATCAATACAGCGAATACCACCACCATTGTACCCAATGAGTCTTGCAATCAGGTCTTCAGTAATCACAATCTTCTTCCCCGTGATGTAAGAAGTGACTTGGTGATTTGAGGAAGAAGCGTGAATCCAAAATTCCTTTACAAGAATATGGAATGTTGGACCCACCAGCCTGTCAAAGTACTTCTCCCATCCTTGAGCTTGAATCTCTTCTGATAAGTCAAAACCATTTTCCTTGAGACTGTTGAAATCCACTATTATCTCTGACAGAACTTCAAGGTTCTTGACTGGAGTGAGAAGCATTCTGAGAGGAACTTCATATTGCTCAGATGATGCATCTTTCTGGGAACCTGAAGCTTGAATGCTTGAAGAAGCCATGTTCACACGAGGTTTTTTGAAAAAAAGATTGAAAGGTTTTCTTGAGAAGTAAGAACAGAGATCAGAAATATTGATTGAAAACGAAAGTAGGGGTAAAAGTTGTGAATGGTGTGAATGGTGTTTAAATAGATTTCGAAAAATCTTTTTTTGAAAACATAAACATTTAAGAAAGAGAAATAAATCATGATTAATAGCATTTAATGATAGCTGATTTTAGGGGATTTCAGAAAGATACTTAAACGGTTACCAATGACATGTGTCTCAATGCATCCAATCAGCGCTTTGCCTTTTCAGAAGCGTGAACGCGTGTTCAGCCTCAGGAAACAGCTGATGACTGGATGACACTTGTTTGCTTGAGTGAACATCACTTCTATCCTTGAACTGAAGAGCTCAGATCTTCTTGGATAGATTCTGATACAATCTGCATTTCTAAAATTCTGAAAGAGGATTGATCAGAAGTTCACAGAGAAAATAAACACAATTCTGAAGGTTAATATATAAAATTAAAACAGTTTTATTCTGGACAGAGCTTCATACTGAGATGTTTCAGAATGAAGTTGAACCTATCTTCAGAAAGTGGTTTTGTAAAAATATCAGCCCATTAATGGTCTGTATCAATAAATTTTAAGTTTAAAATTCCTTTCTGAATATAGTCCATAATAAAATGATGTTTTATTTCTATATGCTTAGCCCTAGAATGCAAAATTGGATTTTTACTTAAGCAAATATCAGAAGTATTGTCACAGAGTATAGGAATGTTACTCTCAAAAATCTGGAAGTCCTCAAGTTGACTTTTCATCCAGAGCATTTGTGTGCTGCATCCAGCTGCTGCTATGTATTCAACTTCTGTTGTTGATAGAGCAATTGTGGATTGTCTTTTGCTGGACCATGAGATTAGATTTTCTCCCAGAAACTGGCAGCTTCCAGAAGTGCTTTTACGTTCTACTCTGTCTCCAGCAAAGTCAGCATCACAGTATCCTTCTAAGCTGTAATCACTATATTTTCTATAAAACATACCCAAATTAGTAGTACCTTTCAGATACTTGAAAATTCGCTTAACAACTGTTAAGTGAGATTCTCTAAGATCTGATTGGAATCTTGCATAAATGCATACACTGAATAAAATATTAGGCCTTAAGGCCGTCAGATAAAGAAGAGAACCAATCATACCTCTGTAGACCTTCTGTTCTACCTTTTTGCTTACCTCTTCTCTTTCCAGAATGCACGTGGGATGCATTGGAATCTTTGATGGCTTACATTCTGAGAGATCAAATTTCTTCAGAAGTTCTCTGACATATTTGCTCTGATGAATGTAAGTTCCTTCTGGGGTTTGATTGATCTGAATGCCCAGAAAGAATTTTAGTTCCCTCATTAGGCTCATCTCAAATTCTGCCTGCATACACTTAGCAAATTTTCTTCCCAGAGAAGGTTTAGTAGATCCAAATATAATATCATCAACATAAATCTGGAAGACTAAAATGTCATCCTTAACTGTCTTACAGAATAAGGTTATGTCCACCTTCCCTCTGGTGAATTCCTTTTCTAACAGGAAGTTACTTAGTCTTTCATACCAAGCTCTGGGAGCTTGTTTCAGACCATACAGTGACTTCTTTAGTTTGAAAACATATTCTGGATTTTTTGAACTTTCAAAACCAGGGGGTTGGTGCACATATACCTCTTCTTCTATATAGCCATTTAAGAATGCACTCTTAACATCCATATGATACAGAGTGATGCTGTTGTACCCCAAAATTTGCCCTCTCTTTTCCACAAAAAATCACAGCTTCGGACCTTTCCTGATTTTTCAGATTGGCTTAAGAATCGGTCAAACAGACTTTTCTTATCAGTCACACAGAATTAGGGTTTCTATTGATTTTGAATCAATTCAAGAAGATTGTTAGGGTTTGTTTGAGTTTGGCTCAGGGTTTGATCAGACCGGCGTTTCTTTGATAATAAATCAAGAATTAGGGTTTGCACGCGCATTCTCAGAAGAATTTGAATCCACAGTGTATTAATTGGCTTTACACTACTTTGATATCTGCTCAAGATTTCAGTTTGGTTCTCAATAAACTTGAACCTCTGGTTTGAAAGCTGAGGCTTCTGGTTGAAAATTTGCAGTGCTTGGTTTAATCAGTAAAAGGAAAGGCATATGGATGTTTGTTTGACTGTACAATGCTTATGGCTAATTAGAACACCGGGTTTATTATTGATTAATGCGAAGTTGTAAGACTACAGTGTTTATTAATTATTTATTCTCAGTTAGAATAGTTGGGATTCACTTCCAATTATTTTAATTCAGGAAACTTAAATAATTAAGTAAACGGTGGATTAAGAGAGTTTGACTGTGCAATACTTTTGATTATTCGGAATGTCGGACGTTTATTGATTATTTATCATTTCTAAGTTAAAATTATTGGATACTTTCCAGTTATTATAATTCAAGAAATATAAATAATTAAATAAATAATTGAAGAAGAATTGAAAAGAGAATTAACTGACAAAAAAGGATCTTTATTCATCTTTAATTGTTTGTTACAAATTATTATTGGAACATTGTAAATTTATTTACATCTTGTTTACAATAATAATATTACAAATGGTTAAAATAAAATAAAACTGCATCCTAAAATTTCCTAAGTCTTCATCTTCTACTGATGCTCCTTTGCTCAATTTATTTTATCTGCAAAAACAAAAAAGGAAGGGAAAGAAGTCAAATGCAGATGAAATAAATTAAAGGCAGACAGATATTTTAAGGCTCATCATTAAAAGTAACTGGACGGAATCAGTTTATTCACCCTCTTTGCAAATCACAAGAAATTCTTGGTTCACAAAGAGGGATAAAAATATGCTTGCAAAAATATGAAATGCACAAAGCTACAATATTGCACAAATTCAAAATTATCAAACAGGCTGCCTAATTTCAAATTTTCAACCAAAGAGGCAAATCAATTGAAAATGGGCAAACAAGCTGCATTGGCAAACAAACTATCAAAGAAACAAATCTAAACCAAAGTCCAAACTGAACTGCACATAGCAAACCAAGTCCAATGTCAACCAACTGTCCAAAAGCTATCAAAAGGTTGTCCAAAAGATATCAAGAAGTACATAATATGCAGGAAATATGGAAAGTATGCAGAGGAAAGACCACAATGCAAGCGACATTCAAAATCATCATTTTCAAAGCCAGTTACTTTTTAAGAAAAGACAGTTTTAAGAAATATAAAAATGCTTTTTAATCTGTAGAGAAAAGAGAGAGGAAGGAAGCTTACAGTACAGCAGGCTAGAGGCTAAAAAAGAGATATAAACAAGATACATCAGAACACATAGAGAGAGGAGGCATAATACATACAACAGAAGATATCACAAAAAAGTGAAAACTTCAAGCCTTACAACCTGCTCAAGCATTGGTATTCAAACCAAGACTTAATTCAAAAAAACTTGTTAAAAAACAAACAGCCTGGCTACAAAACAAAAGAGAACGAATTCACACAAAAAGATAAAACCTCTTGCTTTTCAACTTACAAGCCAACATCCTGTAAGTTATAAAACAAAACATTAAAGCCTTTATTCAAACAGAACCAAAAATCCTACAAACTGTCAAACACAAAAATATCAAGCTTAAAACCAGAAGCCTTCACCTGCATAAACCTGTGATTCAAAACCTCCAAACACAAGCCATATAAACCTGCCTGTCCCAACCTCAAACCAGAAGCCATAAACACAAGCCTCATGCCTGCCTAAAAACCAGAACCCTCCCAAACCTGTCAAATTGTTAGCTTCAAAAGCAAACCAACGCCTAAACAAAGCCTGTACCAATACTGATAAACCCCATACAAACCAGCAAACCAAAGCATGCCTATACTGATAAGCCTCTCAGAACAACCATCATCCACATATCCAAACAATTTCAAAGTATCCCAACAAAGCCCTCAGAACCATGTTCATCATAGGGTCAACATAGCCAAAATCACCAACCAAGCACCAAGAGAGGAAAAGAAGTGAAACAATAAGCCAATAATTCTCAGATTATTATCATCATTGAAAACAACAACAAAAAAAGCAAATAAGCAGTCAGAAGCTCACTCAAAGTCTCAGAAGAAGCAAGAACATCATCAATACTAAAGCAAGAAATCAGATCATACAGAGCAAGCAGTCAAAAGAGGAAAAGAAGTGATTCAACTAGGGCTTTCAGAAAAACATCATCATAAAACCACAGAGGGTACTAGACAAACCAGGGAAGGCCACAAAGCTCGCAACATCACGCGTTCCCCGCCTCCAGCCGCCCTAGGACGCCACCGTCCTCCTCCGTCTCCAACAAAGGTAGTATTTATTCTCCCTCCTTTCACACCTCATATGAACAACATCACATAAAATCAGAATCAATACATGAAAAGTACAACATATAAGAGAAGTTCGAAAACCCTAGGATTTGAATTGTTACCTCTTTTTCGTCATTGTCTGGTTCGACCATGGGGAGAAAGAGACGGAAGCGGCGCCTGGTAGCCTAAGGTTGGGAGGAGCGTCAATAGGCTATGCTCTGAGAAAGTAAAGAGACGAAGAAGATGATGCTAGAAACGGCGCCTCTGTAACTCAACAAACCCTAAATCCAGAAATGAAACAAAATGAATGAAACCCTAAAACAAATGTTTCCCAAAACACAATGGGCCTGACTCTTGGGGCAAACGACTTAAGCCCAAAACTGGCGTGCACCCCCCCCCCCCCCCCCCCCCATTTCTCCTTCTGCTTATTTGTTTGTTTGGGCCCAGACCCCCCTAAAGCCCATTTAATTCTTTTCTTTATTTTCTATTTTTATTCAAACTAAAAGCTTTTATTTATTTTCTTTTTTATATAACTTAACTCTTTTTTTTTAATAAATAATACACTAATTTCTCATATAAAAAATATTGCTAATACTTTTCATTATAATTAAAAATACATAAATATTAGATTGTATCAAGATTAAACACTTTCTTTTTTTGTCTTTTATTAAAACCTTTTTTAATTTAAACCTTGTACATAAAAATATAAACTAAAATATATAAAACATTAATTTTCTTAAACTTGAAACATTTTTCTTTTCTTTAATTAAAACTTTTGTATATACAACATTAACATTAATACATAAAAATAGAATTTCTTAGGCATTTTCTTTTTTATTAAATCTTTTGTTTGTGCATAATCAACAAAAATCCAAAAAAATCATAAAATACTTAATAATATATTAAGTTAACATCTTGCATCACTTGTAAATAAATCACATACACTTACACAAATACTTTTCATACAATACTTTTATTTCTCTTTTATCCTTATGCATTGCTACATTTTTCATTTGAGAATACGATTCGATTTGGTTGTAAATATATTTGGATACTACTCTCCTAACAAGTCTCATCCCCCATTTGTAAATAATTGTACCCCCATCCCCGGATACTTATTTGTAATAGTTTAGGACTTTAAATTTCCGTATTTTAAAGCTTTCGAATTATGCCATGATAGACTTAGGGTTTGTATGCGAAGATTTAAAATCAACCGCTAGATAACCTAATACAAGACAAATGCATGATAATCAATACACCAATCACACTTGCACCCTTAGGGTAATCCCGCTTGTTGCCTTCCAAAATGGGCCATGCTTGCACGTTGAGTTTCTTTGGCAAAACAAAACAAAAACAAATAATCATAGTCCCTCGATGACGCTTTCGAAAGTTGCCTACAAAATGATCATAGTCCCTTCAAGCAAAATTGCCAAAGACACTTGGCACCATTGCATTCATGGTCTATACGATGACCCGCGCCTGTCCCGTTAACATCCTAACACAAGGTTATTCACCAAATACAATGGTGAAACAACACTGTTAAAAGGGTTAAAACATAAGAAAAATCTGTGAGTAAACTTAGGGGTAGACAACTCTTAGTTACTTGATCAAACTTGCAAAACACACTTGCCTACTTTTCAAAATCCACTCCACAACACAACTTTCAAAAACAACTTTCAAAAACATTGAAACATCTTTTCAAAAAGACAAACACCTTTGTAAAACATTCGAGTAAAGAATTGTTACAACGGTTGCCGAGATAAAGGCATCTTTTTCAAAATGTTTTCAAAATACACACATACACCACCATTTCAAGCAATTGAAAATCAAAGGCAAGTGATCTAAAACAAGTAACTAAGAGCCCATGGATAACCATGGATGAAAAGGGTGCTAATACCTTTCCTTTTCATAATCTACCCCCCGAACCCACGAAACATCTCAAAAGGTTTTTCCTGTGCTTTTTAACCTTTCCTTTAGGATAAAATAAAAAGTCGGTGGCGACTCTTGCTAAACCGAACAAGTGCGAATACAAACGCAAAACCTCAAGTCAGTTCTCCCACCGTATCACAGAACTGGCGACTCTGCTGGGGATTGATTTAAAAGTGGTGTTACCTTAGGGTTTTAGATCACCCTTTTGCATGATTAGTTGTTTGCTTTGATTGCTTTACCTTTGTGGTTCTTTTGTTTGGGATTGAAATCCTACACCCGGATTTGGGAAACATTCATAGATAGCAATACGTTGTGGAAACTGTGCGGGGTATACCGACACGGTTGAAGCAATAGCTATATTAGTGCGACATATTTGTGAGTACCGGTAACCCTTGAGTTCAATCAAGGAGAGTACGGGGTCGCTGAGTGATGTCACTAAGCACTAATGACCTAGAACCTTACTTGACCATCTTGGCCTTTTATTAGGGGTAGTGAGATGACCGGCTTTGGTGCAGTCCGAAGATGGTAGATACTCGATACTACACTCATTGATGGTTGTTTTCTTGGAATATTTTGGTCTCTAGTTAAGTGGCTAAACCAAAACAATGAACATAGAAAACAATCCAATGATATTGAGCTCCTTAGAACCCGGTTACTATTTATAGGACAGGTTTTAAGCCAACTACATTCAAGAGGGTACTTACCTATGAAACCCCATGCAAGCCTGAAACTAGGGTTTTGTGTGATTTGCTTGTACATGTATTTGTGCATACATCATAAACATCATATAGCATCATATGCATCCACTAACCATTTCAAGGGTTTGGATCTTCATCTTTGTTCTTGTTTTGTAGGTCATGGAAATTCTTTGCAGGAAAACTATCCAAGTCAACCTTGTGAGAATCCCTCCTCAACTCAAGGAGCTCACATCCAGAATTCCAGAAAGCTCTCCCTTCAGTGAAAGACATGGTAGACTGCTCAGCCTAGTCAACACTAGCATTGAAGAAGACATGATAAAAGTGTTGTTCCAGTTCTTTGACCCCCTTCACCGCTGTTTCACATTCCCCGACTACCAATTGGTGCCTACTTTGGAGGAATTTTCTCAACTCCTGAGAATTCCTATTCTTAATCAACTACCTTTCAACAGTACGGAAAAAGAACCAAAGCCTGAAGATGTTGCTCAAGCACTACACTTGCAACCATCTGATATCAAGGGGCATTGGGAAACTAGAAGTGGTGTCAAAGGCTTCTTGGAAAAATTCTTGTTTGAGAAGGCACAAGAGTGTTGGAATTCATTGGATCTACAAGCCTTTGAAGAAATTGTGGCGCTTCTCATTTATGGGTTGGTCTTGTTCCCAAATCCTGACCAACTTATAGATGTCAATGCTGTCAAGATTTTCCTATCCAGGAACTCCATACCTACATTGCTTGGGGACATACTCCACTCATTTTACACACGAACAATAAGAAAGAGAGGTGTTTTCATGTGTTGTACTCCTCTCCTTGCAAGGTGGTTTATTTCTCACCTTCCACAATCTGTTTTGAAGAATGAACAAGGCTTAAGGTGGTCACAACGGTTGATGACCCTCACGCACTCTGATGTACATTGGTGTTCTCGGTCCAGAGAAAATGTCACCATCGTCGATCATTGTGGAGAGTTCCCTAATGTTCAATTACTTGGCATTAGAGGAGGCATTACCTACAACCCTTGTCTAGCTTTGAGACAATTTGGATATGCACGGAGGGATGGCCCTCATGACATGCTGTTTCCTGACCTAGTTTTTGACTTCGACAACGATGCGCAAGGACTTCTCCAAAGATTCATCAGAGCTTGGAGGATGCCTAACAAGGTAGATAGCAAGACACTGGGGCACAAGAACTCCATCCCTCTTGAGCCTTATCACAAGTGGGTACGAACACGAGCCCAGAGTCTTATGATGCCTTACCCTCATATTCTCCCTTTAATTAAAGAGCCTGTTAAGGAAGGAGAGGTTCCCTACACCATCCTACATCCTGACATGCCAACATCGTGGGAGGAGATGCAGAAGAGTTGGATCCAACTCAAGGAAGAAAGGGATACTTTTGAAGCCAGCTTCTACGCCAGTGAGAAGAAGGTTTTAGAGCTTACCCGCCGACTTCACCAGGAGGAGACCCTCAACACTTACATCGCACCAAAGAGGATGCGCAACGTCTTTTTACCTTAAGAAGCTTTTGTAATATTTGGCCCATGGGGCATTTATGTACTGAAAAAATTTCTTCTTATTAATATGACGCGTGTTCTTTTTGTTTGCAACAATTTTGAATTTCTAAAATCCTTGAATGCATTGCATGAATAAACATATCATTCATCATATGCATAAGCAGGTCTCCACACCAGGTTTCCTTTTCTTTCTGCTGTTTATTTCAGTAAGATGGATCTCGAACAGACGGTCAAAGATCTGCAGTCACAAAACTCACAGTTTCAACAGCTCCTAATGACCTTGGCAAAGGGTCAGGAGGATCTAAAATCACTGTTGGGGAATAAAGAGCCAGAAAAAGTGAAAAAGAAGAAGAAAAGAGTTGGGGTAGCTACACTGGGAAGAAGGTTTGAGAATGAAGCTAGAAGAGTTCTTGAATTTCCCTCCGCATCTGATGAGGGAACCAGTAAGGGAAAAGGAGCTGCACTACCTTCTGAGTCCGAAGCTGAAGAGGAAGAGGTAGAGGAAGATGAAGACTACTCAGAACAGCAATACCCGCCAGCGGACAACAAATACAAAAACCTGGAAGATAGGCTAGCAGCTATGGAGCTACAAAGGGTTCCTGGGTTAGATTTTGAAGAATTGGGATTGATTGCTGGGATTGTGATCCCTCCAAAGTTCAGGGTGCCAATTTTTTCAAAATATGACGGACTGTCTTTCCCGAAGATGCACTTAAGGTCATATGTCAGAAGAATTTAACCTCATACATCCGACAAAAATCTTTGGGTACACTTCTTTCAGGACAGCTTGTCCGGTACACAACTAGATTGGTTTTACCAACTTGAGAGGTCAGAAGTGCACAACTGGGAAGACTTGGAAGCTGCCTTTTATCGCCAGTATCAATACAATGCCGACTTGGCGCCGACCCGTACTCAGTTACAAAGTATGGGAATGACCTCAAATGAGGGGTTCAAAGAATACGCCCAGAAATGGCGCGACTTGTCCGGAAGAGTACAACCACCTCTTTCAGATAGGGAACTAGTTGATATGTTCTTGGGGACCCTATCTGGCCCATTCTTCAACCATTTGATCGGTAGCTCTTCCGGGTTTACTGAATTGATTCTGACTGGCGAACGGGTGGAAGCTGGTATTAAGAGCGGAAAGATTCAAAGGGATGCCTCTGCATCCACAACTGTTAAGAAACCATTCCCGGTGAAGAAGGAAACGGTTGTTGTGTACTCTCAGAGAGGAGTGGGAAGAACTGAGCGCCGGCCGACTGTAGGGGCCGTGATGATCCAAAATTCATCAAATGATCAGCCTCGTACCAATCAGTCTAGACCTAACCAGCAACGGGTAGAACGGCCACAATGGCAGTTCACCCGCATCAATATGACGCCTGCACAAGTTCTTCCCCATTTGTTGAAGTTGAATCTCACCAATATTAGAGAAGCGCCGAAGATTGTGAATACCGCTTCACCATACTATCATCCCAATTCTAAATATGCCTATCATTCTGACAGCGCCGGACATGACACCAACGATTGCTGGGCGCTTAAGAATAAAATTCAAGACTTGATAGATGCAAAAGAGGTTGAGTTCGATGCTCCAGAGAAGCCAAACATAATATCCGCTCCAATGCCGAAGCATGGTCGCAATGTCCATGCTATTGAAGAAGATCTGTATGTTTCTGCTGTTGATGATCTGATGACCCCACTGTTGACAATCAAGTTGAATCTGTTGAAGGCTGGGATTTTCCCGGGATGTAAAGAAGACTGTTACTGTTGCTCCTCCCTACCAATCGACTGTCCATTGCTGAAGATAGGCTTCCAAGGCCTAATGGACAGTCAACAAATTCTTTTCGAAAAGATTCCTGCTACTCCAACCCCTATCAAAGATGTGTCAATAATCACCATTTCCACCAATCTTTCCAAGGTCCCTAAAAAGCCTGTTAAGATTACATCCGCTACAAAGTTTGTTCCTCTGAAAATAACCATGCCTGGGCCTGTCCCCTACAAATCTAACAAATCAATACCATGGAACTATGGTGGAGAAATATACTACCATGGTGTTAAATAAGTTGAGATAACTGAAGAGAGCTCTAACGAAGAAGATACCGACATTGGAAACATTGCCGGTACGAGCAAGATTACCCGAAGTGGGAGAATATTTTCTCCAAAGATTGCCCCTCCAAAGGCAATCTTTGGACCCTCAGCTGCTGCCAAAGTTACTCCTGCACCGATAAAACTTTCTGCAAGAACTCCGTTGATCGAAGAAGCCGTCACCCCTGTGGTTGTCCCTCCTACTTCTACTGATAAGGGGAAAGGGATCCAAGATGAGCTCGTCAGGACAAGGGCTCAGCCATTGGTCATCCCCGAAACCTCTAAGAAAGAAATGGAGGAGATTCTGAAAATAATTAAGAAGAGTGATTATGATGTGGTAGAGCAACTGGGGCAAACCCCCTCGAAGATCTCCATGTTAGCATTGCTGCTTTGTTCGGAGGCTCATGCCAAGGCCTTGATAATATTTTTGAAGACAACCCATGTGCCCCAGGAAACCTCAGCCGATCAATTCCAGGATTGTGTAGCCAGCCTTACCGTAGACAACGGCCTGGGTTTCTCTGATGTTGACCTGACTCCGAAAGGAAGAAATCACAATGACGCATTACATGTGTCAGTAGAATGCCGAGGAACTACCCTGGCCCATGTTTTGGTCGACACTGGTTCTTCTCTGAACGTGCTACCTAAGAAAGCTCTGGATCGATTGGATTATGAAGGCTTGGAGTTGAAACCAAGTAATATCATTGTAAGGGCCTTTGACGGGTCTAAAAGAATGGTGCATGGGGAGGTCGACATCCCCATAAAGGTAGGCACTGAAGTATTCCATTCAACTTTCTATGTGATGGACATCCGTCCGTCATACTCCTGTTTGCTAGGAAGGCCATGGATACATAATGCTGGGGCAGTCACTTCCTCTATACATCAGATGTTGAAATACCCTGTCAAAGGAAAAATCATAACCGTACACGGTGAGGAGGAATATATGATCAGTCACCTGAACTCCTTTCGATATGTGGAAGTGGACGGCGAATTCATTGAAACACCATTCCAACACTTTGAGGAAGTCTCTCCCGAGGTTACAGTAGCAAAGGCAGTAGCTGAGGAGCCCAAGCAGATGGCCAGGATGGCATCTCTGAAAGACGCAAAGGCTGCAATAAAGGAGGGGAATAACTCAACATGGGGTCAGTTGCCTGACTTTCCTCACAAAACAGACAAGTTTGGGTTGGGATTTACCGCTGCGGGGTAGAAAGCTATGCGTCGCTCAAAAATTGAAAAGACACCCATCAAGATTTCTCCTCATGGAATCAATGCCTTGGAAGAAGAGGACGGAGAGGTCAACATTAAAGACTGGATCTTCCCAACCATCGGAGGAGGACTGCACAACTGGGAGGCGAAAGACTTCGTCCCCATTACTTTCATTAATCAGTAATTTATCTTTCGAACATTTCCTGTTGGTTTGTAATAATTACCTTAAAACAATCTGCACACTACTTTTTCACCTCATGCCTTGCCCGGGGCACGTAGGTCCATTTATAAGGGTTTTGATTCTCTTCATAATCATATGCCATGTTTAATGAATCATTGGACGTTTTTCATTTATAAACTGTTGTGTTCATTTTCTTTCCTTTTGCATTTTTGTTTGTTTAAGGATGGCTATCCCTTACACCCACCCACACTCACAAATGCAGGTACCCATCCACGCTGGATTCTATGGGTGACTATTCTGCTATGTCCTTCAACAACTCTGAAGATTTGGTCAATCAGGATGAGTATGAAGATGACGAAGATTGTGAAGTACCAGGGGAGCTAGCCAGACTTCTACAGCAAGAAGAAAGGGCCATCTTGCCTCATGAAGAGTTGTTGGAAACTGTCAACTTAGGAACAGAGGAAGACCGGAAAGAAGTACAAGTGGGTGCTAATCTAGAACCAAGTGTCAAGGAGCGTTTGATACAGCTGTTGAATGAATACGTTGAAATTTTCGCCTGGTCTTATGAAGACATACCGGGTTTAGACACATATATCGTGGTTCACCGTCTCCCTACAAGAGAGGACTGTCCATCGATCAAGTAAAAAGTCCGCCAAATAAGGCCCGACATGTCTGAGAAGATTAAAGCTGAAGTAATGAAGCAATTCAACGCTGGCTTTCTGGCTGTTACATCCTATCCACAATGGGTTGCTAACATCGTGCCAGTTCCTAAAAAAGATGTCAAGGTCAGAATGTGTGTGGACTACCGGGATTTGAATAGGGCCAGCCCTAAAGATGATTTTCCGCTACCGCATATTGACATTTTGATTGACAACACAACTCAGCACAAGGTGTTTTCCTTCATGGACGGATTCTCGGGCTACAACCAGATCAAAATGGCCCCCGAGGACATGGAGAAAACGACCTTTGTTACATAATGGGGTACTTTCTGTTATAAGGTGATGTCGTTCGGACTGAAGAACGCAGGGGAAACTTATCAACGCGCCATGGTGGCTTTGTTCCATGATATGATACATCATGAGATCGAGGTTTATGTAGACGACATGATAGCTCGATCACAAACAGAGGAGGAACACCTTGAACATATGCAAAAGCTGTTTTCCAGGATGAAGGAGTACAAACTCAGGCTGAATCCAAGTAAGTGCACTTTTGGAGTTAGGTCTGGTAAACTCCTAGGATTTATTGTCAGCAACAAAGGCATTGAGGTCGATCCAGCAAAAGTGAAAGCTATACAAGAGATGCCCACCCCCCGTACTGAAAAAGAGGTCAGAGGATTCTAGGGTCGCTTGAACTATATTGCCAGATTCATCTCTCATCTGACGTCTACCTGCGAGCCAATTTTTAAACTAGTGAAGAAAGATCAGGTAGTCGAGTGGAACGACGATTGCCAAGCTGCTTTTGATAAGATCAAGGATTATTTGCTAGAACCTCCTATTCTGATGCCACCTGTCGAAGGAAGACCGTTGATCATGTATCTGACCGTGTTGGAAAGCTCAATGGGGTGCGTGCTGGGCCAACATGACGAGTCTGGTCGAAAAGAGCATGCCATTTATTACCTTAGCAAAAAGTTTACCGACTGTGAGACTCGCTACTCACTGCTTGAGAAAACTTGCTGCGCTTTGGTATGGGTTGCTCGTCGACTAAGACAGTATATGTTGACTCATACCACTTTGTTGATTTCCAAAATGGATCCTATCAAGTATATCTTCGAGAAGCCTGCTTTATCTGGAAGAATCGCTAGATGGCAAATGATCCTGACTGAGTATGACATCCAGTACACTACCCAAAAAGCTATAAAAGGGAGTGTGCTAGCTGACCATCTAGCTCATCAAGCTATCGAAGATTATCAATCCATGAGATTCGACTTCCCAGACGAGGACATCATGACTTTGGACAACATTGAAGGTAACGGACCGTATGACGGACCTGAAAATGGATCCCGATGGACCCTGTACTTTGATGGTGCTTCAAATGCACTTGGAAATGGTATCGGTGCGGTACTCATTTCCCCAGAAGGTTGCCATACACCTTTCACGGCCCGACTTTGTTTCAACTGTACCAACAACATGGTTGAATATGAAGCTTGCATCTTTGGTCTCAAGGCTGCTATAGACTTGGGGATCAAATCTTTGATCGTATTTGGGGACTCGGCCTTGGTTATCAGTCAAATCAAAGGAGAGTGGGACACCAAACATCCTAATCTTATCTCATACAAAGAACATGTCTTGACATTATTGCCTCATTTCGAGCAAATCACCTTCGAGCATTTCCCGCGAGAAGAGAATCAGCTAGCAGATGCTCTGGCTACAATATTTTCCATGTTTAAACTCAAATGGGATAATGAGGCTCCCCAAATCACCATCGAGCGAATGGATGAACCCGCACATTGTCATGAGATTAATACCGAAGAAGTAGTGGAACAACCCTGGTTTCACGAAATCAAAAGGTATCTCCAGACTAGAGAATATCCCGAAGGAGCTTCCGTAAATGACAAGAAGTTCCTAAGGAAATTTGCTGCCAAGTTCTTCCTGAGCAACGACATCTTCTATAAACGCAGCCATGATTGTGTTTTACTCCGATGTGTGGACAAAGTTGAGGCAGAGTTGATCATGACTGAGATACACAGCGGTACATTTGGCACCCACTTGAGCGGACATACGATGGCTAAGAAGATTCTAAGGGAAGGCTATTACTGGTCTACCATGGAAGCTGATTGCTATCAACACTCCCGTACCTGCCATAAATGCCAAATCTACGCCGATAAGGTGCACATTCCTCCTGTTCCTCTCAACATTTTGACAGCTCCTTGGCCATTCGCAATGTGGGGCATTGACATGATTGGAGAGATCAAACCCACGACATCCAATGGACATCGCTTCATCCTGGTCGCCATTGACTATTTCACCAAATGGGTCGAAGCAGCTTCCTTCGCCTCTGTTACAAAGAATGTGGTTGCCCGCTTCATCAAGCAAAACCTCATATGCCGGTATGGTGTCCCCGACAGGACCATCACATACAACGGAACCAATCTGAATAATACTATGATCACCGCCCTATGCGAACAGTTCAAGATTTATCATCACAATTCATCTCCCTATCGGCCGAAGATGAACGGTGCTGTTGAAGCTGCGAACAAAAATATCAAGAAGATCATTTAGAAAATGACAGTCACCTACAAGGACTGGCATGAGATGTTGCCATTTGCTCTGCATGGATACCGTACCACGGCACGTACCTCAACAGGGGCAACCCCATTTTCTTTGGTATATGGCATGGAAGATGTCCTACCCATGGAAGTTCAGATTCCTTCTTTAAGGATTATGAAGGACGCTGGTTTGAATGAAGACGATTGGATTCAGACCCGACTTGATCAACTCAATTTGATCGACGAAAAGCGACTCGCTGCTGTTTTCCATGGTCAGACGTATCAAAAACGGATGATCAAGGCTTTCAACAAGAAAGTCAGACGTCAAGTATATCAAGTCGGAGATCTCGTAATCAAGCGGATTATCTTGCCGCAAAGTGATCCCAGGGGAAAATGGACCTCTACCTACGAAGGACCATTTGTGATCAAGAGCATATTTTCTGGCGGTGCAATGATTCTGACCACCATGGACGGCGACGAATTGCCACACCCTGCGAACGCAGACATAGTCAAAAGATACTACGCATAAAACAACCCGACAAGTCGAAAACCCGAAAGGGCGGCTTGGGCAAAAATGGGCATCCCGGTGAACCGAAAACCCGAAAGGGCGGTTCAGGCAAAAAGTAGGGATAAAACAAAAAAATTTGTACCCCCGACAAGTCGAAAACCCGAAAGGGCGGCTTGGGCAAAAATGGGCATCCCGGTGAACCGAAAACCCGAAAGGGCGGTTCAGGCAAAAAGTAGGGATAAAACAAAAAAATATGTACACCCGGCAAGTTGAAAACCCGAAAGGGAGGCTTGGGCAAAAAAGGGTTTCCCGGTGGATCGAAAACCCAAAAGGGCGATTCAGGCAAAAGTTAGGGAATTAAAGCGTATGACTATGTCTCGTCGAATCACTTTAAGGACAATCTCTTCATCAACCAGCTTCAAGTTTCTGGTCAATCCAGTCACCGGCAGACGAAGCATTGAATGGACAGATATTCAGAGTTGTGAAGGCTATAGCATAATGGAATCCCATGGAGTTGTTTCACGTAGCCATCTTTCTTTTGTATAAAATTTTCAATTTTTACAGCGACATCCTCTTACAAGGATGCCTGTCTCCTTTGTACAAAGATACTCATAAAAAGTTAATACAAATACTTTTCCAAATACAGAAATTTGCTTTGTCTTCCTTTTTCTCTTTTGCACTTATGTTTATTTGAGAAACGTCCAATGTTTTGTTAAGTAGGCATATGCATTTGAACATAGTCATTTTCTTACAAATCAGGAAAAGATGATTACTGATAGGTTGAAGGTACGGATAGATATCTCGATGCCCTTTCAGAAGGAATCCCCAACAGATTTAAACTCCAAATCCCTCGATAAAGTCAAAATCCAGAACTTAATTCCCCAAACAGAGTTAAACTCCAGGATCCTCAGCAGAACAGGAGCTTTCTCAAAACTGATTTCCCCAGCCAGAGAGCCTTCCAGAACTTAGTTCCCCTCAGAGTTAAGTTTCAGCATCCCCAGTGGATCCCTAAAATCTGAAAATCATATCCCCAGCGGAGCTAAAACTTCCAACTATCAATCCCCATCGGAACCAGACTAGTGAACCCTCTCCCCACAGAGATACTTCCCACCAGACTGAAGATTCTCAGTCATACCTCTTCAGCGTAAGTTTACCAGGTTCTGAACTCCCCAGCAGAGATCATCAGAATTCTCTTACCCCGAAAGTCACCAAGGAGTTCCAATCCCCAGCAGTGGTCCTAAGATCCCTCAACAATTGAAGATCTTGTTCCCCAAGCAGTCTGCAGTCAACAAGGATTTCTCACCCTCAGTAACCAAAGGATTCTTCTATCCCCAACTTCGGTTATGGGTTTATTTCCCCAACATTTGTCAAGGATTTATTCTCCAAAACAAATTACATTTCAAATTGATCGGTCGTTCAAAAGTTCCTTCATCATTTGTTGGAAGCTACAGTCGTCAAAGATCAAATTCTCATAAAATTCAAGTTACAAAGCCCTGATTTGACCGAATAGTATCTTGATCCCTACAGCGTATTGTGAAGCCCGGAGTACGACCGGATAACAATGCCAGACAACCGCCAAGCCTGGATTACAACCAGATAGTGATATCCCCTCAGAGAAAGATATGAAGCCTGGATTCGACCAGATAATAGTTTAATCCCCAACAAATTTCTGCGAAGCCTGGATTACGACCAGACAGCAGTCAAGAATACCACAAAGCCTGGAGTCGACCAGATAATGGTATATATTTAACACGAGCCGTGAAGCCCGGATTTGACCGGATAACAGCTTAGCAAAGCTATTGTGAAGCCTGGATTACGACCAGATGACAATACAAATTTCTGCGAAGCCTGGATTACGACCAGACAGCAGTCAAGAATACTACAAAGCCTGGAGTCGACCAGATAGTGGTATATCTTCAACACAAGCCGTGAAGCCCGAATTTGACCGGATAACAGCTTAACAAAGCTATTATGAAGCCTGGACTACGACCAGATGATAATACAAATTTCTGCGAAGCCTGGATTTACGACCAGACAGCAGTCAAGAATACTACGAAGCCTGGAGTCGACCAGATAGTGATACATCTTTAATACAAGCCATGAAGCCCGGATTCGACCGGATAGTAGCTTAACAAGCTATTGAGAAGCCTGTATTACGACCAGATGACAATACAAGTTTCTATGAAAGCCTGGAGATCGACCAGATAACAGTTAAGCATTATCAGAATGAAGACTCTCATTCTCAGTTCCTCACAGGATATTCAGATATTCCCCAGTGAAGATCTCCTCAAGACGGGAATCCCCAGTAGATTGGCATACAACCCAAGCTCCTGATTCCCCAACAGCGGTCCCAGGACTTCTCATTTTCAATGATCAAAGGATTTTCAAGCCCCCGCAGCAGTCAAGGAATTACTTTCCCCGACAGAAGTCAAGATTCTTTTATCTCCAGCCATCCAGGATTCATCTATACTCAGCAAGACAACTCATCAGCTTACATGCGCATTCATCACATTCATATCATAAACATTGATATAACATACATTGCATCATGCATCATGACATTGCATACAACTAACTCTTTACCTTTTTAGGAAAGATCAGCCAACAGACAAAGATCTTCATCTTCCGAGATTCTTTCTAGAAATAGTTCAGATGTGACCCAGACATGGCGACATTCTGATAATTATTCCAGATTCACCCAGAGATAGTTAAGATGTGACCCAGACATGGAGACATTCTGATACTTATGCCAGATTCACTCAGATGCAGTTTTACACGAACTCATCATCAGGAAACCCTACACCGATTCCTTCTCCACTTCCAGATTTCTGAAAACAGTTTACGGATTCTCCAAACACGGATGTTAATCTATCGCTTGTTCAGGTGCAACTTTTGAAAACAGTTTACGGATGCTTCCAGATACGGATTTCAATCTATTGCTTATTCAGACTCCCAGTTCAAAGAGGTTCCAAAACATGGATACCTGTCTGATACTCACTCACCAATGACATACAGTTCAACAATCACCTTCAGATGGCATCTATAAGCCCATCCTCCTACCAACAACTTCCAGATGGCATCTCTAAGCCCATCCCCCGACAAGATTCTGTCACATCCCTAGATGGCATCTCTAAGCCCATCACCAAATGGCATCTTTTAAGCCCATTCCCTCTACCATCACATCACCGAGTGCAAATTTTTCGGGCACTCTAGTGTCCAATCTCCTTTTACCCTCGAGTCACGAAAGGCAAACTTGCCAATCTAACTCTTCAGGTTCAAGAAGATTGAACATGGGCAACTGTTGTACCCCAAAATTTGCCCTCTCTTTTCCATAAAAAATCACAGCTTCGGACCTTTCCTGATTTTTCAGATTGGCTTAAGAATCGGTCAAACAGACTTTTCTTATCAGTCACACAGAATTAGGGTTTCCATTGATTTTGAATCAATTCAAGAAGATTGTTAGGGTTTGTTTGAGTTTGGCTCAGGGTTTGATCAGGCCGGAGTTTCTTTGACAATAAATTAAGAATTAGGGTTTACACGCGCATTCTCAGAAGAATTTGAATCCACAATGTATTAATTGGCTTTACACTACTTTGATATCTGCTCAAGATTTCAGTTTGGTTCTCAATAAACTTGAACCTCTGGTTTGGAAGCTGAGGCTTCTGGTTGAAAATTTGCAGTGCTTGGTTTAATCAGTAAAAGGAAAGGCATATGGATGTTTGTTTGACTGTACAATGCTTATGGCTAATTAGAACGCCGAGTTTATTATTGATTAATGCGAAGTTGCAAGACTACGGTGTTTATTAATTATTTATTCTCAGTTAGAATAGTTGGGATTCACTTCCAATTATTTTAATTCAGGAAACTTAAATAATTAAGTAAACGGTGGATTAAGAGAGTTTGACTGTGCAATACTTTTGATTATTCGGAATGCCGGACGTTTATTGATTATTTATCATTTCTAAGTTAAAATTATTGGATACTTTCCAGTTATTATAATTCAAGAAATATAAATAATTAAATAAATAATTGAAGAAGAATTGAAAAGAGAATTAACTGACAAAAAAGGATCTTTATTCATCTTTAATTGTTTGTTACAAATTATTATTGGAACATTGTAAATTTATTTACATTTTGTTTACAATAATAATATTACAAATGGTTAAAATAAAATAAAACTGCATCCTAAAATTTCCTAAGTCTTCATCTTCTACTGATGCTCCTTTGCTCAATTTATTTTATCTGCAAAAACAAAAAAGGAAGGGAAAGAAGTCAAATGCAGATGAAATAAATTAAAGGCAGACAAATATTTTATGGCTCATCATTAAAAGTAACTGGACGGAATCAGTTTATTCACCCTCTCTGCAAATCACAAGAAATTCTTGGTTCACAAAGAGGGATAGAAATATGCTTGCAAAAATATGAAATGCACAAAGCTACATTATTGCACAAATTCAAAATTATCAAACAGGCTGCCTAATTTCAAATTTTCAACCAAAGAGGCAAATCAATTGAAAATGGGCAAACAAGCTGCATTGGCAAACAAACTATCAAAGAAACAAATCCAAACCAAAGTCCAAACTGAACTGCACATAGCAAACCAAGTCCAATGTCAACCAACTGTCCAAAAGCTATCAAAAGGCTGTCCAAAAGATATCAAGAAGTACATAATATGCAGGAAATATGGAAAGTATGCAGAGGGAAGACCACAATGCAAGCGACATTCAAAATCATCATTTTCAAAGCCAGTTACTTTTTCAGAAAAGACAGTTTTAAGCAATATAAAAATGCTTTTTAATCTGTAGAGAAAAGAGAGTGGAAGGAAGCTTACAGTACAACATGCTAGAGGCTAAAAAAGAGATATAAACAAGATACATCAGAACACATAGAGAGAGGAGGCAGAATACATACAGCAGAAGATATCACAAAAAAGTGAAAACTTCAAGCCTTACAACCTGCTCAAGCATTGGTATTCAAACCAAGACTTAATTCAAAAAAACTTGTTAAAAAACAAACAGCCTGGCTACAAAACAAAAGAGAACGAATTCACACAAAAAGATAAAACCTCCTGCTTTTCAACTTACAAGACAACATCCTGTAAGTTATAAAACAAAACATTAAAGCCTTTATTCAAACAGAACCAAAAATCCTACAAACTGTCAAACACAAACATATCAAGCTTAAAACCAGAAGCCTTCACCTGCATAAACCTGTGATTCAAAACCTCCAAACACAAGCCATACAAACCTGCCTGTCCCAACCTCAAACCAGAAGCCATAAACACAAGCCTCATGCCTGCCTAAAAACCAGAACCCTCCCAAACCTGTCAAACTGTTAGCTTCAAAAGCAAACCAACGCCTAAACAAAGCCTGTACCAATACTGATAAACCCCATACAAACCAGCAAACCAAAGCATGCCTATACTGATAAGCCTCTCAGAACAACCATCATCCACATATCCAAACCATTTCAAAGTATCCCAACAAAGCCCTCAGAACCATGTTCATCATAGGGTCAACATAGCCAAAATCACCAACCAAGCACCAAGAGAGGAAAAGAAGTGAAACAATAAGCCAACAATTCTCAGATTATTATCATCATTGAAAACAACCAAAAAAAAGCAAACAAGCAGTCAAAAGCTCACTCAAAGTCTCAGAAGAAGCAAGAACATCATCAATACTCAAGCAAGCAATCAGATCATACAGAGCAAGCAGTCAAAAGAGGAAAAGAAGTGATTCAACTAGGGCTTTCAGAAAAACATCATCATAAAAGCACAGAGGGTACTAGACAAACCAGGGAAGGCCACAAAGCTCGCAGCATCACGCGTTCCCCGCCTCCGGCCGCCCTAGGACGCCACCGTCCTCCTCCGTCTCCAACAAAGGTAGTATTTCTTCTCCCTCCTTTCACACCTCATATGAACAACAACACATAAAATCAGAATCAATACATGAAAAGTAAAACATATAAGAGAAGTTCGAAAACCCTAGGATTTGAATCGTTACCTCTTTTTCGTCACTGTCTGGTTCGACCATGGGGAGAAAGAGACGGAAGCGGCGCCTGGTAGCCTAAGGTTGGGAGGAGCGTCAATAGGCTATGCTCTGAGAAAGTAAAGAGACGAAGAAGACGATGCTAGAAACGGCGCCTCTGTAACTCAACAAACCCTAAATCCAGAAATGAAACAAAATGAATGAAACCCTAAAACAAATGTTTCCCAAAACGCAATGGGCCTGACTCTTGGGGCAAACGACTTAAGCCCAAAACTGGCGTGCCCCCCCCCCCCCCCCCCCATTTCTCCTTCTGCTTATTTGTTTGTTTGGGCCCAAACCCCCCTAAAGCCCATTTAATTCTTTTCTTTATTTTCTATTTTTATTCAAACTAAAAGCTTTTATTTATTTTCTTTTTTATATAACTTAACTCTTTTTTTTTAATAAATAATACACTAATTTCTCATATAAAAAATATTGCTAATACTTTTCATTATAATTAAAAATACATAAATATTAGATTGTATCAAGATTAAACACTTTCTTTTTTTTGTCTTTTATTAAAACCTTTTTTAATTTAAACCTTGTACATAAAAATATAAACTAAAATATATAAAACATTAATTTTCTTAAACTTGAAACATTTTTCTTTTCTTTAATTAAAACTTTTGTATATACAACATTAACATTAATACATAAAAATAGAATTTCTTAGGCATTTTCTTTTTTATTAAATCTTTTGTTTGTGCATAATCAACAAAAATCCAAAAAAATCATAAAATACTTAATAATATATTAAGTTAACATCTTGCATCACTTGTAAATAAATCACATACACTTACACAAATACTTTTCATACAATACTTTTATTTCTCTTTTATCCTTATGCATTGCTACATTTTTCATTTGAGAATACGATTTGATTTGGTTGTAAATATATTTGGATACTACTCTCCTAACAAGTCTCATCCCCCATTTGTAAATAATTGTACCCCCATCCCCGGATACTTATTTGTAATAGTTTAGGACTTTAAATTTCCGCATTTTAAAGCTTTCGAATTATGCCATGATAGACTTAGGGTTTGTATGCAAAGATTTAAAATCAACCGCTAGATAACCTAATACAAGACAAATGCATGATAATCAATACACCAATCACACTTGCACCCTTAGGGTAATCCCGCTTGTTGCCTTCCAAAATGGGCCATGCTTGCACGTTGAGTTTCTTTGGCAAAACAAAACAAAAACAAATGATCATAGTCCCTCGATGACGCTTTCGAAAGTTGCCTACAAAATGATCATAGTCCCTTCAAGCAAAATTGCCAAAGACACTTGGCACCATTGCATTCATGGTCTATACGATGACCCGCGCCTGTCCCGTTAACATCCTAACACACGGTTGTTCACCAAATACAATGGTGAAACAACACTATTAAAAGGGTTAAAACATAAGAAAAATCTTTGAGTAAACTTAGGGGTAGACAACTCTTAGTTACTTGATCAAACTTGCAAAACACACTTGCCTACTTTTCAAAATCCACTCCACAACACAACTTTCAAAAACAAATTTCAAAAACATTGAAACATCTTTTCAAAAAGACAAACACCTTTGTAAAACATTCGAGTAAAGAATTGTTACAACGGTTGCCGAGACAAAGGCATCTTTTTCAAAACGTTTTCAAAATACACACATACACCACCATTTCAAGCAATTGAAAATCAAAGGCAAGTGATCTAAAACAAGTAACTAAGAGCCCATGGATAACCATGGATGAAAAGGGTGCTAATACCTTCCCTTTTCATAATCTACCCCCCGAACCCACGAAACATCTCAAAAGGTTTTTCCTGTGCTTTTTAACCTTTCCTTTAGGATAAAATAAAAAGTCGGTGGCGACTCTTGCTAAACCGAACAAGTGCGAATACAAACGCAAAACCTCAAGTCAGTTCTCCCACCGTATCACAGAACTGGAGACTCTGCTGGGGATTGATTTAAAAGTGGGGTTACCTTAGGGTTTTAGATCACCCTTTTGCATGATTAATTGTTTGCTTTGATTGCTTTACCTTTGTGGTTCTTTTGTTTGGGCTTGAAATCCTACACCCGGATTTGGGAAACATTCATAGATAGCAATACGTTGTGGAAACTGTGCGGGGTATACCGACACGGTTGAAGCAATAGCTATATTAGTGCGACATATTTGTGAGTACCGGTAACCCTTGAGTTCAATCAAGGAGAGTACGGGGCCGTTGAGTGATGTCACTAAGCACTAATGACCTAGAACCTTACTTGACCATCTTGGCCTTTTATTAGGGGTAGTGAGATGACCGGCTTTGGTGAAGTCCGAAGCTGGTAGATACTTGATACTACATTCATTGAGGGTTGTTTTCTTGGAATATTTTGGTCTCTAGTTAAGTGGCTAAACCAAAACAATGAACATAGAAAACAATCCAATGATATTGAGCTCCTTAGAACCCGATTACTATTTATAGGATAGGTTTTAAGCCAACTACATTCAAGAGGGTACTTACCTATGAAACCCCATGCAAGCCTGAAACTAGGGTTTTGTGTGATTTGCTTGTACATGTGTTTGTGCATACATCATAAACATCATATAGCATCATATGCATCCACTAACCATTTCAAGGGTTTGGATCTTCATCTTTGTTCTTGTTTTGTAGGTCATGGAAATTCTTTGCAGGAAAACTATCCAAGTCAACCTTGTGAGAATCCCTCCTCAACTCAAGGAGCTCACATCCAGAATTCCAAAAAGCTCTCCCTTCAGTGAAAGACATGGTAGACTGCTAAGCCTAGTCAACACCAGCATTGAAGAAGACATGATAAAAGTGTTGTTCCAGTTCTTTGACCCCCTTCACCACTGTTTCACATTCCCCGACTACCAATTGGTGCCTACTTTGGAGGAATTTTCTCAACTCCTGAGAATTCCTATTCTTAATCAACTACCTTTCAACGGTACGGAAAAAGAACCAAAGCCTGAAGATGTTGCTCAAGCACTACACTTGCAACATCTGATATCAAGGGGCATTGGGAAACTAGAAGTGGTGTCAAAGGCTTCTTGGCAAAATTCTTGTTTGAGAAGGCACAAGAGTGTTGGAATTCATTGGATCTACAAGCCTTTGAAGAAATTGTGGCGCTTCTCATTTATGGGTTGGTCTTGTTCCCAAATCCTGACCAACTTATAGATGTCAATGTTGTCAAGATTTTCCTATCCAGGAACCCCATACCTACATTGCTTGGGGACATCCTCCACTCATTTTACACACGAACAATGAGAAAGAGAGGTGTTCTCATGTGCTGTACTCCTCTCCTTGCAAGGTGGTTTATTTCTCACCTTCCACAATCTGTTTTGAAGAATGAACAAGGCTTAAGGTGGTCACAACGGTTGATGACCCTCACGCACTCTGATGTACATTGGTGTTCTCGGTCCAGAGAAAATGTCATCATCGTCGATCGTTGTGGAGAGTTCCCTAATGTTCCATTACTTGGAATTAGAGGAGGCATTACCTACAACCCTTGTCTAGCTTTGAGAAAATTTGGATATGCACGGAGGGATGGCCCTCATGACATGCTGATTCCTGACCTAGTTTTTGACTTCGACAACGATGCGCAAGGACTTCGCCAAAGATTCATCAGAGCTTGGAAGATGCCTAAAAAGGTAGATAGCAAGACACTGGGGCACAAGAACTCCATCCCTCTTGAGCCTTATCTCAAGTGGGTACGAACCCGAGCCCAGAGTCTTATGATGCCTTACCCTCATATTCTCCCTTTAATCAAAGAGCCTGTTAAGGAAGGAGAGGTTCCCTACACCATCCTACATCCTGACATGCCAACATTGTGGGAGGAGATGCAGAAGAGTTGGATCCATGGCATTCTTTGGTGTAGGTACCTTACCTTGGTATCCTATTCCCTTTCTGCCATTTCTGCTAACTCCATAGATCATTGAAGCCATATTGCTTCTATCTATGCTTTTAGCTAGAAAATTCTGAAAGTTGTGATCATACTCCTTGATGATCTCATCAGCACTGCTGGGAGTTTCAGGGATTGTTTCCTTCTGAGAGTTTTGTAATATATTTTCTAATTTTGAAATTTTTTTTTTCAACTCAGAATTTTCCAATTTGAGACTCTCAGTTTTATCAGAGTCAGAAGCAAGATCCCTTTTCAGGTTTCTGAATTTGACTTTGATCTGCTGATATCTTTCCAGAATCTCATTAAGGCTTTCAGCTAGTTCAGCCTTAGTAAAATTAATAGCAAAGTCAGGAAATACCTCTTCTGTGTCTGATTCACAGTCTGATTCAGAAGCTTCACTGTCTTCTGTTATGTTTGCCATGAGAGCTATGTTTGCTCTCTCATCATCTGATTCTGAGTCAGCTTCAGATGTGTCAGAGTCATCCCATGTAGCCATGAGACTTTTCTTCTTTTCCTTGCCAAACTTTCTTCTGGGCTCTTCCTTCTGAAGCTTTGGGCAATCACTTTTGTAGTGACCTTGCTCGTTACATTCATAGTAGATGATGTCTTTGTTGTTTGGCTTTCTGCTTCCTGAAGAGCCTTCAGATCTTCTGTGTCCAGAGGAGGATTCTGACCTTCTGTACCTGGAGGAAGATTCGTTCTGATTCTCTGATCTTCTGGGATTCCTGAACTTCCTTTGCCTCTGCTACCACAGTTGGTTCACCCTTCTGGAAAGGAGAGACAATTCATCTTCTTCTGATGAGGACCCATCAGAGGTTTCTTCAACAGCCTGCAAAACCTTGGAGTCAGATTTTCTGTTAGATTTTAAAGCTAATGGCTTACCTTGCTTTTGAGGTTCATCAGCTTCTAGCTCTATCTCGTGACTTCTGAGGGAGCTGACAAGTTCCTCCAGAGAGATTTTGTTGAGATCCTTAGCTAGCTTCAGCGCTGTGACCATTGGCCTCCACTGTTTTGGCAAGCTTCTGATGATCTTTTTAACATGATCAGCAGTAGAATACCCTTTGTCCAGAACTTTGAGACCAGCCACCAGAATTTGAAATCTTGAGAACATCGTTTCAATTGATTCACTTTCTTCCATCTTGAATGCCTCATACTTCTGAATGAGCGCAAGAGCTTTAGTTTCTTTGACTTGAAGGTTGCCTTCATGCGTCATTCTCAGAGAGTCAAACATATTCTTTGCAGTGTCTCTGTTTGATATCTTTTCATATTCAGAGTAAGAGATGGCACTGAGAAGAATTGTTTTGGGCTTATGATGATTTTTGAAATCACGCTTTTGTTGATCAGACATTGCTTTCCTGTCAATCTTCTGACCACTTGCATTTACTGGGTGCGTGTATCCATCTGTCACCATATCCCACAAATCAGCATCATGGGCTAGAAAGAAGCTTTCAATTCTGTCTTTCCAGTAATCAAAGTTCTCTCCATCAAAGACTGGAGGTTTGCCACTGAATCTGTCTCTTTCTTTATTGTTGTCATTGTTGGTGTTTTGATGTGGTCCTGCCATTGTGTTTTTCTAACGCTGGATCTTGTACTGACACGGTTAAGTGTTATAAACTCAGAACCAGGCGCTCTGATGCCAATTGAAGAAGTGAAAAACACAAGAAGGGGGGTTGAATTGTAAAACTTGAAATCAAATGCAGACAACACGTTATTTTTATCCTGGTTCGTTTGATCTCAAACTACTCCAGTCCACCCGTCAAGGTGATTTCGCCTCTCTCCAACGAGGTCTTAATCCACTATATTCAACTGAATACAAAACTGCTTTAACAATTGCTAAAGCCTTCTTGAGTCTAACCACAGACCGGTTTATCTCAAGGAAATTCTTCTACAGATAAATTAACAAATGTGTGTTTGATGTTTTCTGGAAAAACTATATATCACAACTGTGATAATACACAATATAAAGCTTAGATAAAAACTAGATTGCTAGAGCTATAGAGTAAGCGCTTGAGAACTTTAGCAAACTGGATGAGTGAGAACGTGAAGATGATTGGCTTATGTGTATGTACGTATTGGAGAATTGTAGAGTATTAGACATTTCTTTTCTCACTGATTTGTTTAAATAATTTAGGAATAGATACGTTGCTGTCCATAATTCCATTTCAATGCTCATAACATTCTTTCCTTTTTGAGAAGATCTTTGTCTTGGAATAAAGCCGTTGGTAATTAATCTGCCTTAAATGCAGTAGCGTTGACACTTCAGAATGTTCTGCTTAATGAAAATCAGAGTGTTCTTGGCTTAGCTTATTCTGGCGCTTCTGAGTGCTGATGACATGATAAGTATCTTGCTCAGAATCAGAGTGTGTTGAGCGCAGATTCTGTTCATCAGGCTTTCGCGTATAGCACATGTTTGATCTTCTGATGCTGACATTTCTTCTGATGCTGATGTTGATATTGATATTCTGGTGCTGATTCCATCAGAGTTTCTGTAAATACACAACATAATTTTGAGTAGCACATATGTCTTATATAAATCTCATAATTCATTTAATCTTGTATTTTGTTATCATCAAAACTCTAACTGAGGGTTGTAGAATCAAACTATGTTCTAACAGTGACGTCCCGATTCATTTGTATGATTGAAATTTTATAACTCTGATTTATCTTGCATATTTTCTTGGGGTAGAATTGGGGTGTTACAAAGTGGGTATCAGAGCAAAAGGTTGGTCTGACCTTGTCGTTGAGTCTTAGTTGTCTAACAATCGAGTATTGTTATTTTGAGTTCTAACAGTTGTTTGTTTTGTAGTGAGAAGTTGAGATGGCCAGAAGGAATGATGCTGCTCTTGCTGCTACTCTGCAAGCAATGGCTCATGCGATGGAAAATCAGCCGAATACTGACGGGAATGCTGGATCTCGTTGCTTGGCGACTTTCCAGAGAGAGAATCCACCTACGTTCAAGGGAAAATATGATCCTGATGGAGCATTGGAATGGTTGAAAGAGATTGAGAGGATCTTTCGCGTGATGGACTGCACTCCAGTGCAGAAGGTTCGTTATGGGACTCATATGCTAGCAGTCGAGGCTGATGACTGGTGGCTAGAGACTTGCCAGAAGTTGGAAGCTGCAGGTGAGGATGTCACTTGGGTTGTGTTCCATAGGGAATTCCTGAGAAAGTATTTTCCTGAAGATGTCTGTGGAAAGAAGGAAATTGAGTTCCTTGAGCTGAAGCAAGAAAATTTGTCTGTTGTTGAGTATGCTGCCAAGTTTGCTGAGTTGGCCAAGTTTTATCCGCATTACGCTGAGGAAAATGCTGAGTTTTCAAAGTGTATTAAGTTTGAGAATGGGTTGCGCCCGGAAATTAAGAAGGCAGTTGGATACCAGAAGATCAGTGTCTTTGCTGATTTGGTTGATAGCTGTAGGATTTTTGAGGAAGATAATAATGCTCATTACAAGATTATTAGTGAGAAGAGGGGTAAGCACCCGCAGAGTCGTGGTAAACCCTATGATTCCCCAGCTGGTAAGGGTAAGCAGAGAGTTGCTCATGGTCAGAGAACTAGTGGGGGAGATGCTCCTGCTGGTGTGATTTGTTTTAAGTGTGGGAAACTTGGACAGAAGAGTAATGTGTCCACTGCTGAAGTGAGGAGATGTCACCGTTGTGGTAAGAACGGACACATTATATCTGAGTGCGAGCACAAGAATGTGGTTTGTTTCAATTGTAAGGAAGAAGGGAACATTGGTAGCCAGTGTCCGAAACCGAAGAAGGCTCAGTCTAGCGGTAAAGTGTTTGCTTTGGTGGAGGATCAGACAGCTTTCGAGGACAGACTTATTAGAGGTATATGTTTCATTAATAGTACTCCTTTAATTACTATTATTGATACTGGTGCTACGCATTTTTTTATTGCTGCTGATTGTGTTGAAAGATTGGGTCTTGTGTTGTCTTCTTTGAATGGAGAAATGGTCGTCGATACTCCAGCCAAGGGATCGATGATTACTTCTTTTGTGTGTGCTAAGTGTCCCTTGTCGATCTTCGACAGAGACTTTGTTGTTGATTTGGTTTGTTTGCCGTTAAGAGGTTTGGATGTGATTCTTGGTATGAACTGGTTAGAGCATAACTGTGTTCATATTAATTGTTATGACAAGTCAGTGAAGTTTTCTACTCTTGAAGAAGAGGAAGATGGTTTGTTATCTGCTAGACAGTTGAGAAAGTTGATGCAAGAGGAAGCACATATGTTTTCGTTGATGGCGTCGCTATCTGTAGAGACTCAAGCTATAATTGAGAAATTGCCGGTGGTATGTGAATTTCCTGAAGTTTTCCCTGATGAGATTCCTGATGTACCGCCAGAGAGGGAAGTTGAATTTGCAATTGATCTTGTACCTGGTACCAGACCTGTGTCTATGGCACCATACAGGATGTCTGCGTCTGAGTTGTCAGAGTTGAAGAAGAAATTGGAAGAGTTACTTGAGAAGAGGTTTGTAAGACCAAGTGTATCGCCGTGGGGAGCTCCAATGTTGTTAGTGAAGAAGAAAGATGGAAGTATGAGGCTTTGTGTTGATTATAGACAGTTGAACAAGGTGACAATTAAGAACAAGTATCCGCTTCCAAGAATAGATGACTTGATGGACCAATTAGTGGATACTTGTGTGTTTAGTAAGATTGATTTGAGGTCGGGTTATCATCAGATTAAAGTGAAGGATGAAGACATTCAGAAGACGACTTTCAGAACGCGTTATGGACATTACGAGTATTCGGTGATGCCTTTCGGTGTTACTAATGTGCCGGGAGCATTCGTGGAATATAAGAATCGTATATTTCATACTTATTTGGATTGGTTCATAGTTGTGTTCATTGATGATATTTTGATTTACTCTAAGTCAGAAGAAGAGCATGTTGGACATTTAAGAGTAGTATTGCAGATTCTGAAAGAGAAGAAGTTGTATGCAAAGCTGTCCAAGTGTGAATTTTGGTTAAAAGAGGTTAGTTTTCTTGGTCATGTGATTTTAGGTAGTGGCATTGTTGTAGATCCATCGAAGGTTGATGTTGTGTTGCAATGGGAAACTCCAAAGTCAGCTACTGAGATTAGAAGCTTCTTGGGATTAGCTGGTTATTATAGAAGGTTTATTGAAGGGTTTTCTAAGTTGTCACTTTCGTTGACTAAGTTGACTTGTAAAGGTAAGGCTTTTGTATGGGATGTTCATTGCGAAGAAAGTTTTACAGAATTAAAGAAGAGGTTGACGTCGGCTCCGATTTTGACGTTGCCTAATCCAGGAGAGTCTTTTGTGGTGTATTGTGATACTTCCAAGATGGGTTTAGGAGGTGTGCTTATGCATAATGGTAAGGTAGTTGCTTATGCATCGAGACAGTTGAGGACTCATGAGAAGAACTATCCTACGTATGATTTAGAACTTGCTGTTGTTATTTTTGTGTAGAAGATTTGGAGGCATTATCTTTATGGTTCTAGATTTGAAGTGTTTAGTGACCATAAGAGCTTAAAGTATTTATTGGATCAGAAGGAGTTGAATATGAGGCAACGAAGATGGTTAGAATTGCTAAAGGATTATGATTTTGGTTTGAATTATCATCCAGGAAAAGCAAATGTGGTAGCTGATGCGTTGAGTCGAAAGACTTTACATATGTCTGCAATGATGATTAAAGAGTTGGAATTGATCGAGCAGTTCAGAGATATGAGCTTAGTTTGCGAGGTTACTCCGCAGAGTGTTATGTTGGGTATGTTGAAGATTAATAATGAATTTTTAGACAGCATCAGATAAGCTCATAAGTGGGATGTGAAACTGGTTGATTCGATGGTTGGGATCGATCAATCTGAGAATATGATTTCAAGTTAGATGAGCAAGGTGTGTTGAGGTTTCATAATCAGATTTGTATTCCTGATGATGCTGAGATGAAGAAAGTGATACTTGAAGAGAATCATAGAAGTAAGTTCAGTATTCCTCCAGGAGCTGCGAAGATGTATCAAGATTTGAAAGGTTTATTTTGGTGGCCTGGGATGAAGAGTTATGTGGCTCGATTTGTGTATGCATGTTTGACTTGTCAGAAGTCAAAAGTTGAACATCAGAACTCTGCAGGATTGATGCAACCGTTGGAAGTTCCTGAATGGAAATGGGATAGCATTTCAATTGACTTTGTGACGGAGTTGCCTAGTACTTCAAGAGGACATGATTCGATTTGGGTGATTGTTGATAGGCTTACAAAGTCTGCTCATTTTATTCCTATTAACATCAGTTTTTCAGTGTCGAAGTTGGCTGAGATTTATGTTAGTGTGATTGTGAAACTGCATGGTGTTCCTTTGTGCATTGTGTCAGATAGATATCCAAGATTTACTTCTGATTTTTGGAAGAGTTTGCAAGAAGCATTGGGTTCTAAGTTGAGGTTGAGTTCAGCATATCATCCTCAGGCAGATGGTCAGACTGAACGGACGATTCAATCGTTGGAAGACTTGTTGGGGGCATGTGTTCTTGAGCAGGGAGGTTCGTGGGATACTTATCTTCCGTTGATAGAGTTCACATATAATAACAGTTACCATTCTAGTATTGGGATGGCACCTTTTGAAGCGTTGCATGGCCGGAGATGTAGAACTCCGTTATGTTGGCATGAATCTGGTGAAAGTGTAGTGCTTGGACCTGAACTTGTTCGTGAGACTACTGAAAAGGTGAAGTTGATTCGAGAAAAGATGAAAGCTTCACAAAGTAGACATAAGATTTATCATGACAAGCGAAGGAAGGATTTAGAATTTCAAGCTGGTGATCATGTGTTTTTGAGAGTTACACCGGTGACTGGTGTTGGGCGAGCGTTGAAGTCTAAGAAGCTCACTTCTCGTTTTATTAGACCGTATCAGATTTCAGAGAGAGTGGGGAATGTTGCTTATAGAGTGGCTTTACCGCCTAATCTTTCGAATTTGCATGATGTGTTTCATGTGTCGCAACTTCGGAAGTATATTTAAAATCCATCTCATGTGATTCATATGGATGAAGTGCAAGTACGGGATAATCTTACAGTGGAGACGATGCTTGTACGGATCACATATCGTGAAATGAAGACTCTGAGGGGGCAAGGAGATTGCCTTGGTTAAAGTGGTTTGGTTAGGAGCTGCAGGAGAAAGAATGACTTGGGAATTGGAGAGCAAGATGCGAGACTCCTATCCATAATTGTTTAATTGAGGTAAATTTTCGAGGACAGAAATATTCTAAGTGGGGGAGAGTTGTAACGCCTGTAATTTAATTAATTATTTAATTAAATTATTTTTGGAATAATTGTGAGGAAGTGTTAATAAATTGGATTTATTTTATTAAATGGAGAAATAATAATATATTTGAGGTATTATATTATTATGTGTAATAATGTTAGAAGCTAATATTATTTAAGGTGGTCTTGATTTGAGATAGTGGAAGTATTAAGGGGGGGTGTAGGTTTTGAGCCCATTAAGGAATAATCTAATAATATTAGGTTATTTTATTATGTGTTGTTGGAATAGAAAGAAGAAACAGTAGAAGGAAAAATAAGGATTGTGGAAACGTGAAGCTGCTGGTTTTGAAGGAAACGGCAAGAACGGGGAATTCAACCCAGAAATTGTAGAGCAACCTTCGATCCATAGTAAGGGTGGGGTTCTAGCTTTATAATTGGGTTAATGATGTTTAATATATGGGGTTAGATGTAATTGTTGTTTTGTTATTGGATTGAATAATGTATGGTGAATATTGATGAATTCTCGATGGATAAATGATGTTATGATGTTGTGTAATCGATGTTGTATTATAAGTTAATGTTAAGTGATGAATTATCATGGTTATGATGAGGTTTGTAGGACTGTAATTAGATTCCTGTAGTGAAAATACAGTAGAAAACGCAGAAAATTATGCAGGAAATCGTAGGATGCGTCGACCTCAAACTGGATGAGTCGATGCAAGGAGGGTGTTTGACTCAGGATGAGTCGATGCATGCAGGGTTTGCGTCGATGCATGATGAGTACAAGACTCAGGATGAGTCGACGCGAAGAGAGGATGCGTCGATACATGAGTGTGTGAGACTCAGGATGAGTCGACTGGTACGATGCATGTGTCGATACATGCTGTATTGAAAGCTAGAATGAGTCGATCCATGGAGGGATGCGTCGACTCATAGCATGAAGAAGAAGCAGGATAAGTCGATGCATAGTGTTTTGTGTCGATGCATACTGAATGATTTTGATAGAATCAGTTTTAAGTTGCTGTAACTTGAGTTTTAGGATGCTGTTTGAGATGTCGTTCGAAGCGTTGATTAGCTAACGCGATGAACTTTATTTTAGATGATTAAAATGACGATTAAGAGGTGTAATTCCAGTAACTAATTTAGGACTTAGGATTAATTCCCGTAGATGACCATTGTGTTGTTTTTAGGACTGAATGGTGAATTTTGAGATGTTAGAGGTTGCTGTTAGAAATATGACAGTAGGACTTAGTGATAATAATGATGTACAGTAGCAAAATAACAGTATGGATTACTGTATTATTAATATACAGCTGAGTTATTAGTAAGATGTGGTTAATCAAATGATGTTTGATAAGTAAGTAATGTTTGCTAAATTATTTTGAGATGTTTATGAGATGTTGTCGTTCTGAGATGTTTATGAGATGTTGTTGTTATGAGATGACTGAAATGTTATTGTTTTGATGATTGAGATGTTGTTATTTGAGATGACTGAAATGTTGTCGTTTTGATGATTGAGATGTTGTTATTTGAGATGACTGAAATATTGTCGTTTTGATGATTGAGATGTTGTTGTTTTGAGATGTTGTTAACTGAGTGTGTTATTACATTCATGATGAGTCGCATACATTACATTTTTTGAGATGGCCTGGATTGGCAAATTTTGAGATGAAGGCTATGCCTTATTGATGCCTCTATTAATTGGCAGATTAGATTTTTGAGATGGGAGTTCTGCTCCAATGGTACCACATGCATTTGCATAGTTTTGAGTCGCATTTTTGTGATTGAATAATGAGATGTATTTGATGTTGCTGAATGAATATATATGATGTATTTATTGTTGATTATGAGATGAGAAGTGGTGATCTAATTTAATATATTAATTATCATGCGCTTTATTATATTGTTAGATATCTCACCCCTTCTGTTTGAATGTTGCCCTTATGCCGGTAACGTGCAGGTAATCGAGAGTGAAGGTTGTATACCTTCAATAGATCGAGTCGGTGTCATTGCTCTGATATGTAACACTCGAGGGGATGAACGCTTGCTTATTTTTTATTGCTGATTTTTAGTTGTTGAACTTTAAATTGTCTATTTACTAAATATGAGATGTTTCGAAGTTGTTGTTGTTTTATTTAAAGATGTTATTGAAGTTTTCCGCTGCGTAGTTGTTGAATATTTTATTAAAGATGTTATGTTGTTAGTTCATCCGACATTTTGAAAAAGTGTTATATATCCATGATGAATGCAATGAATTTGTTAGAAGAATTTGTGACGTCCCGATTCATTTGTATGATTGAAATTTTATAACTCTGATTTATCTTGCATATTTGCTTGGGGTAGAATTGGGGTGTTACACACGTAATGTTGAAGCAGAGTTTAATATTTAGAATAATTCAGATCAAAATAGTGGGTCACAGGTCAAAGTTGGATACAATGCGTTTGGGTCTTGTTCACCTAAGCCCTATGTTGCTCGTAAAGGTGAACCACATGGGCCAACAAGTTCAATCAAATCCTGATAAAATGGGACTTCAGGTTGAACCCATTTTCAACCCCATGTTCATATTTCTCAATCAATTTCACGAATCAAACGACCTCGTTAACATCCAGTTCAAGCGGTAACACCTACAAGGATCTTCGTTGGCCTCTAACATGTGGTATGCGTCATTTTTCAAATTTGGTGGTGCAAGATAGATGTACAAAGGTCTCTGCTTTCATTGCAATGTGTGATGGCACTAGCTCCACCAATGTGCCAAAAAACAACTTAGTGTAATTCTAGGAGACGATGAGACGATAAATGATGAAGGGAAAATTCTAGCCTTGGATCCATTAATGAGGAGGTTATAGAGGTCCATGACCTTGAATACAAATAGATGGGGGTGTTTGGAATCACTCATTCTAGATTTTTTAGCAACAAATACTATCAATATGGAAGATTTAGTGAAAGGACATTGGTGCCACCCATAACTCCATCACCCCCATCATCATGGACACTTTGGGTCTTTCTGTATCTTGTGAGGGAATGTTATTGACTATTGGTGACTTAAAGATGACTCTTGATGGTTATGTTTTTGAATTAGGTGGTTTGGATATGATTCTCGGGGTTGTTTTGCTTGAAACGTTGGGTAAGATTATTGTTGATTAATGATTGGAATGAAATATATCTTGGGTGCCCCATTACCTTGCCAGGTCCATCTAGCCGCGATGCTTCAGTTCCTCTTTACAATTTAGTGACCAATACATCTAATTATGTGTTTTGGAAGGGTATTTCTGGACTACAAATGTAGAGTTTTCTGCAAACCTATAAAATCCTAGAATCACACTTTTGGGTTAGTTCCCCAATGTTTTTAAGGAAATTTAGGGGATAAATTTCCTAGAAACATTTCTCGTTCTATTTCGTTATTGCATGCGGCTTGCCTTGTTAGTGTGCATCCTTATAGATACCCCCATTATCAAAAAATTGAGATTGAATCCCAAGTTAAAAATTTGACGCAACAATGGGTAATCAGAAACAACGCAAACACTTTCTTCAATTGTATAATTTTGGTGAAGAAGAAAGGAATACTATGGCGGATATGTGTGGACTACATGGTCTTAAATAAGATGGGAGTTCAAGATAAGTACCCTACTCTCATGGTGGATGGATTATTTGATGAAATTTTTGGTGCGGAGTATTTTTCTAAAATCGACCTTAATTCGAGGAATTGTCAAATTTTCATGAAGGAAGAAGATATCCATAAGACAACTTTTCGCACTCATGAGGGTTCCCATAAGTATATGGTCATGCCTTTTAGGTTTAATGAATGTCTCAGCAACCTTTTAGTCGGTTATGAATGTTATTTTAAGTCATTCCTACACAAATTTATGCTAGTATTATTTGATGATAATATAGTTATAGCACAAATTGAAGCACTCATTTGCAAAATTTAGATGTTGTTTTTCAAGTATTAAAAAATCATGTTTTAATGGAAAATCGGCATAAATGTGCCTTTGGACGATAATGCATTGAATATTCAGGCCACTTGATTTCTAAACAAGGGGTTGTCGTGGATCCTAGCAAGGTGAGTAGTGAGATCAATTGACCGATTCCACCCAATGTAAAAGGTGTTCATAGTTTCCTAAGATATTATAGAAAGTTTATTGCTAAAAATGGGAGGATTTCTAAACCACCTACGGGGTTAACAGAAAAATACAATTTCAATTAGAATTTTGAGGCTGAAAAGGCTATCGAGCAACTGAAAGTGGCAGTCACTACATCCCTGATGTTGGCTCTCCCAAATTTTGATATTTAGTGTGATTCTTCGGGCAAGGGAGTAGGGGCAGTGTTGATGCAATACAAGCACTTGATTTCCTACTTTAGCAAGGCTTTTTTGGATAGTAAACTTTGTAAGTCAGCTTATACGACTAGGAATTAATGGTGTTGATTATAGCCATTCAACATTGGGGGCATTATCTCTTGTTTAATTCATTATCTATTTATAAAAAAGTCCATGTCATTTGGTTCAACAACAAACTACTGGAACAAATCAACAAGAATAGTTAGCTAAATTATTGGGATTTGATTTTGAGGTATTTTATAAGGTGGAATTGGAGAACAAGGCAATCGATGCTTTGTCTAGACAATATGAAGCGATAGAGCTGAATGTTATTATTTTTACCCCATTTGGCAGCAAGGTAAGGAATTATAAGCAATTGTGCATCAAGACATGCTTCTAAATAACATCAATGAGGTGATGGTTTGGGATTCAGAGGCTAAACTCGAGTACTCGGTGAAAAGAGGGGTGTTTTTCTATAAGGAAAAATTAGTCATTCCTACAAATTCCACAATAATTCCTGATTTATTGAGGGATTTTTCATGCTTCTCAAATTGGGGGGGGGGGGGGGGGGGGGGGGGACAATCTATTTTTCTGTGTATGTATCAAAGGATGGGAGGAACTTTTTATTGGCATGACATGAATAGATTAGTACAAAAGTTTGTGAAAGCTTGTGACACTTCTAAGAGACAAAAGTATATTGACACTACTCCTAATGGACTATTGCAACCTATTCCCGTTTCACTTTTAGTGTGGACTAAGATTTCTATGAATTTTATCATAGTGTTTCCTAAGAGTAAAAGGTATGAGGCAATTTTGGCGGTTGTTGATCGCCTCTCCAAGTATAGCCACCTTATTCCCTTGAAACACCCTTATAGTGCAAGTTCAATAGCTTTTGTTTTTGCTGGTGTCCGAGTCCATTCTAAGTGACTGCTACTCTCTATTTGTGAAGTGAGTTTTTTTGGAATGAATTGTTTAAGCTCCAAGAGTCTGAGTTAAATATGTTGTCCTCCTATCATCCTTATATTTATGGGAAGCTGAAGGTAATTATTCAGTGTTTAAAAGCTTATCTCCATTGTTTTATTGGTGATCAGCTTAAGTCTTGGTCTCATTGGTTGGCTTGGGCTAAATTATGGTATAACACCATATTTCATGTATCTATCAGGTTCACTCTAGTTGAGATTTTGTATGAGCAAAAACCACTAGCTTTAGTGAAAATTTTAGAAGGAGAGTTAAGGGTGGCAATAATGGCCCAAGAACTAAAGGATAGAGATGAATCATTGTGTTAACTCAAGTATAATATGTTGAAGGCTCATAAGCAAATGAAGTTTTATGTTGAACAAAAACGGAAAGATGTGAAGTCTAATGTAGGTGATTGAGTTTTCTTGAAACTAAGACCTCATAGTCAAAATTCTATAGTGCAACATATTCATCAAAAGTTAGCTCCATGTTTCTTTGGCCCCTACAAGATTGTTCAACAAAAAGGGGAAGTGGCGTACAAACTAGATCTACCAACAACTTCACAAATTCATCCAATTTTTCATGTATCGCGATTGAAGAAAGTTGTGGGTGATTATCATGTTGGGTTTTGGGCTCCCATCTTATATGGAGAAAGGCCCAATATGTGCAAGCCCATGTGTCTCACTTATCTAAGTGGAGATGGGTCAATTAGGGTAAGTGTGAGAGGTCTGATTTAGGCAAGAGAGGCAAGAGAAAAGTGAGAGAACAGAAGAGAAACAGATTTTCGCACATACACATAGCAGCTTCACTAGAATCGTGATATCTCCTTCGTTCACCGTTCGATTTGGCCGAAATTTAAACTGCAGGTTTCTGACATCTGGTTCTTCAATCTGAACGGTGTGATCGGCGATCAGAGGTATGAGGTGGGAGATATTCTCCATGCACAGTAGCAGTCCTTTGGAGTTTTTTGGTTCTTCTTTGTTCTCTATTTCATGTTTTGTTGCCTTGTTGTTTTGGCTGATTGTTGAGCATGATTTAGGCTACATTTGAGACTCTCTTATACCCATACATTGGTCATAGTGGAGCTTGTTTACTGGCTTGTGCCCGTGGTTGTTTTACTTCTCACTTTGAGAAGGTTTTTACCACGTTAAAAATCTTGGTGTCTCTTTGTGTTGTTGATTTTTAGTTGCTGCATTATTTGTTGTTGCTCCTCACAGATTCAACAAGTTGGGGAAATTATATCCGCTGTGTATTTATCTATTAGAGTTGTTACTGTTAATTGTTGTTGAATTTCCCATCAGAGTGGCATCAGAGCTCTTTGGTTAAGGGGCTGTTTGACTTGTTTGAATGATGGAGGTGTGATACGGTGGGAGAACTGACTTGAGGGTTTTGCGTTTGTTTTCGCAAATGTTTCGGTTGAGCAAGAGTCGCCACCGACTTTTTATTTTATCCTAAGGAAAGGTTAAAAAGCACAGCAAAAAACCTTTTGAGATGTTTTCTTGGGTTCGGGGAGTAGATTATAGAAAGGGAAGGTATTAGCACCCTTTCTATCCATGGTTATCCATGGGCTCTTAGTTACTTGCTTAGATCACTTGCCTTTTGTTTTCAATTGGTTTGAAATGGTGCTTTGTGTGTGTGTGGGTTTGAAAATGTTTTTGAAAAGAGGCCAATGTGGTGGCAACCTTTGTAATGATCCATGTGGGGATGTATACAAAGATGTACGTCTTTTGAAAAAGGTTTTCATTTGTTTTTGAAAGTTGTTTTGAAAGTGTTGTGAGGTGTGGTTTTGAAATTAGGCAAATGTTTTGTTTTGCAAGTTTAATTCAAGTAACTTAAGAGGTTATCTACTCCTAAATTTCTCAAAAGATTATTGCTATGTTTTAACCCTTTTAACAAGTTTGTTCCACCATTGAATTTGGTGGGCAACCTTATGTTAGGATGTGAAAGGGACAGACGCGGGTCATCGTTTAGACCATAATTGCAACGGCGTTAAATATCTTTGGGCAATTTTCTTTAAGGGACCTGATCATTTGTTTTTGTTTGTTTTGAAAAGTTTTATCGAGGGACTATGATCATTCAATTTGTTTGTTTTGCCCAAAGAGACCTAACATGCAATATGGCCCAATTTTGAAAGGCAACAAGCGGATGTAACCCTAGGGGTGTTAGTGTACAAGTGTGTTTTATTGCGTACAAGAGTTTTTCTTTGAATTAGGTTTTTCTATTTCATTGATTTTATCTTGCCATACACGTCCTAATTACTAGCAATAAGAAACGGAAATGTAAAATCCTACGCTATTACAATAATTAGGGGAGGGGGATACACATTTGTACATGGGGGGTTCAACGAGAAAAATAGACAAAAAAGAAAATAGCAAAAAACAAGATATATAGAGAGAGAGAGGGAGCCCGCGCGCTGTTGGGAGGCCATCAGAAGTTCTGACCCAGATCCGCTGTCAGATGATCAACCTGTTGGTGAAACTGGATGAGTCAGAACTTCTGACTCTAGAACCTGCAAAACAGAAGTTTGTTAGTGGGGAAATCAGAAGTTCTGATTTCCCTGCGCTGCAAGACAGAAGTTTGTTAGTGGAGAAACCAGAAGTTCTGTTTCTGCTGAAAAGGCAATAACTCTCAGAGGTTCTGATGTCATTGACAGCAAAACAGGCTTCAGATGTGCTAACGTCAAAGTCAGCACTTGGCTTTTTCCTGTACTAATCAGAACATCTGCAATCCTGTTGTTACTCCATAAAACAGGAAACATATTTGGAACAGATCCAGCAAAATAACAAAAATGTTTCAGAGGTCAGAATCACCAAGGTCACAGGCAAGTCCTATACTGGCTCAGAACGTTCTGAGGTATGAGAGTCCTCAGAACATAGACAGCAATAACATGAATATTTACATTATGTTACTTGAATATGCACAGCTGATGATGCTTAACAGTGTGGTGAGGGTCAGCAGGTGCTTACCTGACTGTTTGGAAAGTGATGGGTGAAAGTTAGCTTTTGGTTCTGGTGGTGTTCTGGACAGATTTGGAAAAGGGGAAGTAAAGGTGTATACGTATGCAGGGTCAGAAGTTTGGAAAGAGTGTTTTTGGTTTACAGAAAAGAACTGGATATTTGATGAAGTTGAAGGTGAGAGACTTAAAGTTATGAAACAAAGCTGGAGATTTTGGCAGAGTTTCAGAATGCTACGTTGCTGGGAGTTTCGTTTCTCTCTTAGCAATTTTTCTGTTTCTTTTCTTGAACGCCTTTTGCAGTGGTGGAAGCTCTCTATTTATAGGCAAAGTTCTTGTGGATGCCTTGAACATTTAAGGCGCCAACAGAGTTTGGATTTGTTCTTTGACAGAAATTCCTGGGAAGTTGTGATACAGATAGCTTTCAGCCTAGGTTGCAGCAGCAGGCGTAGATTGGGGAGAAGTGACCTCTGAAGTGGGCGGTGGCGTGAAGACCCATGCCAGAATCTGTGCAAAAGCATTTTCCAAGCCACACGTGAATGCTCAGGAGTGGTTGGAAGCATTAATGGGCATTAAATGGTGACAAGACCTGTCAATACCAACATTCTGGTAATGGAAACCAGCGTTGAATCAGCAGCGTAAACCATGCTCTGGCCTTGGCTACCTGTTGTCTTAGCAAACTCTGGAGATTCTCCTGGTTTTCTGGTACGTTCCTTGGATCTACTTCTGGACAATCTGGACTTAGAGATTCTGTATCAATGTGACACCTATCCTTCTGACCTTTCATCTTCTGATTTCAACCTGTTCTGAAGGAGTCTTCATACTTTCCTGTTTCTCTTGCATTCCTTTAGCAAATTCTGACTGAGCTTGTGTAACTGCTGAAGGGGCATGTTCTGTTTGAGGTTTACATTCTGAACCACGTTTACAACTTCTGATTGAACTGATGTAGCTGCTGAAGAGCCAACTTCTGACCATGCTGAGCCAAGCTTGCAACTTCTGACCGTATTCATCTGGAATGGGTCCAGAAGTTCTGAAGCGCTGATTTTTCTAAAAACACTTATTTAAAGAAACATTCTAAGCACTTAGAAATTGATTGATTTTTTTTTCTTCTCAAGATAAAAGTGTTGTTTCTGGAGTTCGTGAGATCATCTTGCTCTTGTAAGTGTCTTGCTTGGGCAAAGGATGACTCAGGACTTGGATTTGTTTCAGGGGACTTTGAAAAATCTAAGATGGTTTCCTGAAGAAAGGGAGGGCAAATTTTGGGGTACAACAGTTGCCCCTGTTCAATCTTCTTGAACCTGAAGAGTTAGATTGGCGAGTTTGCCTTTCGCGACTCGAAGGTAAAAGGATATTGGACACCAGAGTGCCCGAAAATTTGCACTCGCTTAGTAAAGTATCAGCAATGTGATGGCGGGAATGGGCTTATAGATGCCATTTGGAGAGGTGATGGATAGGGAGATGGGCTTACAGATGCCATCTGGAGATGTGACAGATCTTCATCGGGAATGGGCTTACAGATGCCATTTGGAAGTGGTGGATCGCACAAGAGATTCCTTAGCGAGAACCCTACGAATTTGAGAAAGGCAGATGTTTTCCCGGCTTGTTATAGGTGTTTGATCTCCAATCTCCTTATGCAGATATGCCCTGGATGGATACAGGTATCGAATCTTCGAACTCTTCAGACGTGCCCTGGCTAGATACAGGAATCGAGTCTGGAAACGTGACAGTTGATAGATGTGCCCTGGCTGGATACAGGAATCGAATCTTCGAACTCTTCAGACGTGCCCTGGCTAGATACAGGAATCGAGTCTGGAAACGTGACAGTTGATAGATGTGCCCTGGCTGGATACAGGAATCGAATCTTCGAACTCTTCAGACGTGCCCTGGCTAGATACAGGAATCGAGTCTGGAAACGTGACAGTTGATAGATGTGCCCTGGCTGGATACAGGAATCGAATCTTCGAACTCTTCAGACGTGCCCTGGCTAGATACAGGAATCGAGTCTGGAAACGTGACAGTTGATAGATGTGCCCTGGCTGGATATAGGAATCGAATCTTCGAACTCTTCAGACGTGCCCTGGCTAGATACAGGAATCGAGTCTGGAAACGTGACAGTTGATAGATGTGCCCTGGCTGGATACAGGAATCGAATCTTCGAACTCTTCAGACGTGCCCTGGCTAGATACAGGAATCGAGTCTGGAAACGTGACAGTTGATAGATGTGCCCTGGCTGGATACAGGAATCGAATCTTCGAACTCTTTAGACGTGCCCTGGCTAGGTACAGGAATCGAGTCTGGAAACTGATCGCTCTCAGATGTGCCCTGGCTAGATACAGGTATCAAATCTGGAATTGTGACAGTTGAAGGTAGTTGTTTTTGGGATTGTCTCTTTCTGAAAAGGCAAAAACATAAGTTGTATGCAATGTCATGATGTATGATATGCATGATGTTCAACATGAGATAGTGTATGCACTTTATCATGTATGTAAGCGAGATGTATGAAAGTGTGAAATGTTTATGAATGTGTCTTCGTCTTAGGAAAATAGATCTTTGACGATTGGCTGGGGAGTTGCCCTGTGGCCGTGATACTTTGCTGAAGTTTTGATGAGAGGCCTGCTGAGGACTTTAATGATGGATTCCGCTTGGGATAATGATGATAAACTCCGCTGGGGATCGAAAGATAAACTCCGCTGGGGATTGAAAGAACCTTATTGGGGGTGATCTTCCGTGGCGATTAGCTGAGGATAACCCAGTTATAAGTCCTTGTGAGGAAATAACTCTAAATAAGACTCGGGAGAGACGTCCGTATTATGCAGGGAACAAGCCTCCAGAATCTACTGGGGAATGTTGTGCCTTTTCAGGATTATCGGAGAGTCAACTCCGCTTGGGGAAAGTATTGCTGAATCTTGTTTTACTCCGCGGGGCGTTGAGATGATTTGGCCACATTCTTCAGTTGAATCTACCTTGGTACCTTGGCGGACAGAACAACCAAACTGCATTAGACAACTTCACATTGCCCCTGTCTCTGATGTCACCTGTAATCAATCTCTTGTTTCATATGTAAACATTCATGAATCAGTGATTTAATGTCAAATGCATATATCAAAAATGAACATTGGACGTTCTTCGCAAGACAAAACAGAAAAAAGGAAAACAATTGGCACTTTTAACTGAAAAGTATATTTGTATTGATTTAAACTTTGCCTGTGAATAGGCGTTTTTTTTTTTGTACAAGAGGCTGACATCCTAGTAAGAGGACATCGCCAAATAGTATAGAGTTTACAATTTGAAAAGAGAAACAAAACAGCTATGTGAACAATCCCACTGGGTTCCAACTCTGCTATCGCCTTTATATCTTCGAACGTCTCATCGCTTTGCTGCCTAGTTGAAGATGAAGCTGATTGGTCAGTGCCGAAATCTGGAGCCAGATAGTTGATGCCGAACTCCGGATGCGAAGTGATCCAATGAGACATAGTGTTACGCTTTTATCCCTAACTTTTGCCTGGACCGCCCTTTCGGGTTTTCAGTCCACCGGGATGCCCATTTTTGCCCAAGCCGCCCTTTCAGGTTTTCGACTTGCCGGGTGTACAGATTTTTTTATTAATTTCATCCCTTATTTTTGCCCGAACCCTTTTGGTTCGCTGGGAAGCCCTTATTTTTGTCTAGGTATGTCAATCTAGCGGGTCTTTTATTTATGCGTAGTATTTTTTCACTATGTCTGCATTGGCGGGGTGAGGAAGGTCGTCACCATCCATGGTGGTTAGGATCATGGCTCCTCCTGAGAACACACGTTTAACCACAAATGGCCCTTCGTATGTAGGAGTCCATTTGCCCCGGGGATCACTTTGAGGAAGGATGATGCGTTTGATTACCAGGTCCCCAACTTGATACTCTCGTGGTTTGACTTTCTTGTTAAATGCCCTGATCATCCGTTTTTGATACGTTTGACCATGACAGATAGCAGTGAGCCTCTTTTCGTCAATCAGATTTAATTGATCAAGTCGAGTCTGGATCCAATCATCTTCATTCAAGTCTGCATCCTTCATTATCCGGAGAGAGGGTATCTGGATTTCAATTGGCAAGACTGCCTCCATGCCATAGACCAAGGAGAAGGGAGTTGCCCCGGTTGACGTTCTGGCTGAGGTACGGTACCCATGCAGAGCGAATGGTAACATCTCGTGCCAATCTTTATAGGTCACTGTCATCTTCTGCACAATTTTCTTGATATTCTTATTGGCTGCCTCTACAGCCCCATTCATCTTCGGCCGGTAGGGAGAAGAATTGTGGTGCTGTATCTTGAATTGTTCACAGAGTTCAGTGATCATTTTGTTATTGAGATTGGTACCATTGTCCGTAATGATTCTTTCCGGGACGCCGTACCGACAGATCAGGTTATGCCGGATGAAACGTGCCACGATGCTCTTGGTTACTGTGGCGTGGGACGCTGCCTCAACCCACTTCGTGAAGTAATCGATCGCCACCAAGATGAAGTGATGCCCATTGGATGCCGTCGGTCGAATCTCACCGATCATATCGATGCCCCACATTGCAAAAGGCCAAGGTGCCGTCAGGACATTCAGAGGAACCGGAGGGATATGCACTTTGTCAGCATAGGTCTGGCATTTATGACAAGTTCGGGAGTGTTGGTAACAATCGGCTTCCATTGTGGACCAGAAATATCCTGCCCGAAGGATTTTCTTAGCCCTGGTGTGTCCACTGGAATGTGTCCCAAACGTGCCTTCATGTAATTCCATCATAATTTTCTCTGCTTCAGTCTTATCCACACAACGTAGCAGAGTTGAATCATGATTCCGTTTGTAGAGAATGCCGTTGCTGAGGAAGAATTTTGCAGCGAATCTCCTCATGAATTTCTTATCATTGATAGATGCGCCTTCAGGGTATTCCTGAGCTTCCAAGTACCTCTTCACCTCATGATACCAGGGTTTTTCAGTCACTTTCTCAGCCTCAAGCTCGCAGCAGTATGCCGGCTTGTCCAACTTCCAGATAATGATCCGGGGAGCCTCATTGTCCCATTTAATTTTGAACATTGAAGACATCGTAGCTAGTGCGTCCGCTAGCTGATTCTCCTCTCTCGGGAAGTGTTCGAAAGTTATCTCTTCAAAGTGGGGAAGCAAGGTCAACACATACTCCTTGTAAGGAATAAGATTCGGGTGTTTCGTATCCCACTCGCCTTTGATCTGATTGATCACGAGAGCGGAATCTCCGAAAACACTTAGAAATTTTATCCTTAGGTCGATTGCAGCTTGTAAACCCATGATACATGCCTCATATTCTGCCATATTGTTGGTGCAGCTGAAACATAATCGGGCGGTGAGGGAAGTATGAGTTCCTTGGGGAGATATGATTACAGCGCCGACGCCGTTACCCAAAGCATTGGAGGCTCCGTCAAAATGCATAGACCATCGGGATCCTTCCTCAGGTCCTTCATCCGGTCCAGGTACTTCACAGTCAGTTACCACCATGATGTCTTCGTCCGGAAAATTAAAGTTTAATGATTGGTAATCGTCCACAGGTTGGTGTGCCAAATGATCTGCCAGTACACTTCCCTTAATTGCTTTCTGAGTTGTATACTGGATATCATATTCTGTTAAGATCATTTGCCATCTCGCTATTCTTCCAGACAGAGCGGGCTTTTCAAATATGTACTTGATGGGATCCATCTTTGATATCAATAAAGTAGTGTGAGTCAGCATATACTGTCTCAGCCGGCGAGCAGCCCATACAAGAGCGCAGCAAGTTTTCTCAAGCAGGGAGTAACGAGACTCACAGTCGGTAAACTTTTTGCTCAAGTAATAAATAGCGTGCTCTTTTCGGCCAGACTCGTCATGCTGCCCCAGCACACACCCCATTGAATTGTCAAGTACTGTCAAGTATAGTATCAGAGGTCTTCCTTCCACCGGTGGCATAAGAATGGGTGGCTCTTGGAGATATTCCTTTATCTTTTCAAAGGCGGCCTGACATTCATCATTCCAGCGTACTACTTGATCTTTCTTCAGCAATTTGAAGATTGGCTCACAAGTAGCAGTCAGATGTGAGATGAATCGGGCAATGTAATTCAGTCGTCCCAGGAAGCCTCTGACTTCTTTCTCTGTTTTTGGAGTCGGCATCTCTTGTATGGCTTTTACCTTGGCAGGGTCCACCTGAATACCCTTATCACTTACAATGAAACCTAGCAATTTTCCGGATCTTACCCCAAAGGTGCATTTGTTGGGATTCAATCTTAGCTTGTATAACTTGAGTCGGCCAAACAACTTCCTCAGATGGTCAAGGTGCTCCTCCTCAGTTTGAGACCTCGCAATCATGTCATCAATGTATACCTCGATCTCATGATGGATCATATCATGGAATAAAGCAACCATGGCACGTTGATAGGTTGCCCCAGCATTTTTCAATCCGAATGGCATGACCTTATAACAGAAGGTCCCCCACTGAGTTACAAAGGTAGTCTTATCCATATCTTCCGGAGCCATCTTGATCTGATTATACCCTGAAAAACCATCCATGAAGGAGAACACCTTGTGTTGAGCTGTATTGTCAACAAGGACATCAATGTGAGGTAGGGGGAAGTCATCCTTGGGGCTGGCCCTGTTCAGATCCCTGTAGTCAACACACATTCTGACCTTACCGTCCTTCTTTGGTACCGGCACCACGTTGGCAACCCACTGAGGGTAAGAAGTCACTGCAAGGAACCCGGCGTCAAACTATTTCAAAACCTCGGCCTTGATCTTTTCCGACATCTCTGGACGCATTCGTCGGACTTTTTGCTTTACCGGAGGGCAATCTTCCTTGGTTGGTAGGTGGTGAACTACAATGTCGGCATCCAAACCAGGCATATCTTCATAGGACCAAGCAAAAATCTCCATGTAATCCTGTAGCATCTGGATCAATCGTTGCTTCACGCTGAGCTCTAGATTGGCACCAATCTTGACCTCCTTCCTATCTGTCTCAGTACCCAGGTTAATTGTCTCCACCGGCTCTTCATGTGGCTGAATAGCTCTCTCTTCCTGGAGTAGCAGTCTTGCGAGTTCACCAGGCACTTTGCAATCATCTTCACCTTCGTCTTCGGCCAAGTTGATCGGATTTTCGAAGTCATAACTGGCGGTAGCAGAGCTGTTACCAGTGAGATCCAGAGTGGATTGAAACCTGTATAAGTGAGTGTGTGTAAATATAGCTGTTTTGCAATATATATAACACAGAAAGGAAAAGAGCACAAGATTTGAAATGCAACAAACGTCCAATGTTTTGATTGATGATATATGAAAATGTCATACAGAAATCCCTCACAAATGGAGCTACGATGCCCCGGGTAGGACACCGAGCCAACAAAGTTTTAACATATTGTGTTACAAATTTGGAAATCAAAAGAAATCAATTACTGCGTGACAAATGTGATAGGGGTAAAATCCTTTGTCGTCCAGTTGCTTGGTCCGTTGCTGGTAGTCGGGTAGATCCAGCTGTCAAATTCTGCTTCCTCCACATCCTCCTCAATAGCATTCACCCCTGAGCTGGAGATAAACACCGGAGCCTTTCTGACCTTTTCTTTGCGCACAGCCCTCTGAGCCTCTGCAGTAAAGCCCAGCCCAAACTCGTCGTTCTTCTGAGTGAAGTCAGGAAGCTGACCCCAGTTTGCACAATTGCCTTTCTGAACCACAGCCCGGGCATCCCTTAGGGAAGCCATCTTCAAGGAAACATTCTCTTCGACTGTTGTCTCTGCAGCTGCTGAAATTGGATGTACCTCCTCGAAATGCTGAAAGGGGGTTTCAATAAACTCCCCGTCCATCTCAATGTATCTGAAGGAATTCAAATGGCTCACCATGTATTCCTCTTCTCCTCGCACAATGACGATCTTCCCTCTGACAGGGTACTTCAGCTTCTGGTGCAAGGTAGAGGTCACTGCCCCAGCTTTATGGATCCAAGGTCGCCCCAGTAGACAAGAGTACGATGGACGTATATCCATCACATAAAAAGTGGAGTCAAACACCTGAGAGCCCACACGAATAGGGATGTTAACCTCTCCATGAACCACCCTTTTTGAACCGTCAAAGGCCCTGACGATGATATTGCTGGGCTTCAGTTCTAGGCCTTCATAGTCCAAACGATCTAAAGCCTTTTTCGGTAGAACATTCAAAGAAGAACCAGTATCCACCAATACATGCGCCAGAGTAGTGCCCCTGCATTCGATAGAGACATGCAGGGCATCATTGTGGTCTCTTCCCTTCGCGGTCAGGTCAGCATCTGAAAAACCCAAACCATTGTCTGCTGTCAGATTTGCTACGCAGTTAGTGAACTGGACTGCGGACGTCTCCTGCGGCACATGGGCCGTCTTGAGAAATGAGATCAAGGCCTTAGCATGGGCCTCAGAGCATAGCAATAAGGAGAGCATGGAGATCTTGGAGGGCGTATGCCCCAGCTGCTCGACAACATTGAAATCACTTTTCTTTATTATTTTCAAGATCTCCTCCACTTCTTGTTGGGAGGCCTCAGCATTTATAGGTATTGGTGCCTCCATCCGGGCAGGCTCTTCTTCAATCCCTTTGCCCCGAGCATTTGATGACTCGGCAGGAGGGGAAGCAACTTGATCGGCAGCAGGAACAGGTAAACTTGTAGGTTTTATAAGGAGGGGTCTTCGAATAGCGGGCGGTGCAATGTCAGGCGAGAAGAGCCTGCCACTGCGGGTGACCTTGGCTGGACCAGTGATGTCGCAGATACTGGCGCCAGTGTCGAATTCTTGTTTGATTCCATTTACATATACGTCTGCCCCATAATGCCAAGGGACAGCTTTATCAGACACGTAGGGGAGAGGCCCCGGAACAGTAATAATCACAGGTGCAACAGTCATGATTTGAACAGGCTTCTTCGGGGGAGCCTTGATTGGATTTTTGAAGATGGTAACCACAGAAACTTCTTTCACCGGAACCAACTGAACAACAGACTTCTTGAATAGAATCTCCTTGCTATCCATTAGGCTTTGGACGCCTAACCTCAACAAGGGACAACCAGATAGGGAAACAGCACAGAACAGGCAACCTTCACTGCAACCCGGAAATAAACCGGCCCGCAGTAGGTTCTTCTTGACAGTCTTCAGAGGGGTAACAACTTCATCTACCGAAACAGCATACATTTCTTCCTCAATGGCATTTACTCTATGCTGGGGCATAGGAGCAGTTACAACATTTGGTCTCTCCGGCGCTTCAAACTGAATTTCCTTTGCGTCGATCAGATCTTGCACTTTGTTTCTCAAGGCCCAGCAATCATCAGTAGTGTGCCCGGGACTATCAGAATGATAAGCACACCGGGCATTTGGGTTATACTTAGGAGACGTGGTGTTGACGACCTTAGGAGCTTCTTTGAGGGTCACCAGGTTGGTGGATAACAGTTGGGGTAAAATTTGAGATAAGGTCATACTCAGTCGGGTATACTGCCTCTTGGGCCTTTCGCTTCTTTGTTGATTGTACTGCTGAGGAGCAGCAACAGGTTTCGAGATGACCAAAGCATTGACGGCTTGGCGACTTTCGGGCTTGACTTGTCTTCTAGGACCGTAGACGGCACTTGCTTCTTTCTTAAACGGTCTCTTCTCAGCACTGGTGGAGGCAGCCTTTTGTATCTTGCCTGACCGGATGCCAGCTTCAATTCTTTCTCCTGTCAATATCAAATCTGTGAACCCAGCGGAGGAGTTACCAACCAAATGATTGAAAAACGGGCCAGACAATGTCCCTAGGAACATATCAACCAGCTCTCGATCAGTTAATGGAGGCTGCACCCTGCCAGCCAAATCTCTCCATTTTTGAGCGTACTCTTTGAACCCTTCACCCGTTCCTAGAGACATACCCTGAAGTTGGGTACGCGTAGGAGCGAGATCAGAATTGTATTGGTATTGTCTGTAGAATGCGGTTGCCAAATCTTCCCAGTGTCGGATGCTAGTTCTATCTAATTGGTAGAACCATTCAAGCTGTGACCCCGAGAGGCTATCTTGGAAGAAGTGAATCCAAAGGTTCTTATCCGCCGTGTAAGGTTGGATTTTCCTCACGTACGACCTTAGATGCAGCTTTGGGCAGGAGACCCCATCATACTTGGCGAAGGCAGGCGCCTTAAACTTGTGTGGAATTACCACCCCAGAAGATAACCCCAGATCTCCGAAATCCAGTCCCGGCACATTCTGAATTTCCATGGCGCTTAAGCGGTCCTCCAATTGCTTGTACCTGTCAGCAGCAGATGGGTATTGTTCGTCGTTATAGTCCGTCTCGTTGTCGGAGGCTGCGGGACTAGGAGCTCCTCCCCCTTGGGGACTGTTTTTCTCAGCAGAAGAAGTAGCCGGATCAGCCTCATTATGGAGCGTGTTCCCAAATCTGCGTCCGGTGTTGAACAACACAGTCCTCTTTTTCTTCTTCTTCTTCAGGAGTAGAGTCTTCAACTCTTGCTGACCTTGGGCTAGGCTTAGGACCATCTCTTGAAACTGTGCACTTTGTGCCTGAAGGGCCTTGATTGCTTGCTCACTGGAGGAGTCTGGATTCATGATGACTGTGCACACAAACAGCGAAGAAAATTAAGCAACCTGTGAAATAGGGTACCTGCTATGCATATGGTGCAATGGAATGCGTATGTATGCAATGCATTCAAGGATTCCGAATATTCAAAATTTGTTGCAGACAAAAAGGAACGCACATCATATTAATAAGGAGAAATTCGTCAGTACATAAATGCCCCATGGGCCAAATATTACAAAATGACTCCTCAAGGCAAAAAAACATTGCGCATCCTCTTTGGTGCGATGTAGGTGTTGAGATTCCTCTCCTCGTGCAGCAGGCGGGTGAGTTCCAGGACTTTCTTTTCACTAGCATGTAGACTGGTCTCGAGAGAATTCCGTTCTTCCTTAAGCTGGACCCAGCTCTTCTGCATTTCTTCCCAGGAGGTGGGCATGTCGGGATGTTGAATGGTGTAGGACGCCTCTCCTTCCAAGACTGGTTCTTTGATCACAGGGAGCATATGAGGATAAGGCATCACTAACTTCTGGGAGCGGGCTCGTACCCACTTGAGATAAGGTTCCAACAGGATGGAGTTCCTGTGCCCCAGTGTCTTGCTGTCGATCCTACTTGGCATCCTCCAAGCTCTGATAAATCTCTGACGATGTCCTTGAGTATCGTTGTCGAAGTCAAAAACTATGTTAGGAATTAACATGTCATGAGGGCCATCCCTCCGAGCATACCCAAACTGTCTCCAAGCCAGGCATGAGTTGTAAGTAATACCTCCTTTGATTCCAAGTAAAGGAACATTAGGTTACTCCCCGCAACGATCAATGATAGTGACGTCTTCCCTGGACCTAGGGCACCAATGTATATCTGCATGCGTGAGAGTCATTAACCGTTGTGACCATCTCAAACCCCGCTCGTTCTTCAAAACTGATTGTGGAAGGTGCGAAATAAACCACCTTCCCAGGAGAGGAGTGCAACACATAAGGACACCCCTTCCTCTCATGGTTCGAGTGTAACACGAGTGAAGGATGTCCCCCAGCAACGTAGGTATAGGATTCCTGGTCATGAAGATCTGGACAGCACTGATATCAATAAGCTGATCTGGGTTAGGGAATAACACCAAACCATAGACAAGGAGGTCCATAACTTCTTCAAATGCTTGTAGGTCAAGGGAGTTCCAACATTCTTGGGCCTTCTCGAACAGAAACCTGGCTAAGAACCCCTTGATACCACTTCTAACTTCCCAATGTCCCTTGAGGTCAGACGGTTGTAGGTGCAAGGCTTTAGCAATCTCTTCAAGCTTGGGTTCCTCTTCCGTACCGTTGTAGGGTAGTTGATCAAGGATAGGGACCTTCAGAAGTCGGGAGAACTCTTCCAATGTAGGCACCAATTGATAATCCGGAAAAGTGAAACAGTGATGCAGAGGGTCAAAGAACTGGAACAGGACCTTTATCAAATCCTCCTCAATGTTGGTGTTAACCAAGCTGATGAGTCTTCCATGTCTCTCACTGAATGAAGAACCCTCGGGAATCCTGGACATAAGTTCCTTAAGCTGAGGAGGGATCTTTACAAGGCTAATCTGAATTGTCTTTCTGCGAGCAGTTTCCATGTCCTGTAAAACAAGAACAAAGATGAAGATTCGAAATCCTTGAAATGGTTAGTCAATGCTCATGATGTTGTATGATGTCATGATGTTATGATTAAATACACCACAAATATTCACAAAGGCAAACATGGTAAGGCACACAAGTCACACAAGACAAACCCCTAGAGTTTAGGCCTGCATGAGGTCTGGGTATTACCCTTTTGAAGTTTGGTGGGCTCAACCTGTCCTATTAGAAGTAACCGGGTTCTAAGGGTCCCAATATCACGGGATTACTTTCATTGTTCATCGTTTCGATTTAGCCACTGAACTGGCGACCGAAATATCCCAGGAAAGCAACCCTCCATTGAGTGTAGTATCGAGTATCAACCAACCTCGGACTGCACCAAAGTCAGTTATCTCACTACCCTAAAAAGGCCAAGATGGTTCAATTAAGGTTCCTAAGGTCAGTTGATGCTTCACGACACCACGCGGCGGCCCCGTACTCTCCTTGACTGAACTCAAGGGTTACCGGTACACACCAAAGTGCCACATCAACGTAGCAGACTGTTTCAACCATGTCGGTATACCCCGCACAGTTCCCTCACAGCCTTGTTGCTACTTTCTAAGAAGGTATCCCCAGATCCGGGTTAGGATCTATAAAACTCTGATACAAAGCCCACAAATGTAAAAGCAAACAAAACAATCAATTGAAAACAAAGGTGATCTAGGCCCTAAGGTTACTCCACTTTCAATACTATCCCCAACAGAGTCGCCAGTTCTGTGATACGGTGGGAGAACTGACTTGAGGGTTTTGCGTTTGTTTTCGCAAATGTTTCGGTTGAGCAAGAGTCGCCACCGACTTTTTATTTTATCCTAAGGAAAGGTTAAAAAGCACAGCAAAAAACCTTTTGAGATGTTTTCTTGGGTTCGGGGAGTAGATTATAGAAAGGGAAGGTATTAGCACCCTTTCTATCCATGGTTATCCATGGGCTCTTAGTTACTTGCTTAGATCACTTGCCTTTTGTTTTCAATTGGTTTGAAATGGTGCTTTGTGTGTGTGTGGGTTTGAAAATGTTTTTGAAAAGAGGCCAATGTGGTGGCAACTTTTGTAATGATCCATGTGGGGATGTATACAAAGATGTACGTCTTTTGAAAAAGGTTTTCATTTGTTTTTGAAAGTTGTTTTGAAAGTGTTGTGAGGTGTGGTTTTGAAATTAGGCAAATGTTTTGTTTTGCAAGTTTAATTCAAGTAACTTAAGAGGTTATCTACTCCTAAATTTCTCAAAATATTATTGTTATGTTTTAACCCTTTTAACAAGTTTGTTCCACCATTGAATTTGGTGGGCAACCTTATGTTAGGATGTGAAAGGGACAGGCGCGGGTCATCGTTTAGACCATAATTGCAACGGCGTTAAATATCTTTGGGCAATTTTCTTTAAGGGACCTGATCATTTTTTTTTGTTTGTTTTGAAAAGTTTTATCGAGGGACTATGATCATTCAATTTGTTTGTTTTGCCCAAAGAGACCTAACATGCAATATGGCCCAATTTTGAAAGGCAACAAGCGGATGTAACCCTAGGGGTGTTAGTGTGCAAGTGTGTTTTATTGCGTACAAGAGTTTTTCTTTGAATTAGGTTTTTCTATTTCATTGATTTTATCTTGCCATACACGTCCTAATTACTAGCAATAAGAAACGGAAATGTAAAATCCTACGCTATTACAATAATTAGGGGAGGGGGATACACATTTGTACATGGGGGGTTCAACGAGAAAAATAGACAAAAAAGAAAATAGCAAAAAACAAGATATATAGAGAGAGAGAGAGGGAGCCCGCGCGCTGTTGGGAGGCCATCAGAAGTTCTGACCCAGATCCGCTGTCAGATGATCAACCTGTTGGTGAAACTGGATGAGTCAGAACTTCTGACTCTAGAACCTGCAAAACAGAAGTTTGTTAGTGGGGAAATCAGAAGTTTTGATTTCCCTGCGCTGCAAGACAGAAGTTTGTTAGTGGAGAAACCAGAAGTTCTGTTTCTGCTGAAAAGGCAATAACTCTCAGAGGTTCTGATGTCATTGACAGCAAAACAGGCTTCAGATGTGCTAACGTCAAAGTCAGCACTTGGCTTTTTCCTGTACTAATCAGAACATCTGCAATCCTGTTGTTACTCCATAAAACAGGAAACATATTTGGAACAGATCCAGCAAAATAACAAAAATGTTTCAGAGGTCAGAATCACCAAGGTCACAGGCAAGTCCTATACTGGCTCAGAACGTTCTGAGGTATGAGAGTCCTCAGAACATAGACAGCAATAACATGAATATTTACATTATGTTACTTGAATATGCACAGCTGATGATGCTTAACAGTGTGGTGAGGGTCAGCAGGTGCTTACCTGACTGTTTGGAAAGTGATGGGTGAAAGTTAGCTTTTGGTTCTGGTGGTGTTCTGGACAGATTTGGAAAAGGGGAAGTAAAGGTGTATACGTATGCAGGGTCAGAAGTTTGGAAAGAGTATTTTTGGTTTACAGAAAAGAACTGGATATTTGATGAAGTTGAAGGTGAGAGACTTAAAGTTATGAAACAAAGCTGGAGGTTTTGGCAGAGTTTCAGAATGCTACGTTGCTCGGAGTTTCGTTTCTCTCTTAGCAATTTTTCTGTTTCTTTTCTTGAACGCCTTTTGCAGTGGTGGAAGCTCTCTATTTATAGGCAAAGTTCTTGTGGATGCCTTGAACATTTAAGGCGCCAACAGAGTTTGGATTTGTTCTTTGACAGAAATTCCTGGGAAGTTGTGATACAGATAGCTTTCAGCCTAGGTTGCAGCAGCAGGCGTAGATTGGGGAGAAGTGACCTCTGAAGTGGGCGGTGGCGTGAAGACCCATGCCAGAATCTGTGCAAAAGCATTTTCCAAGCCACACGTGAATGCTCAGGAGTGGTTGGAAGCATTAATGGGCATTAAATGGTGACAAGACCTGTCAATACCAACATTCTGGTAATGGAAACCAGCGTTGAATCAGCAGCGTAAACCATGCTCTGGCCTTGGCTACCTGTTGTCTTAGCAAACTCTGGAGATTCTCCTGGTTTTCTGGTACGTTCCTTGGATCTACTTCTGGACAATCTGGACTTAGAGATTCTGTATCAATGTGACACCTATCCTTCTGACCTTTCATCTTCTGATTTCAACCTGTTCTGAAGGAGTCTTCATACTTTCCTGTTTCTCTTGCATTCCTTTAGCAAATTCTGACTGAGCTTGTGTAACTGCTGAAGGGGCATGTTCTGTTTGAGGTTTACATTCTGAACCACGTTTACAACTTCTGATTGAACTGATGTAGCTGCTGAAGAGCCAACTTCTGACCATGCTGAGCCAAGCTTGCAACTTCTGACCGTATTCATCTGGAATGGGTCCAGAAGTTCTGAAGCGCTGATTTTTCTAAAAACACTTATTTAAAGAAACATTCTAAGCACTTAGAAATTGATTGATTTTTTTTTCTTCTCAATATAAAAGTGTTGTTTCTGGAGTTCGTGAGATCATCTTGCTCTTGTAAGTGTCTTGCTTGGGCAAAGGATGACTCAGGACTTGGATTTGTTTCAGGGGACTTTGAAAAATCTAAGATGGTTTCCTGAAGAAAGGGAGGGCAAATTTTGGGGTACAACAGGAGGCAAATACAAATAGAATGATTTCTTTGAATGTCACTAATTATCATTTGTGGAAGGGGAAAATGAAGGATCTGTTATTTGTGAAAAATATGCATCTTCCTGTGTTTGCTAGTGAGAAGCCGGAATCCAAAACTGATGAAGAGTGGAATTTTGAACATCGGCAGGTTTGTGGTTTTATTCGGCAATTTGTAGAAGACAATGTTTATAATCACATTGCTAATGAGGAACATGCCAAATCCTTGTGGAAGAAGATTGAATCTTTTTATGCTTCTAAATCAGGGAATAATAAGTTATATTTGTTGAATTCCTTGATGAATTTGAGGTACAAGGAGGGAACTTCTATTTCTGATCACTTGAATGATTTTCAAGGGCTCCTAAATCAATTGTCAGGTATGGGTATCAAATTTGATGATGACATTTTGGGACTATGGCTACTGAATACTCTACCAGATTCTTGGGAAACTTTTCGGGTTTCAATTACAAACTCAGCTTCTAATGGTGTTGTCTCTTTGCAAAGTGTAAAGGGAAGTGTTCTGAATGAGGAGATAAGAAGGAAGGCACAGGGTACTTCATCTCATTCTGAGGTACTTGTCACTGAGAACAGAGGCAGGAGTCAGAAAAAGGAACCGAAAGGGAACCGACAGAATAGTAGGAGTGCGAGTAGAGACAACAACAGAAGTAAGTCCAAGTCCAGATACAAGAATGTTGAGTGCAATCATTGTCACAAAATGGGGCATGTAACGCCAGAACTTAACTAATTGGTTAATTAAATTATTTAAGAATTTAATTATTGGATTTTGTCGGTTTAATCGCAAAAATAATATTAAGAATAATATTATTTATTTATTGGTGTAATTTAATTGAATTGGGCCAAGTAGCATTAAAATGCAGTTAATTGGAGGGGTGTGGATAGTAGGCCCATTTGGATTAATTAATTGTTGGAATAATATTGATACTATTATTATTATTATTATTTGGAGGAAAATTAATTAAAGATAAGCCAGCAGAGAAAATAAGGTTTTGGAGAGAAAACAGAAGTTACGTGAAAACGGTGCAAAGAGGCAAGGTTGAAGACGGCGGAAAAGCCATCGAAGAGGCGATTGCGATTAGAGAATCGAAGAACCGTCAATCCCAGGTAAGGGTGGAGTTCTGATTCTATAATAGGATGCATGATAGATGATATGTAGGATGGGATTTATCGAATTTCCCTATGTTTGGTGTGTTTTGATTATTGATGTGGTATTGATCCTATTGTATGCCTTAGATCATTGCTATATGGTAGGAATTCGATTTTGATGGTTTTAGGATGTTTGGGGATGATTAGGAATGGGTTGGGGTGATTTTGGGAAGCATAAAAACGTGATATATGGTGTTGCAGAGTCATCAACACGGGCCGTGTTGATGCACACGGGCACCCGTGTTGATCTTCTGTGTTGATGCTCGGGTAGGTTTTTCCCAAAAATCGTTTCGGCCATAACTTTTGAACCGTAACTCCGATTTAGGCGCCGTTTGATGCGTTGGAAAGCTAGTGAAATTTTCTATATGATTATGAGGAATTAAGTAGCTTTAAGAGCTTATTTTAATAAGTTATTATTGGAGAAAGTGTTTATGTTTATAAGTGAATTTGGTTGTTATGTATTTTAGTGAAGTGTTTGGAGATATTTGGGATTGGAGCTCTGAAGAACGATGAACAATCGCTCAAGAGTTCGAAGCTGCAATTTGATAAGGTAAGGGGGGCTACTACTCAATTTATATTTGCTTATGGGTTTAGATGCAATTGGTTGGGTAATCGTAGGATAACCCCATTTTCTATGATGTTCTTAGGGATTGATAACTTTAGGGTCGAATCTTGTTATAAAAGGTTTAGGTTCCCAAATTTTATGAATCAATTAGGGATTTTAGGTTCCTATGGTGGATTGGATGTTTTTGTACTGCATTGCACTGCCGTAGAAAGGTATTTTCGTGCAAAAATATGGGTATATGAGCTGCTGCAGGTACAGGAATTTTTGGGTTCGCGCTCATCAACACGGGCCGTGTGGATTCACACGGGCACCCGTGTTGATTCACTGTGTTGGCAGAAAAAATGTGTTTCTAGACACATTTCAACACGGGCCGTGTTGATTTACACGGGCACCCGTGTTGATCCCCTGTATTGGCAAAATAACGTGTTTCTGGACACATTTCCACACGGGCAGTGTTGATTTACACGGGGGCCCGTGTTAAACCTCCTGTGTTGGTTTCTAAACTCTGTTTTCTGTGCATGCTGTTATGTACGGATTGATCCTGTTTTGATGTGCAGTGTTTGACATGTTTTGAATATGTGTTTATTGATTTCCTAGTGTTGATTAATGCTTGTATCGAATAACGGTTGTATGTTATGATACCAACACTATATGGATTTTATTGTCATGCTTTTAGATGATGTATCAAGCATGAATTGTGATATAACTTGATATGATTGATGTTTAATAGTATGCTGAGTGATTACATGCTATCCATATCCTGTTATGATTGATGTTGTTGATGTTGCATGATATGTTGATTGATGTTAATAGTATGCTGAGTGTTACATACTTTACATATCATGTTACATTTGTTAATTCCCATTGTGTGGAATTAACATGGTGGCCAATATACGTGTCCGCGATTTAATGGAACGTTGAGGTGGTAGCCGTGTCCGCGATGTAATGGAACGGTGAGTTATCCGTGACCCGAGATTTAATGGGGCGGTAAAATGGTACCACATGCATGGGTGTGTTGCATTATATTGAATATAACATGAATGGATGATTTTCCAATGTTGTATTTAATTGATTGTATGCATGTATTGCTGCTAAATTGTTAATGATGTTTGATGTTAATTATAAGTATGAGAAGTGATATATTATGAATATATGAATTGTAAAGGTTTTCGTAAACTATGAAACATGCTAACTGTTTGGGTGATGCTTATGGTTTTCTGAATTGATTGTTATGAACGTATAATCAAATGTATAGTTGAGATGCTCACCCTTACTGTTGAATATTTCAGATTGAGGAGCTTCGTTCAGGTGCTTGGCGAAGGCTTGTTGTTTCTAGTTTATTTCGGTTTAAGTATTGTCCGGGTCATGCTCTGATAGTTGTAACTCCGGGAACGTTTGTTTGTCGAGCTGCTTTAGTCAGACTCGTTTATTTCCTTAGTATTTGGTTATAATAAGATGTTGATATATTCCAGGTGTTAATCCCTGATGATTTTGAAAATATTATAACCTTGGTTTTGTTAATTAAATTATTCCGCTGTGTAAACATGTATGAGTTGCTTCTATGTTATGCATGACAGGAACTTGTTTTTATTAAAAGAGAATTGTGACATCCTCGTTAATACATGTACTCTGAAATTATGATTTTAATTATTTGCGAAATTTTATTCGGGGTTTTAGAGGGTGTTACAATAGTGGTATCAGAGCAGGTCGGTCTATCGGCCAGGTTGTTTATGTGTTTAATCCCTTTTGGTACGCGACATGTGTGTGAAACACTGTCGGTACTTTTTGCTTTTCTCACTGTTTGTTGCAGGAGTTGACTTGAAGATAAGTGGGGGAGAAGCTTTTCTTCTCGGATGCGCTTCAATTGTGATATGCCGGTTCAGAATGTTGCTGACGGCGACAATGCAAATGTTGTTGAAGTTTGGATGCTTCCTGAATGCGAAGGTGATATAGATTCAAGGATTTTGGTATGTTAGTGAACTCGTATGGGAAATTGGATTAAACTGCGTTGAAGAGATGCCGTCATGCAAAAATCCCTTTCTGTCTCGTACAGTTCGCGGCGCCAACTAGTGGTCGCGGCGCGTACTGTGTGGTTTTGTGGAAAATGGCTAAATTATGTTTTGATCTCTAATGGTCGGAAAGTGGAACTGAACCTTAGTTGATTACCTTGAGGAATATTTTGGATACTATTAGTGTAGTAATTGGACTAATCTCCTATGGTAGCATGCCACTAAAGTCAATGTATGTTGTTATGTTCGAAGAATTGTGTTGAAAACTTGGTGTGCGAGTTATTCTGGATGGTTGTAATTTACACTATTTCATCAAGTATCATGAAGTTGTTGAAGGCGACGTTGATTGGAAGAGTGCAAAGGTCATTGAGTCGCTGTTGTTGTGAACCGGCGAGAGTATGGACTCATGAATCTGTATCGGTCAAGTTGAAAATGTGGGTAGGTTTTTAGACGGTGAATTTAAGACAATTGAGAATAAAGTCTATTCCAAAGAAAATGATAAGTTGAAGGGATTAACTCGTCGGATCGTATGTCTTTAGTATAGTTGGATTAATATCGGATGATTTTCGTAGTTGGATAAAAAGAAAGGATGTGGGTGAATTTTGGAAGAAAGAGAGAAAGATGGAACTTATGTTCATCAATCTCAAATTCAGATTTTTGTAATTTTGGAGCAGCTGTTAGTAAAAGTGGTATAACTTTTACTCGTGTTTCCGATTAAAGCGGTTATTGACTTTTTGGAAAGCTTACGAAATTCCATATAGTTTGCATATAAGATTTGTCTTCGGAAAGTTCGTGAAGAAGGAGAAAAATGCATTTTAATATTTGGGTCTGATGCTGAATTTTGGAAAATTCTGCATGCGGGAATTATGAACCAGTCCCATTGCAAAGATGATAACTTTTACTCGTAACTCGGATTTGAGCGATTCATGAAGTTATAGAATCTACAAGTAATTACCTTCATTATAGAATATAATTTTATGCTTGGGAGGCATGTATCGAAGGAAATAATTGTGTTGGACGTTGGGTGTTTCTTGTTGAAAAATTGAAAGAGTGAAGAAGGATGTAAAGTATGGATAAAGGAATTTTATTCCGATGTTGTCGAAAGATGTGTTGTAGTAGGTTGTTGTATGACGTTAGTGTTCGTATTTTCGGATAACTTTGGGATCCGTATCTTGTGTTTGGATTGTTGGATTGATGTTCTGTTTGAACCTGCAAGGAGATAAAAGTATATTTCCTTTATATGAAAATGTTTCCAAGTGTGGTAGAAGTATTCTCATAGGAAGAGACTTTGAAGTCGGTTGAGGAATTATAAACTTTTTGGACATGGGTGGTTGTTATTGCAGTTGTTGAGACGAGTTCAATCGAAAAATGTTGTTTGGAAATGAGTTGAGAGACATGTTGTTCTGCATGGAAGGATGCGAAAGTGTCAGAGGTGGATCTCATGATGATTGGTAATTGTTGGATTATGATGTTGTGAATGATTTGAGAAAAAGTTCGGAAGGAACACTATTATAGTTTGGTAACGATGGTTTATGCTCCGTTATGGTTTTCGTCTATCTATTGGCAAATTGAGGAACTGATCACCCTTAATCTATTGTTGATAGTAGACGGAATCATAGTTGATGGATAGATGTGTTGTGTCGACTAGTATAGTGCATTCTGAAGAATATGTTGTTATTTTTGTTTCTTGTTGCTATTTAAAAGAAGTGAAATTATAAGTTTGTTTATTAAAGTGCGAGTTTGGTTGGAAGAAGATGAGTCATCTTGTTGGAATTAATTGGACCCATGTACTGTATGTGGTTGTAATGTGGTTATGTTTTTAAGACGATTTTTGAGGATTATGTTACTAAAAAGATGATAAAGTCGTAGTTATGTTTTATGACAATTGGGAATTCATGGAAGTATATGAATGTTTCATCCAAGAGTGGCAATTGGAGTAAACTTGGTAGAGTTGATACTTTATAAGTAATCAGAGTTGCGCATCTGAAGCGTGATGTGCCAGAGTATGTTGGTTTATTATAAATGTCAGTTGATTTAATAAGGATATTAATGTGGTTGTTGGTTTATGGAGAGTTGTATATAATTTTTGGATTAAGACCCGTAAGCAGATGTTATGAGAATTTTGTTTTCGTTGTTGTGATGTCAGTGTTGATTACTGAAAGGAATGGTAATATTTCAGATTGTGTTAAAGGTGATTTGGTCGGTTATGTGGATGTCACTATAAGAGTGATATGACGAGAGTAATCAAGTTGTAAGTATTTGGTTGATAACTGGAATTCGTATATTAAGGAATGAATTGGCGCGTGAGTCTGTATTAAGAATGTTGTCAAGATGATAATATGATGGTTGTATGTTCAAGTATAAGTAGTTTGCGGATGTTATTACTTCATAAGCGATGTATCAAGATGGTGTTGAGGGTGTCGATGAGCTAATATCGAGCATATCGTTATGATTAGTTGTGTATGTTTTGGTGTCGATATGGTCGCTAAGTTGATCATGTAATATTGTTAAGACGAAAAGACAACGTTGTGTGCCTGAGTGCAACAGTTTTTGGTTGATAATACGTTGAGTGTTTGGTATGTCCAGAATTGGTGTTGAGAGTGGTTGTGTCGATTGGATTTTCGAGGACGAAAATATCCTAAGTGGGGGAGAGTTGTAACGCCCGAACTTAACTAATTGGTTAATTAAATTATTTAAGAATTTAATTATTGGATTTTGTCGGTTTAATCGCAAAAATAATATTAAGAATAATATTATTTATTTATTGGTGTAATTTAATTGAATTGGGCCAAGTAGCATTAAAATGCAGTTAATTGGAGGGGTGTGGATAGTAGGCCCATTTGGATTAATTAATTGTTGGAATAATATTGATACTATTATTATTATTATTATTTGGAGGAAAATTAATTAAAGATAAGCCAGCAGAGAAAATAAGGTTTTGGAGAGAAAACAGAAGTTACGTGAAAACGGTGCAAAGAGGCAAGGTTGAAGACGGCGGAAAAGCCATCGAAGAGGCGATTGCGATTAGAGAATCGAAGAACCGTCAATCCCAGGTAAGGGTGGAGTTCTGATTCTATAATCGGATGCATGATAGATGATATGTAGGATGGGATTTATCGAATTTCCCTATGTTTGGTGTGTTTTGATTATTGATGTGGTATTGATCCTATTGTATGCCTTAGATCATTGCTATATGGTAGGAATTCGATTTTGATGGTTTTAGGATGTTTGGGGATGATTAGGAATGGGTTGGGGTGATTTTGGGAAGCATAAAAACGTGAAATATGGTGTTGCAGAGTCATCAACACGGGCCGTGTTGATGCACACGGGCACCCGTGTTGATCTTCTGTGTTGATGCTCGGGTAGGTTTTTCCCAAAAATCGTTTCGGCCATAATTTTTGAACCGTAACTCCAATTTAGGCACCGTTTGATGCGTTGGAAAGCTAGTGAAATTTTCTATATGATTATGAGGAATTAAGTAGCTTTAAGAGCTTATTTTAATAAGTTATTATTGGAGAAAGTGTTTATGTTTATAAGTGAATTTGGTTGTTATGTATTTTAGTGAAGTGTTTGGAGATATTTGGGATTGGAGCTCTGAAGAACGACGAAAAATCGCTCAAGAGTTCGAAGCTGCAATTTGATAAGGTAAGGGGGGCTACTACTCAATTTATATTTGCTTATGGGTTTAGATGCAATTGGTTGGGTAATCGTAGGATAACCCCATTTTCTATGATGTTCTTAGGGATTGATAACTTTAGGGTCGAATCTTGTTATAAAAGGTTTAGGTTCCCAAATTTTATGAATCAATTAGGGATTTTAGGTTCCTATGGTGGATTGGATGTTTTTGTACTGCATTGCACTGCCGTAGAAAGGTATTTTCGTGCAAAAATATGGGTATATGAGCTGCTGCAGGTACAGGAATTTTTGGGTTCGCGCTCATCAACACGGGCCGTGTGGATTCACACGGGCACCCGTGTTGATTCACTGTGTTGGCAGAAAAAATGTGTTTCTAGACACATTTCAACACGGGCCGTGTTGATTACACGGGCACCCGTGTTGATCCCCTGTATTGGCAAAATAACGTGTTTCTGGACACATTTCCACACGGGCAGTGTTGATTTACACGGGGGCCCGTGTTAAACCTCCTGTGTTGGTTTCTAAAATCTGTTTTCTGTGCATGCTGTTATGTACGGATTGATCCTGTTTTGATGTGCAGTGTTTGACATGTTTTGAATATGTGTTTATTGATTTCCTAGTGTTGATTAATGCTTGTATCGAATAACGGTTGTATGTTATGATACCAACACTATATGGATTTTATTGTCATGCTTTTAGATGATGTATCAAGCATGAATTGTGATATAACTTGATATGATTGATGTTTAATAGTATGCTGAGTGATTACATGCTATCCATATCCTGTTATGATTGATGTTGTTGATGTTGCATGATATGTTGATTGATGTTAATAGTATGCTGAGTGTTACATACTTTACATATCATGTTGCATTTGTTAATTCCCATTGTGTGGAATTAACATGGTGGCCAATATACGTGTCCGCGATTTAATGGAACGTTGAGGTGGTAGCCGTGTCCGCGATGTAATGGAACGGTGAGTTATCCGTGACCCGAGATTTAATGGGGCGGTAAAATGGTACCACATGCATGGGTGTGTTGCATTATATTGAATATAACATGAATGGATGATTTTCCAATGTTGTATTTAATTGATTGTATGCATGTATTGCTGCTAAATTGTTAATGATGTTTGATGTTAATTATAAGTATGAGAAGTGATATATTATGAATATATGAATTGTAAAGGTTTTCGTAAACTATGAAACATGCTAACTGTTTGGGTGATGCTTATGGTTTTCTGAATTGATTGTTATGAACGTATAATCAAATGTATAGTTGAGATGCTCACCCTTACTGTTGAATATTTTAGATTGAGGAGCTTCGTTCAGGTGCTTGGCGAAGGCTTGTTGTTTCTAGTTTATTTCGGTTTAAGTATTGTCCGGGTCATGCTCTGATAGTTGTAACTCCGAGAACGTTTGTTTGTCGAGCTGCTTTAGTCAGACTCGTTTATTTCCTTAGTATTTGGTTATAATAAGATGTTGATATATTTCAGGTGTTAATCCCTGATGATTTTGAAAATATTATAACCTTGGTTTTGTTAATTAAATTATTCTGCTGTGTAAACATGTATGAGTTGCTTCTATGTTATGCATGACAGGAACTTGTTTTTATTAAAAGAGAATTGTGACATCCTCGTTAATACATGTACTCTGAAATTATGATTTTAATTATTTGCGAAATTTTATTCGGGGTTTTAGAGGGTGTTACAGGGCACATACAGAAAAACTGTTTCATATGGAAAAGGGAGAACAGAAACAATAATAGTAAGCAGAGAGATAAGAATCATGATGATGATGACCGTGTTACTACTGCTACTTGTGATGATCTGATTATTCTTCGTGACCATGATTCAGTCAATCTTGTATCAGATGAGAGCATGTGGGATGTTGATAGTGCTGCTACACTGCATGTTACACCAAGGAAGGAGTTCTTTACATCTTACACTGCTGGTGACTTTGGAGTGTTGAAGATGGGTAATGATGGTGTGTCCAAGGTAGTTGGTATTGGTGATATTTGTTTGCAGGCCAACATAGGAGTGCAGTTGTTGCTGAGAGGAGTCAAACATGCTCCAGATGTTCGCTTCAATTTGATTTATGTGCATATGCTTGATGAAGGTGGTTATGATAATCACTTTGGTTCTGGAAAATGGAAACTCACCAGAGGTAACTTGGTTGTGGCTAGAGGGGAGAAATATAATAAATTGTATTGGACTAAAGCATTGGTTGCTAAAGACAGTGTGAATGTCATGGATATGGAGGCTTCTTTGTGGCACCGCGTGCTTAGTCATATCAGTGAAAAGGGGATGAATTGTTTAGCTAAAAAGGATGTGATTCCGGGACTGAAGAGTGCAGAGTTGGAGAAATGTTCTCATTGCATGGCTGGTAAGCAGACTAGAGTATCCTTCAAGAAGCATCCTCCCTCAAGGAAGTCAGAGTTGCTTGAATTGGTGCATTCTGATGTTTGTGGCCCGTTGAAGGTAAAGTCACTTAGTGGTGCACTTTATTTTGTTACCTTTATTGATGATTGTTCCAGGAAGCTTTGGGTCTATGCTTTGAAGACAAAAGACCAAGTTCTGGAGAAATTCAAAGAGTTCCATGTTATGGTGGAGAGAGAGTCAGGCAAGAAGCTGAAATGCATTCGTACTGACAATGGTGGTGAGTATTATGGACCATTTGATGTTTATTGCAAGCAGCACGGTATCAGACATGAAAAGATTCCTCATTAAACTTCTCAGCTGAATGGTTTAGTGGAGAGGATGAATAGGACTTTGATTGAAAGAGTCAGGTGTATGCTTTCTGAAGCAAAGTTGCCTAAACATTTCTAGGGTGAAGCATTGTACACGGCAGTGCATGTTATTAATCTGAGTCTTGCGGTTGCTTTGAATGCAGAGGTGCCAGACAAAATTTGGTTTGGCAAGAATGTCAAATATGATCATTTGCGTGTCTTCGGTTGCAAAGCATATGTTCATGTTCCAAAGGATGAGAGATCCAAGTTGGATGCGAAGACAAGGTAGTTGTGATCGGTGGATCTGGAATTGACTGTTTAAAGCTGGTTCGCGAAATGTCGCGGAAGCAAGAGTCGCCACCGTCTTTTATTTTCTCCAACATGGAAAGGACAAAAGCACAGCAAAATTCCTTATGAGATAGTTTCTCGGTTAGGGAGGTAGATTTATAGAAAGGGAAGGTGTTAGCACTTTTTCTATCCATGGTTATCCATGGGCTCTTAGGTACTTGCTCTTATGTTTTCAAAATGTTTGTTTGCTTTTCAAAAGTGCGTGGGTTTGAAAAAGTTTCATTGAAAACTTCAATTCGACTCTTGTATCAGTCCTCAAGAGTGTTGTGAAGCGTTTGTTTTGAAATCTTTTAGAAAGTGTCAGTGTGAAAAAGGTTTTTTGTTTGTTTTTAGAAAGAGAGTAAGTACCTATGAGTTGTCTACCTACCCTAAGGAATTAGGTTGTGTAAATGTCCTTAAGGTAGTGCCATCCCACCATTGAGAGATAGGTAGCACCACCGTTGGAGGTGTTCGGGTCAATTCGTTTTTTAGGGACAGTGTGGTCACCAGAGCAACAGTAGGACACCTTAGAAGCTACCCTTATACCATTGATCCTTTTTAATTCTGAGGCAACCGTTTCGAGGCAACTGGATCATGTCATGGACATAAGGACTTACTAAAACGTCATATACTCGACGACCACGTTTCGAGGGCAAGGCAACAGTGAGGCGTACCCTAAGAGTGGTGTGTGAATTTGTGTGTTATTTTCAGTTTAGCATTTATCTTTTGATCATGGCATGGCGAGCTACGCATTGTTTTTAATTAGTCATTCATTCTTTCATGCAAAGTTTAGAATTTAAAAGCGCGAAAATTAAAGTGCGGAAAGTAAAGTCCTACGCTATTACAAGGCGCGGGTCTATACATCGCCAAATTACAAAGACCCGTTTTAATAAAAATGCGGAAAATAAAATAAATTCCTAATTACTATTACATGACTTGAACAATTACATAATATTGAAAAAAGAAAAATAAGAATAAATGCGCGAAAGAATTAAAGTTGAACGTTCGAGGGCGTTGGACCCTTTTGAAATTAAATTGAATTAAAAGTTAATTAATTATTTTATTAAAAGGAAAGAAATGTTTTTTTTAGGTTTTTGGTATTTAATGAAATAAGAAAAGAATTTAAAATTAGAAGGAAACCCTAGTTCTAAATATTTTTAATTATTAAAGAAAAGGTTAAAGTTTAAAGCCTAATTTACGCTAATTGATTATTTACATATTTATTTACAAAGATATTTAATAATAATAATAATAATGAGAAAATTATTTATTGAAAAAAGGATAAAAAGGTTAGAAACCATAATTTCTACCTATTTTATTTATTTAAGAAAACATTAAAATTGAAAACCTAAATTAACTAAATTTATTATTTAAAGTTTATTTACAAAATAAATTAATGGTGAAATAATAATAATTAAATATTGTATTTTTTGACTTTTTTGTTATTGTGAAAATTATTTTATGGAGTTAAAGAAACAATTAAAAAAAAGATAATTAAAAGAATTAAAACTGAAAAAGAAAATAAAATTGAAGAATGCAAACCAGGGGGATTTCAGGCCCAATGGGAGGTTTTTTTGAAGTATTCTGGCCCATTAGACAAAAAGCCTTGTTTGACTTTCTGGCATCACGTGCGTGTTCATTGACTCCTGAGTACCGTTGTCTGCATTCTTTGGCCATTGAATTGGGTTTCATGGCCATTTGTGTTCTGGCTGTTGGCCATTTGTGTTCTGGCCTCAACGTTCCTTAATCTTCTCAGGATGTCTGTCTCGCCATGTATTGGTGTCATGCATAAGTTGTTCTTTTGGCCATTTGGCTTTTGGCTTTTGGCTTTTGGTCATTTGGCTTTTGGCTTTTGGCCTCAATGTTCCTTAATGAACCTGCATGGGATCCTGTCTAAATCTGCAGTGTTGAATCTCATGAACACATTAAATAAAATCATAAAATGCAAATAAAGGCAATATATAAAGAAATTTAATGTTTAGGCACAATATGGCATGTATGAATAATTATACCTTTTTGATCATGGAGATCAAATCAATCTTACCCTTACTGGAAAAGTAGTGACATGAATGCTTTTATGCCCTTTTGATCATGGAGATCAAGCCAGCCTTACCCTTACTGAAGAAGTAATGAGGTGTTGGTTTGTAACTGTGATGGCTTGTTTGTAGTGAGAGAGAGATTTGTAATAAGGATTTCAAGGTTTTAGGGTTCTTGAAAGAATTTGATATTCTAACAGTGTTGTGGCAAGATTTTTTCTCTCTCTTTTTTTCTCCTTTTTGGTTTGTGTGAAAAGAAGGTGATTATATAAGGGAAATTAGGGTAAAGAAAATGGGCTTTGAATGTGCAATTGGGCCTCCAATGTTCACTTGAGTTCGTCACTTTCCAGGCTAAATCGCAGAGACTTAAGTGCAATTTTTGAAGTTGAAATGTGAAAACAAAATGTAGCCGATATCAAGAACTAAATCTTGTCCGAAAATCGGCTCAATCGGATAAACGGTGAATTAGTTATGAATTTTTGAAGTTTCAGCTTAGACAAACTTATTTTGGGCTCCAGTGTCGACTCTGACACATTCTTCAATAAAAAACTGGTATTGATCGGTGCATAATTTGGTCTCGACTTTTGAAGAAAATTTGTAGATCTCTGAGTCAGTGACCTTGTGTAAAAATATGAGTCCAATCCGATAAAAATTGACCGAGTTATGAATTTTCGAAGTTTCGGCCCAGATGAAATAATATTCAGCATTCAGGATTTTCAGCGTGTCACGCACTCTGAGCAAAAAACGAAGGCCTTTTAAATACCGTTTGAACTCAATACCTTATGTGAAAATGTAGTCAACTCAATTTGTGAAATTTTTGCGCCGGAACCAGCTCGATACGATGAAAATCGACCAAGTTATGATTTTCTGAACATGACGCAAATAAACTTCTGTCACAAATTTTCTGTACGAAAATACTTGATAAATCCACATTTTTGAAGACCTTCTGATCGAAATTGGCTTCCATCCGTGAGAGATGAAAACGTAGATAATGTCAAGACGGAATTTTGGCCACCGGAACGGGTTCAAAACGAGCCACGATCTTCAAGTTATGAATATTTTAGCGCGTAAAAACTGCACTTTCAGCACACTTTTTCACCATATTTCTTCGAGAAAACTCACACATTCGGATACCTTCTTTAAAGAATTGACTCTTGAGCCGAACCTGAATTTGAGAATACGTTATCAGAGATATCTTGGCGAAAGAATACCTAAATATGACGCGCCGGGTTGGACTTGTGAATTTTTCTTGAAATATTTTGAGAAATATGGGAGGGCAAATTTTGGGGTACAACAGTTGCCCCTGTTCAATCTTCTTAAACCTGAGGATGTAGATTGGCTTGCGTGCCTTTCGTGATTCGAAGGTGGAAGATGATTGAACACTAAAGTGCCCAGAAATTTGCACTCGCATGGTGTAGTATCAGCAATGTGATGTAGGGGGAATGGGCTTATAGATGCCATTTGGAAGTGATGGATGGGGGGATGGGCTTATAGATGCCATCTGGAGCTATGACGGAGCTTTGTCGGGAATGGGCTTATGGATGCCATTTGGAGACTGTTGGTATGTGGATGGGCTTATAGATGCCATCGAGAGGTTGTCGATTGCGTAAGAGATTCCTTAGCGAGAACTTGCGTACCTGAGAAAGAAAGATAATTACCTGGCCTGTTACAGGGGTTGATCTTCAAACTCTTCATGTAGATGTGCCCTGGCCGGATACAGGTATCGAGTCTACAATCAGCTACTCACAGATGCGCCCTAGCTAGATACAGGAATCGAATCTGGAAAAAAAGTTGTCAACAGATACACCCTGGCAAGATACAGGAATTGGATCTTCAAACTCTTCAGATGTGCCCTGGCAAGATACAGGAATCGAGTCTGGAAAATAGTCGTCAACAGATACACCCTAGTAAGATACAGGAATCGGATCTTCAAACTCTTCAGACGTGCCCTGGCAGGATACAGGAATCGAGTATGGAATTAGTCGTCAACAGATACACCCTGGCAAGATACAGGAATCAGATCTTCAAACTCTTCAGACGTGCCCTGGCAGGATACAGGAATCGAGTCTGGAATTAGTCGTCAACAGATACACCCTGGCAAGATACAGGAATCGGATCTTCAAACTCTTCAGACGTACCCTGGCAAGATACAGGAATCGAGTCTGGAATTAGTCGTCAACAGATACACCCTGGCAAGATACAGGAATCGGATCTTCAAACTCTTCAGACGTGCCCTGGCAGGATACAGGAATCGAGTCTGGAATTAGTCGTCAACAGATACACCCTGAAAAGACAAAACGTTAGTTGTATGCGATGTCATGATGTATGACATGCGTGATGTTCTCAGAATAAATGAGATTGTATGTTCATGATGCGTATATGCATGTTATAATGTATAAAGATGTGATGTCTATGAATGTATTTTTGTCCGGGAAAATAAGTCCTTGACGGGTGCCGGGAAGTCAAATCCTGGGCTGATGTTGAAGAGTAGCGCTCTTTGTTTCTGCTGAGGATGATGGTTGCAAGAATACCGGTAGGGGGTGATGACTCCATTGGGGAATAAACCTGATGGAGAGATTACTCTGTGGGGAAATGCTCTGTGGGGAGAGAGATACTTTGCTGAGATTTGATGATAACTCCGCTGGGGATACCATTGTTACGATTTTGAAGGAATTGATGAACTCCGCTGGGGGATAGGAAGACTTCGTCGGGGACGATCTTTCCCTGGTTATTGGCTGAGGATAACCCAGTTATATCCTGGTGGGGAAATAACCTTTGAATAAAGCTGGGGGACGCGTTCGTGCTCTGCAGGTGATAAGCTTCCAGAATCTACTGGGGATAAGCTTCCTGCTGGGGAGATGGATTCCACTTTCCTGGGGAAATTTTTGGACTGGACTCTCCTGGGGAGATTTTTGAACTGTATTGGGGAAGTGGCTCCCTTGGATGTCTGTATACCGCCGGGGAACAATCTTAGATCAAGACTGCCGGGGATGCTTGTTAAGAATGTTTGTATATTGTGCTGGGGAATGTTGAGATCTGCTGGGGATACCCAACTTCCTTAAGGCTGACGGAGTAGGCTAACTCTGCTTGGGGAATTTGTGTAGGGTTGCCTGATGATGAGCTCATGTAAAACTGCATCTTCGGAGGGAGGAAACCTGTGTAGGGTTTACTGATAATGAGTCCGTATAAGACTGCATCTGAAATGGAGAAGGAACCTGTGTAGGGTTACTTTGACGACGAGCCCGTGTAAAACTACGTCTGGGGGGAGAGAACCTGTGTAGGGCTTCTTTGGGATAAATTCGTGTAAAACTTCTGGAGGAACCGGGGTAAGGTTACTTCGGTGATAAGTCCGTGTAAGACTTCTGGAGGAACGGGGGTAAGGTTACTGCAGGATAAGTTCGTGTAAAACTTCTGGATGAACCGGGGTAAGGTCATCTTGAGATAAGTCCGTGTAAGACTTCCGGAGGAACCGGGGTAAGGTTACTGCAGGATAAGTTCGTGTAAAACTTCTGGATGAACCGGGGTAAGGTCATCTTGAGATAAGTCCGTGTAAGACTTCCGGAGGAACCGGGGTAAGGTTACTTTGTGATAATAGGTCCGTGTGAGACTTCGTCTGAAATTGAGAAGGAACCGGTGTAGGGTTTCCTGAGGATGAGTCCGTGTAAAACTACATCTGAAGTTGAGGAGGAACCGGTGTAGGGTTGCTTCATGATGATCAAGTAGATAACTGTCCTGTCTGTTTTCGGATATTAATCCACGATCAGTCGTCCACAGAATTTTCCTGGCTTGTTACCGGTGTTGATCTGGAACTTGTAAAGGTAGATGGTAATCATCTTTTGATTGACCTTTCCTTGGTACTTTGGTTGACAGCGTAACTGGATCACCTGGACAACTCATTATTTCCCCTGTTTCTGAGGTGAGGGGAGAAGATACCTTGTGGAAGTGCTTGATGACTGCCGATTGACAAATCTTCCTTTGGTAGGCAAGTGACGAGATGCCGGGACATAGTCGTACGCTTTGATCCCTAACTTTTGCCTGGACCGTCCTTTCGGGTTTTCAGCCCACCGGGATACCCATTTTTGCCCAAGCCGCCTTTTCAGGTTTTCGACTTGCCGGGTGTACAGATTTTTCCATTTCATCCCTCATTTTGCCCGAACCCTTTTGGTTCGCCGGGAAGCCCTAAATTTTGCCTAGGTATGTCAACCTAGCGGGTTTTTGATTATGCGCAGTATTTTTTTCGACTATGTCCACGCTCTCTGAATGTAGGGAGTTGCCCCTGTCAATAGCATTGTGTTGCCGTACCACCGGAAGATCTTCGTTTGATCATGCAGGATTCGTAGCTGGAATTCATGTTCGATGCCCCAAGTGACTCGGGCGGAGATTTGCCCCAGACTGGTTGGCCTTTTGAGAGATTCTCCGAATCTTGACTTAACTGCCCCAGGTGATGGACCATGATCATGTCTGCCCCTTGGTTGGAAGAGCTTTTGTCCATTAGACATTCATCGTACGAACTCTTATGCTGTTCAAACAAAAAAAGTCATATGCAAACAAAGTTATGTTAAAAATGCAAAGCTTACGTCTGTTTCGAAGTTTTTAAAAATGCATCTTTTAGTAAAACAAGCAAATTTTGTAAAATGTGATGTCAACTCGTTATTTTACCGCAAGCCTTGAGGAGTCAGGATACCTTTCGTAACAATATGCTTTCGAACTAACCCATGCTTCAGCTAGGACTTTTTAGGGTTGTAACGTGGCCTGGTTCACGGTTTAAGAAACAAAGGATAAAGGCTCAAACTTCATTTGTACCCACCCGTTCTTCGTGATGTTCTTCAATCCTAAACTCAGCTAATCGTGCGTTAGACCTTGTTGAGTCTTTGCTTTGATATTCCAGTGATGGTTCGGATGTTGACAATTTATTTTGAATAGGCAGTCATTTTTTGTCGGAGGTTTGTAAGACCTCCTTCTTTTTTTTGATTTTGTTATCCCTGTTTTTTGCCTGAACTATTTCTTTTTGTATTTACAGTCAGCGGGATGCCCCAGTTTTGTAAGTCTGCTTCATAGTTTTTTGACTTATTGGGCTTTAGTTTTTTTTGTTTGTTTTGGTAATGACTGCCTGTCTTTATGATTATTCGGAACCATCATTGTCTTTTGTTTTGTAAGGACCTCTTTGGTGCCATTCGTTATGCACTTGGATCAACTGAGAGAACTACCCTGCCCCAGGTTATGATTAAGGGTTTTAAATTTCGAAAAGAAAAACTCCTACTTCTTTGGCTCAGAGAGGTTGACGAGGGATTATCTTCCTTATAACTCCAGTGTTTAGGAATTGAAACAATGCTTGTACCTCATCAGCGGGGTCTATTCAAAAGCATACTGTAGATCATGGTATCGTTTTCGTCATCCTCCCTCAAGAGGCTTAGAATTATTAATTGAGAGTTGACATCAAAAAATGAAAGCAGTTTGAATATAGTGAATGCGAATATATTGATTCAAAACAGACATATGTGATGCATTAATGAAATAACAACGTTTAACATGAGTAAATGTTTGAACAATCAAAAGAAAATTACAACTTGAAAATTCTAATAGACAAAAAGTCTTCTCATTTCAGGGCTTGTTACTTCAAGTGGTGAATCCTGTAGGGATGGTAGAAGCACTCAGCCTGACCCACTTGGGTGAAATCCACTACTCCTTCATTAATCAGGTCCTGGACCTTATTCTTCAGAGCCCAACAGTCGGCAGTGTCATGTCCAGGACTATCAGAGTGGTATGCACATCTTTTGTTGGGATGATAGTTAGGAGCAGAGATGTTGGGGTTCCGGGGAGGAGCCCTTAGTGTAACCAGATTCAACCTCAACAGGTGTTGTAGAGCTTGAAACAGCGACATGTTAAGCTGGGTGAATTGCCTCTTGGACCTGCTTGGCTTATTCTGATCAACTTATTGCTCTGGGCGAGGTTGATGTTGGGCTTGTGAAGTAGTAGCAATTTGGAGAGGTCCATTCTTCCCCATACCAGACTCTTGTCCTCTTGGAAGCTGATCAAAGACCTGGTCCCTGACTCGGGCTGGTTGCTTCATGTTGGATCTGTCTTGGTTGAGTTGACTGATCATGGTCCTCAACTCTTCTTGCTCCCGAGATAAACCTTGGATGAGAGCCCTTTGCCCCAGCATCTGGGTTTTCATTGTATCTACCTCAGCTTGTAGGCGTTTCAGCCGTTCGTCCTTGTCATCCTCGGGACTTTTCTTGGCCAGATTCCCCATGAGGAGCGTCCTTAACTCTTCCTGCCCCTTGGATAGGCTTAGAAAGATCTCCCTGAATTGAGTCTCTTGAGCATGAAGACCCTGGTTATCTTGTTGGGAAGCCATTGCTGAAATAAACAACGAAGAAGGTAAATGACCTATCAAAAAGAGTACTTGTAATGCGACAATATGTATGATATGCGTGCAATGTTTTCAAGGATCTCGCGGGGTAGACAAGAAAAATTGTTAGAATTTGAATCCGGTAGCTTGATTGAAGGAACTTCATGTTGTTGAGAGTCCATCTTCAAGGGTCAAGGCTCACCATATCTAGTGGGTCATAGCCCCTGACTTTAGTCATCATGTCTGGTTTTGATTTCCAAACAACCTTGGTTAGGGGAACCTTCTTCAAGAGTCAAGGCTCACCATGTCAAGTGGGTCATAGCCTCTGACTCAGATCATCAACCTGGCTAGAGGAAAATAAATCCCCTTTGCCCCTTGCTAGACATTCTGATTCATCATGACCTGCATCACAAGCCCTTGAGATCCTTGAAACGGATTAGTCCTTATGCGGGATGTATGCAATGGTATGATGTTATGCTATGCATGGGGTAATGTAGGCAAATCCTATTATGAGTCCCAATTAAGGACTGTAAACAAAACCTGCAAGAAACTCAAGTGTCAGATAACAAGCATGCAAATAGTCAAGTTGGAAGGCACACAAGTCACACAAGAGAAGCCCTTAGAGTTTAGGCCAGCATGGGGTCTAGGTATTACCCTCTTTCAGTTTGTTGGTTAAGACCTGTCCTATCAGAAGTAACCGGGTTCTAGAGGATCCCAATATCACTGACTACCCTCAATCGGTCATAACTCCAGCATCGCAATTTTTTCTTGCAGCCAGAACCATCACGAGAGTTTAGCCTCAATAGGCGTAGCATACTGCTACTGTTCTATTGGCCAAGTTGGGTCATTTAAGGTTCTAAGGTCGGTTGGTGCTTAATGACTCCTCAGAAGACCCATATTCTCCTCGTTGCAACACAAGGGATATCGGTACAGACCAAGGTGCCACACCAACGTAGCCACTGCTTCACCCATGTCGGTCTATGTCGGACAGGTCCCTCACAACTTATGCTACCTAACAGGGTATCCCCAGATCCGGGTTAGAATCTATGAAACTCCGATGCAAGCCCACAATAAAAAAGCAATCAAAGCAAGCAATTGAAAACAAGAGTGAACTATTCCTAAGGTACACCTCACTTATAAAGTATCCCCAGCAGAGTCGCCAGTTCTGTGATCGGTGGATCTGGAACTGACTGTTTAAAGCTGGTTCACGAAATGTCGCGGAAGCAAGAGTCGCCACCGTCTTTTATTTTCTCCAACATGGAAAGGACAAAAGCACATCAAAATTCCTTATGAGATAGTTTCTCGGTTCGGGAGGTAGATTTATAGAAAGGGAAGGTGTTAGCACCCTTTCTATCCATGGTTATCCACGGGCTCTTAGGTACTTGCTCTTATGTTTTCAAAATGTTTGTTTGCTTGTCAAAAGTGCGTGGGTTTGAAAAAGTTTCATTGAAAACTTCAATTCGACTCTTGTATCAGTCCTCAAGAGTGTTGTGAAGCATTTGTTTTGAAATCTTTTAGAAAGTGTCAGTGTGAAAAAGGTTTTTTTGTTTGTTTTTAGAAAGAGAGCAAGTACATATGAGTTGTCTACCTACCCTAAGGAATTAGGTTGTGTAAATGTCCTTAAGGTAGTGACATCCCACCATTGAGAGATAGGTAGCACCACCGTTGGAGGTGTTCGGGTCAATTCGTTTTTTAGGGACTGTGTGCTCACCAGAGCAACAGTAGGACACCTTAGAAGCTACCCTTATGCCATTGATCCTTTTTAATTCCGAGGCAACCGTTTCGAGGCAACTGGATCATGTCATGGACAAAGGACTTACTAAAACGTCCTATACTCGACGACCACGTTTCGAGGGCAAGGCAACAGTGAGGCGTACCTTAAGAGTGGTGTGTGAATTTGTGTGTTATTTTCAGTTTAGCATTTATCTTTTGATCATGGCATGGCGAGCTACGCATTGTTTTTAATTAGTCATTCATTCTTTCATGCAAAGTTTAGAATTTAAAAGCGCGGAAATTAAAGTACGGAAAGTAAAGTCCTATGCTATTACAAGGCGCGGGTCTATACATCGCCAAATTACAAAGACCCGTTTTAATAAAAATGCGGAAAATAAAATAAATTCCTAATTACTATTACATGGCTTGAACAGTTACATAATATTGAAAAAAGAAAAATAAGAATAAATGCGTGAAAGAATTAAAGTTGAACGTTCGAGGGCGTTGGACCCTTTTGAAATTAAATTGAATTAAAAGTTAATTAATTATTTTATTAAAAGGAAAGAAATGTTTTTTTAGGTTTTTGGTATTTAATGAAATAAGAAAAGAATTTAAAATTAGAAGGAAACCCTAGTTCTAAATATTTTTAATTATTAAAGAAAAGGTTAAAGTTTAAAGCTTAATTTACGCTAATTGATTATTTACATATTTATTTACAAAGATATTTAATAATAATAATAATAATGAGAAAATTATTTATTGAAAAAATGATAAAAAGGTTAGAAACCCTAATTTCTACATATTTTATTTATTTAAGAAAACATTAAAATTGAAAACCTAAATTAACTAAATTTATTATTTAAAGTTTATTCACAAAATAAATTAATGGTGAAATAATAATAATTAAATATTATATTTTTTGACTTTTTTGTTATTGTGAAAATTATTTTATGGAGTTAAAGAAACAATTAAAAAAAAGATAATTAAAAGAATTAAAACTGAAAAAGAAAAGAAAATTGAAGAATGCAAACCAGGGGGAGTTTCAGGCCCAATGGGAGGTTTTTTTGAAGTATTCTGGCCCATTAGACAAAAAGCCTTGTTTGACTTTCTGGCATCACGTGCGTGTTCATTGACTCCTGAGTACCGTGGTCTGCATTCTTTGGCCATTGGATTGGGTTTCATGGCCATTTGTGTTCTGGCTGTTGGCCATTTGTGTTTTGGCCTCAACGTTCCTTAATCTTCTCAGGATGTCTGTCTCGCCATGTATTAGTGTCATGCATAAGTTGTTCTTTTGGCCATTTGGCTTTTGGCTTTTGGTTTTTGGCTTTTGGCCATTTGGCTTTTGGCTTTTGACTTTTGGCCATTTGGCTTTTGGCTTTTGGCCATTTGGCTTTTGGCCTCAATGTTCCTTAATGAACTTGCATGGAATCCTGTCTAAATCTGCAGTGTTGAATCTCATGAACACATTAAATAAAATCATAAAATGCAAATAAAGCCAATATATGAATAAATTTAATGTTTAGGTACAATATGACATGTATGAATGATTATACCCTTTTGATCATGGAGATCAAATCAATCTCACCCTTACTGGAAAAGTAGTGACATGAATGCTTTTATGCCCTTTTGATCATGGAGATCAAGCCAGCCTTACCCTTACTGAAGAAGTAGTGAGGTGTTGGTCTGTAACTGTGATGGCTTGTTTGTAGTGAGAGAGGGATTTGTAATAAGGATTTCAAGGTTTTAGGGTTCTTGAAAGAATTTGATATTCTAACAGTGTTGTGGCAAGGTTTTTTCTCTCTCTTTTTTTCTCCTTTTTGGTTTGTGTGAAAAGAAGGTGATTATATAAGGGAAATTAGGGTAAAGAAAATGGGCTTTGAATGTGCAATTGGGCCTCCAATGTTCACTTGAGTTCGTCACTTTCCAGGCTAAATTGCAGGGACTTAAGTGCAATTTTTGAAGTTGAAATGTGAAAACAAAATGTAGCCGATATCGAGAACTAAATCCTGTCCGAAAATCGGCTCAATCGGATAAATGGTGAATTAGTTATGAATTTTTGAAGTTTCAGCTCAGACAAACTTATTTTGGGCTCCAGTGTCGACTCTGACACATTCTTCAATAAAAAACTGGTATTGATCGGTGCATAATTTGGTCTCGACTTTTGAAGAAAATTTGTAGATCTCTGAGTCAGTGACCTTGTGTAAAAATATGAGTCCAATCCGATAAAAATTGACCGAGTTATGAATTTTCGAAGTTTCGGCCCAGATGAAATAATATTCAGCATTCAGGATTTTCAGCGTGTCACGCACTCTGAGCAAAAAACGAAGGCCTTTTAAATACCGTTTGAACTCAATACCTTATGTGAAAATGTAGTCAACTCAATTTGTGAAATTTTTGCGTCGGAACCAGCTCGATACGATGAAAATCGACCAAGTTATGATTTTCTGAACATGACGCAAATAAACTTCTGTCACAAATTTTCTGTACGAAAATACTTGATAAATCCACATTTTTGAAGACCTTCTGATCGAAATTGGCTTCCAGCCGTGAGAGATGAAAACGTAGATAATGTCAAGACGGAATTTTGGCCACCGGAACGGGTTCAAAACGAGCCACGATCTTCAAGTTATGAATTTTTTAGCGCGTAAAAACTGCACTTTCAGCACACTTTTTCACCATATTTCTTCGAGAAAACTCACACATTCGGATACCTTCTTTAAAGAATTGACTCTTGAGCCGAACCTGAATTTGAGAATACGTTATCAGAGATATCTTGGCGAAAGAATACCTGAATATGACGCGCCGGGTTGGACTTGTGTATTTTTCTTGAAATATTTTGAGAAATATGGGAGGGCAAATTTTGGGGTACAACAGTAGTGTATTTTTATCGGGTATGGTCAGGATGAATTTGGCTACAAGCTATATGATCCAGTTGGGAAGAAAGCTATTAGAAGTCGTGATGTGAAGTTCATGGAAGACCAAACCATTGAAGACATTGATAAGATGGAGAAGACTACACCAGAGATTGATAATAGTTTGTCTGATGTTGATCTAGTTCGGAGGCCTGTACATGATCTGGATACTGCTGAAAATAATGTTCAGAATGATGAGCAACATGATGATGTTGGTGACCAGCAGCTTGGAGATGATGTATATATTCCTGTTGATGATGCTGAAGAGGAACATGAGATGTCACAAGATGAAGATCTTGGTGATGCTCCTGAACCACCTCAAGTTCAACTTTGGAGGTCTAATAGGCAGAGGAAACCATCTACCAGGCATCCTTCTTATGACTATGTTACCTTGACAGATGAAGGAGAACCTGAGTGTTTTAATGAGGCCATGGAGAGTGATGAAAAGAAGAAGTGGCTGGATGCTATGCAAGATGAAATGAAGTCTTTGCATGATAATCACACTTTTGATTTGGTGAAATTGCCTAAGGGCAAGAAGGCTTTGGAAAATAGGTGGATTTACAGGGTAAAGCAAGAAATAATTCTACATCTCCAAGATATAAAGCCAGATTGGTGGTGAAAGGTTTCAGACAAAGAAAGGGTGTTGATTTCAATGAGATTTTTTCTCATGTGGTGAAGATGTCATCCATAAGAACCGTGTTGGGTTTGGCTGCTACTCTTGATCTATAGGTAGAGCAAATGGATGTAAAAACTGCTTTCCTTCATGGTGATTTGGAGGAAGAGATTTACATGAAGCAACCTGATGGTTTTCTTGTTAAAGGCAAGGAAGACTATGTGTGCAGATTGAGAAAGAGCTTATATGGCTTGAAGCAAGCCCCGCGTCAGTGGTACAAGAAGTTTGAGTCTGTTATGTGTGAGCAGGGCTACAAGAAGACTACTTCTGATCACTGTGTTTTTGTTAAAAAAGTTTGCTGATGATAATTTCATTATCCTGTTATTGTATGTTGATGACATGCTTATTGTTGGGAAAAATATTTCCATGATTGACAGGTTGAAGAAGCAATTGGGCGAGTCATTTGCCATGAAAGAAATGGGAGCTGCTAATCAGATTCTTGGTATAAGAATCATGCGTGACAGGAACAAGAAGAAACTTTGGTTGTCACGAGAACACTATGTTAAAAGGGTGCTTCAGAGGTTCCAGATGGAAAATGCTAAGGCTGTAAGTACTCCTCTTGCTGCTCATTTCAAATTGAGTGTTAATCAGAGTCCTTCCAATGAAGTTGAAAAATTAGATATGCAACGGGTTCCTTATGCATCTGTTGTGGGGAGTTTGATGTATGCAATGGTGTGTACAAGACCTGATATTGCACATGTTGTTGGTACAGTCAGTAGATTTCTGTCAAATCCAGGTAGAGAGCATTAGAATGTTGTGAAATGGATTTTGAGGTATCTTCATGGTACTACCAGTTTGAGGCTTTGTTTTGGAGGTGATATACCTACTCTTGTGGGCTATACTGATTCTGATATGGCTGGAGACATTGATTCCAGAAAGTCTACTTTAGGCTACTTGATTAAGTTTGTAGGGGGAGATGTGGCATGGCAATCCAGATTGCAGATATGTGTTGCATTGTCCACTACTGAGGCAGAGTTTATTGCCATTACAGAAGCATGCAAGGAGTTGATTTGGTTGAAGAAATTCTTGCAGGAGCTTGGTTTTGTGCAGGACAAATACTTGCTATTTTGTGATAGTCAAGGTGCAATTCATCTTGGTAAGAATTCAACTTTTCATTCTAGGTCCAAGCACATTGATGTTAGGTATCATTGGATACGTGATGCTTTGGATGCTGGGTTGTTGGAATTGGCCAAGGTTCATACAGATGATAATGGTTCTGATATGATGACCAAGGCATTACCGAGAAGCAAGTTTGAAACTTGTTGTGAGATCGCCGATTTGGCGGTCACCTCCACATAGTTGTGAGGGGGAGATATGTTGGGTTTTGGACTCCCATCCTATGTGGAGAAAGGCCCAATATGTGCAAGCCCATGTGTCTCACTTATCTAAGTGGTGGAGAAAGGCCCAATATGTGCAAGCCCATGTGTCTCACTTATCTAAGTGGACAGGGTTCAATTAGGGTAAGTGTGAGAGGTCTGATTTAGGCAAGAGAGGCAAGAGAAAAGTGAGAGAAGAGAAACAAATTTTCGCACATACACATAGCAGCTGCATTAGAATCACGATATCTCCTTCGTTCACCGTCCGATTTGGCCGAAATTTGAACTGCAGGTTCCTGACATCCGGTTCTTAAATCTGAACGGTGTGATCAGCGATCAGAGATCTGAGGTGTGAGATATTGGCCACGCACAGTAGCAGCCCTTTGGAGTTTTCTGGTTCTTCTTTGTTCTCTATTTCATGTTTTGTTGCCTTGTTGTTTTGGCTGATTGTTGAGCATGATTTGTGCTACATTTGAGACTCTCTTGTACCCATATATTGATCATAGTGGAGCTTGTTTACTGGCTTGTGCCCGCGGTTGTTTTACTTCTCACTTTGAGAAGGTTTTTTCCACGTTAAAAATCTTGGTGTCTCTTTGTGTTGTTGATTTTTAGTTGCTGCATTATTTGTTGTTGCTCCTCACAGATTCAACAAGTTGGGGAAATTATATCCGCTGTGTATTTCTCTATTAGAGTTGTTGCTGTTAATTTTTGTTGAATTTCCCATCATATCAAGCTATTGCATATCTGCCTAAGGTATGGAGGACGATCTAGATAGAGTTAGTCAGTCTGACAAGGTGTTGTCATGGTGGGATATGTTTGAAAATATATGTCATGTGAGAGAGTGGTTAATGGGAGTTTCGAGAGTCAATTTCTAGATTTTTATCCTTGAGGATAATACTTCCTTTGAAAGGGTGGATAATGATAAGAAGTTTCTTTTTCCACCCTTATGTATTTAACCATACCATCGTGAAAAGTCTCAAATTCCTCTATCTTCCAAAGATGCATCTTTAGACACACCATTTTCACACATATCTCAGTTGAAATTGTTGACGAACCCTTGTTCTATTTAAATTTGGTCCAGAGATGCATCTCTGTATGCACAAAAAGTTGATTCGAAAATACTTCTCCATAACCCCCCATTGGTTCGTTACTCTGTAAGCTTTCTGGAGATGCATCTCTGGAATATGTTCCGTTAGTTCAAAAGAGCAACATACAAGCAGAATGGAAAACCAACATAAATTAACATTAAAATAAGCATTACATATATAAATATTATATAAATTTAATATTACATGTCATTACAAACAGATGGTTCATGATGTGGTAACATCCTTATAATATCTTCGGTTGATTTTAGAACCATCACATCCACTTCAATCGGACCCTTTGTCGAGTAACGATGAAAAATACTCCAAATAACATTCAAATCATCATCTATCTTTACTTAAAGAATAATGGACCGTATCTTCCCTTTGTTGTCAATGGAGGGTGAATGGAACTCGAGCTTGAAAACTCTCTGATTTTCTGGATATCACAACAAAGTATCCAGTTTGGATTTAAGATCAACGAAAAGTATATCCCCGGAGAACCTAAACTGAAGTGGGGGATTTGCTCCATTGAAATACAAAAATACAAGATGAGGATAGGGATTCATTTTTTGTAAATTAAATGGGATGAGAGACATTATTTATAGAAGGTGTAGAGAAATAAGGACCTTGCAAAACTTATCATATCTTTAGGAAAAACTTCGGAGATGTATATCCAGATCTGCATATTTTTTCAAAAAATAAGGATTTATATGGAGATGCACTTCCATATAGTCCCATGTTTTTTTTAATAACAAGGTGTGTCAGGAGACACATCTCCGAAACCAACCAAAAACTATGTAGAACAGAACCATGGTATTATGCAGAGCCAATTTTTAAAACACAAAAAATGCCCAAGAAATACCATCCAATTTTGTAATATTATGCAGTTTGTTACATACAAGGTGTGTCCAAAGACCACCTTGAAGCATTTGGTTCATGACTTCCCGATGTCGACTAGAATCACCTTTACTATTTCCCAATCAATTCTTCATTCTAGCACGTGCAGATTCAACTATGTTAGTTGTTGTATTGCCAAAGTGTCGAACCTGACCGGTCTATGAACAAACAATCTTCTCTTTAACCTGGCCCAGAATCGTGCCCTTAACATATTTCACCAAATCTGGATATATCGCACACACATTTCTGAAATATATAACAAATTTTGCATATAATTATTTTGTGGAAGAATTTATTATATCATTCCATGCATCCATTATATTTTCCACAACCACACCAAGGTTGACAACTTGACCATCTTCACCTTTAACTTGTTTCGTGCGAACTGTAGATTTTACTCGACTTCTCACATTTTTGGTTATGTAATACTTACAAAGTAATACAGAAGAAGTAGGAAACACCGTTGAAATTGAATTCATCAGTGCGGTGTCGTGATCGATGATTATGACTTATGGCATATTTTCTTGGTCCTTCAACATAGTCTTGCACATTTGCAAAGCCCCTATAACATTGTCCTCTTTTCAGATTTCAAAAATGCAAAACCAACTGAATAAGTCACCTCCTAAAAGTGAGACCAACAATTTCTAAGAGTGGTAGTCTACACTTGTTTGTTTTTTAGGTTGAGTCAATTATGAGTATGGAGGGTAATGTGTTGAACAACTTCACGGAATTGGGATGACTCCAAAATATATCTTGAATGGTGACTTTATCATCACAAACTATGGACCTCAAAACATAGTCAACATCTTCCAAAAGCATCAATAATTGTTATATATTAGATCTTGGTCCTCTTACCGCCTTGCTGTCTCAAGCATGCACGTTGTATATTTGTTTGATATTTGAAACATTTAGAGGACTTTTCTGTTTCAAAGATGCGAGTATGTTTTTCGGCGCCACCATATTTGCTTGCAGTTTCAAATTTTCATACAAATTTTCCTCATTTATTTTGAATTCTTTGTAATAATATGAGTGTGATGTTTTCCTTTTCTTAAATATCTAAATTTCTTTTGTTTTGCATATTTATTTCTCGCAATGCATCTTTAAACGCCTTTTTAATTTTAACAAAGGGAGAGAAGTATACTCTCAGGGGGAGGATATATTTTCTATCTAACTTAGGAGGAGTTTAGTCACTCCAAATATATCTATATTGTCTGTTTTACCACCTATTTTGAGAGATATGTTGTCATCTTCAAAAAGGGGAAGAATGTGGAATCTTATTTTGCAGGTAATATGACTTCTACTTTTGATGATGACAACCATCATGATGACAACACTAAGGACAACTATGATAAGTCAAGTATGAACAATTAACCGGTTAAAGATACAAACCTAAATATTATGTTTTGATAAACTTGAGTATCCAATATGGGAAAATTAAATGGAAATAATCTAAAGTCTCCTATCAAGAGATCTCAAACAGTGTCAACATAAAGAGCAACACATAAAAAAGTTTGTAGAAAATGAGTAATCTCCTAATTTAGTAAGTGAGTGATCATATGTAATGTAAATGGGTGTTTCTGTAAAAGCATAAGGGATAAAACACATACACTAAAACTTTTTTTTAAAATGATTTACCAAAAGAAAATACCTTGAAAAACATCTGGAAATTGTATCAGATGAATTGGGAGCGATCAAATAAGCCATGGGCGAAATTTTGACTTTTCTAATTGATTAGAAAATATGGCCAATCGATTAGAAATGCACAAACTTAAGGCCCGAGCTAGTTTGAATGCGCCTTAATTTTGTGCAACGGCTAGATATCTTAACTTTCCGTTGTGAGAACTTACAAACATATATTTGTTGTTAAATTGTAATTCATAGTGTTGAAAAGCTTGATTTGTTTTAGATTTAAATAGATTTGATTTAAGTCTAGAATAGATTAGATTTGATTTAGTAACAAAATAGATATTTTGGGCTTTGGGCTTAGGGTGTACGCTCGGTTATAAATAGAGGGAGTAACCCCTATTTTTGTAAGCAAGTCAAGCAAGTGATTCACAGTATTTTGCAGTTGCGAAGTGAATAATAAAGTTTTCACAATTAGTGAGCAGAGAGAAACTCTGCAGAAATTATTTGTCTTGTCTTCTTTTCTTTGTTTATCTCATAATTAAATTGTCATTGTGGTAGAAATTCATCATAGAATTTGGTGGATTTCCAACATCTGGTATCAAGAGCTTTGTTTCGATTCAAGGGAAGTAAGTATCAATCAAGAACGATTGAAGAATTAAAGATGACAAGTTATGGGAATGCAAACTATCCAACAACGCTACCAATTCTGAAAGTTGACAACTATGAGAATTGGTGCAAATAGATGAAAGTCTTATTCAGGTGTCAAGGTCTTTGGGATCTTGTAAAAGATGGAGTCTAAGTGCTTGGAGAAAATGCTTCTGAAGAAGAAAAGAAGAAATACACAGAATCTGAGAAGCTGAGTTATAAAGCATTATTTATAATTCATCAATGTGTCAGCCCAGATAATTTTGAAAATGTTAGTGATTCAGAAACTGAAAAAGAAGCATGGGAAATCCTTGAGAAGTCTTTTGGAGGCGCTGATAAGGTGAAAGAAGTGAGATTACAAACTCACAAAAGGATGTATGAACTACTTCAGATGGAAGACAGTGAAAGCATATCTGATTTCTTCACTAAAGTTACAAAACTAGTAAATCAAATCAAGATATATGGAGAAACGTTAACAACAAGAGCTATTATTTCGAAGATCTTGAGATCTTTAGCTCCTAAGTTCGACCACATAGTGGTGGCGATAGAAGAGGGGAAAGACTTGTCGAAATTGAAAAAGGAAGAGCTTAAATGGACACTTGAATCTCATGAACAAAGAATGAATGAATGAGCTGCAGGCAAATCGAAGAGTGATATGGCCTTGCAGGCACATTCAGCAAAAGAAACCAAAGGCAAAGGAAAGTGTTTCGACAAAGGTAGAGGTGGCTACAACAAATCGAATGGTAGAGGAAACCAAATCGAAGGAGACATGTCGAATCAAAGAAGACCATACCAAGGCAACCAAAGAGGTGGTGTTGCAAATAGAGGAAGAGGTGGTGGTCGAAAACCTGATAATAGTCACATTCAATGTTACAATTGTCAGAAGTATGGACACTATTCGAGTGATTCTCCAGTAAAATGAAAGAATCAAGAAAGTGATGCAAAGCTTGCAAAACATGAAGACGAAGAGATGATGCTGATGGTCACAACAAGAGATGAAGATATATTCAAGGACCAATGATACTTGGACTCAGGATGCTCATCACATATGTCTAGAAGGAAAGACTGGTTTGTCAACATAAAGCCCTCAACAAAAAATATGGTTAAATTTGCAAATGACAATACCCTAGCAGCTGAAGGTATTGGTGATGTTATGATTATGAGGAAATATGGAAATAGGTCAGTAATTTCCAATGTATTGTACATACCAGGCATGAAGAGAAATTTGCTCAGTATAGGGCAGTTGGTCGAAAAGAATTATAAAGTGTCAATCGAAGATAAGATGATGAGAGTCGTTGATGCAAATAGGAGATTAATCTTGAAGGCTCCTATGTCTCAGAATCGAACCTTCAAGATTGAACTAAATGTGATGGAGCCCAAGTGCCTTTCGACTGCAGCTAGTAGAGATGAATGGATATGGCATTATAGACTAGGCCATCTCAACTTCAGAGACATCAGATATTTGAAGAGAAAAAATATGGTTTCAAGATTGCTTGAAATTGACATTCCAAATGAGGTATGTGAGGAATGTGTGCAGGCGAAGCAACACAAGAATAGCTTCAGCAAGGATGCGGGAAGCAAGTCGAAGTCTAGTCTTGAAGTCATATACTCTGATGTATGTGGACCAATCCAGGTGGATTCGATGGGAGGTAACAAATACTTTGTTACATTCATAGATGATTTCAGTCTAAAGTTGTGGACTTATCTGATCAAGAAGAAAAGTGAAGTGATCGAAGTATTTTCCAAGTTTAAGTTTATGGTCGAAAGACAGAGTGGTTGAAAGCTCAAAGTTTTGAGAACTCATGGTGGTGGAGAATATGTGTCGAAATACTTCGACATGCTATGTGAAAAGGAAGGGATTGTGCATGAGGTGGTGTCACCCTATACTCCATAACAAAATGGAATTGCAGAAAGGAAGAATCGAACCATCATGAATATGGTACGAAGTATGTTGAAAGGCAAGAATTTACCTAAAGAGTTTTGGGGTGAAGCTGTTTCGACTGCAACATACATTTTGAACAGATGTCCCACAAAGAAGCTAGAAGGAATTACTATAGAAGAATGTTGGTCTGGTGTGAAGCCTAGCTTGATTCATCTGAAGGTATTTGGATCTATTGCACATAGACATGTGCCAGATCAATTGAGAAGAAAACTTGATGATAAGTCAAGTCAAATGATTCTAGTTGGATATCATTCGACAGGAGGCTACAAGTTGTTCGATCCAGAGAATAAGAAGATTGTGATCAACAGGGACGTGGTCATAGATGAGTTTAAAGAATGGGATTGGACTAAAAATGTCAAGAAATATTCAGTGGGAATCCTATTCGAAGAGCCAGAAACTCAAGTCGAAAGAGAAGTTCGACAAGAGGAACCAACAGATATACCAAGTACAAGCAGGCCTCAAAGAACAAGACGCATGCCTGCAAGATTGTAAGATTGTGTGATTACATCAGATGATGTGATAAATGATGAAGGTGAGCTGGTACATTATGCTTTCTATGCAGATGTCAAACCCGTTAATGCAGCTGAAGCATTGAAGGATTCAAAGTGGGTGAAAGCAATAAACGAAGAAGTGAAGTTTATCGAAGACAACAACACTTGGTCACTTGTCGAATTGCCTCAAGGCAAGAAGGAAATTGATGTTAAGTGGGTATACAAAGTGAAAACAAATTCGAAAGGGGAAGTAACTCGATACAAAGCAAGGCTTATGGCGAAAGGATTTCTACAGAAAGAAGGAATAGACTTCGATGAAGTTTTTGTATCTGTTGCGAGGATCGAAATAATCAGATTGGTTTTTTGTCTGGCAGAAATAAACAGTTGGCACATATGTCAGATGGACGTGAAGTGTGCATTCCTAAATGGACCCTTAGAAGAAGAAGTTTATGTTAAACAACCAGTTGGGTTTGTGAAACATGACGAAGAAAGAAAGGTGTACATGCTGCATAAAGTCATGTATGGATTGAAATAAGCTCCAAGAGCTTGGAATAAGAAAATTGATAGTTTTCTAAGGAAGAAATAATTTGTAAAGTGCACAACTGAACATGGAGTATATGTAAGAAGAAGCAAGAGTGAATTTCTTATACTATGTATCTATGTAAATGATTTATTGATAACAGGTAGCTGTAAAAGTGAGATCGAGGACTTCAAAGGTGATCTCAGCAAGGAATTAGAAATGTCTGATTTGGGTGAGATTTCATATTTCATTGGTATCGAATTCTACAAGAGCAGTAGAGGTTTAATGATGTATCAAAGAAGATATGCAGGAAAAATTCTCAAGAGGTTTGAGATGGAAGAATGCAACTCAACTTCGACACCTGCAGAACCAAGATTGCAACTGTCAAAAGATGCAGATGAAGATGATGTTGATCCAACCCAATACAGAAGACTTATTGGATCATTAAGATATCTTTGTCATACAAGGCCTGACTTAGCATACAGTGTAGGTATGGTAAGTAGATTCGTGCAGAAGCCAAAGGTATCACATCTAGCAGCAGTGAAGAGGATACTAAGGTATCTCAAAGGAACTTTCGATTATGGCATTTTGTTTCCTACAGCTGATAAAGGAAAAGAATGCAAGTTAGTGGGATACACTGATTCTAGTTGGTGTAGTGATGCTGAAGATTGAAAGTCAACAGCGGGATATGTATTTATGTTAGGTGGTGCACCAGTTGCTTGGAATTCAAGAAAGGAACCAGTAGTGGCATTATCATCACGTGAAGCAGAATACATAGCTGCTTCTCTTTGTGCATGTCAAGCAACTTGGATGGTAAACTTGGTCGAAGAGATAACAGGGAAAGATTATGGAGAAATTACCATGAAGATCGACAACATGTCAGCTATCAATCTGGAGAAGAACCCAATAGCACATGGTCGAAGTAAGCACATCGAAATGAGGTTCCATTATCTTCGAGAGCAGGTAGCAGATGGGAAGATGAATTTGGAACACTGCAGAACTGAGAATCAGATTGCAGACATCATGACGAAGGGAGTGCAAGTCGAAGTATTCAGAAGGCTAAAAGTCATGATGAATATAGATAGTTTAGACACAATGAATTAGGCTGTGTTAAATTGTAATTCATAGTGTTGAAAAGATTTAATTTGTTTTAGATTTAAATAGATTTGATTTAAGTCTAGAATAGATTAGATTTGATTTAGTAACAAAATAGATATTTTGGGCTTTGGGCTTAGGTAGTAAGCTCAGTTATAAATAGAGGGAGTAACCCTTATTTTTGTAAGCAAGTCAAGCAAGTCATTCACAGTATTTTGCAGTTGTAAAGTGAATAATAAAGTTTTCACAGTTTGTGAGCAGAGAGAAAATCTGCAGAAATTATTTTCTTGTCTTCTTTTCTTTGTTTATCTCATAATTAAATTGTCATTATGGTAGAAATTCATCATAGAATTTGGTGGATTTCCAACATTTGCATCATTTAACCGATTAGGAACTTGGTCTAATTGTTTAGCTAATGGTAAAATGCGTTAAATGCAAATTCTTTTTTGAGCCAAGAAAATTGTAAAATTTTGAAAATGGTAGAATTATAAAACTCACCAAAGGAATCTTTTTTATACACCTTAGTTGAATACTATCAATTTTGAGATTTATTTGAGTTATGAGTGCATCATATAGAAAGTTTATATTTGGGGATTGTGTGATTAGTACTAGGTTTCGTTGAAGATTATCCAGTATTAAAATCTTCATAGGTTCTTGGTCAGCCCGGTTAAAGTCAAGATAGGTTGAAGCTCAGTATGGTATTAAAAGCTTCATAGGTTCGAGATCAACCTGACTAAAACCTCATAAGTTTTTGGTTAGTCTGTTAAAATCAAAGTATTGAGCTTTTTTTTTTAAATTGAAGACTAACCGCTCAAAGGTCTGTGTTCGTGAAAAGAATACTAACAACTTCAATCCACTATTAGGAAGGAAGATTGATTGCTTCACTCTCAGAAGTATATTGAATAAAAGACTTAAACACCCACATCCATCATCTTGTATTATATGGTTGAAGATCAATTCTTCTCCCTTAACTCTTTAAATTATGCAATTTATTTTCTGCTATTTACTTTCTGATGCCTAAGTTTTCAAACTCTGTTTTTAATATGGAAAAAAAATTTAAAACCAAGTTTTTCCAAACCACAAAATTCACCACCCCTCTTATGTGCGAAGTCTCAAGTCCAACAAGAATGATGTTTTGATGTTGAAAAGTTGATTGAGAATGAGAGAATTTTTTCAGGAATTTTGCAATGGTTTCTTTCTTGTTTTAGCATGAAGAAGAAGATCATGCAAGACGGTGTTTTATCAACTTTTCCGCTATCAAAACCACATAAATAGTGCATGAATATTTCAGAGATGCATCTTCGAATACACTCAGACAATATACGGAGATGCATCTTCAAACCATATTTTTTAAAAACTAGGATGAAAATCAGAAAAGAGAAGATTAACGTAATTTTAGATGCGTCCGAAGATGTATCTCTGAATATACGAAGGACAACTTTAAATTTTCAAAGGTATAGTATACTCATATAAGAGTTGAAAAAAACATTTCTCTAATGATAAGCTCACTCTAATAGAGGATGACACTTTAATGGATTTTAAACATGATAAACCAAAGATTTAAAGAGTTTATGAAAAAAAAAGAGAATTGTTGAGGGCAGTTCCGTGCAAATCCACTTAAACAATTTGTTAGAAATTTCTATTTAATAGTAGGGAAGGCAAAGTTTGTGGAAAATATCACAGATTCATTTTATGTTTTGCACTAGTAAGGAATCCATGCCTTTGTACATGTCACGTAGTGTATTTACAAAATCATGAATAAATATGATATAGTGATCCATTCCATGTTTCTAATAAAAAATAGAAATAAAATTATAATTGGTATTATGTTGTAGAAAACAATTAAATTTTTTTGAAGTGATTTAAATAATGACAAAGAAGTGTAATGAATATTAATTGAAAAAAAGTGCATAAATGTAATAATTAAGAGTTAAAGGAAAATAGAATATTACTTATCATTCATAATACTAAAATTATATGATAAGAAAAACATAAACAATAACTTTCACATAAAATACGAATACTACTGACATAATCATGAAATAACTTATCCTAATACAATATTTAAACATCCAAATGGCATAGATAAAATATCCTAAACTCTCATGTATTACTTCCACAATTTATTCTTCTTTGCTTTCTGACCGTCTTAACGTACAATGTCTGTGATTCAAGATATCACCAATTTTATAGTTGAATTTTGCATATTCATACCAACCATTATCAAGATATATCTCTCTGGGTGAATTTTTACCTTTAAGAATTTCACAATCATGATACATCATTTCATCAATATCCATTAAAGCTAAAGATATTTAGTCACACGTGGACCCTTCTTAACAATCTCATCTGAAAAATGCTAAAATATTTGAATGTTCTGTAAGTTTATTCATGATCTGAATGAATAAAAAATCACAAACATCAAAAATAAAATAAAAATGCAAAATACTATTCAATAAGTTCAATGAATTATCACCAAGACATTTCTTCTGCCCTTTGTTGCTTTTGTGATTTCTTTCTCCCTAAACAAATCTGGAACAAATATTTGTATATTGAAATGTGAATTTTGTGCATTGTCATGATTATCATTTTCTTGATGCACAACAACATCCTCTAAATCCTCCTCTTTGGCATTGATTTCTGGGAACAAAACCTCTGCCTCAACGTGTTTTAGCGACTGTGCATGCTCAACCTACATGTCCATATCTGATATTATTTCCATCACTTTCTCCACTCTGTTGAATGAAAGATTGAAAGTTAGAAAATTGAAAGAAAAAAATCGTATGGAGTAAGAGTGTGTGTTGGAGAAATAGAAAAAAATCGAACAACAAAATTTAATTTCTAACTTTATTGAAGAGATCGGAGAAATGAGAGCTTCTATGGTGAAAAAATGATCTAGTGTTACGTGAGAGTCTGAAATTTGCATTCTTTGGATTACTCTAAGGGCAATCATCAAATCAACTAATTATAATTCCACAAAATCAACGAAAATCACCAAATTTTAAAAAAAAAATCTTAAAATCCAAAAATCACCATCTTCAATTAATTCACTACGATCGTTGGAACCGAAATTTCACCACGATTTCAAATATGTATTCAATATTGTAAAATAAGCCGTGAATTTGACAAATCAAAGCAAAAAAGTGACGTGAAACTCGAACGCAAACACACTCGACCCGGTTTGGTTATGAGGTTTTATGAAAAACTAATTATAGAATCGTGCTCGTGGTGAAATTCCGCTTCTAATGGAGTATTCATTTGCTTGAAATAGTTAAGAATCATAATTTTGTCATTTTTGTGTTCTTGAGTTCATGGGAGTTCTTGAATAGATTTTTCAAAAATCTCAATTAAATATGTTTTCATGTCGTTAATGATCGATCTAGAGATTTATAGATGTACAAGATGAACATGAAAAATCAAAATTTAAATGTAGAAGATGAAGATTAATGATTTTGATCTGAGGTACACCATATAATCCTACATGACATTGATTAAGTCAACATTGAAAAATTCTAAGACAACACCGCTTTATGATTGGCTAAATTTATGACTTCACTAAAAAAAAAATTAATTTGATAACTTCACCTTATAATTTTCCATTAATACCACCTGGTTGAAAAGTGTCTAAAAATGCACCGCTGCAGCTGCAAGGGATTTGGCAATATCACCAACATGAGTTTACAAAAGTGTACTTTTGAAATTTTTTCGGAAATGTATCTCTGAACTAAAGTTTAGAAAAAATATGAGGTATGATTCAGTTTGAACGTGTTTTAATTTGATCCAAGTGCGTCTGAAAATACATTTTTGAAATTTGAAGGGCATTTTCAGATTTTATAGGATGTTTTTCAATCACATCGGATGCATTAAGAGATTCCCGAATTTAATTTTTAAAAAATGGTCTTGTTAGGCTTCACAATTGCCAAACTAATAATCGCCCTCAATATTTACAATTCAGGCTTGCCTAGTTATCAATTGTATGAAAGAATAATGTGTTTCATGGAAGACTAATTGTTGAAAGGAAAAAAAACAATGAATGAATCATTTTCCTTTTCAGTCGATGCACAAATCATATAGATGAATTCTCAATCCAAAACCAATAGTTCATCATTAACTTGACAAGAGAGATGCATTAATTAGTAGTCTTTGTCACCACAGTGATACCACATCCTGAGGCAGTTCCTCGCAGAAACTAGGACTGGAAGCTTTGATCTCGATGCTCATAAATTGGCTATCCACCATGGCATTGCTCTCATTCACCTCTGCATAGAAAAGTGTATATAGTTCATATAAGGTAAAGGAACTAAATGAAGGAAAAATTGATAGTTATAATTGTTAACAAAAAAAAAAAGGATATAAACAACTACTTAGTATGTAATACAAACATATATATTAGTATATTGTAATCTCAAAAACTGATTCTCTAATCAAGGATTATAACTTCTTATTTCATCCACTTAGGAGTCAAGTTCCAAATAGTAACATATGCAGCAATGGTTATTAAAACTATAAGAACATTTTATCCACTCTGCAAATACTAACCTTTTCCGGAAGTCTTCTGATTTGGATATATGACACCATCTCGTACCGGTTTGCAAATACAAACACTTCCGCATTTCCAAGCTGCAGAAGCCACCATCAACCTCATTTTCAGATTGTTTAGCCACAACACAAGAGATTCTACCTTGGCTTCGCTGCTCTTCTTAACATGCCACTGTGCAACCAAAGTCCCTTGTTAACCTCCCTAGTCACACGACAGCCACGGTTTAGAAAGTCACACACATTCAAATCACGCTATCGACCTTCTTTCAAGCATGTTTCACCACAATTCAACTGCTGCTCCTATTTTACCCATTTTGCAAGTGTAAACTTTGTCTTGGCTTCAACCCTCTCCTTAACATGTCATCACGCAATTCAAATGCCTTGTTGAGCTCTCCATTAACACAGCAACCATATATTAGCAAGTTAAATGCAACCAAATCTGGCTCAACGCCTTTTTTTAACATAGTATCCCACAATTTAACTGCTGCTCCAACATCACCGCTTCTGCAATACTCATAAATTAGAGTTGAATAGGTTATACAATCATGGCAAATCCCATTTTCAGTCATTTCAGAAAGAATTTCGGTGGCTTCGATTAATCTACCCAATTTGCAGAAGCCCCTGATAAGAATGTTGTATGTTGCAGTGTTTGATAAATGCCCTTTGAGCATTGCTCGGTGAAGCTCTATAGCTTCCTTCATATTTCCCTCCTCCGTAAGACGGTCGAGAAAACAACCATATGAAACTGAATTAGGATGGATATCTGCAGCCAGCATTTTTTCAAAAAGGAGACCTGCTCTATCAGTTTCACCTGCTTTGCATAAGCCATTCATGAATGCCGTATAAGTCACAACATTAGGAACACATTTCTCAGCAACCATTAAATCCCAACATTCAGCGGCTTTCTTAAAAGAACCTTCTTTGCTGTATGCGTCAACCATACTTGTATATATTACACTATCGGGTCTCAATCCTTGACTGTACATCTTTTTTAAGAGACTAAATAGCATTTTAGTGTCTGGCTGCTTCAGAGCACCATCGATAAGTACGCCATGGCAAACCAGGTCCATGTTGATTCCTCGTTGAATCATCTCACAAGAAGCACTCAGTGCCTCCGTCAGTCTTCCTTCCCCGCAATAACCATGTAGAAGCGCACTATAGCACATCTCATTTAACTTGAGGCTTTTCTTGTGGAGATCATCAATAAAATCTTTAGCTTCGGAAACCCTACCAGTAGAACAAAGGCCGGTGATAAGAGGTCTGTATGTATAAGTATCCGGAACAAGGCCCTTACGGACCATGTCTTCCAGCATTTCAAAGGCTTTATCAATGTTATGAGCCTTACAATACCCTTCTATCATAACATTATATGTCACCTCAGTTGGCTTGATTTTCCTTTCCACCATTTCATTGAAAAGTTTGGATGCTTCAGCCATCTCATTTGTGCTGCAAAGACCATAAATAAGCGCAGTGAAAGTATAAACAGTTGGAGAAATTTTTTTCTCATTCATCTCACTATATAACTTAAATGCTTTTTGTACTTGTAGATCTTTGCAATATCCACTAATTAATGTTGCAAAGGTAGTAGCAGTTGGCTCTACCCCTTTATTGATCATCTCGGTATACAGAGACTCGGCAGCACTCAAATCCCCAAACTTGCATTGACCGTGTATCAAAGAGTTGTAGGGATATACAGATTCTTTTATACCATCTTCTATCATTCTATCAAAATAAGATGCTGCAACATCTAACCTCCCCCTTTTGCAAAAGGAATCAACCAGAATAGAGTATGTGACATCATTCAGCCGCAAGTTCATCAAACGCATATTATTATAAAGCAACTCTGCTTTATCCAGATTTCCACCTTTGCACAAAGAGTTTAATAACGAATTATACACAAACAAACTTGGCAAAAAACCGAATCTTGCTAACTTAACAACCAAATCATAAGCATTACCAATCTTTCCCTTCTTTCTCAACCCATCCACTAACCCAGATATAGCAGCCTCGGATGGAGTAAGCCCTAATTCAATCATTTCATTCATGAGGCAAATTCCATCCTCAAATTGTTGAACCCTACAAAATCCAAGCACTAGTGTACAATATGTAACCACATCTTCCTTCAAACCCTTTTCCCTCAACGATTTTCTAACCTCGACAGCTTCCAAAACCCGATGACCCTTACACAAACCATGAATTAAGACATTGTAAGTCACAATACTCAAATCAAACCCGTTAGATTCCATCCACGTAATCTTTTCCTTAGCTCTAAAAAAATCTTTCAATTCACACAAGCTCCGAATCACGGCAGAGCAAGTATAAGGATCAGGTTTTACACCAGCATTCACAGACTCATCAAAAAGTTCCCAAACCAATATAAATTTTCTAATTCTCAATAACCCATTCAAGAGTGTACTCAATGTTCTAACCTCAGGCAACAAAGTATTAGCAAGCATGAGTTTTAAAACAAACACAGCATCAAAAACTCTTGCGTTCTGCAAGTAACTCTGAACCAAAAAATCAAAACCCAAAGTGGAAGAAAACTCACACTGTTTATGAGATTCTAGAAACTTATCAAAAACAAATTTTGGGTCAGACCCACGAAGGAGAAGGGTTTGCAATAGAGAATTAGCAGGCCAAAAAAGCTTATTCTGAACAAGGGCATGAACTAAGATGGCAAAAGAGGTTGTGGAATGGTTCATGTTTTTGTGTAAACCGAGAAAGTTGAAGAACCTTAAAGCTAACTTGGAATCATGTAAGGTGTTGATTAAGACTCGTTCGACGTGATGGGGTTTCAATGTGGATGAAATTGAAGGGTCGTTGAATGCCACATTCCAACTTTGATTTCCTCGAACAATGTCGGAAATGAGTGATACGAAACGAGTGTCGTTTTCGTCGTTGAGTTTGGAGGTGCAGAAGTTTCTTGGAAGGTGAGGGTTTGAGAGTGAAAAGGAAAGGGGTGCGCGACGGAATTGGCGGAGCTTCATCGGAATTCATTCGCTACCGCCGTAACAACGCCTCACGTATGTGGGATGGGTTTCTGGGTCTTAGGTAAAGACACCAACTTTTTTTTAATCAAATAAACATATTTTGAATCTTAATTGTTTTTATTTTTACTTTTAAAGAATAAATTTAATTAAATTTATTAACTAGAATAATATCGATAGGGCTCTTTATTAAAATAAATAAATAATATCAATAGAGTTAATAAATCCTAATATGCTATTAGGTTGAATATATTGTCTCGGTTTTAATCAATAAAAATATTGATAGAAATAAAGGATAGAAAGGGATGGAATAAAATGAAATGTGTTTTGAATTGGGTTTTGACCTACCGTCGAGCAGGTCTAATTCAGCATCTTTATTATGACTTAATAACGTAAGACTCAAGCCAGTAACTGTTAAGAGATTTCCCATGTGTCCACTAAGGAGGTGTGACCAACGATTATCCGGAGCTACCATCATCACCATGTTCATCGAGAATAAAGGATTCATGACTTTTCTATTATTTTGGAGCAGTTGATCAGGGAGGAGACCACTTGCTGGTCTCCACTACTCACGTAAACCTGACAGTCTTCGTTATTGGGCCTAACTATCCACCCAGCGCGTAGATCTTGGCCCAATGCTGAGGGCTATAAATACCCTCACACACGAGAGGGTCAGATATTCAATATTTCTCACTTTTTGTATTTGCGCTTTGATATATCACTTTGGCATCGGAGTACCTTGCAGATACATCCCCCCATTCTCAGAAGTTTAACAACTTGCAGGTCATTGACGATCCATTATGACCAGGTACGATCAGTGGTGTCGTCCGTGGAAACCATGTTTCCCCGTCTTTTCCCAACACAAGACCAAAAAAACTTAAATTATAAACGTATCGATCATCATGGCCAGCAACGATAACGCCAACACTGATCCTTTCCACATCAACGACTTGCTCAACAACAACGGCTGCTGTCCATGAGCAAGGCGACCAAAGGGACGGGCAAACTGCCTCTTCCTCAACACATGGTTCGTTGCGTGTCCTCGACCAACAGGATAACAACCCCTCGACACACGAGGACATCCCCATACCTGCTAACGCCGACCCTGCCATTGCGGTCTTGGGTGAGGCTCTCAACCGAAAATCTCCTTCTCTTCTAACATAATCAACGCATCGCCAGGCTGGAGATGGGTCACCAATCGCGCTCACTATCGAGGAGGCACCGACGATCCAGATCCTACATCATGTCCCCATAACGGGGAGATGACCGCTCACACACTCCTCCGCGGAGACACCAACAGAGCGAATCTCGGAGTACACACTGCGACCGGATGGTCGTCGTCCTCGTCTGGAGAGGAACCAAGTTGTGCTCACCAAGAAGCGCGGGAAAACCCTTCCCCTTAAAGAGTGGTGTTCTCCAGTTTCCAAGAGGACCAAAGTGGTTGGGAATTTTGACAAGTCGAAGCATCGGTTGGAAGACACCTCTCGTTGTTACAAAGTTCATCACTACTACTCTTCACCTTCCAGATCACCCATTTGTAGCGACGAAGACCACCCTCGTGGTCCGCTGCACTGCGTGATCATGAGGGCCTAACTCCCCCATGGAATGGAAAAACTGTCGGCTCTCAACGCCTATGCTGGCACGACAAACTCGGACGACCACATCGAGGACATTAAAGCTTCACTCGAGTACCACAACATCGGGGTCGCCATCAGGTGCAGACTCTTCCTGACGACCCTCGGGAAGGGCGCCGTGGAATGGCACGAGAAACTCTCCCCAGAGTCCATAAACTCTTGGAGAGAACTCAAGGCGCAGTTTACAAGGCACTTCACCGTCTCCCGACGACACCCCAAGTCAGAGGTGACACTGGAAGCAATCATACAGGGTTCTGACGAACCCTTGTGTGAGTACATCGAGCGCTTCAATCGCGAAGCCATCCAGGTCCCCGTGACCGAACACATGAAGAGATACTTGCTTGAGCGAGGCTTGCACCCGGATAGTGATTTCTGGAAAGCTGTTAGGATCGAAGCTCGCGCATCTCTAGACGAGCTCCTTCTTAAAGCACGTGCCTACATCCAGTACGAGGAGAAAGATGTCGCTAACAACGCCTGAGTCACGAGGGACAGGGAAGGCCCCCGAAGCTCGAAATACGAAGACCCCGCATTAACTAGACGTGGCGGGGAAAATAGGAGTGAATACAGGCCTCACGACCCTCGCGAGCACAGAGGATCTGCGAGCCGCTTCACTGAACATACTGCATTGATCGCTCCATGTGAGTGCATCCTCGCTAAGTGTGTTAAAATTGAGTTTAAGGGTACCGGTGCCCCAGGTCGGCTGTTGTAAAAGCTGGCATCGACAAATCCAAGTACTGTAAGTACCACAAGAGTCATGGTCACGTCACAAAAGACTGCGTCCACCTTATTGAAACCCTCATCCTTAAAGGGCGGCTGACTAAGTACCAGAGGAACGAGGAAACCAGGAATGATGCCCGTGAGGCTAAACGGGCTGACGAGGAAACCCCTCCCCCCAATCAGGGAGGACCGTTACAGATCACTATTTATGTTTTGCGACCAGAGGATTTCTTTGTCCCTGATGACAATGACCTACTAATATATGCTTACAATAAATGGGAGCAGTTCCCTTCCGTCATGGTCATAATCGGCGGTGGATTCAACGAGCTCACTGTGGGGTCGGTGAAACCAAAATTCAGCAAGCTCATTGATGAAAGCTCATTCGAGCTGGTAACCTTATACATGTTTCATGGGAAGTCTAAGCCCATCACCTTTTACAGTGAGGAACTGCCAGATGGGGCCCCTAACTCTAACATCCCTTTGCTCATTGGAGCAAAGTTTTCCAAATTTGAAGTGCGTTGAATCCTGGTCGATGGTGGAAGTTCAGTCAACATAATATACACCCACTTGTTTCAAATCCTCCATCTCGACAAATCCCGTTTGTCATCATGCGTGGGGTCTGATCTGTAAGGCTTCAACGGTGCAACCACCAGGCCATGGGGTTTCGTCGAGCTCATGGTCACACTAGGACTGGAAGAAGTTTTTACTAAGGTTAAGACCTGCTTCCTAGTGGTCGACTGCCCGTCCCTATACAACTGAATCATGGATACCCACTTCACTGAAGATGAATTGCACGCCCAGCAAGAAGTAGAAGGCGTGCATGACCCACTCCATCCTATTCCTGACGGGGACTTTGAAGTCGCCGTCCTCAGTAATGACCCTAACAAAGGTGTGAAGATTGGGACTAGGCTCCCCAACCTGGAAAGGAAGCATCTCAAGGCATGTCTAAAGGAGAATGTTTATATGTTTGCATGGAGTGCTACGAAGATGCCTGGACTCGACCCTGAGGTCGCCTGCCACCAGTTGTCTATATATTATGCCACTAGGGAAGTAGTTCAACATAGGCGTAGGCAGTTCCCATGCGAGGGAAGAGGCTGTTAAAAAAGTTGTAAAAGACCTCCTAGAGGCGAATTATATTTTTCTGAGGCCTTGTATTCAACCCGACTCTCCAACATTGTACTTGTTAAGAAAAAATATGGAAAATAGCGTATGTGTGTTGATTATATTGATCTCAATCGAGCATGTCCCAAAGATACATATCTTTTACCTAACATTGATAGGCTAGTCGACAACTCGACTGGATACAAACTCTTGTCTTTTATGGGTGTTATTGTACCCCAAAATTTTCCCTCCCATTTTTTCAAGACATTCTCAAAAGGTCCTCAAATGCTCAAGGTGGCTCAAGAATTTATCAGACAAATTCTTCTCCTAAGCAATGGGTCAACAACTAGGGTTTTGTATTTCTCAAGGAAGATTGGGTTTCCAAGGTCTCAAGTGGTTTCATGGGTCCTCATATGTATTCCAAGAATGCTCTTATCAAGTTTCAAGCCTTGCACCACAAGTTTGCTCAATCAATGACTCAAATGACTGAAAAGCAATTGTATTGGGTGAAAAGTCAATTGTGGTTAACATATAGTCAAACCTCAAGATTTTTGGTCAACATCAACATTTTGAAGTAATATTCATCATTTGACCAAGGGTTGGTCATGATTCCTCAAGAAAATCCCTCAAATCATCAAAAATCCAAGATCACTTTCAATTCTCTACAACTTTGTCTCTCTAAACTCAAGTCCAAAAAATGCATCATTTGAGAGATATAAGTCAATACATTACAGGTCATTTCAAAAGTCAACAAAAAGACACTTTTTGTCAAGGCAACTTACATCAAGATAAAGTATTCAAAAGCAAAAATGATTAACATAGAGGTTGTGTAAGACATATTGATATTTCCAAAAAGTCCAAGATCACTTTCAAAAGATGAAAATTGAGTGAGTTGGTGAGAAATTCTGACTTGGTGAGAAATTCAATTTCAAAGTGCCAACTTATGACCAATGGCATGTTCAACTCAAGGGGTCTTAGGGCATGATTCTTGATACTTTAGAAAGATGGGGTTACAAGCTTTGTAATGGAAAAAGAATGGAATAAAATGGATGCTTGAGCTGAAAGTTGCTTTGATTCAAAGTTGAAGAAAAAGGGTTGACTTTCCATACTTAGAAATATTTCAAATTCTTCTTCAAAAATGACCTATAATGTCTTGTATCCAAACATGGCCTTCCACTTGGAATTTGCTCTTGACCATAAAAGATGGAATGAAGTAGATCTCTTGAATGACATTTTGAAACTTGAACCACTCAAAATCTCCAAAAATTGAGCAAGTTATGACTTGTTGAAGTTGGCCAAAAATCATGAAATAACATATAATCTTTTGCATATTTAAGGCAACTTCCATCCATTTTATCACTTTGCACATAAAATAAGGCATAAAGTATACATCTTCAATATCATTATGGAAAAAGAATGGACTCAAGATGATAAAAATTGACCAAGTTATGACCATTTGAAGTTACCTATGGAAAATTGTGGATTCATCTGGATGACTTGTAATCTTTCTTCTTCACCAAGTTCCTTCCACATGAAAACTCCTTGGAACTTTTGAAGTTATTTGTTGATAACAATTTGAAGAGAAGGATGTATTTGGAATCACTCAAAAATACCAAAAGGTGAGCAAGATATGCTCCTTTGAAGTTCAAAACCCTTGCTTCTAGATCAAGAGAATGCTTTGAGGAACTTTGACAAGTTTAAACAAACTTCTTGTACCAATATTCTTGCTTTGTGAATAGAAGTTGTTGAGGATGATAATGAGGACTCATAGACACCAAAACCACTTCCATATCTTGAAATTTGAGAGAAATATGTTCTTGTGACCAATAGGAACAAGGCCTTGTCCAAACATAACAACTTCTCCAATCAACCCTTTCTACTTTTGAGTCTAATCTAATAACTTTGAAATGTGATGAACCAAACTAACCTTGCCATGCCAATTATTCCAAAACCAATCCAATGGTGAGGTTTTAACTTCTCAAGCTATATTGACTATGGCATGGAAATAAACTCATGAACCCATGGAGTAACTTGATAAATCTCATTGCCCTTACCTACATGGATAACAAACAAGACAAGCCAACATTGTATTTTTTTTAGTTAAGTGAAGAAATCAAAACAATATTCATGATCTCAAAAGGAAAATAAGTCAAGGTGCTTGGTAACCCCTCAAAAGGAGCAAAACTAAATGTACGGAGGGGAACCAAGAATCCTAGAGTGATCTTGTTGTAAGTGAAACAATCATGGTATGATAAAGGGATCCTATGGGCAAAAATTGGGGTACAACGGCTGCCCTTATTTGAGTTTCTTTTATCCGGAGATACGAAGGTTAAAAATCTTCGTGTCGACATGATCGAAGATACTTAAATATAAAACAAACCCCATTTTTGGCCCTAAGATGCCATGCAAATGCTTATGCATATGAATGCATATGAACAATACCAAAGAGACGCAAAGTAACACTAGGGATGCAACAATAATAAAGACACAAAGGAGCAACCCCACCAGGAAAATAAACCATTGGTGGACCAAAAGAACTGAATCAGAGAGGATGGTAGGATGGTCAAAGGATACACCAACTTCTACTGAAGGCGAAGCTACCAACGTTCACTGAAGGAAGATAGAAAGATAACAAACATCGACGTTCACTGTCGATGGTCTACCAACTTTCACTGAAGGTAGAAAAAGAATATATCATATCACTACCGTTCACTGATGATGAACTACCAACGTTCACTGAGGGTAGCAAAAAGAAAACAAACACCGACGTTCACTGCCGATGGTCTACCAACTTTCACTGAAGGTAGAAAGAGAATATATCATATCATCACCATTCACTGACGATGAACTACCAAAGTTCACTGAGGGTAGCAAAAAGATAACAAACATCGACGTTCACTGTCGATGGTCTACCAACTTTCACTGAAGGTAGAAAAAGAATATATTATATCACCGCCGTTCACTGACGATGAACTACCAACGTTCATTGAGGGTAGCAAAAAGATAACAAGTTTCCCCAAGATTCTGGTGTTTCGCCTAGAACGGGTCTCAAATTCTTCTTTAGCCAAGGCACTCCGCTTGGAAAGGATCAAACATAAGTTGTCTCAAATAAAGAGACTTGCTATTTGTGGTCACGGAGGATTGTAAAAGGAAATGACTTTTTTGGGAGGGGGCAAGAGGTATGACTTCCTGGGGAGATGCCATGATATTCTCGCTAAGGGGATGAGGTCTTCTCGTGCAAAATAAATGCACCAACCAAAGCTTGGAGTTTTTTAGAATTCCAAAGTAAATAGCATTGTCGGGGAGCCACAGATCCAAACTAAAAATAAACTGGAATGAAATAGTCAACCTGAATTCATCCTTTGAGAAATAAACTCAAAAGGGAAAATCAAATTTATCCAAACAAGGAGCTATACCGGAAGGTTTAAAGCAATAACCTTCTATGGGGGGAAACTCAGTAAGGAAATTGAAAGAATATACGTTTTCTGCTTAAGACCAACGCTCTAATGATAAGAGGGTAACTTATCTCTTCAAAACAGGGTAATATGTCAACAAAAATATTAACAAATGCCAATGAACAATTATTTGTAAATTTTAGCTATGGATGATGCATGTATGAATGTATGAGTGTTATCGTGCGTATGCTGACAAAACAGATACACAATCCTTGGGAATAAACAAGCAAAATTGCCTCAGGTACTAACAACACTCGGCTAAGCTTCGACCAAGATGATCATTCCAAGAAAGGTAAAGGCCAGCTGTGGAAACCAAACCTACTGCCTGCCTTAACTTTATTGAGGAGAAACAAAATCCGGAGGTAGACAAATCAAACAGATACCGGGGTAGAACATCCTTCTTCAGGCTTCATCGGGGAAACCAGTTTTTTTCAAAAGTAACATCCAACTGGAGATTCCAAAACCAGTCTCAAATAAAGCAGACTGACGCCGAAACAATCAAACTTCACTGGAGAATTCAAGCCTACCTCCCTGGAGAAAAATGCAGATTGAAACTTTACATCATAAAAAACTCAGAAAAGAGGAGAAATAAGTCTAAACTTGACCGAGGATACCAGAACCATAAACTCAATACGGTGAAAACAACCCGAGTAGACCTTCCCGAGGGGAATAGAACTTCTCAAAACCACCAGAGTTTGTCCATTCCTGGGATCACTATTTTTGTTGTCATTATTTCATCACAAATCTTAAAGTAAAAGTAAATTGTAAAAATCTTTTTTTTGAAAAATCAATTTTTTTATTTAATCTGTTTGCTTTGAAAGTTATTATCAGTAATAAATGGAGTCTTTGCAAGCTAAATAAAATAAGAACACAAAGAATTGGGTAAAAGCTCGAATTTCATTAATATAATGGTAGTCTGCGAATGGCGAGACTCCATAGATGATTACAAAATTTGGGAAATGGTAATACATAATGGAAAAGATACATTGAGATACAATGACCACTATCCCCCCTAACGACTTTTGAAATCCTGAGCAGCAGCTTTTGTTGAAGTATGGTGAGGATCCGAGAAGATTCTTGCTTCAACGATCAAGTCTTGTCTGACGTAGTTACTTGCTAAGAAAATCCATAACTTTTGCCTAAGATGCCCCTGCGAGTTTTCAACTAAGCGGGAAATTTATTCTATTTATGTCTCTAATTTTTGCCTAGACCGCCCTTTTGGGTTTTCGGCCTACCGAGACGCTCATTTTTTCCTAAGCCGCCCTTTTGGGTTTTCAACTTAGTGAGTTGTTCTTTTGTTTCTTTAGGTGAAGTATTTCTTGACTTCGTCAGCATTCACGAGACGTGGGAACTCCTCGCCATCCATAGTTTCAAGAATTAATGCACCGCTAGAGAAGGCTTTCTTGACAACATATGGGTCTTCAAAATTGGGAGTCCACTTGCCCCTAGAATCGATTTTGAAAGACATGATCTTCCTCAGCACGAGGTCATCTTCTCTGAATTCACGAGGTTTGACCTTCTTATCAAACGCTTTCTTCATTCTCTTCTGATATAACTGTCCATGACACAAAGCTGTCATTCTCTTCTCTTCAATCAAATTCAATTGGTCAAACCTGTTATGGACCTATTCAGCCTCTGACAACTTGGTTTCCATTATCACACGCAACGAGGGAATCTCTACCTCAACAGGGAGTACAACTTCCATTCCATATACCAGGGAGAACGAGGTTGCTCCTATTGAAGTGCGGACAGATGTTCGATATCTATGCAGAGAAAAAGGGAGCATTTCATGCCAATCCTTATAAGTAATTACCATCTTCTGGATAATTCTCTTGATATTCTTATTAGCGGCTTCAACAGCCCCATTCATCTTTGGCCTGTATGGAGATGAATTATGATGGATAATATTGAATTCTTCACACAGTTATGTCATCATCTTGTTGTTCAAATTCGAGCCATTGTCAGTGTTGATTCTGTTTGGCACACCATACCGACATATAAGATTATTTTTTATGAAACACACAACCACCTGTTTGGTAACATTGGCATATGAAGCAGCCTCCACCCATTTGGTGAAGTAGTCAATTGCTACCAAGATAAAACGGTGCCCATTCGAAGCTTTAGGTTCTATCATCCCAATCATGTCAATACCACACATAGAGAAAGGCCACGGGAAGGAAATTACATTGAGAAGTGTCGGAGGCACATGGACCTTGTCTGCATAAACCTAGCATTTATGGCACTTCTTTGCAAATTTGTAACAGACAGACTCCATTGTCAGTCAATAGTAACATGCCCTTAGCATCTTTTTAGCCATCGAATGTCCGTTGGTGTTGTACCCCAAAATTTGCCCTCCCATTTCTCAATAATTTCTCATCACAAAGCCCTTGGAGCTCAAGATCCAGTTAGGGTTTCATCTGCTCAAGATTTCTCCTTGCACTGTTGACCCAAATTAGGGTTTGTGTTTGCACAAAGATGTTTTGACCTAAAATGCCTAATATGACTTTCATGCTTCATATTGGACTCCAAAGTTTATCCACATCAAGTTTCAAGTCTTGATTCCAAATTTTGCCCAGTCAATTGGACAGTTGACCTAGAAATCAACTGTATTGGGGAAAAAGTCAACTGTGGCCAATTGACAGTCAAACCTCATGGAAATTGACACACATCAACATTATGAACTCACATGGACCATTTGATCAAGTTTGGATCACAATTCCACAAGAAATTTGATCAGATCACCAAAAGGGCAAAATGGTCATTTTTAGGGTTTTGACTGCACAAAGGCAATTTTTGACTGTTTGACCTAGCCAATGGCAAACCAAGCTCACATATGGACTCAAGGACCCCATGGAATTGTCTTGACATGCTCAACAAGTTCAAAAGATCCCAAATGCACAAGATTGACAGTTGAATTTCCCAGTCAATTGATCAATTTTGACTGTATACTGAAAAGTCAAACTTTGACTTTTTAGTCAAAATCAAGTGTCAAGATTCATTTTTCATCAAAACATACCAAATCATGAAACTTTTTCATCAAGAAATCAAGAATTGCAAATTAGGGTTTGAAATGAAGATTTTTCATAACTTAGAATTTTTCTAAGTTATGAAAAACCCTAATTTTTTCCTAACTTTGCCCCACTGTCTCACCAAGATTCATTTGGATTCAAGCAAAAGTCAAAACATGAAAGTTGTATCCTATTGCAAAATCTACAACTTTTATTCACAAAGTTTTCCCAAAAGAAGCTTGTATCTCAAGTTACAATTTTTGGAACAAGGGTACCAAACCATTCTTAACTTAGAGAAAATTTGACCTATTTTAGGCAGGATTTTTGCCTAACTTCAAGACCATTTTTCACATATTTCCACTTGGAATTTCAATTTGCATGTCAAATATGGATTGTAGTACACATTCCAAGCTTTCCAAAATGTCCAAGAACTCATCAAAAAACCTCATGGTTAGAGAGAATCGAATTTGGCAATATGGGAAAAACTCACTTTTGTTATGGCCAATTTCCATGTTCATACACTTAGGCAATTTTCAAATCAGCATGCATTTCTTGATTACAGGCCCTAAATCCTTTTTACACTCATAAATTTAATGCAAACTCTTTGTGCCAAGACCATATTCTATGTGTTCAAGCATTGCATAATGGTTTAATCCCAAAATAGATAAAGCATTTTAACCATTTTTGCAAAAGTGAACTTTATGTCAAAATGCAAATCCAAGCAAGTACAGTTAAGATCTCTTTGGCACAAGTTTATGGGTTAATTACACTGATCAAGACTAAGTGGTTCAGCATAGAATGGGGGCCTGTACAGGCTAGAAACACCAAGTGGTCTTTTGTTGCTTAAAGTGTAAGAAACTTGCCATAACACATAACAACTCTCATCTCAGAAAAGAACAACTTAAGCAAACTTTGTCCACACATTTCACACTCCCTAACTGACCTCAAGCACGACCAAACAACCCTTCATCCATCCCTACACAAAAAATCACAGTTTTGTGGCAAAACAGGGCACATTCTGCAACTTGAATCCCACAACTCATTTCCATCGTGCATCTTGGCCAAAACCAGTGCAAACACTTTCCTTACCATCAATCCAAACCATCCAAAGCATTAGAAGTGGACTGTAACTCCTCTAATTAGTTTGGCCATTTTCATTTCTTCCTCTTGCAGGTTGACTTCTGCAGCTTGGTATAGAAGGTTTCAAAGCATACCAAGTATTGGAATAACATCCTCACACTTCAAGGAAGCTGTACAAATCATCATCTTGCCCTGAAAGCTCCCCCATTGCCAGACACGATTCCAACTGAACAGGTATATTCTTGAACTTCTATCTCTCAATGTAGACATCATTAGCTCTAAGTTTGTGAATAAGAAGTGTTCTACTCATGCCCCTGAAACTGTACATACCTTTACTTTCCATTTATTTTGCATATGTTGTAAGAATTTAAGGTCTGAACATTGATAAAAAGTTAGGTTAAGATTTGGGAATGATGAAATTCTCTCTCATTTCTGAGAGTTAGGATGAGTTATTTACATGTCCAGAATCGTGGCTTGATGATTAACATTTCTTATGTTGTAAGTTTGTGCTAAAAGTACAAGAATCCAGGTGTTTGAATTAGTGTACAAGCGCGCGTTTTTTGTCAAAGTTCTGGCTAGAGGTTGAAGAAGGTCCTATTGGGCTGGGCTTGTTCTGTTTTTCTTATTTGCACCTTGCTTTTGCTTTTGAACCTCCCTGACCCATTTTGATTTTTACTTATCATTTTCCATTTTTTCCTTTTGATTTCATTTCTATATTTTTATTTAAGTATGAAAAAATATAAAAATCTTTTTTTCCACATTTTTTGCATTTATTTTGATATTTATTAGTCTTATTTAGTTTTTGTGCATAAATAATATAAATACTATTATTTAGAATAACTAGAAAAAAATAATGCAAACTTATTTTATTTCTGATTTTTATTTTATTTCTCCCTTGAAAACATTTTATATCAAAAATACTTTTTTTATAAAATATTAAATATTATTATTTTATATATATAATATATATTTAGTAAATAATACAAATACATATATATTTATTAGAATATTTAGGGCAAAAATACAAAAATATATACATTTTTATTTTTATTAATATTTGATAGTAAAAATACCTTTTTGACAAATATACTTCATTTTTATTTTATTTTGTATATAATTGATAAATATTTGTACATATTAAATAATTAATATATTTACTTAATAAATTAGGGTTTTGCCCTAAACATGGAAAATACTCAAAAAAATTATACTTTTCATTTTATTTTATTTTGACATATAAAAAATACTTTTTTTCATACATATAAAAAGCCCTTTTGCATCTTGCATATTTATTTCATTTCTATTTAATTTATGCAATTAATTACTTTGTATAATTCCAAATTAATGTAATAGTTAGATTTAAATTTCTTGTCAAAATACCCCCCATTTGAACATTTGTACCCCCCTTCCCATATATTGTGTTGTAATAGTTTAGAACTTTATTTTTCGCACTTTAATGCTTTCTAAATATACCATGTTAGAATTAGGGTTTGTGTGCGAATCAAAAAACAACAAAAATAGTTTGACCTAATTTCAAGATAATCAAGCATGAAAATGGACAACACTAATCACACTTGCACCCCTAGGGTATTCCACTTGTTGCCTTCAATAATGGGCCATGTTGCATGTTAGGTCTCTTTGGGCAAAACAAACACAATTAAAATGATCATAGTCCCTCGATGACGCTTTCAAAAAGTTGCCTAAAAATGATCAAGTCCCTTAAAGAAAAAATTGCCCAAAGATACTTGGCACCATTGCAACTATGGTCTAAACGATGACCCGCGCCCGTCCCTTTCACATCCTAACACAAGATTGTCCACCAAATGCAATGGTGGAACAAAATTGTTAAAAGGGTTAAAACATAGCAAAAATCTTTGAGAACTTTAGGGTAGATAGCTCTTAAGTACTTGTCAACTTGCAAAACAAAAACACTTGCCTATTTTTCAAATCACACTTTCAAAACAAACCTTCAAAAAACCTTGAAACATCTTTTCAAAAAGACAAACACCTTTTGTAAAACATTCGAGTAAAGAATTGTTACAAGGGTAGCCTAGACAAGGCATCTTTTTTAAAACATTTTCAAAACCACACACAAGCACCATTTCAAACAATTTAAAACCAAGGTGTGATACGGTGGGAGAACTGACTTGAGGTTTTGCGTTTGTTTTCGCAAATGTTTCGGTTGAGCAAGAGTCGCCACCGACTTTTTATTTTATCCTACGGAAAGGTTTAAAAAGCACAGCAAAAACCTTTGAGATTTTTCTTGGGTTCGGGGAGTAGATTATAGAAAGGGAAGGTATTAGCACCCTTTCTATCCATGGTTATCCATGGGCTCTTAGGCACTTGCTTAGATCAACTTGCCTTGGTTTTCAATTGTTTGAAAATGGTGCTTTGTGTGGGGTTTTGAATTTTTTTTTGAAAAGATGCCTTGTATAGGCTACCCTTGTAACAATTCTTTACTCGAATGTTTTACAAAAGGTGTTTTGTCTTTTAAAAAGATGTTTCAAGGTTTTTGAAAGTTGATTTTGAAAGTGTTTGTGAAGTGGATTTTGAAATAGGCAAGTGTTTTCTTGGAAAGTTTGATAAGTACTTAAGAGTTCATCTACCCTAAAGTTTTTCTCAAAGATTTTTGTTTATGTTTTAAACCTTTTGACAATTTTGTTCCACCATTGCATTTGGTGGTCAATCTTGTCTTAGGAGATTAAAGGGACGGGCGCGGGTCATCGTTTAGATCATGGTTGCAATAGTGTTAAATGTCTTTGGGCAATTTTCTTTAAAAGGGACTTGATCATTCATTTAAGCAACATTTTGAGGGACTATGATCATTTGATTGTTTTGTTTTGCCCAAAGAAGTTCAACATGCAATATGGTCCAATAATAAAAGGCAACAAGTGGAATACCCTAGGGGGTGCAAGTGTGAAATGTGTTGTCCATTTTTCATGCTCATTTATCTTGTATTAGGTCCAACTATTTTGTTCATCTCTTTATTCGCATACAAACCCTAATTCTAGCATAGTATGTTTAGAAAGCGATAAAGTGCGAAATTTAAATTCCTACGCTATTACATCACAATAATATAGGGAGGGGGGTATAATGTTCAAATGGGGATATTTAGACAAGAAATTAAACCTAAAACTATTACATCATTTTTATGAATATTTACAAGATAAATAAAAATGTATAATTCAAATGGTAAATAAAACAAATATGCAAGTATGCAAAAGGAATTTTTATATGTATGAAAAAAAAGTATTATTTATGTGAAAAAAAAATAAAAAATAAATAAAAGGGATATTATTTTTTGGGGTATTTTTGAATTTAGGGCAAAAACCCTAATTCTATTAAATAAAGCATACCATTTATTTATTATGAACAAATATTTATGTATATATACAAAAATAAAATAAAATGAGGTATTTGTCAAAAATGCATTTTTTATATTAAATTTTAATAAGAAAAATAAAAGGGGTATATATTTTATATTTATCCTAAATATATTAATGAGTATATGTATATATGTATTATTTTAAATATGTATTATATATATAAATAATAATAATATTTAATATTTTTAGAAAATATTATTTTTTCATATAAATATTTTCAGAAGGCAAAATAAAAATAAAAATGAAAATAAATGTGTTTTTACATATTTCTTAATATTTTAACAAAATGTATATATATTTCTTTATTTATGTATAAATTAGAAGAAAATCAAATAAATATCAAATAAATTAAAAAAAGGTGAGGAAAAATATTTTTATGTTTTTAATATTATTAACAAACATAAATAAGTCAGAAATAAAAAAGAAACGTCAAAAAATCAAGCAAATGGACAAAATGGGCTCAGGGGGTGCAATATCAAAAACATGGTGTGAATAAAAAAAATGACACAGGCCCAGCCCAAACCACTTCTTCTTCAACCTCTGAATCAAAAACGCGTGCCTGCAAGCTGTGTTTGAAATTCTGATTCTTTGATTTTTTGAACAAACTTCCAACACAAAAGATGTTAAGCATGAAATCACGATTCTAACCATATGCATAACTCGATCTAACTCTCTAAGATGAGGGAGAATTTCTCCTCCCCCAAATCCTAACCTAGTTTTTCTGCCATTTTCAAACTCCAAATTCTCTCTACTCAGGCAAAAGAAATGAAAAGTAAAGGAATGTACATGTTCAGTGGCATGAATAGGACATTGTTTCTTCACAAACTTAAGACTAATGATGCATAATAAGAGAGATACGAGTTCATCAAAATACCTGTTCAGCTGGAGTTCTAACTGGCAAATGGGGAGCTTACAGTGCAAGATACTGATTGGTATAGCTTCCTTGAGGTGTGGTGATGCTGTTCCAATATCTACTTTGCCTTGAGACACCTTGAACTGAGCTGTAGGACTTCAACTGCAAAATGAAAAAGTGAAAATGGTGGAACTTGTTAGAGGAGTTACAGGTCGTGTTTCAAGGCATGGTTAGCTTGCATATGTGCTAGGGAATGTGTAGGAACTGATTTTGGCAAAAGAGCTTGAAGGAAATGGAAGATAGCACTCAAACTGCAGGCTTTGCCCTGTTTGTGCAGTTTGAGGGTGATTATGGCAATGGGAGTGTTTGAGAGGTGCAAGGGTCGTGTATCAGCTTGGTTATGATCTGTGTAATGTGTTTGATAACTTAGTTCTTGTGTGTCTAAGCTGAGATGGATGTTGTGTGATGTTATGACACTTTTCTTCTTTCTTAAGCAACAAAAGCCAACTTGTGTTTCTAGGTATGTAGAGGGCCCATAATGTGCTGCATAATCCCTCCTTGATCAGTGTGTTATGCTCATAAACTTGTGCCATTCAGATTTGCAATGTACTTGTTGGATTTCCAAATTGACATAAAGTGAATTTTAGCAAAAATGGATAGTTCACTTTATCTAAAAATGGATTAGGCTTGTGTACAATACTTGAACTCATAGAATAACACCTTGACACAATGAACAAGCATTAAATTATTGAGTGTAACTTGATTTAAGGGCCTGTAATCTAATCTAAGGCATGCTGAGTTCAAATTGCAAGGTTATGAACATGTAACTTGGTCATGAACAAAGTGGTTTTTTGCTATATTGTGAAATTCGATTCTCCCTAACCATGAGGTTGTTTGAGAAGTTCTTGGATATTTTGGAAAGCTTGGAATGTGTACTACAATCCATCTTTGAAGTGCAATTTGAAATTCCAAGTGGAAGTGTATGGAAAATGGCCTTGAAGTGGGGTAGAAAACCTTGTCAAAATAGGTCAAAAATTCACTAAGTTAAGAATGGTTTAGTGCCCTTATTCAAAAATTTGTAACTTGAGATACAAGCTTCAAATGAGAAAACTTTGTGAATCAAGGTTGTAGATTATGCAACAAGCTACAACTTTCATGTTTTGACTTTTGTTTGAATCCAAATGGATCATGGTGAAAAAGTGGGGCAAATTTGGGAAAAAATTAGGGTTTTTCATAACTTAGAAAAATTCTAAGTTATGAAAAGTTCCATTTTAAACCCTAATTTGCATTTTGTGATTTCTTGGTGAACAAGCTTCATGATTTAGCATGCTTTGATGTAGAATGAATCTTGACTCTTGATTTGGACCAAAAAGTCAAAGTTTGACTTTTCAGTACATAGTCAAAATTGATCAATTGACTAGGAAATTCAACTGTCAATCCTGTGTACTTGGGATCTTTTGAGTTTGTTGATCATGTCAAGATAATTCCATAGGGTCCTTGAGTCCATGTGTGAGCTTGGTTTGCCATTGGCTAGGTCAAACAGTCAAAAATTGCCTTTGTGCAGTCAAAACCCTAAAAATGACCATTTTGCCCTTTTGGTGATCTGATCAAATTTCTTGGGGAATTGTGATCCAAACTTGATCAAATGGTCCATATGAGTTCATAATGTTGATGTGGGTCAAATTTCATGAGGTTTGACTGTCAATTGGCCACAATTGACTTTTCCCCAATACAGTTGATTTCCAGGTCAACTGTCCAATTGACTGGGCAAAACTTGGAATCAAGACTTGAAACTTGATGTGGGTAAACTTGGGAGTCCAATATGAAGCATGAAAGTCATCTTAGGCATTTTGGGTCAAAACATCTTTGTGCAAACACAAACCCTAATTTGAGTTAACAGTGCAAGGAGAGGTCTTGAGCAGATGAAACCCTAACTGGATCTTGAGCTTTAAAGGCTTTGTGGTGAGAAATTAATGAGAAATGGGAGGGCAAATTTTGGGGTACAACAGTTTCCCCTGTTCAATCTTCTTGAATCCGAAGAGTTAGATGGGCAAGCTTGCCTTTCGTGACTCGAGGGTAAAAGGAGATTGGACACTAGAGTGCCCGGAAATTTGCACTCGTCAAAGCAATGGATGCGGGAATGGGCTTAGAGATGCCATTTGGAGATGGTGACAGAAATCTTTTCGGGGATGGGCTTAGAGATGCCATCGGGAAGGGAATATCAGGAAGGTGTCCAAGCTTCGGACCATTTCTGAACTGGGGGTCTGAACAAGCAATAGATTGACATCCGTTGTTGGGAGGAATCTGTAAACTGTTTTCAGTGGTTTGGAAAAGAATTTGAACAAGCGATAGGTTAACATCCGTTTACTTGGAGAACCCGTAAACTGTTTTCAGAAATTTGCATCTGAACAAGTGATAGATTAACATCCGTTGTTGGGAGGAATCCATGAACTGTTTTCAGAAGTCTTGAGAAGAATCTGAACAAGTGATAGGTTAACATCCGTTACTTGGAGAACCCGTGAACTGTTTTCAGAAATCTTGAAGTTGAATAAGAAATAGAGCAGCATCCGTTGTTGGGAAGCGTCCGTAAACTGTTTTCAAAAGTTGCATCTGAACAAATCGATAGATTAACATCCGTTGTTGGGAAGAATCCATAAACTGTTTTCAGAAGTCTTGAAGAAGAATCTGAACAAGTGACAGGTCAATCATCCGTTTACTTGGAGAACCCGTGAACTGTTTTCAGAAATCTTGAAGTTGAATGTTTTTAGTCTGTCGACTGATCTTTCCTGAAAAGGTAAAGAGTTAGTTGCATGCAATGTTATGATGCATGATGCGATACACGTGACATCAATGTTTATGACATGAATGTGATGAATGCGCATGTAAGCTGATGAGCTATCTTGCTGAGGATAAATGAATTCGAGGTGGCTGAAGATAAAAGCATCTTGACTGCTGCTGGGGAAAATAAATCCTTGGCTACTACTGGGGAAGAGAATTCCTGATGACCTCTACTGGGGAGTATCAATCTAGTAGACTCATGCTGAGGAGGTAAGACTGAGAATCTTCTGCTTGATGGGAAGCAACTCTGGTGATCTCACTGGGGAACTCAAGATTTCTCTTTCTAAGACTCTGTGGGGAGAAGGCTCATTAGTCTGGCTCCGCTGGGGGTTGATAATTTGAAATTTTAGCTCGGCTGGGGATAACAAGGATAAGCTCCTCTGGGGATCATATTGATAAGTTAGGCTGGGGAATTTTGATGAACTCCGCCGGGGATAGGAAGAATTTTGGCGAGTGCGATCTTCTGTGGCTGTTAGCTGAGGATAACCCAGTTATAAGCCTTTGTGAGGAATAACTTTGAATAAAACTCGGGGGAGATGTTCGTGCTCCGCGGGGAATACCTTCCAGAACCTTGCTGGGGATAAGCCTCGAGAGTCTGCTGGAGATAAACCTCAAGGTTCACTAGGGATGTGGATTCCAAATCTCTTGAGGGGTTTCCTTTGAAAGGGTGTCAAGATATTCGTTTGTACCTTCATCCTATCAGTAATCCTTTTTCTTAGGTTCATTTAGGAGGTGATTATGTTTCAAATGCATATGCCTATTTAACAAAACATTGGACGTTTCTCAAAATAAAACAAATAGTGCAAGAGAAAAAGAAAAAGGGAAATGACACAAATTTTGGGAAAAGTATTTGTATTGATTTTCTTTGAGTATATTTGTACAAAGGAGACAATCATCCTAGTAAGAGGACTTTGTCGTAAATATTGAAAGATTTTATACAAAATAAAGGATGGCTATGTGAAATAATTCCATGGGATTCCGTTCCGCTATAGCTTTCACAACTCTGAATATCTATCCATTCAATGCTTCGTTTGACGATGACTGGATTGATCAAAAGTCTGGAACCGGTTGATGAAGAGATTGTCTTTGAAGTGATCCGACGAGACATAGCCATACGCTTTAATTCCCTAACTTTTGCCTGAATCGCCCTTTCGGGTTTTCGATCCACCGGGAAACCCCTTTTTGCCCAAGCCGCCCTTTCGGGTTTTCGACTTGCCGGGTGTACATATTTTTTTCGTTTTTATCCCTAATTTTTGCCTGAACCACCCTTTCGGGTTTTCGATCCACCGGGATGCCCATTTTTGCCCAAGCCGCCCTTTCGGGTTTTCGACTTGTCGGGTTATTTTATGCGTAGTATCTTTTGACTATGTCTGCGTTCGCAGGGTGCGGCAAATCGTCGCCGTCCATGGTGGTTAGAATCATTGCACCACCAGAAAATATGCTCTTGACCACAAATGGTCCTTCATATGTAGGAGTCCATTTGCCCCTGGGATCACTTTGCGGCAAGATAATCCGCTTGATTACGAGATCCCCGACTCGATACACTTGACGTCTGACTTTCTTATTGAAGGCCTTGATCATCCGCTTTTGATACGTCTGACCATGGCATATAGCAGCAAGTCGCTTCTCGTCGATCAGATTGAGTTGATCAAGTCGGGTCTGCATCCAATCATCTTCATTCAAACCTGCATCCTTCATAATCCTTAGAGAAGGGATCTGGACTTCCATAGGCAAAACAGCTTCCATGCCATAAACCAAAGAAAATGGGGTTGCCCCAGTTGAAGTACGTGTCGTCATACAGTATCCATGTAGAGCAAACGGTAACATCTCATGCCAGTCTTTGTAAGTGACTGTCATTTTCTGAATGATCTTCTTAATGTTTTTGTTCGCAGCTTCAACAGCACCGTTCATCTTCGGCCGATAGGGAGATGAATTGTGATGATAAATCTTGAACTGTTCGCACAATGCAGTGATCATTGTGTTATTCAGATTTGTGCCGTTGTCCGTGATGATCCTGTCTGGAACACCATACCGACATATGAGATTTTGCTTGATAAAGCGGGCAACCACATTTTTGGTGACAGAAGCGAAGGAAGCTGCTTCGACCCATTTAGTGAAGTAGTCAATGGCAACCATGATGAAGCGATGTCCATTGGAAGCCGTGGGCTTGATCTCTCCAATCATATCAATGCCCCACATTGCAAAGGGCCACGGAGCAGTCATGACGTTGAGAGGAACCGAAGGGATATGAACTTTGTCAGCATAGACTTGACACTTGTGGCAAGTACGGGAATGTTGATGGCAGTCAGCCTCCATGGTAGACCAATAATAGCCTGCCCTTAGGATCTTCTTAGCCATTGTATGCCCGCCCAAGTGAGTGCCAAATGTGCCGCTGTGTATATCAGTCATGATCAACTCCGCTTCAGCTTTATCCACACATCGGAGTAATACACAATCATGGCTTCGTTTGTAAAGGATGTCGTTGCTCAGGAAGAACTTAGCAGCAAATTTCCTTAAGAACTTCTTCGGTATTAATCTCGTGGCAATGTGCCGGTTCATCCATTCGCTTGATGGTGATTTGGGGAGCCTCGTTATCCCAGTTGAGTTTAAACATGGAGGACATTGTGGCTAGAGCATCGGCTAGCTGATTCTCTTCTCACGGGAAATGCTCGAAGGTAATTTGCTCGAAATGAGGCAACAATGTCAGGACATGTTCTCTGTATGGGATAAGATTAGGATGCTTGGTATCCCAGTCTCCTTTGATTTGGCTGATGATCAAAGCCGAGTCCCCAAATACGACCAAAGATTTGATCCCCAAGTCTATAGCAGCCTCGAGACCAAAGATGCAAGCTTCATACTCAGCCATGTTGTTTGTGCAGCTGAAGCAAAGTCGGGCCGTGAAAGGCGTGTGACAACCTTCCGGAGAAATGAGTACTGCACCAATACCGTTTCCTAGTGCATTTGAAGCACCATCAAAGTACAGGGTCCATCGGGATCCCTTTTCGGGTCCGTCATACGGTCCGTCACTTTCAGCGTTGTCCAAATTCATGATGTCCTCGTCTGGGAAGTCAAATCTCATGGGTTGATAGTCTTTGATAGCCTGATGAGCCAGATGGTCAGCTAGTACACTCCCTTTTATAGCTTTTTGGGTGGTGTACTGGATGTCATACTCAGTTAAGATCATTTGCCATCTAGCTATCCTTCCAGATAAAGCGGGCTTCTCGAAGATATACTTGATAGGGTCCATCTTGGAAATTAACAAGGTAGTATGAGTCAACATATACTATCTTAGTCGGCGAGCAGCCCATACCAAAGCGCAACAAGTTTTCTCGAGCAGTGAGTAGCGAGTCTCATAGTCGGTAAACTTTTTGCTAAGGTAATAAATAGCATGCTCTTTTCGACCAGACTCGTCATGCTGGCCCAAAACACACCCCATTGAGTTATCCAAGACAGTTAAGTACATGATCAATGGTCTTCCTTCGACAGGTGGCATCAGAATAGGAGGTTCTAGCAAATACTCCTTGATTCTATCAAAAGCGGCTTGGCAGTCGTCGTTCCATTCAACTACCTGATCTTTCTTCAAGAGTTTGAAAATTGGCTCACAGGTAGAAGTCAGATGTGAGATGAATATGGCAATATAGTTTATGCGCCCCAAGAATCCTCTAACCTCCTTTTCAGTACGGGGAGCAGGCATCTCTTGTATTGCTTTTACTTTTACCGGATCGACTTCAATGCCTTTGTTGCTTACAATGAATCCCAGGAGTTTACCAGACCTAACTCCAAAAGTGCATTTGCTTGGATTCAGCCTGAGCTTGTATTCTTTTAATCTGACAAACAGCTTTTCCAAATGCTCAAGGTGCTCTTCCTCCATTTGTGATCGAGCTATCATATCGTCTACGTAAACTTCAATCTCATGATGTATCATGTCATGAAATAAAGCTACCATGGCGGGTTGATAAGTTGCCCCTGCGTTCTTGAGCCCGAACGGCATCACTTTGTAACAGAAAGTGCCCCATTGTGTAACAAAAGTAGTTTTCTCCATATCCTCGGGGGCCATTTTGATTTGATTGTAGCCCGAGAATCCATCCATGAAGGAAAACACTTTATGCTGAGCTGTATTGTCGATTAAGATGTCAATATGAGGTAGCGGGAAATCATCTTTAGGGCTGGCCCTATTCAAATCCCGGTAGTCCACACACATTCTGACTTTGCCATCTTTCTTCGGTACGGGCACAATGTTAGCGACCCATTGAGGATAGGACGTAACAGCCAGGAAGCCAGCATCGAATTGCTTCATTACTTCTGCTTTGATCTTTTCGGACATGTCGGGCCTCATTCGGCGAACTTTTTGCTTGATTGGGGGACAGTCTTCTCTTGTGGGGAGACGGTGAACCACAATGTCTGTGTCTAGACCCGGCATGTCTCCATAGGACCAAGCGAAGATTTCAACATACTCATTCAACAACTGTACCAAGCGCTCCTTGACTTTTGGTTCCAGATTGGCACCCACTTGCACCTCCTTCAGATCCTCCTCGGTTCCCAAGTTAACAGTTTCCAATGGCTCTTCATGCGGCAAGATGACCCTTTCCTCTTGTTGCAGAAGTCTGGCTAGTTCCCCGGGTACTTCACAACCTTCGTCATCCTCATACTCGGCTAGATTGACCAGGTCTTCAGAGTTATTGAAAGATACAGCAGAATAGTCACCCATGGAATCCGGAGTGGATGGGTACCTGCATTGGTGAGTGTGGGTGTGTGTAAGGGATAGCCATCCTTAAACAAAAATGCAAAAGGAAAGAAAATGAACATAAGCAGTTTATCAAATGAAAAATGTCCAATGAATCATTAAACATGGCATATGAATATGAAAAATAGTCAAAACCCTTACAAGTGGACCTACCTGCCCCGGGCAAGGCAGGAGGTGAAAAGATAGTGTACGGATTGTTTGAAAGTAAAAATATTACAGCCCAAATAAGAAATGTTTAATCAGATAAATTAATGATGAATAAAAGTGATGGGGACAAAGTCTTTAGCCTCCCAATTGCTCAACCCTCCTCTGACAGTTGGATAAATCCACTCTTCAATATTGCTTTCCTTGTCTTCATCTTCCAGGGCGTTGATTCTGTAAGGAGAAATTTTGACTGGCGCTCTTTCAATCTTTGACTGGCGCATAGCTTTCTGGCCAGCAGCTGTGAACCCTAATCCAAACTTGTTAGTTTTATGCGGAAAGTCGGGTAACTGCCCCCATGCTGAATTCTTCCCTTCTTTGATTGCGGCTCTTGCATCCTCCAGAGATGCCATCCTGGCCATCCGTCTTGGTGCCTCAGCTGCCAACTTTGTTACTGCTATTTCAGGAAGAACTTCTTCGAAATGTTGAAACGGCGTCTCAATGAACTCTCCTTCAACCTCCACATACCGGAAAGAATTTAAATGGCTAATCATGTACTCTTCTTCGCCGTGGACAGTGATAATCTTTCCTTTGACAGGATACTTCAGCATCTGATGCAAGGAGGAGGTGACTGCCCCAGCATGGTGTATCCAAGGTCTACCCAGCAGGCAGGAATATGATGGACGGATGTCCATTACATAGAAAGTGGATTTAAACACCTCAGTACCTATCTTGACGGGAATTTCAACTTCTCCATGGACCATTCTCTTCGACCCATCGAAAGCTCTGACGACAATATCACTCGGCTTCAATTCCAACCCTTTGCAATCTAGCCGGTCCAAGGCCTTTTTAGGCAAAACATTCAGCGATGAACCGGTATCAACCAAAACATGTGCAAGGGTGGTTCCGCGAAACTCGATTGAAATATGCAAGGCATCATTGTGGTTTCGGCCTTTAGGGATTAGGTCGGCATCAGAGAAACCTAATCCATTGTCCGCAGTCAGGCTAGCCACGCAATGTTGAAATTGGTCCGCGGAGGTTTCCTGGGGCACATGAGCTGCCTTCAGAAACTTAATCAAAGCTTGAGCGTGCGCTTCTGAGCAAAGCAAAAGTGCCAGCATGGAGATCTTGGAGGGGGTTTGCCCCAACTGTTCCACCACATCGTAATCACTTCTCTTGATTATCCTCAAAATCTCGTCCATTTCTTTCTTGGAGGCTTCCGGAATCACCAAGGGTGGAGCCCTCGTCCTGACGGGCTCATCTTGTATTCCCTTTCCTTTATCAGCAATGGTAGGAGAGACAGCACTAGGAACAACAACCTCTTCGATCAAAGGAGTTCTGGCAGAGAGTTTTACTGGTGCAGGGACGACTTCTTTAGCTGATGAGGGTCCAAAGACTGCTCTTGGAGGGGCAATCTCTGGAGAAAATATTCTCCCGCTTCTGGTGATTTTGCTGGTGCCCGCAATGTTACTAATGCTGGCTTCTTCATCATCCGAATTTTCTTCAATTATTTCAACTTGCTTGATACCATGGTAATAGATGTCACCACCATAGTTCCAAGGTATCGACTTCTCAGAAACATAGGGAACAGGCCCCGGCATTGTTATCTTCAAAGGTATAGATTTTGCAGCTGGTGTAATCTTAACAGGCTTTTTGACGGCCTCGGAAAGATTGGCGTGAATGGTTATGATTGAGACATTTTCAACATGAACTGGAACAGCAGAAACTTTTTCGAACAAAATTTGTCGGCTATCCATAAGGCCTTGGATGCCTTTCTTTAATAGCGGACAATCAAAAGGCAGAGAGTGGCAACAGTAGCAGTCTTCTTTACATCCCGGGAAGATCCCGGCCCTTAACAAATTCAACTTAATGGTTAGCAGTGGAGTAGTCAGATCACTGACGTCAGCAACATACAAATCCTCCTCAATGGCATTGATATTTCGGCCGTGCTTCGGCATAGGTGCAGATATGACATTAGGCTTCTCTGGAGCGTCAAACTCTACCTCCTTAGCCTCTATCAGGTCTTGGATTTTATGCTTGAGTGCCCAACAATCATTGGTGTCGTGTCCAACACTGTCCGAATGATAGGCGCATTTAGCATTGGCATGATAATGCGGGGAGGATGTATTCACATTCTTTGGCGCCTCCTTGATGGTGGCAAGATTCAACTTCAATAGATGGGGAAGCACTTGCGCCGGAGTCATATTAATACGGGTGAACTGCCGTTGTGGCCTTTCCACCCGTTGCTGATTTGGTCTGGACTGGTTATAGCGAGGCTGCTCACTCGGAGTGTTTTGAATCATTACGGCCCCCACAGTTGGCTGACGCTCCATCTTCCCTGCTCTTCTCTGAGAATATACCATAGCTGTCTCCTTCTTAAACGGCTTCTTCTCAACACTTGCAGCAACACCCTTCTGAATCTTTCCTGACTTGATGCCAACTTCTATTCTTTCGTCCGTTAAGATCAAATCGGTAAACCCCGCGGAAGAGTTACCAATTAAATGATTGAAAAATGGCCCAGATAGGGTCCCAAGAAACATATCAACGAGCTCACGATTGGTTAAAGGAGGCTGCACCCTGCCAGCTAAATCCCTCCATTTTTGTGCATACTCTTTGAATCCCTCACTTGTTCCTAGTGACATACCCTGAAGTTGGGTACGAGTAGGAGCAAGATCAGAATTATACTGATATTGTTTGTAGAAAGCGGTGGCCAAATCTTCCTAATTTCTGACACTGGTTCCTTCTAACTGATAAAACCATTCCAACTGAGCTCCCGACAGGCTGTCTTGAAAGAAATGAATCCAGAGATTTTTATCTGCCGTATAGGGTTGAATTTTTCTCACGTAGGACCTGAGATGCATTTTGGGACAGGACAGCCCATCATACCTCACAAACACTGGCACTTTGAATTTTGGGGGAATCACAATTCCGGCAACCAAGCCCATGTCTTCAAAATCCAAACCCGGTACCCTTTGCAATTCCATGGCAGCCAATCTGTCTTCTAAACCTTTATATTTGTCATCAGCTGGAGGATACTACTGGTCAGAATAATCTTCATCCTCTTCAACCTCTTCCTCCTCTGCATCAGACTCGGAAGGCACCGCAACTCGATCTCTTTTACTAGTCCCTTCATCAGAAGTAGGAGGAAATTCAAGCACTCTCCGAGCTTCTCTGTCAAATCTTCTCCCCAAAGTAGCCACCCCGACCCTCTTTTTCTTCTTTACTGGGTCCTTATTCTCTAGATGAGCCTTGATATCCTCTTGACTTTTAACCAAAGTCATCAAGAGTTACTGGAACTGTGCATTCTGGGCTTGTAGGTCTTTGACTGTTTGCTCGAGATCCATCCTGCTGAAATAAACAGCAGACAGATAAGGAAACCTGGAGTGAGACCTGCTTATGCACATGATGAATGGTATGCTGATGTATGCAATGCATTCAAGGATCTAGAACATTCAAAATTGTTTCAGACAAAGAAGAACGCACGTCATATTAATAAGAAGGAATTTGTTAGTACATAAATGCCCCATGGGCCAAATATTACAAAATAAACTTCTTAAGGCAGAAAGACGTTGTGCATCCTCTTTAGTGCGATGTAGGTGTTGAGGGCCTCTTGCTCGTGGAGTCGGCGGGTAAGCTCTAGAACCTTCTTTTCACTGGCGTAGTAGCTAGCTTCAAAAGTGTTCCGTTCCTCCTTGAGTTGAATCCAACTTTTCTGCATTTCCTCCCACGATGTAGGCATGTCTGGATGTAGGATGGTGTAGGGAACCTCTCCTTCATTGACGGGCTCTTTAATCACAGGGAGAACATGAGGATAAGGCATCATCAGACTTTGGGCTCGGGCTCGTACCCACTTGAGATAAGGCTCAAGGGGGATGGAGTTCTTGTGTCCCAGAGTCTTGCTATCAACCTTGTTGAGTTTTCCCCAAGCTCTGATGAATCTTTGGCGAAGTCCTTGCGCATCGTTGTCGAAGTCAAAAACTAGGCTAGGAATCAACATGTCATGAGGGCCATCCCTCCGTGCATATCTAAATTGCCTCAAAGCTAGGCAAGGGTTGTAGGTGATACCTCCCCTGATTCCAAGTAAAGGAACATTAGGAAACTCTCCGCAACGATCGACGATGATGACATTTTCTCTGGACCGAGAACACCAATGCACATCAGAATGAGTAAGAGTCATCAATCGTTGGGACCACCTTGTACCTTGGTCATTCTTCAAGACAGATTGTGGAAGGTGCGAAATAAACCACCTTGCGAGGATAGGAGTACAGCACATGAGAACACCCCTCTTTCTCATTGTTCGTGTGTAGAATGAGTGAAGGATGTCCCCAAGCAATGTTGGTATTGGATTTCCGGACAAGAAGATTTTGACGGTGTTGACATCTACCAATTGGTCAGGATTTGGGAACAAGACCAACACGTAGATAAGGAGTGCCACAATCTCTTCAAAGGCTTGTAGGTCCAATGAGTTCCAACATTCTTGTGCCTTCTCAAACAAGAATTTTGCTAAGAATCCTTTGACGCCGCTTCTGGTTTCCCAATGCCCCTTGATGTCGGATGGTTGTAGATGTAATGCTCGAGCAACATCTTCCGGCTTTGGTTCCTTTTCCGTACCGTTGAAGGGTAGTTGATTAAGGATAGGGATTCTTAGGAGTTGAGAAAACTCCTCCAAAGTGGGTACCAACTGATAATCAGGGAAAGTGAAGCAGTGGTGAAGAGGGTCAAAGAACTGGAATAGCACTTTCATCATGTCTTCTTCAATGTTGGTGTTGACTAGGCTGAGTAGTCTACCATGTCTCTCACTGAAGGATGAATTTTCCGGAATTCTTGAGGTGATCTCCTTGAGTTGAGGAGAGATTCTCACAAGGTTGACTTGAATGGTATTTCTGCGAGGAATTTCCATGACCTACAAAACAAGAACAAAGATGAAGATCCAAACCCTTGAAATGGTTAGTGAATGCATATGATGCTTTATGATGTTTATGATGTATGCACAAAACTTATGTACAAGCAAATCACACCAAACCCTAATTTCAGGCTTGCATGGGGTTTCATAGGTAAGTACCCTCTTGAGTGTAGTTGGCTTAAAAACCTGTCCTATAAATAGTAACCGGGTTCTAAGGAGCTCAATATCACTGGATTGTTTTCAATGTTCATTGTTTTGGTTTAGCCACTTAACTAGCGACCAAAATATTCCAAGAAAACAACCCTCAATGAGTGTAGTATCGAGTATCTACCAACTTCGGACTGCACCAAAGCCGGTCATCTCACTACCCCTAATAAAAGGCCAAGATGGTCAAGTAAGGTTCTAGGTTATTAGTGCTTAGTGACATCACTCAGCGGCCCCGTACTCTCCTTGATTGAACTCAAGGGTTACCGGTACTCACAAATATGTCGCACTAATATAGCTATTGCTTAGACCGTGTCGGTATACCCCGCACAGTTTCCACAACGTATTGCTATCTATGTATGTTTCCCAAAATCCGGGTGGAGGATTGTAAACCCAAACAATAGAGCCAAAGTATAAAGCAAACAAATCAAACAATTAGTCATGCAAAAGGGTGATCTAAGCCCTAAGGTTACTCCACTTTTAAGATCTCCCCAGCAGAGTCGCCAGTTCTGTGATACGGTGGGAGAACTGACTTGAGGTTTTGCGTTTGTTTTCGCAAATGTTTCGGTTGAGCAAGAGTCGCCACCGACTTTTTATTTTATCCTACGGAAAGGTTTAAAAAGCACAGCAAAAACCTTTGAGATTTTTCTTGGGTTCGGGGAGTAGATTATAGAAAGGGAAGGTATTAGCACCCTTTCTATCCATGGTTATCCATGGGCTCTTAGGCACTTTCTTAGATCAACTTGCCTTGGTTTTCAATTGTTTGAAAATGGTGCTTTGTGTGGGGTTTTGAATTTTTTTTTGAAAAGATGCCTTGTATAGGCTACCCTTGTAACAATTCTTTACTCGAATGTTTTACAAAAGGTGTTTTGTCTTTTAAAAAGATGTTTCAAGGTTTTTGAAAGTTGATTTTGAAAGTGTTTGTGAAGTGGATTTTGAAATAGGCAAGTGTTTTCTTGGAAAGTTTGATAAGTACTTAAGAGTTCATCTACCCTAAAGTTTTTCTCAAAGATTTTTGTTTATGTTTTAAACCTTTTGACAATTTTGTTCCACCATTGCATTTGGTGGTCAATCTTGTCTTAGGAGATTAAAGGGACGGGCGCGGGTCATCGTTTAGATCATGGTTGCAATAGTGTTAAATGTCTTTGGGCAATTTTCTTTAAAAGGGACTTGATCATTCATTTAAGCAACATTTTGAGGGACTATGATCATTTGATTGTTTTGTTTTGCCCAAAGAAGTTCAACATGCAATATGGTCCAATAATAAAAGGCAACAAGTGGAATACCCTAGGGGGTGCAAGTGTGAAATGTGTTGTCCATTTTTCATGCTCATTTATCTTGTATTAGGTCCAACTATTTTGTTCATCTCTTTATTCACATACAAACCCTAATTCTAGCATAGTATGTTTAGAAAGCGATAAAGTGCGAAATTTAAATTCCTACGCTATTACATCACAATAATATAGGGAGGGGGGTATAATGTTCAAATGGGGATATTTAGACAAGAAATTAAACCTAAAACTATTACATCATTTTTATGAATATTTACAAGATAAATAAAAATGTATAATTCAAATGGTAAATAAAACAAATATGCAAGTATGCAAAAGGAATTTTTATATGTATGAAAAAAAAGTATTATTTATGTGAAAAAAAAAATAGAAAAAAAATAAAAGGGATATTATTTTTTGGGGTATTTTTGAATTTAGGGCAAAAACCCTAATTCTATTAAATAAAGCATACCATTTATTTATTATGAACAAATATTTATGTATATATACAAAAATAAAATAAAATGAGGTATTTGTCAAAAATGCATTTTTTATATTAAATTTTAATAAGAAAAATAAAAGGGGTATATATTTTATATTTATCCTAAATATATTAATGAGTATATGTATATATGTATTATTTTAAATATGTATTATATATATAAATAATAATAATATTTAATATTTTTAGAAAATATTATTTTTTCATATAAATATTTTCAGAAGGCAAAATAAAAATAAAAATGAAAATAAATGTGTTTTTACATATTTCTTAATATTTTAACAAAATGTATATATATTTCTTTATTTATGTATAAATTAGAAGAAAATCAAATAAATATCAAATAAATTAAAAAAAGGTGAGGAAAAATATTTTTATGTTTTTAATATTATTAACAAACATAAATAAGTCAGAAATAAAAAAGAAAAGTCAAAAAATCAAGCAAATGGACAAAATGGGCTCAGGGGGTGCAATATCAAAAACATGGTGTGAATAAAAAAAATGACACAGGCCCAGCCCAAACCACTTCTTCTTCAACCTCTGAATCAAAAATGCGCGCCTGCAAGCTGTGTTTGAAATCCTGATTCTTTGATTTTTTGAACAAACTTCCAACACAAAAGATGTTAAGCATGAAATCACGATTCTAACCATATGCATAACTTGATCTAACTCTCTAAGATGAGGGAGAATTTCTCCTCCCCTAAATCCTAACCTAGTTTTTCTGCCATTTTCAAACTCCAAATTCTCTCTACTCAGGCAAAAGAAATGAAAAGTAAAGGAATGTACATGTTCAGTGGCATGAATAGGACATTGTTTCTTCACAAACTTAAGACTAATGATGCATAATAAGAGAGATACGAGTTCATCAAAATACCTGTTCAGCTGGAGTTCTAACTGGCAAATGGGGAGCTTACAGTGCAAGATACTGATTGGTATAGCTTCCTTGAGGTGTGGTGATGCTGTTCCAATATCTACTTTGCCTTGAGACACCTTGAACTGAGCTGTAGGACTTCAACTGCAAAATGAAAAAGTGAAAATGGTGGAACTTGTTAGAGGAGTTACAGGTCGTGTTTCAAGGCATGGTTAGCTTGCATATGTGCTAGGGAATGTGTAGGAACTGATTTTGGCAAAAGAGCTTGAAGGAAATGGAAGATAGCACTCAAACTGCAGGCTTTGCCCTGTTTGTGCAGTTTGAGGGTGATTATGGCAATGGGAGTGTTTGAGAGGTGCAAGGGTCGTGTATCAGCTTGGTTATGATCTGTGTAATGTATTTGATAACTTAGTTCTTGTGTGTCTAAGCTGAGATGGATGTTGTGTGATGTTATGACACTTTTCTTCTTTCTTAAGCAACAAAAGCCAACTTGTGTTTCTAGGCATGTAGAGGGCCCCTAATGTGCTGCATAATCCCTCCTTGATCAGTGTGTTATGCTCATAAACTTGTGCCATTCAGATTTGCAATGTACTTGTTGGATTTCCAAATTGACATAAAGTGAATTTTAGCAAAAATGGATAGTTCACTTTATCTAAAAATGGATTAGGCTTGTGTACAATACTTGAACTCATAGAATAACACCTTGACACAATGAACAAGCATTAAATTATTGAGTGTAACTTGGTTTAAGGGCCTGTAATCTAATCTAAGGCATGCTGAGTTCAAATTGCAAGGTTATGAACATGTAACTTGGTCATGAACAAAGTGGTTTTTTGCTATATTGTGAAATTCGATTCTCCCTAACCATGAGGTTGTTTGAGAAGTTCTTGGACATTTTGGAAAGCTTGGAATGTGTACTACAATCCATCTTTGAAGTGCAATTTTAAATTCCAAGTGGAAGTGTATGGAAAATGGCCTTGAAGTGGGGTAGAAAACCTTGTCAAAATAGGTCAAAAATTTACTAAGTTAAGAATGGTTTAGTGCCCTTATTCAAAAATTTGTAACTTGATATACAAGCTTCAAATGAGAAAACTTTGTGAATCAAGGTTGTAGATTATGCAACAAGCTACAACTTTCATGTTTTGACTTTTGTTTGAATCCAAATGGATCATGGTGAAAAAGTGGGGCAAAGTTGGGAAAAAATTAGGGTTTTTCATAACTTAGAAAAATTCTAAGTTATGAAAAGTTCCATTTTAAACCCTAATTTGCATTTTGTGATTTCTTGGTGAACAAGCTTCATGATTTAGCATGCTTTGATGAAGAATTAATCTTGACTCTTGATTTTGACCAAAAAGTCAAAGTTTGACTTTTCAGTACACAGTCAAAATTGATCAATTGACTGAGAAATTCAACCGTCAATCCTGTGTACTTGGGATCTTTTGAGTTTGTTGATCATGTCAAGATAATTCCATAGGGTCCTTGAGTCCATGTGTGAGCTTGGTTTGCCATTGGCTAGGTCAAACAGTCAAAAATTGCCTTTGTGCAGTCAAAACCCTAAAAATGACCATTTTGCCCTTTTGGTGATCTGATCAAATTTCTTGGGGAATTGTGATCCAAACTTGATCAAATGGTCCATATGAGTTCATAATGTTGATGTGGGTCAAATTTCATGAGGTTTGACTGTCAATTGGCCACAATTGACTTTTTCCCCAATACAGTTGATTTCCAAGTCAACTGTCCAATTGACTGGGCAAAACTTGGAATCAAGACTTGAAACTTGATGTGGGTAAACTTGGGAGTCCAATATGAAGAATGAAAGTCATATTAGGCATTTTGGGTCAAAACATCTTTGTGCAAACACAAACCCTAATTTGAGTTAACAGTGCAAGGAGAGGTCTTGAGCAGATGAAACCCTAACTGGATCTTGAGCTTTAAAGGCTTTGTAGTGAGAAATTAATGAGAAATGGGAGGGCAAATTTTGGGGTACAACACAAGGCAAGTTGATCTAAGCAAGTACCTAAGAGCCCATGGATAACCATGGATAGAAAGGGTGCTAATACCTTCCCTTTCTATAATCTACTCCCCGAACCCAAGAAAATATCTCAAAGGTTTTTGCTGTGCTTTTTAAACCTTTCCTTAGGATAAAATAAAAATTCGGTGGCGACTCTTGCTCAACCGAAACATTTGCGAAAACAAACGCAAAACCATAGTCAGTTCTCCCACCGTATCACAGAACTGGCGACTCTGCTGGGAAAAAATTTAAAAGTGGAGTAACCTTAGGGCTTAGATCACCCTCTTGCATGACTAATTATTTGAATTGATTGCTTTATATTTTGGCTCTCTTGTTTGGGTTTGCAATCCTACACCCGGATTTGGGGAAACATTCATAGATAGCAATACGTTGTGGAAACTGTGCGGGGTATACCGACAAGGTTGAAGCAATAGCTATATTAGTGCGACATATTTGTGAGTACCGGTAACCTTTGAGTTCAATCAAGGAGAGTACGGGGCGGCTGAGTGATGTCACTAAGCACTAATGACCTAGAACCTTACTTGACCATCTTGGCCTTTTATTAGGGGTAGTGAGATGACCGGCTTTGGTGCAGTCCGAAGTTGGTAGATACTCGATACTACACTCATTGAGGGTTGTTTTCTTGGAATATTTGGTCGCTAGTTAAGTGGCTAAACCAAAACAATGAACAATGAAAACAATCCAATGATATTGAGCTCCTTAGAACCCGGTTACTATTTATAGGACAGGTTTTAAGCCAACTACACTCAAGAGGGTACTTACCTATGAAACCCAATGCAAGCCTGAAACTAGGGTTTGGTGTGAATTGCTTGTACATATGTTTTGTGCATACATCATAAACATCATAAAGCATCATATGCATTCACTAACCATTTCAAGGGTTTGGATCTTCATCTTTGTTCCTGTTTTGTAGGTCATGGAAATTCCTCACAGAAAAACCATCCAAGTCAACCTTGTGAGATTCTCTCCTCAACTCAAGGAGCTCACCTCAAGAATTCCGGAAAGCTCATCCTTCAGTGAAAGACATGGTAGACTGCTCAGCCTAGTCAACACCAACATTGAAGAAGACATGATGAAAGTGCTATTCCAGTTCTTTGACCCTCTTCACCACTGTTTCACTTTCCCCGATTACCAGTTGGTGCCCACTTTGGAGGAGTTTTCTCAACTCCTGAGAATTCCTATCCTTAATCAACTACCCTTCAACGGTACGGAAAAGGAACCAAAGCCGGAAGATGTTGCTCGAGCATTACATCTACAACCATCCGACATCAAGGGGCATTGGGAAACCAGAAGCGGCGTCAAAGGATTCTTAGCAAAATTCTTGTTTGAGAAGGCACAAGAATGTTGGAATTCATTGGACCTACAAGCCTTTGAAGAAATTATGGCACTCCTTATCTATGGGTTGGTCTTGTTCCCAAATCCTGACCAATTGTTAGATGTCAACGCCGTCAAAATCTTCTTGTCCAGAAATCCAATACCAACATTGCTTGGGGACATCCTTCACTCATTTTACACACGAACAATGAGAAAGAGGGGTGTTCTCATGTGGTGTACTCCTCTCCTTGCAAGGTGGTTTATTTCGCACCTTCCACAATCTGTCTTGAAGAATGACCAAGGCTCAAGGTGGTCCCAACGATTGATGACTCTTACTCACTCTGATGTACATTGGTGTTCTCGGTCCAGAGAAAATGTCATCATCGTCGATCGTTGCGGAGAGTTTCCTAATGTTCCGTTACTTGGAATCAGAGGAGGTATCACCTACAACCCTTGCCTAGCTTTGAGGCAATTTGGATATGCACGAAGAGATGGCCCTCACGACATGTTGTTTCCTGGCCTAGTTTTTGACTTCGACAACGATGCGCAAGGACTTCGCCAAAGATTCATCAGAGCTTGGGGAAGGCCCAACAAGGTTGATAGCAAGACACTGGGACACAAGAACTCCATCCCTCTTGAGCCCTATCTCAAGTGGGTACGAGCCCGAGCCCAGAGTCTAATGATGCCTTATCCTCATGTTCTCCCTGTTATTAAAGAGCCCGTGTGTTTGGATTTTGAAGACTTGGGTTTGGTTGCCGGGATTGTGATTCCCCCAAAATTCAAAGTGCCAGTGTTTGTGAGGTATGATGGGCTGTCCTGCCCCAAAATGCATCTCAGGTCCTACGTGAGAAAGATTCAACCCTATACAGCGGATAAAAACCTCTGGATTCATTTCTTTCAAGACAGCCTGTCGGGAGCTCAGTTGGAGTGGTTTTATCAGCTAGAAGGAACCAGTGTCAGAAATTGGGAAGATTTGGCCACCGCTTTCTACAAACAATACCAGTATAATTCTGACCTTGCTCCTACTCGTACCCAACTTCAGGGTATGTCACTGGGAACAAGTGAGGGATTCAAAGAATATGCACAAAAATGGAGGGATTTGGCTGGCAGGGTGCAGCCTCCTTTAACCGATCGTGAGCTCGTTAATATGTTTCTCGGGACCCTATCTGGGCCATTTTTCAATCATCTAATTGGTAACTCTTCCGCGGGGTTTACCGATTTGATCTTAACAGGCGAAAGAATAGAAGCTGGCATCAAGTCAGGAAAGATTCAGAAGGGTGTTGCTGCAAGTGTTGAGAAAAAGCCTTTTAAGAAGGAGACAGCCATGGTATATTCTCAGAGAAGAGCAGGGAAGATGGAGCGTCGGCCAACTGTGGGGGCCGTAATGATTCAAAACACTCCAAGTGAGCAGCCTCGCTATAACCAATCCAGACCAAATCAGCAACGGGTGGAACGGCCACAACGGCAGTTCACCCGCATTAACATGACTCCAGCACAAGTGCTTCCCCATCTATTAAAGTTAAACCTCGCCACCATCAAGGAGGCACCAAAGAATGTGAATACGTCCTCTCTGCATTATCATGCCAATGCTAAATGCGCCTACCATTCAGACAGTGTTGGACACGACACCAATGATTGTTGGGCACTCAAGCATAAAATCCAAGACCTGATAGAGGCTAAGGAGGTAGAGTTTGACGCTCCAGAGAAGCCTAATGTGATATCTGCACCTATGCCGAAGCACGACCGAAATGTCAATGCCATTGAAGAAGATTTGTATGTTGCTGATGTCAGTGATCTGACCACTCCACTGCTAACCATTAAGTTGAATTTGTTAAGGGTTGGGATCTTCCCGGGATGTAAAGAAGACTGCTATTGTTGTTACTCTCTGCCGTTTGATTGTCCGTTACTGAAGAAAGGCATCCAGGGCCTTATGGATAGTCGACAAATTTTGTTCGAAAAATTTTCTGTTGTTCCAGTTCATACTGAAGATGTCTCAATCATAACCATTCACGCCAATCTTTCCAAGGCCGTCAAAAATCCTGTTAAGATTACACCAGCTGCAAAATCTGTTCCTTTGAAGATAACAATGCCAGGGCCTGTTCCCTATGTTTCTGAGAAGTCGATACCTTGGAACTATGGCGGTGACATCTACTACCATGGTATCAAGCAAATCGAGGTAATTGAAGAAAGTTCGGATAATGAAGAAGCCAGCATTAGTAACATTGCGGGCACCAGCAAAATCACCAGGAGCGGGAGAATGTTTTCTCCAGAGATTGCCCCTCCAAGAGCAGTCTTTGGACCCTCATCAGCTAACGAAGTCATCCATGCACCAATAAAACTCTCTGCTAGAACTCCTCTGATTGAAGACGTTGTTGTTCCTAGTACTGTCTCTCCTACCGCTGCTGACAAAGGTAAGGGAATCCAAGATGAGCCCGTCAGGACGAGGGCTCAACCCTTGGTTATCCCGGAAACCTCCAAGAAGGAAATGGACGAGATTTTGAGGATAATCAAGAGAAGTGATTATGATGTGGTGGAACAGTTAGGGCAAACCCCCTCCAAGATCTCCATGCTGGCACTACTACTTTGCTCAGAAGCGCACGCTAAAGCCCTGATAAGATTCCTGAAGGCAGCTCATGTGCCCCAGGAAACCTCTGCGGATCAATTTCAAAATTGCGTGGCTAGCCTGACTGCGGACAATGGATTAGGTTTTTCTGATGCCGACCTAACCCCTAAAGGCAGAAACCACAATGATGCTTTGCATATTTCAATCGAGTGTCGCGGAACCACTCTTGCACATGTTTTGGTTGATACCGGTTCGTCGCTGAATGTTTTGCCTAAGAAGGCCTTGGACCGACTAGATTGTGAGGGGTTGGAATTGAAGCCGAGTGATATTGTTGTCAGAGCTTTCGATGGTTCGAAGAGAATGGTCCATGGAGAGGTTGAAATTCCCATCAAGATAGGCACCGAGGTGTTTAAATCCACTTTCTATGTGATGGACATCCGTCCATCATACTCTTGCCTGCTGGGTAGACCTTGGATACACCATGCTGGGGCAGTCACCTCCTCCTTGCATCAGATGTTGAAGTATCCTGTCAAGGGAAAGATCATCACTGTCCATGGCGAAGAAGAGTACATGATTAGCCACTTAAATTCTTTCCGGTATGTGGAGGTTGAAGGAGAGTTCATTGAGACACCGTTTCAACATTTCGAAGAAGTCCTTCCTGAAATAGCAGTAGCGAAGTTGGCAGCTGAGACACCGAGGCAGATGGCCAGGATGGCATCTCTGGAGGACGCAAGGGCCGCAATAAAAGAAGGGAAGAATTCAGCATGGGGGCAGTTACCCGACTTTCCGCATAAGACTGACAAGTTTGGGTTAGGGTTCACAGCCGTCAGCCAGAAAGCTATGCGCCGTGCGAAGATTGAAAGGGCGCCAGTCAAAATTTCTCCCTACGGAATCAACGCCCTGGAAGATGAAGACAAGGAGAGCAACATTGAAGAGTGGATTTATCCAACTGTCAAAGGAGGATTGAGCAATTGGGAGGCTAAGGACTTTGTCCCCATCACTTTTATTCATCAGTAATTTATTTGTTAAACATTTCTTATTTGGTCTGTAATATTTATTTTCAAACAATCCGTACACTATCTTTTCACCTCATGCCTTGCCCGGGGCATGTAGGTCCGTTTGTAAGGGTTTTGATTATTTTTCATATCCATATGCCATATTTAATGATTCATTGGACGTTTTTCATTTGATAAACTGCTTATGTTCATTTTCTTTCCTTTTGCATTTTTTGTTTAAGGATGGCTATCCCTTACACACACCCACACTCACCAATGCAGGTACCCATCCACTCCAGATTCCATGGGTGACTATTCTGCTATATCTTCCAACAACTCTGAAGATCTGGTCAATCTAGCCGAGTATGAAGATGACGAAGGTTGTGAAGTACCCGGGGAACTAGCCAGACTTCTGCAACAAGAGGAAAGGGCCATCTTACCGCATGAAGAGCCATTGGAAGCTGTCAACTTAGGGACCGAGGAAGACCGGAAGGAGGTGCAAGTGGGTGCCAATCTGGAACCAAGAGTCAAGGAGCGCCTAGTACAGTTTTTGAATGAGTATGTTGAGATCTTCGCTTGGTCTTATGAATATATGCCGGGTTTAGACACAGACATCGTGGTTCACCGTCTCCCCACAAGAGAAGACTGTCCACCGATCAAGCAAAAAGTTTGCCGAATGAGGCCTGACATGTCTGAAAAGATCAAAGCAGAAGTAATGAAACAATTCGATGCTGGCTTTCTGGCTGTTACGTCCTATCCTCAATGGGTCGCTAACATCGTGCCAGTACCGAAGAAAGATGGCAAAGTCAGAATGTGTGTGGACTACCGGGATTTGAATAGGGCTAGCCCTAAAGATGATTTCCCGCTACCTCATATTGACATCTTGATCGACAATACAGCTCAGCATAAAGTGTTTTTCTTCATGGACGGATTCTCGTGCTATAATCAAATCAAAATGGCTCCCGAGGATATGGAGAAAACAACTTTTGTCACACAATGGGGCACTTTCTGTTACAAGGTGATGTCGTTCGGGCTGAAGAACGCAGGGGCAACTTATCAAGGCGCCATGGTAGCTTTATTTCATGATATGATACATCATGAGATTGAAGTTTACGTAGACGATATGATAGCTCGGTCACAAACAGAGGAAGAGCACCTTGAACATCTAGAGAAGCTGTTTGCCAGGTTAAAAGAATACAAGCTCAGGCTGAATCCAAGTAAATGCACTTTTGGAGTTAGGTCTGGTAAACTCCTGGGATTCATTGTAATCAACAAAGGCATTGAAGTCGATCCGGCAAAAGTAAAAGCAATACAAGAGATGCCTGCTCCCCGTACTGAAAAGGAGGTTAGAGGATTCTTGGGGCGCTTAAACTATATTGCCAGATTCATCTCACATCTGAATTCTACCTGTGAGCCAATTTTCAAACTCTTGAAAAAAGATCAGGTAGTGGAATGGAACGATGATTGTCAAGCTGCTTTTGATAGAATCAAGGAGTATTTGCTAGAACCTCCTATTTTGATGCCACCCGTCGAAGGAAGACCATTGATCATGTACTTAACCGTCTTGGATAACTCAATGGGGTGTGTTTTGGGCCAGCATGACGAGTCTGGTCGAAAAGAGCATGCTATTTATTACCTTAGCAAAAAGTTTACCGACTGTGAGACTCGCTACTCACTGCTCGAGAAAACTTGTTGCGCTTTGGTATGGGCTGCTCGCCGACTAAGACAGTATATGCTGACTCATACTACCTTGTTGATATCCAAAATGGACCCTATCAAGTATATCTTCGAGAAGCCCGCTTTATCTGGAAGGATAGCTAGATGGAAAATGATCTTAACCGAGTATGACATCCAGTACACCACCCAAAAAGCTATAAAAGGGAGTGTATTAGCTGACCATCTGGCTCATCAGGCTATCGAAGATTATCAGCCCATGAGATTTGACTTCCCAGACGAGGACATCATGAATTTGGACAACGTTGAAGGTGACGGACCGTATGACGGACCCGAAAAGGGATCCCAATGGACCCTGTACTTTGATGGTGCTTCAAATGCACTTGGAAACGGTATTGGCGCAATACTCATTTCTCCGGAAGGTTGTCACACGCCTTTCACGGCCCGACTTTGCTTCTGCTGCACAAACAACATGGCTGAGTATGAAGCTTGCATCTTTGGTCTCAAGGCTGCTATAGACTTGGGGATCAAATCTTTGATCGTATTTGGGGACTCGGCTTTGGTTATCAGTCAAATCAAAGGAGACTGGGATACCAAACATCCTAATCTTATCCCATACAAAGAACATGTCCTGACATTGTTGCCTCATTTCGAGCAAATTACCTTCGAGCATTTCCCGCGAGAAGAGAATCAGCTAGCAGATGCTCTAGCCACAATGTCCTCCATGTTTAAACTCAACTGGGATAACGAGGCTCCCCAAATCACCATTGAGCGAATGGATGAACCTGCGCATTGTCACGAGATTAATACCGAAGAAGTAATGGAACAACCTTGGTTTCATGAAATCAAAAGGTATCTCGAGACTAGAGATTATCCTGAAGGAGCTTCAGTGAATGACAAGAAGTTCTTAAGGAAATTTGCTGCTAAGTTCTTCCTGAGCAACGACATCCTTTACAAACGAAGCCATGATTGTGTATTACTCCGATGTGTGGACAAAGCTGAAGCAGAGTTGATCATGACTGATATACACAGCGGCACATTTGGCACTCACTTGAGCGGGCATACAATGGCTAAGAAGATCCTGAGGGCAGGCTATTACTGGTCTACCATGGAAGCTGATTGCCATCAACATTCCCGTACTTGCCACAAGTGTCAAGTCTATGCTGACAAAGTTTATATTCCTCCGGTTCCCCTCAACGTCCTGACTGCTCCGTGGCCCTTTGCAATGTGGGGCATTGATATGATTGGAGAGATCAAGCCCACGGCTTCCAACGGACATCGCTTCATCCTGGTTGCCATTGACTACTTCACTAAATGGGTCGAAGCAGCTTCCTTCGCCTCTGTCACCAAAAATGTGGTTGCCCGCTTTATCAAGCAAAATCTCATATGTCGGTATGGTGTTCCAGACGGGATCATCACAGACAACGGTATAAATCTGAATAACACAATGATCACTGCATTATGCGAACAGTTCAAGATTTATCATCACAATTCATCTCCCTATCGGCCGAAGATGAATGGTGCTGTTGAAGCTGCGAACAAAAACATTAAGAAAATCATTCAGAAAATGACAGTCACTTACAAAGACTGGCATGAGATGTTACCGTTTGCTCTGCATGGCTACCGTACGACGGTACGTACTTCAACCGGGGCAACCCCATTTTCCTTGGTTTATGGCATGGAAGCTGTTTTGCCTATGGAAGTCCAGATCCCTTCTCTAAGGATTATGAAGGATGCAGGTTTGAATGAAGATGATTGGATGCAGACCCGACTTGATCAACTCAATCTGATCGACGAGAAGCGACTTGCTGCTATATGCCATGGTCAGACGTATCAAAAGCGGATGATCAAGGCCTTCAATAAGAAAGTCAGACGTCAAGTGTATCAAGTCGGAGATCTCGTAATCAAGCGGATTATCTTGCCGCAAAGTGATCCCAGGGGCAAATGGACTCCTACATATGAAGGACCATTTGTGATCAAGAGCATATTTTCTGGTGGTGCAATGATTCTGACCACCATGGACGGCGACGATTTGCCGCACCCTGCGAACGCAGACATAGTCAAAAGATACTACGCATAAAATAACCCGACAAGTCAAAAACCTAAAAGGGTGGCTTGGGCAAAAATGGGCATCCCGGTGGATCGAAAACCCGAAAGGGCGATTCAGGCAAAAATTAGGGATAAAAACAAAAAAATCTGTACACCCGGCAAGTTGAAAACCCGAAAGGGCGGCTTGGGCAAAAAGGGGTTTCCCGGTGGATCGAAAACCCGAAAGGGCGATTCAGGCAAAAGTTAGGGAATTAAAGCGTATGACTATGTCTCGTCGGATCACTTCAAAGACAATCTCTTCATCAACCGGTTCCAGGCTTCTGATCAATCCAGTCATCGTCAAGCAAAGCATTGAATGGACAGATATTCAGGGTTGTGAAAGCTATAGCAGGATGGAATCCCATGAAATTATTTCACATAGCCATCCTTTATTTTGTATAAATCTTTCAATATTTACGAAAGAATCCTCTTACTAGGATGATTGTCTCCTTTGTACAAACATACTCAAAGAAAATCAATACAAATACTTTTCCCAGAAATTTGTGTCATTTCCTTTACTTTTCTCTTGCACTATTTGTTTTATTTTGAGAAACGTCCAATGTTTTGTTAAATAGGCATATGCATTTGAAACATAATCATTCTCTTATGAGTCGGGAAAGAGGATTACTGATAGGACAAAGGTACAATTGGATATCTTGATACCCTTCAAAGGAAACCCCCGGGAAATTTGTAATCCATATCCCTAGCAAGTCTTGAAGCTCACCCCCAGTAGATTCTGGAAGCTTATTCCCTGCAGAGCACGGACGTCTCTCCCGAGTTTTATTCAAAGTTATTCCTCACAAGGCCTTATAACTGGGTTATCCTTAGCTAACAACCACGAAAGATCGCACTCGCCAGAATTCTTCCTATCCCCAGCGGAGTTCATCAAAATTCCCCAGCAGTAACTTATCTTTGCAAATCCCCAGCCAGAGAATCCTCCGGAATTCAATTCCCCTCAGAGTTTAAGTTTCAATCCCCAGCGGAGCCAGACTAATGAACCTTTTCCCCACAGAGTTTTAGGAGAATAAATCTTGAGTTCCCCGGTGAAGTCGCCAGAGACACTTCCCACCGAACTGAAGATTCTCGGTCTCGTATCCCCAGCATAAGTCTGCTAGATTGGTGCTCCCCAGCAGAAGTCATCAGGAATTCCCTAGAGGTTTGGTATACAACCCAAGCTCCTTATTCCCCAGTCACAGCCAAGGAATTGTTCTTCCCGGCATCAGTCAGGATGCTTTTATCTTCAGCCATCCAAGATTCATCTATCCCTAGCAAGACAATTCACCAGTTTACATGCGCATTCATTACATTCATATCATAAACATTGATATAACATATATTGCATCATACATTTCATGCAACATAATTTTGTGTTCAGCTGACATTTTGTCCTTTTCAGGATAAGAATAAAAAGCTATCCTTAACAGTTTCAGATGCAGTTTTACACGGACTCATCATCAAGCAACCCTACACCGGTTCTTATTCAAATCCAAGACTTCTAAAAATAGTTTACGGATTCTTCCCAACAACGGATGTTAATCTATCACTTGTTCAGACTCTTCTCAACCATTGAAAACAGCTCACGGACGATTCCCAACAACGGACGCTGCTCTATTGCTTATTCAACCTCAAGATTTCTGAAAATAGTTCGCGGGTTCTCCAAGTAACGGATGTTAACCTATCACTTGTTCAGATTCTTCTCAAGACTTCTGAAAACAGTTTATGGATTCTTCCCAACAACGGATGTTAATCTATCGACTTGTTCAGATGCAACTCTCTGAAAACAGCTTACAGACGCTTCCCAACAACGGATGCTGCTCTATTGCTTATTCAACCTCAAAACTTCTGAAAACAGTTTATGGATTCTTCCCAACAACGGATGTTAATCTATCGACTTGTTCATATGCAACTTTCTGAAAATAGTTTACAGACGCTTCCCAACAACGGATGCTGCTCCATTGCTTATTCAACTTCAAGATTTCTGAAAACAATTCACGGGTTCTCCAAGTAACGAATGTTAACCTATCGCTTGTTCAGACTCTTCTCAAACTTCTGAAAACAGTTTATGGATTCTTCCCAACAACGGATGTTAATCTATCGACTTGTTTAGATGCAACTTTCTGAAAACAGTTTACAGACGCTTCCCAACAACGGATGCTGCTCCATTGCTTATTCAACTTCAAGATTTCTGAAAACAATTCATGGGTTCTCCAAGTAACAGATGTTAACCTATCGCTTGTTCAGACTCTTCTCAAATTTCTGAAAACAGTTTACGGATTCCTCCCAACAACGGATGTCAATCTATTGCTTGTTCAGACCCCCAGTTCAGAGATGGTCCAAAGCTTGGACACCTTCCTGATATTCCCTTCCAGATGGCATCTCTAAGCCCATCCCCGAAAAGATCTCTGTTACCCTCTCAAGATGGCATCTCTAAGCCCATCTCCAAATGGAATCTCTAAGCCCATTCCTGCATTCATTGCTTTGACGAGTGCAAATTTCCGGGCACTCTAGTGTCCAATCTCCTTTTACCCTCGAGTCACGAAAGGCAAACTTGCCAATCTAACACTTCGGATTCAAGAAGATTGAACAGGGGCAACTGTTGTACCCCAAAATTTTCCCTCCCATTTCTCAATGATTTCTCATCACAAAACCTTTGAAGCCCAAGATCCAGTTAGGGTTTCATCTGCTCAAGACTTCTCCTTGCACTGATGACCCAGATTAGGGTTTGTGTTTGCACCAAGATGTTTTAACCTAAAATTCCTAATATGACTTTCATGCTTCATATTGGACTCCCAAGTTTATCCATACCAAGTTTCAAGCTTTGATTCCAAGTTTTGCTCAGTCAATTGGACAGTTGACCTAGAAATCAGCTGTATTGGGGAAAAAGTCAACTGTGGCCAATTGATAGTCAAACCTCATGAAAATTGACCCACATCAACATTATGAACTCATATGGACCATTTGATCAAGTTTGGATCACAATTCCATAAGAAATTTGATCAGATCACCAAAAGGGCAAAATGGTCATTTTTAGGGTTTTGACTGCACAATGGCAATTTTTGACTGTTTGACCCAGCCAATGGAAAACCAAGCTCATATATGGACTCAAGGACCCCATGGAATTATCTTGACATGCTCAACAAATTCAAAAGATCCCAAGTACACAAGATTGACAGTTGAATTTCCCAGTCAATTGATCAATTTTGACTGTATACTGAAAAGTCAAACTTTGACTTTTTGGTCAAAATCAAGAGTCAAGATTCATTTTTCATCAAAACATGCCAAATCATGAAACTTGTTCACCAAGAAATCACAAAATGCAAATTAGGGTTAGAAATTAGAATTTTTCATAACTTAGAATTTTTCTAAGTTATAAAAAACCCTAATTTTTTCTCAACTTTGCCCCACTTTTTCACCAAGATCCATTTGGATTCAAACAAAAGTCAAAACATGAAAGTTGTAGCTTGTTTCATAATCTACAAGTTTGATTCACAAAGTTTTCCCATTTGAGGCTTGTATCTCAAGTTACAAATTTTTGAATAAGGGCACTAAACCATTCTTAACTTAGTGAATTTTTGACCTATTTTGACAAGGTTTTCTACCCCACTTAAAGGCCATTTTCCATACACTTCCACTTGGAATTTCAATTTGCATTTCAAAGATGGATTGTAGTACACATTCCAAGCTTTCCAAAATGTCCAAGAACTTCTCAAACAACCTCATGGTTAGGGAGAATCGCATTTTACAAAATGGGAAAAAGTCACTTTTGTTCTTGGCCATGTACATGTTCATAACACTATGCATTTCAATCTCAGCTTGCATATCTTGATTACAGGTCCTTAAACCATCCAACACTCATAAATTTAATGCATATTCTTTGTGCCAAAGCCATGTTCTTTGTGTTCTAGCATTGCATAAAGGATTAATCCCAAAATAGATAAAGCATTTCTTCCATTTTTGCAAAAGGTAGCTTTATGTCCAATTACAAATCCAAGAAGTACAATTCATATCTAATTGGCACAAGTTTATGTGTTAATCACACTGATCAAGGAGGGATTATGCAGCATAGTATGAGGGCCTGTACAGGCTAGAGGCACAAAGTAACCATTGCTTGCTTAAGGTGTAAGAAACACATCATAACTCAAACCAACTCTCATATCAGCTTACAAACCCTTAAGTGAACTTGTAAAACATACTCAAGACATCTCAACCAAGCTATTGCACGACCCTAACACCTCTCATACACTCCCAATCTCAGAATCATCTTCAAACTGCAAAAACAGGGTCAGGCCTGCAGTTTGAGTGCCATCTTCCATTTCCCTCAAGCTCTCTTGCCCAAACCAGTTCACATACATTCTCTAGCACCTATGCAAGCTAACCATGACTTGAAACACGACCTGTAATCCCTCTAACCACTTCCACCATTTTCAGTTTCTTGTTTTGCAGGTGAAGTGCTCTAGCACGATTCAAAAGCTTTCAAGACAAAGTAAACATTGGAATAGCATCCCTGGACCTCAAGGAAGCTTTTCCAATCATCGCTTTGCACTGAAAGCTTCCTCATTGCCAGATAGAAATTCAGCTGAACAGGTATCTTGGTGAACTTCTATCTCTCTTATCAAGCATCATTAGCTCTAAGTTTGTGAATATACAATGTTCTACTCATGCCACTGAACATGTACATGTTTTTACTTTTCATTTCTTTTACTTGAGTTGTGAGAATTTGAGGTTTGAAAATGGCAGAAAATCTAGGTTAGGATTTGGGGGAGAAGAAATTCTCCCTCATCTTAGAGAGTTAGATCAAGTTCTGCATATGGTTGGATTCGTCTCTTGATGTTGAACATTTTTTATGTTATGAGTTTTCATTAATAAGCCAGGAATCAGGAGTTAGAAGAACAAGAACAGGGCGCGCGTTTTTGAATGACACAGTTCAGAGGTTGAAGAAAGGTGGCATTGGGCTGGGCTTGCTTTGTGTTTTCTTTTTGCACCCTACAATTGGTTTTACACCCCCTGAGCCCATTTGCTTTATTTTTAATGTTTTTTGACTTTTTCTTTTTTTAATTAACTCATTTATTTTTTCTCAGCATATTAAAAATTTAAAAATATTTTTTCTCACCATTTTTGATTTTATTATGGATTTATTTGATTTTTCTCTTAGTTTGTACATAAATAAATAAATATATACTTTTTTGTTTAAACTATTAAAATAGTACAAATATATTCTATACACTTTTATCTTATTTTTGCTTCCTGAAAATATTTTATAGAAAAATACTTTTTTTATTTAAATATTAAATATTATTAATTAATATATATAATACACATTTTGTAAATAATATAAATATATAGGTATATATTAATATACTTAGGATAAAAATACCAAAAAAATGTACATATTTTATTTTTTAATATTTAATACTAAAAAATACCTTTTTTACAAATATACTATATTTTATTTTATTTTTGTATGTAAATAATAATTATTATATGAATTAATTGATTAATATCCCTTTTTGATTAAAAATTAGGGTTTTGCCCTAAATTTGAAAATACTCAAAAAATAATACCCTTTTATTTCTCTTTTTATTTACATAATTAATATTCTTTTTTTTCATACACATAAAAATTCTTCTTTTTGCATTTTGCATATTTATTTCAATTTCCATTTAATTATACAATTATTTGTCTTGTAAATATTCAAAGAAAATGATGTAATAGTTAGGTTTAAATTCTTGTCTAAATATACCCCATTTGAAACATTGTACCCCCCTCCCCATATTATTGTGTTGTAATAGTGTAGGAATTTAAATTTCGCACTTTAAATGCTTTCTAAACATACTATGCTAGAATTAGGGTTTGTGTGCGAATAAAACGAACAAAATAGTTGGACCTAATCTCAAGATAAATAAGCATGAAAATGGACAACACATTTCACACTTGCACCCCTAGGGTATTCCACTTTGTTGCCTTCAAATAATTGGGCCATATTGCATGTTGAATTTCTTTGGGTAAAACAAACAATCAAATGATCATAGTCCCTCAAAAGTTGCCTAAATAAATGATCAAGTCCCTTTTAAAGAAAAATTGCCCAAAGACATTTAACACTATTGCAATTATGGTCTAAACGATGACCCGCGCCCGTCCCTTTCACCTCCTAAGACAAGATTGTCCACCAAATGCAATGGTGGAACAAAATTGTCAAAAGGTTTAAAATATAACAAAATCTTTGAGAAAACTTTAGGGTAGATAACTCTTAAGTACTTGTCAATTTGCAAAGAAAACACTTGCCTAATTTCAAATCACACTTCACAAACACTTTCAAAACAAACTTTCAAAAACCTTGAAACATCTTTTCAAAAGACAAAACACCTTTTGTAAAACATTCGAGTAAAGAATTGTTACAAGGGTAGCCTATACAAGGCATCTTTTTAAAACATTTTCAAAACCACACACCAAGCACCATTTCAAAACAATTGAAAACCAAGGCAAGTTGATCTAAGCAAGTACCTAAGAGCCCATGGATAACCATGGATAGAAAGGGTGCTAATACCTTCCCTTTCTATAATCTACCCCCCGAACCCAAGAAAAATCTCAAAGGTTTTTCCTGTGCTTTTTAAACCTTTCTTTAGGATAAAATAAAAAGTCGGTGGCGACTCTTGCTCAACCGAAACATTTGCGAAAACAAACGCAAAACCCTAGTCAGTTCTCCCACCGTATCACAACAGTAGATAAATTTTGTTTGAAAACGTTTCTGCTATTCCAACCCATACTGAAGATGTCTCAATCATAACCATTCACTCCAATCTTTCCAAGGCCGTCAGAAAGCCTGTTAAGATTACGCCAGCTAAGAAATCTGTTCCTTTGAAGATAACAATGCCAGGGCCTGTCCCCTATGTTTCTGAGAATTCAATACCATGGAACTATGGCGGTGACGTCTACTACCATGGTATTAAACAAATCGAAATAACTGAAGAAAGTTCAGATGATGAAGAAGCCAGCATTGGTAACATTGCAGGCACGAGCAAAATCACCCGGAGCGGGAGAATATTTTCTCCAGAGATTGCCCCTCCAAGAGCAATCTTTGGACCCTCATCTGCTGACAAGGTCATCCCTGCACCAATAAAACTCTCCGCTAGAACCCCATTAATTGAAGATGTTGTTGTTCCTAGTATTGTCCCTCCTACCGCTGTTGATAAAGGTAAGGGAATCCAAGATGAGCTCGTTAGGACGAGGGCTCAACCCTTGGTCATCCCGGAAACCTCCAAGAAGGAAATGGAGGAGATCTTGAAGATAATCAAAATGAGTGATTACGATGTGGTAGAACAGCTGGGGCAAACCCCCTCAAAGATCTCCATGCTGGCACTACTACTTTGCTCGGAAGCGCACGCTAAAGCTCTGATAAAATTCCTGAAGGCAGCCCATGTGCCCCAGGAAACCTCTGCGGATCAATTTCAAAATTGCGTGGCCAGCCTTACTGCGGACAATGGATTAGGTTTCTCTGATGCCGACCTAACTCCTAAAGGTAGAAACCACAATGATGCTTTGCACATTTCAGTCGAGTGTCGAGGAACTACTCTTGCACATGTCTTGGTCGACACTGGTTCGTCGCTGAATGTACTGCCTAAGAAGGCCTTGGACCGACTAGATTGTGAAGGGTTGGAGTTGAAACCGAGTGATATCGTTGTCAGAGCTTTCGATGGTTTGAAAAGAATGGTCCATGGGGAGGTTGATATTCCCATCAAGGTAGGCACTGAGGTGTTTAAATCTACTTTCTATGTGATGGACATCCGTCCGTCATACTCTTGCTTGTTGGGTAGGCCTTGGATACACCATGCCGGGGCAGTCACCTCCTCCTTACATCAGATGTTGAAGTATCCTGTCAAGGGGAAGATCATTACCATCCATGGTGAAGAGGAGTACATGATCAGCCACTTGAACTCCTTCCGGTACGTGGAGGTAGAAGGTGAGTTCATTGAGACGCCTTTCCAGCATTTCGAAGAAGTCCTTCCTGAAATAACAGTAGCAAATTGGCAGCTGAAGTACCGAGGCAGATGGCCAGGATGGCATCTCTGGAAGACGCAAGGGCCGCAATAAAGGAGGGGAAGAATTCAGCATGGGGGCAGTTACCTGATATTCCACATAAAACAGACAAATTTGGACTAGGGTTCACTGCCGCGGGCCAGAAAGCTATGCGCCGTTCGAAGATTAGAAGAGCGCCAGTCAAAATTTCTCCCTACAGAATCAACGCTTTGGAGGATGAAGACAAAGAGAGTAACATCGAAGAGTGGATTTACCCAACTGTCAAAGGAGGATTGTGCAACTGGGAGGCAAAAGACTTTGTCCCCATCACTTTTATTCATCAGTAATTTATTTGTCAAACATTTCCTATTGGTCTGTAATATTTATTTTCGAACAATCCGTACACTATCTTTTTACCTCATGCCTTGCCTGGGGCACGTAGGTCCATTTGTAAGGGTTTTGATTATTTTTCATATCCATATGCCATGTTTAATGATTCATTGGACGTTTTTCATTTGATAAACTGCTTGTGTTCATTTTCTTTCCTTTTGCATTTTTTGTTTAAGGATGGCTATCCCTTACACACACCCACACTCACAAATGCAAGTACCCATCCACTCCGGATTCCATGGGTGACGATTCTGCTATATCCTTCAATAACTCTGAAGATCTGGTCAATCAAGTCGAGTATGAAGATGACGAAGGTTGTGAAGTACCAGGGGAACTAGCCAGACTTCTACAGCAAGAGGAAAGGGCCATCTTACCTCACGAAGAGTCATTGGAAACTGTCAATTTGGGAACCGAGGAAGACCGGAAGGAGGTACAAGTGGGTGCCAATCTGGAACCAAGTGTCAAGGAGCGCTTGATACAATTGTTGAATGAGTATGTTGAAATCTTCGCTTGGTCTTATGAAGACATGCCGGGTTTAGACACAAACATCGTGGTTCACCGTCTCCCCACAAGAGAGGATTATCCGCCGATCAAGCAAAAAGTCCGCTGAATGAGGCTTGACATGTCTGAAAAGATCAAAGCAGAAGTGATGAAGCAATTCGACGCTGGCTTTCTGGCTGTTACGTCCTATCCTCAATGGGTCGCTAACATCGTGCCAGTACCTAAAAAATATGGCAAAGTCAGGATGTGTGTGGACTACCAGGATTTGAATAGGGCCAGCCCCAAAGATGATTTTCCGCTACCACACATTGACATTTTAATCGACAATACAGCTCAGCATAAAGTGTTTTCCTTCATGGATGGATTCTCGGGCTACAATCAAATCAAAATGGCCCCCGAAGATATGGAGAAAACAACTTTTGTCACACAATGGGGCACTTTCTGTTACAAGGTGATGCCGTTCGGACTGAAGAACGCAGGGGCAACTTATCAACGCGCCATGGTAGCTTTGTTTCATGATATGATACATCAGGAGATTGAAGTTTACGTAGACGATATGATAGCTCGGTCACAAACAGAGGAGGAGCACCTTGAGCATCTAGAAAAGTTGTTTTCCAGATTGAAAGAATACAAACTCAGGCTGAATCCAAGTAAGTGCACTTTTGGAGTTAGGTCTGGTAAACTTCTAGGATTCATTGTAAGCAACAAAGGCATTGAAGTCGATCTAGCAAAAGTAAAAGCAATACAAGAAATGCCTGCTCCCCGTACTGAAAAGGAGGTTAGAGGGTTCTTGGGGAGCTTGAACTATATTGCCAGATTCATCTCTCATCTGACTTCTACCTGTGAGCCAATTTTCAAACTCTTAAAGAAAGATCAGGTAGTCGAATGGAACGACGATTGCCAAGCTGCTTTTGATAAGATCAAGGAGTATTTGCTAGAACCTCCTATTTTGATGCCACCCGTCAAAGGAAGACCATTGATCATGTATCTAACCGTCTTGGATAACTCAATGGGGTGTGTTTTGGGCCAGCATGACGAGTCTGGTCGAAAAGAGCATGCTATTTATTACCTTAGCAAAAAGTTTACCGACTGTGAGACTCGCTACTCACTGCTCGAGAAAACTTGCTGCGCTTTGGTATGGGCTGCTCGCCGACTAAGGCAGTATATGTTGACTTATACTACCTTGTTGATTTCCAAAATGGATCCTATCAAGTATATCTTCGAAAAGCCCACCTTATCCGGAAGGATAGCTAGATGGCAAATGATCCTAACTGAGTATGACATCCAGTACACCACCCAAAAAGCTATAAAAGGGAGTGTACTAGCTGACCATCTGGCTCATCATGCTATCGAAGATTACCAACCCATGAGATTTGACTTCCCGGACGAGGACATCATGAACTTGGACCACATTGAAAGTAACGGACCGTATGACGGACCCGAAAAGGGATCCCGATAGACCCTGTACTTTGATGGTGCTTCAAATGCACTTGGAAACGGTATTGGCGCAGTACTCATTTCCCCGGAAGGCTGTCACACACCTTTCACGGCCCGACTTTGCTTCAGCTGCACGAACAACATGGCTGAGTATGAAGCTTGCATCTTTGGTCTCAAGGCTGCTATAGACTTGGGGATCAAATCTTTGATCGTATTTGGGGACTCAGCTTTGGTTATCAGTCAAATCAAAGGAGAGTGGGATACCAAGCACCCTAATCTTATCCCATACAAAGAACATGTCTTGACATTGTTGCCTCATTTCGAGCAAATTACCTTCGAGCATTTCCCGCGAGAAGAAAATCAGCTAGCAGATGCTCTAGCTACAATGTCCTCCATGTTTAAACTCAACTGGGATAATGAGGCTCCCCAAATCACCATCGAGTGAATGGATGAACCGACACATTGTCACGAGATTAATACCGAAGAAGTAGTGGAACAACCCTGGTTCCATGAGATCAAAAGGTATCTCCAGACTAGAGATTATCCCGAAGGAGCTTCCGTAAATGACAAGAAGTTCTTAAGGAAATTTGCTGCCAAATTCTTCCTGAGCAACGGCATCCTTTACAAACAAAGCCATGATTGTGTATTACTCCGATGCGTAGACAAAGCTGAAGCAGAGTTGATCATGACTGAGATACACAGCGGCACATTTGGAACTCACTTGAGCGGGCATACAATGGCTAAGAAGATCCTAAGGGCAGGCTATTACTGGTCTACCATGGAAGCTAACTGCCATCAACATTCCCGTACTTGCCACAAATGTCAAGTCTACGCTGACAAAGTTCATATCCCTCCGGTTCCTCTCAAAGTTCTGACTGCTCCTTGGCCATTTGCAATGTGGGGCATTGACATGATTGGAGAGATCAAGCCCACGGCCTCCAACGGACATCACTTCATCCTGGTTGCCATTGACTATTTCACCAAATGGGTCGAAGCAGCTTCCTTCGCCTCTGTTACTAAAAATGTGGTTGCCCGCTTCATCAAGCAAAATCTCATATGCCGGTATGGTGTTCTAGACAGGATCATCACAGACAACGGTACGAATCTGAATAACACGATGATCACCGCTTTGTGCGAACAGTTTAAGATTTATCATCATAATTCATCTCCCTATCGGCCGAAGATGAACGGTGCTGTTGAAGCTGCAAACAAAAACATTAAGAAGATCATTCAGAAAATGACAGACACTTACAAAGACTGGCATGAGATGTTACCGTTTGCTCTGCATGGATACCGTACGACGGCACGTACTTCAACCGGGGCAACCCCATTTTCTTTGGTATATGGCATGGAAGCTGTCCTAACAAGGAGGTCCAGATCCCTTCTCTAAGGATTATGAAGGATGCAGGTTTGAATGAAGATGATTGGATGCAGACCCGACTTGATCAACTCAATCTGATCGACGAGAAGCGACTTGCTGCTATATGCCATGGTCAGACGTATCAAAAGCGGATGATCAAGGCCTTCAATAAGAAAGTCAGACGTCAAGTGTATCAAGTCGGAGATCTCGTAATCAAGCGGATTATCTTGCCGCAAAGTGATCCCAGGGGCAAATGGACTCCTACATATGAAGGACCATTTATGATCAAGAGCATATTTTCTGGTGGTGCGATGATTCTGACCACCATGGACGGCGACGATTTGCCGCACCCTGCGAACGCCGACATAGTCAAAAGATACTACGCATAAAATAACCTGACAAGTCGAAAACCCGAAAGGGTGGCTTGGGCAAAAATGGGCATCCCGGTGAACCGAAAACCCGAAAGGGCGGTTCAGGCAAAAATTAGGGATAAAAACAAAAAAAATCTGTACACCCGGCAAGTTGAAAACCCGAAAGGGCGGCTTGGGCAAAAAGGGGTTTCCCGGTGGATCGAAAACCCGAAAGGGTGATTCAGGCAAAAGTTAGGGAATTAAAGCGTATGACTATGTCTCGTTGGATCACTTCAAAGACAATCTCTTCATCAACCAGTTCCAGGCTTCTGATCAATCCAGTCATCGGCAAACGAAGCATTGGATGGACAGATATTCAGAGTTGTGAAGGCTATAGCGGAATGGAATCCCATGGAATTATTTCACATAGCCATCTTTATTTTGTATAAATCTTTCAATATTTACGACAAAATCCTCTTACTAGGATGATTGTCTCCTTTGTACAAATATACTCAGAGAAAGTTAATACAAATACTTTTCCCAAAAATTTGTGTCATTTCCTTTTTCTTTTTCTCTTGCACTAATTGTTTTATTTTGAGAAACGTCCAATGTTTTGTTAAATAGGCATATGCATTTGAACATAATCATTTCCTTATGAATCCAGAAAAAGGATTACTGATAGGTTGAAGGTGCAGTTGGATATCTTGATACCCTTTCAAAGGAAATCCCCAGGAGATTTGGAATCCATATCCCCAACAAGTCTTGAAGCTTATCCCCAGTAAATTCTGGAAGCTTATCCCCTGCAGAGTACGAACGTCTCTCCCGAGCTTTATTCAAAGTTATTCCTCACAAGGGCTTATAACTGGGTTATCCTCAGCTAATTGCTACGGAAGATCGCGCTCGGCAAATTTCTTCCTATCCCCAGCGGAGTTCATCAGAGTTCCCCAACTTAACTTATCAATACAATCCCCAGAGGAGTTTATCTTTGTTATCCCCAGCCAGAGAATCCTCCAGAACTCAATTCCCCTCAGAGTTTAAGTTTCAGTATCCCCAGCAGAGCTAAAACTTCAAATTATCAATCCCCAGCGGAGCCAAACTAGTGAACCTTCTCCCCACAGAAATGCTTCTCACTAGACTAGAAATTCTCAGTCTTATCTCCCCAGCTTAAGTCTACCAGGTTCTAAAATCCCCAGTAGAAATCATCAGAAATTCTTTTACCCTGCAAGTCACCAAGGAAATTCCAAGTCCCCGCAAGTGGTTCTAAGGCCCCTCGACGTTTGAAGGACTGGTATTCCCCAAGCAAATTTGAAGACTTTCAGTTTTCAGTTCCTCATTGTATATTCGAAGATTCTCCAGTGAAGATCTCCTCAAGACAGGGATTTCCCAGAATATTGGTATACAACCCAAGCTCCTTATTCTCCAGCAACAACCAGGAATTATTCTTCCCGGCAGCAGTCAAGATGCTTTTATCTTCAGCCATCTCGGATTCATCTATCCTTTGCAAGACAGCTCTCCAGCTTACATGCGCATCCATTTACATTCATATCATATAACATACATTGTATCATGCATCATGACATTGCATATAACTAACTCTTTGCCTTTGCAGGTAAGATCAGTCGACAGACAAAAATCATTATCTTCCGAGATTCTTTCCAGGAATAGTTCAGATGTGACCCAGACATGGCAACATTCTGATACTTATTCCAGATTCATCCAGATGCAGTTTTACACGAGCTCATCATCAGGAAACCCTACACCGGTTCCTCCTCAAACTTCAAGATTTCTGAAAACAGTTCACGGGTTCTCCAAGTAACGGATGTTAACCTATCATTTGTTCAGTTTCTTCTCAAGACTTCTGAAAACAGTTTATGGATTCTTCCCAACAACGGATGTTAATCTATCGCTTGTTCAGATGCAACTTTTGAAAACAGTTTACGGACGCTTCCCAACAACGGATGCTGCTCTATTGCTTATTCAACTCCAAGATTTCTGAAAACAGTTCACGGGTTCTCCAAGTAACGGATGTTAACCTATCGCTTGTTCAGTTTCTTCTCAAGACTTCTGAAAACAGTTTATGGATTCTTCCCAACAACGGATGTTAATCTATCGCTTGTTCAGATGCAACTTTTGAAAACAGTTTACGGACACTTCCCAACAACGGATGCTGCTCTATTGCTTATTCAACTCCAAGATTTCTGAAAACAGTCCAAGTAACGGATGTTAACCTATCGCTTGTTTAGTTTCTTCTCAAGACTTATGAAAACAGTTTATGGATTCTTCCCAACAACGGATGTTAATCTATCAACTTGTTCAGATGTAACTTTTGAAAACAGTTTACGGACGCTTCCCAACAACGGATGCTGCTCTATTGCTTATTCAACTTCAAGATTTCTGAAAACAGTTCACGGGTTCTCCAAGTAACGGATGCTAACCTATCGCTTGTTCAGACTCTTCTCAAACTTCTGAAAACAGTTTACGGATGCCTCCAGATACGGATGTCAATCTATTGCTTATCCAGACCCCAGTTCAGAGATGGTCCTAAACATGGGCACCTTTCTGATACTCATTCCAGATGGCATCTTTAAGCCCATCCCCGACAAGTTTCTGTCACTCCTCCCGATGGCATCGTTAAGCCCATCTCCAAATGGCATCTCTAAGCCCATTCCTGTATCCATTACTTTGACGAGTGCAAATTTCCGGGCACTCTAGTGTCCAATCTCCTTTTACCCTCGAGTCACGAAAGGCAAACTTGCCAATCTAACTCTTCAGATTCAAGAAGATTGAACAGGGGCAACTGTTATACCCCAAAATTTACCCTCCCATTTCTCAATAATTTCTCATCACAAAGCCCTTGGAGCTCAAGATCCAGTTAGGGTTTCATTTGCTCAAGATTTCTCCTTGCATTGTTGACCCAAATTAGGGTTTGTGTTTGCACAAAGATGTTTTGACCTAAAATTCCTAAGATGACTTTCATGCTTCATATTGGACTCCCAAGTTTATCCACATCAAGTTTCAAGTCTTGATTCCAAATTTTGCCCAGTCAATTGGACATTTGACCTAGAAATCAACTGTATTGGGGAAAAAGTCAACTGTGGCCAATTGACAGTCAACCCTCATGGAAATTGACCCACATCAACATTATGAACTCACATGGACCATTTGATCAAGTTTGGATCACAATTCCACAAGAAATTTGATCAGATCACCAAAAGGGCAAAATGGTCATTTTTAGGGTTTTGACTGCACAAAAGCAATTTTTGACTGTTTGACCTAGCCAATGGCAAACCAAGCTCACATATGGACTCAAGGACCCCATGGAATTGTCTTGACATGCTCAACAAGTTCAAAAGATCCCAAATGCACAAGATTGACAGTTGAATTTCCCAGTCAATTGATCAATTTTGACTGTATACTGAAAAGTCAAACTTTGACTTTTTAGTCAAAATCAAGTGTCAAGATTCATTTTTCATCAAAACATGCCAAATCATGAAACTTGTTCATCAAGAAATCAAGAATTGCAAATTAGGGTTTGAAATGAAGATTTTTCATAACTTAGAATTTTTCTAAGTTATGAAAAACCCTAATTTTTTCCTAACTTTGCCCCACTGTCTCACCAAGATTCATTTGGATTCAAGCAAAAGTCAAAACATGAAAGTTGTAGCCTATTTCAAAATCTACAACTTTGATTCACAAAGTTTTCCCAAAAGAAGCTTGTATCTCAAGTTACAATTTTTGGAACAAGGGTACCAAACCATTCTTAACTTAGAGAAAATTTGACCTATTTTAGGCAGGATTTTTGCCTAACTTCAAGACCATTTTTCACATACTTCCACTTGGAATTTCAATTTGCATTTCAAATATGTATTGTAGTACACATTCCAAGCTTTCCAAAATGTCCAAGAACTCATCAAACAACCTCATGGTTAGAGAGAATCGAATTTGGCAATATGGGAAAAACTCACTTTTGTTATGGCCAATTTCCATGTTCATACACTTAGGCAATTTTCAAATCAGCTTGCATTTCTTGATTACAGGCCCTAAATCCTTTTTACACTCATAAATTTAATGCAAACTCTTTGTTCCAAGACCATATTCTATGTGTTCAAGCATTGCATAATGGTTTAATCCCAAAATAGATAAAGCATTTTAACCATTTTTGCAAAAGTGAACTTTATGTCAAAATGCAAATCCAAGCAAGTACAGTTAAGATCTCTTTGGCACAAGTTTATGGGCTAATTACACTGATCAAGACTAAGTGGTTCAACATAGAATGGGGGCCTGTACAGGCTAGAAACACCAAGTGGTCTTTTGTTGCTTAAAGTGTAAGAAACTTGCCATAACACATAACAACTCTCATCTCAGAAAAGAACAGCTTAAGCAAACTTTGTCCACACATTTCACACTCCCTAACTGACCTCAAGCACGACCAAACAACCCTTCATCCATCCCTACACAGAAAATCACAGTTTTGTGGCAAAACAGGGCACATTCTGCAACTTGAATCCCACAACTCATTTCCATCGTGCATCTTGGCCAAAACCAGTGCAAACACTTTCCTTACCATCAATCCAAACCATCCAAAGCATTAGAAGTGGACTGTAACTCCTCTAATCAGTTTGGCCATTTTTATTTCTTCCTCTTGCAGGTTGACTTCTGCAGCTCGGTATAGAAGGTTTCAAAGCATACCAAGTATTGGAATAGCATCCTCACACTTCAAGGAAGCTGTACAAATCATCATCTTGCCCTGAAAGCTCCCCCATTGCCAGACACGATTCCAACTGAACAGGTATATTCTTGAACTTCTATCTCTCAATGTAGACATCATTAGCTCTAAGTTTGTGAATAAGAAGTGTTCTACTCATGCCCCTGAAACTGTACATACCTTTACTTTCCATTTATTTTGCATATGTTGTAAGAATTTAAGGTCTGAACATTGATAAAAAGTTAGGTTAAGATTTGGGAATGATGAAATTCTCTCTCATTTCTGAGAGTTAGGATGAGTTCTTTACATGTCCAGAATCGTGGCTTGATGATTAACATTTCTTATGTTGTAAGTTTGTGCTAAAAGTCCAAGAATCCAGGTGTTTGAATCAGTGTACAAGCGCGTGTTTTTTGTCAAAGTTCTGGCTAGAGGTTGAAGAAGGTCCTATTGGGCTGGGCTTGTTCTGTTTTTCTTATTTGCACCTTGCTTTTGCTTTTGAACCTCCCTGACCCATTTTGATTTTTACTTATCATTTTCCATTTTTTCCTTTTGATTTCATTTCTATATTTTTATTTAAGTATGAAAAAATATAAAAATCTTTTTTTCCACATTTTTTGCATTTATTTTGATATTTATTAGTCTTATTTAGTTTTTGTGCATAAATAATATAAATACTATTATTTAGAATAACTAGAAAAAAATAATGCAAACTTATTTTATTTCTGATTTTTATTTTATTTCTCCCTTGAAAACATTTTATATCAAAAATACTTTTTTTATAAAATATTAAATATTATTATTTTATATATATAATATATATTTAGTAAATAATACAAATACATATATATTTATTAGAATATTTAGGGCAAAAATACAAAAATATATACATTTTTATTTTTATTAATATTTGATAGTAAAAATACCTTTTTGACAAATATACTTCATTTTTATTTTATTTTGTATATAATTGATAAATATTTGTACATATTAAATAATTAATATATTTACTTAATAAATTAGGGTTTTGCCCTAAACATGGAAAATACTCAAAAAAATTATACTTTTCATTTTATTTTATTTTGACATATAAAAAATACTTTTTTTCATATATATAAAAAGCCCTTTTGCATCTTGCATATTTATTTCATTTCTATTTAATTTATGCAATTAATTACTTTGTATAATTCCAAATTAATGTAATAGTTAGATTTAAATTTCTTGTCAAAATACCCCCCATTTGAACATTTGTACCCCCCTTCCCATATATTGTGTTGTAATAGTTTAGAACTTTATTTTTCGCACTTTAATGCTTTCTAAATATACCATGTTAGAATTAGGGTTTATGTGCGAATAAAAAAACAACAAAAATAGTTTGACCTAATTTCAAGATAATCAAGCATGAAAATGGACAACACTAATCACACTTGCACCCCTAGGGTATTCCACTTGTTGCCTTCAATAATGGGCCATGTTGCATGTTAGGTCTCTTTGGGCAAAACAAACACAATTAAAATGATCATAGTCCCTCGATGACGCTTTCGAAAAGTTGCCTAAAAATGATCAAGTCCCTTAAAGAAAAAATTGCCCAAAGATACTTGGCACCATTGCAACTATGGTCTAAACGATGACCCGCGCCCATCCCTTTCACATCCTAACACAAGATTGTCCACCAAATGCAATGGTGGAACAAAATTGTTAAAAGGGTTAAAACATAGCAAAAATCTTTGAGAACTTTAGGGTAGATAGCTCTTAAGTACTTGTCAACTTGCAAAACAAAAACACTTGCCTATTTTTCAAATCACACTTTCAAAACTAACCTTCAAAAAACCTTGAAACATCTTTTCAAAAAGACAAACACCTTTTGTAAAACATTCGAGTAAAGAATTGTTACAAGGGTAGCCTAGACAATGCATCTTTTTTTAAACATTTTCAAAACCACACACAAAGCACCATTTCAAACAATTTAAAACCAAGGCAAGTTGATCTAAGCAAGTACCTAAGAGCCCATGGATAACCATGGATAGAAAGGGTGCTAATACCTTCCCTTTCTATAATCTACTCCCCGAACCCAAGAAAATATCTCAAAGGTTTTTGCTGTGCTTTTTAAACCTTTCCTTAGGATAAAATAAAAAGTCGGTGGCGACTCTTGCTCAACCGAAACATTTGCGAAAACAAACGCAAAACCATAGTCAGTTCTCCCACCGTATCACAGTTGGCATGAGTGCCAAATGAACCTTCATGAATCTCATGCATCAACATGTCTACTTCGTGTCTATCCACACATCTAAGCAAGACCATGTCATAATTTCTCTTGTATAACACATTTTCAATGAGGAAGAAACTGCCTGCCAATCTTCTCAATGTCTTTCTATCTTTCCTCGACACACCGATCGGGTATTCTTGAGTCTGAAGAAAATGCTTGATATCATAATACCAGGGTTTTTCATCTGCTACCTCCTCTGTTGTAAACACATGAGTGGGCCTATCTAGCCGTCGGACCGTAATTCGGGGTATATCATTCCAAGTATTCACTTGGTACATGGAAGCCAGAGTTGCCAGAGCATCTGCCATTTGATTTTCATCTCTAGGGATGTGATGGAATTTAACTTTATTGAAGAATGGTAATAATCTTCTAGCATAATCTTTGTAAGGGATCAAGCCGGGGTGACGGGTGTCCCATTCTCCTTTAATCTGATTTATTACCAAAGCTGAATCACCACACACATCTAGAATTTTGATTCTGAGATCAATAGCTTCCTCGAGACCCATGATGCAAGCCTCATATTCTGCCATATTATTAGTGCAATCAAATGTTAACCTTGCAGTAAAAGGAATGTGCGATCCACGAGGAGCGATAATCACAACACCAATTCCTTTACCATAAGCATTCACAGCTCCACCAAATATCATACTCTGACGAGATTTAGGGTCAGGGCCTTCCTCAGGCAACGGCTCATCATAATCTTTCACTTTAAGGAACATCACATCCTCGTCGGAGAATTCATATTCTGCAGACTGGTGATCCTTCACTGGTTGGTGAGCAAGATAATCCGCCAACACACTACTTTTAATGGCCTTTTGAGTGCGGTATTGGATATCATATTCAGATAACAACATCTTCTAGCGGGCGATTCTCCCAGTAAGAGCAGGCTTTTCGAAAATACACTTGATTGGATCCATTTTTGAGATCAACCAAGTAATGTGATTCGACATATACTGTCGCAAACGCTTTGTCGCCCAGGCCAAAGCACAACATGTTTTTTCCAGCAGGGAATACCGCGACTCACAATCAGTGAATTTTTTACTGAGATGATAAATGGAGAACTCCTTCTTCCCTGTTTCATTCTGTTGTCCCAGAATACAACCCATGGATTTATCTAACACTGTCAGATGCATAATCAACGGTCTGCCTTCTACGGGAGGGAGCAAGATAGGAGGTTCAAGCAGATATTCTTTAATGCTCTCAAATGCCCTTTGGCAGTCATCCGTCCATACACAACCTTGATCTTTCTTTAACAACTTAAAGATCGGTTCACATGTTGCAGTCATGTGGGAAATAAATCTGTAAATATAACTCAAACGCCCGAGGAAACTTCTGACTTGATTTTCAGTTATTGGTGCTGGCATTTCTTGAATTGCTTTAACTTTATCGGGGTCAACTTCGATTCCTTTCTGGCTAATAATGAAACCCAACAACTTCCCCGATCGAACACCGAAGGTGCATTTATTTGGATTCAAGCGGAGACGATACTTCCTCAAACGCTGAAACAACTTCAACAAATCTTCTATATGCCATGTTTCAGTCTGGGATTTGGCAATCATATCATCAACATATACTTAGATTTCCTTGTGCATCAGATAATGAAATAGGGTTGTCATAGCCCTCTGGTACGTTGTACCAGCGTTCTTCAACCCGAAGGGCATCACTCTGTAACAGAATATTCCCCAGGGTGTGATAAACGTTGTTTTTTCCATGTCCACTGGAGCCATTCTTATTTGATTATACCCGGAAAATCCATCCATGAACGAGAATACTTTTAATTTTGATGTGCTATCCACTAACATGTCGATGTGAGGCAATGGAAAATCATCTTTTGGACTAACTTTATTTAGATCTCTGTAATCTACGCACATGCGGACTTTTCCGTCTTTTTTAGGTACTGGGATAATATTGGCAATCCATTGAGGATACACTGACGTCACAAGAAAACCAACATTAATCTGCTTTAGAACCTCCTCTTTGATCTTTACTGCCATATATGGGTGAGTTCTTCTCAACTTTTGTTTAATTAGCGGACACCTGGCTTCAACGGCAAATGGTGCTTGACAATATCTGTATCTAGACTAGGCATATCTTGGTAGGACCAAGCAAAAATATCCACATACTCTTTCAAAAACTCAATCAACCTTCTCTTTACATTGGGATGTAACGATGCTCCAATCTTGACTTCCTTCAGATCTTCTTCTGAACCCAAATTGATCACTTCCAAAGGCTCTTTATATGGTTGAATGGTATTTTCCTCGTGCTCAAACAACCGTGAGACCTCTTCTAGAATCTCGTCATAATCTTCTTCTTCGGCCCCAAACACAGGACATTCAAAGTTGGGAGAGGGTGCAGGGTCATTGTATTCAACGGGTTTTTTAATTAATCTGCACATATTATTTATGATTACTTTTAGAAACAGACACATATAGCAAGTGATCATGCATATTGAATTTCAGTTATTATTTATTTTTAATTTTTTTTATTACCATTTTCCAAGAAAAGGAAGGAAATAAAAACATAATTCGGGAAGCAAAGACAACTTTTATTATTGATCTTAACAGTCACAGCAAACAGGTAAGCCCTATAACATTAATACTTCCACCTTGAGCAGAGTGAAAGCTTTTCAAAAGAAAGATTAACAAATCAAATTACTTTGAAACATGTATGCAAGAGGGAACATCAATGGTGACCCAATCTTGAACCCTGACTCCATGCGTCACATAGTTCGGCATTTCCTGCTCTGCTTCATCCTCCTCAACAACATTAATTCCAGAATCAGTTGGATGGAGGTAACCTCCACTGCAAAAAACATCATGATAACTGCTCATAGTAGACTTTGACTTCAAACTTTCGCCTTTGCCATTATTCGAAGAGAAACCCAAACCAGTTATGTTCTTGTTCATGGGTGGATCTACAATTCGTCCCCAAACTGTATTATGACCATTGCGCACAACCTGTTGCGCATCCTTCAGCGAAACCATAAAATTCTCATTTCTCCTTATGTTGTCAATGGATAAGGCTTGGAACTGGGTTCCGGCAGCAACCTCATCCTCTTCTACAATACTGAAAGAGGACAAATGAGATATCAGCAACGCCTGCTCCCCATTTATGATCACCACCTTCCCTTCACGCACAAACTTTAGCTTCTGATGTAAAGTTTAAGTGACAGCCCCTGCTTCATGTATCCATGGTCGTCCTAGCAAACAAATATATGCGGGAATAATGTCCATGACCTGGAAGGTTATCTAGAACAAATGTGGTCCTATATGGATGGGTAAGTCCACTTCACCGATGACAGATTTCCTCGACCCATCAAATGCTTTCATAATGATGCCACTCGGGCACATAGGTGCTCCTTGATATTTCAACTTCATGAGAGTACTTCTCGGTATAACATTCAATGCAGATCCATTATCAATTAGCACATTGGATAACAAATTGTTCTTGCAGTTCATAGATATGTGGAGGTCCAGGTTATGATTCCTCCCTTCATCTGGTAACTCATCATCGCAAAAACTCAAGTTATTACATGACGTAATGTTTCCAATTACGCTGCTGAATTGATCTGTTGGCATGTCACTCTCCACAAAAGCTTGGTCTAGTACCCTCATCAATGATTCTCTATGAGCGAAGGAATTCATTAATAAAGCTAGGATAAATATCTTTGAAGGAGTCTGTAGTAGCTGATCTACAATCATGTAGTCTCTCATCTTAATTATCTTTAAAATATCACCCACTTCTTTCTCTAATGTAGCTCCACTAGTCTCTCCTGTAGTCTTCTTAGGTTCATCATTCTCAGCAATTTTCTTTCCAGAAGCAACATCTCTCCGAACAATTGGCGCAAACACACGACCGCTACGGGTCACCCTGCTATTTTCAACTATATTTCCAACATCGGGCATTGGCTGGATGGGAATTTCCACCCCATCTTCTAAGATTGTAGCGTTGTATTTGTAAGGCACGGCCATATCTGATTTGTAGGGGATGGGACCTGGAAAACTAATTACCAACAAGGTAACAGCTGGCTTGCTATGGTACTCCACTTCAAAATGGGCGGGTGCACCAAAACAAGGCACAATGACGTTTACCCCTTCTTCAACACAGTCAGTCATCAAAAAGTAATTTATGGGAAACAAATCTTCGTCTGAAGAGAAATACTCATTCGCGGAGGCATATTCTTCCTCTGACTCTTCTTCCGTTAAACAAACTTCAACCACATCAACCTCATGAAAATCATCCCTCTGACCTGTGATCTTGATAGTTCCATTGTCTAACAGCAACTGAACACCCTCCCTCACGATTGAACATCCTCTGGGATTTTGACAATAAACTAGGCAAGATCCATATTGATGTTCCACCTGACCATCAGTATGACAGAAGGTAGCATGCAACTGCACGAGATCCTCATTCAAATACTCCACATCAAAATTTCTAAATTCACCAAGACATCCAGAAACCATATTCACTTCCTCTTCATACTCTTCCCTAGGCCTGATTATGTGGATGAGACCCTCATCCATCATCTCTTGTAAATCAGCCTTTATCTTATCGCAAGCCTATATATCTGTACTGCAAGTAGCACAACCGGCATGGTCATGCGTGTAGTAGCTGAATTCACAGAGGTTTGCATGCATTTTCACCAAATCTCCTCTAACCAGATTAATGTCAAAAATCCGGAAGTCTCCTGGACAATCGGCCACCATATTTACAGCATTTACTCCCCGTGCTTGGGTAGAGGATTATCTTTCACATTAGGCCACATGTCCTTGAAAGATAAAATTCCAGACTTCACCAACTTTTTCACTTCAGTCTTCAAAGGATAACAATTCTTAACACTATGCCCTGGTGCTCCCTGATGAAAAGCATATGTTTGGTCTGCCTTGTAATACCAAGGCAATGGTGATGGTACGGCGGGAGGTGGTCATGTCTGGACTAACTTTTGCTGAATCAATGCTGGTAGTAGCTCTGTATAGCTCATGGAAATGGGGTCATAACTCTCCCTTCTCTGATTATACCCTTGATTCCCCTGTTGGGACGATCTTTGATAAGCAATGGTAGTCTAAGAGGCATTCATAACAGGAGTAACTGAGGCGACTTGCTGATGACGTTGATAATTCCTTCTAGGGGCGTTTACCCTCCTCTCTTATATAACAACATTTGCATCTTATTCTTTCTTCTTGGTAAACCCATACAATGGCTTCTTTACACTTTCGGATCCTTCACTCTTCGTCAAACGACCTTCTCTTACAGCCTCTTCCAGGCGGATATCCATTCCGACCATCTCAGTAAAGTCACTAGGCGCGCTTGCTACCATCCTTTCATAGTAGAAAGCACCCAACGTATTTAAGAAAATCTTAGTCATCTCCTTCTCCTCCATGGGAGGAATCACTTGGGTGGCTACCTCACGCCATCTCTACGCATACTCTTTGAACGATTCCCTGTCTTTCTGAACCATGGCCCTAAGTTGGTCACGGTCAGGCGCCATGTCCACATTGTACTTGTATTGTTTGATGAACACTTCTCCCAAATCATTAAAAGTATGGATATTGGCACTGTCCAAACTCATATACCACTTCAACACAACACCGGTCAAACTATCCTAAAAAAAGTGAATTAGTAGACATTGATCATCAGTATGGGTAGAGATTCTTCTCACGTACATTACTAGGTGAGCACGAGGGAAAGAGTTGCCCTTATACTTCTCAAATTCCGGGACCTTGAACTTAGCAGGTATCTTAACATTAAGGACCAAACATAGCTCATTCACATTCTGCCCAAATAGCTCTTTTCCTCTAAGAGCCTTCATCTCTCTTTGCATCTTATCAAACTGCTCTTGAAAATCATCCATTTTGTCATAAAGACCCAAGTCTTCACTCGGCGGAGGGAAAGGACGACACACATCATCATTAACAAACGGAACCATGTTTATCGAAGGAGGTGCGACAGGAACAGCATGCACCACAGGAGGTGCCGGAGTAACAATAGTCTGAACCACCGGAGTATCTTGAGGACCAAGATTGAAACCTTTAGGTGCAAAATTCTTTTGCATTCCCCACAGATAACCTTGAGGCATACAGTTTTGAACAACAGCCGGAGTAGCGAATACAGGAACAACCGAAACTTCAGTATTTGCCCTTATTGGTTGAGGTTGAACACTCGGTGGCTGATTCTGAGCAGCCACCAGAGCTTCTATCAGAGTAGTCAAATTGTCCATGCCGGCCTTCAAAGCAGAAACTTCTTCGCGCAGCTCGCGATTCTCCTAGTCTAAGTTGTCCATCTTCTTTTTGAAATTAGCCCGAGTGTTGTAGTGATGAGTCAGCTTGCTGAACAAAGTAAAGAAGTTGGGTAAGACACCCGGATATGCATAATAAATGAAATAAATATGTGCAATATGATGTATGATATGTGTTGTACTCCAAAACTTTTCCTCCCATATTTCTCAACAAATGTCAAGTGAGGTCCCCAAATTGCTCAAGAAAGTTCAAGAGTTGACCAGACAAACTCTCTCCTAAGGCAGTCTATCTCAAATTAGAGTTTTTATTTTCATTAAGATGTGTGAACCACAAAGGACTCAAATGCTCCCTGTGATACGGTGGGAGAACTGACTTGAGTTTTGCGTTCGTATTCGCACTTGTGCGGTTAGCAAGAGTCGCCACCGACTTTTTATTTTATCCTAAAGGAAAGGTTAAAAAAGCACAGCAAAAACCTTTTGAGATATTTCGTGGGTTCGGGGGGTAGATTATGAAAAGGGAAGGTATTAGCACCCTTTTCATCCATGGTTATCCATGGGCTCTTAGTTACTTGGTTTTTTAGATCACTTGCCTTGTTTTTCGATTGCTTGAAATGGTGCTTTATGTGTGGGTGCTTTTTGGAAATGTTTTGGAAAAAGATGCCTTGTTTTAGGCTAACCTTGTAATAATTCTTTACTCGAATGTTTTACAAAGGTGCATATCTTTTCGAAAAGATGTTTCAAAAGTTTGAAAAGTTGATTTTTGAAAGTGTTGTGGATTGTGGTTTTTGAAAAGAAGGCAAGTGTTTTTGCAAGTTTGATCTCAAGTAACTAAGAGTTTTGTCTACCCTATTGTACTCAAAGGTTTTTTGTCATGTTTTAACCCCTTTTAACAATTTTGTTCTACCATTGAAATTGGTAGACAATCTTGCGTTTAGGAAGTTTATTCGGGACGGGCGCGGGTCATTGTATGGACCATGAATGCAATGGTGCCAAGTGTCTTTGGCAATTTGCTTGAAGGGACTTGATCATTTTGATAGGCGACTTTCGAAAGCGTCATCGAGGGACTTATGATCATTTGATTCGTTTTGCCCAAAGATACTCGACGTGCAAGCATGGCCCATTTTGGAAGGCAACATGTGGGATTACCCTAGGGGGTGCAAGTGTGATTGTGTATTGATTACATGTATTTGCCTTGTATTAGGTTGTCTAGCGTTTGATTTTATGTACATACAAACCCTAGGTCTAAACATGGTATAATTGGAAAACTGTAAATTGCGGAATGTAAATCTACGCTATTACAAAATGGTGTCAGGGAGTGGGGATATAAATGTACAAGGGGATAAGACTTATAGTACCCAATAATTTACAACCAAATCGAATGTGCGATCAATATGTAAATATCAAATATACAAATATAAGATAAAATGTGTATAGGGCAATGTGAATGTATAAGTGTACAAGTGTATATGTATGTGTAAGTGTACGTGTAATTATGTACAAGTGCGAAGTGTGAAGTTGAATCGTATTAGGGTTTGACTTAGAGAAATGTTTTAAATGAATTTTTTGTATGTTTAATTATGTACAAAAGAAAAATGAAGTGCTTTGATTAGAATGTTAAGTTTTAATTGAAAAAAGTATTTTAGTCAAAATGTTTGTGAATTTCAATATTAAAAGATGTATTGAATTATTATGTACAAAAATGTATATTAACTAAAAAAAGAGTTTACTTTTAATTATGTATGAAAGATGTATAATATGTACAAATATGCATTTTAATTAAAAAAGGTATCTTCAATTTAATCATGTATATATAAAAAAGAAAAGATAATATATACAAATGTATTTCAAAAAAATGTTTTTAAGTTTAATTTGTGTATAAAAAGTATTTTGATTAAGAAAAAGTATTGTCAAATTTAATTTATATGATATGTACAAAATGAATGTGCTAAAATGTATGTACAAATATCTTATCTAAAAAATGTCTTAACCTTATGATAATAATAAAAGCATTTTATTTAAGTTAGTATTTTTTCAAGGAATAAAAGATATTGCTTTTATAAAATAAAAAGAATGGTTAGTGTTTTATATAAAAAAAAGAGGAAGTAAGTATTGTTTATGTATAAAAATGAGATTAGTATTTAATGTTGTAAAGAAAAAGAAGAGAAGCAATTTTAATGGGCTCTTGAGGAGATTAGCAGCGGGTCTGGCCCAAGGTTTGAAACAGAATTAGGGTTAGGCAATTGTTTGTTCAATTGGAAACGCGGTAGGGTTTGAACGGCGCCGCTCACTGAGTTCCGTTTCCTTCCTCGTTCATTCTTGAGTGCTTCTCTTTGCTTCGAGGCCACCAGCGCTACCCCTACATTTCCTCCTCCTTCCAGCTCGAGTTCAAAGGCCTCAATACAAAAAGGTTCGCTTTAGATGTTTTCTGATTCTTTTCTCTTTTATGAATTGCATGCATTATTTGATTCGAATTTGATTCTTAAGTTTGTATTGCTATGGAGGTGATGGAGAAGAAAGAGGGAGAAACAACTGACTACCTGACTTGGAGAAGGAGGGAAGGTGGAGAAGTAACGCTCAGGAGGCCGGAGCGGCGAAGGGAGATGCTTTGCTTCGGGTACTTTCGTTCCTTTGATATAGTTAGGGTTTGATGATGACACGTACTGAGAAACCCTAATTCCTCACTTCTTTATCTCTTCTACTTTATGTCCCTTTGAACTGTTGGTTGCTTTCTCGGACGATTTGCCTATGTGTGCTTTGAGTATTTGCTTGAGATGCCCAGTGATGATCTCTGAGATCTGAGGGCCTATGTTGCCTGAGTTGCTTCTTTCTCTCTCGTGTTGCCCTGTGATGACTTGCTTGAGTATTGTTCCACTTTCGTTTCTTTTTTCTGATTTGCCTATGAAGAAGCTTGCTTCTGAGGCTCTCTTGATGCTTTTGAATTGTTGCCTTGAGTGTTTAGAACATTGCTATCTTGATGTTGCCTTCTGAGATACCTAAAGCTTTTGCCCAATGATGTTATACTGAGGGCCTGGAACCTTTGTGTGCTTTGATCATGCTTGAGATTGGGTGTTTGGTTCAGTTTGAAACAAAGGTTCAGGTTTGATAGGTTTTAACTGGTTTTGCAAGGTTATGGTGTTTGTATGTTTGGGTGATGCAAGGTTCAACACAGTTTTCTTTGGCTAGGTTTGGATGATGGCTATGGTTTGCTTCAGTTTTGATAAGCTCAGTACGTTTTGTATTTTTTTGAATGTTGAGGCAGGGTATTGGCGAAGTTTTGATAGCAAGTTTCTTGACTTTGAAGATTGTTGTTGTTTTTTTTTGGTTTTTTAACTTTGACAGGTTCAGTGTGTTTATGTTATGGGTTTGAGGATGGGTTTGGATATGAGAGAATGTTGGTATGGTGAGGTTATTGGTGGTTTTGGTTATGGTACTGGTGCTTATGCTGGTTCAGTTTTTGTATATCAGGTTTTTAGGCTTTGGTTTTAGATGTGCTATGTGTTTTTGCCATTCTGGACAGTAGGCTTTGGCTTGAGTTTGTATATTTTCTTTCTTTTGCCCTCTTCTCTCTGCTCTACTGTCTCTTCTGAACTGATATCTTGAACTGTTTCATTGGCCTTTGTGTCTATCCTGTACTGAGGCAGAGTTGGTGTTTTGTATATTTTTCCTCTGTATCTCCTGCCTACTGTCTGCTGTGTACTGAGCTTTGCCCTTTTTGATTTTGTATATCTCTCTTTTGCTATCTTGCTGAACTGTCTTCTGAACTGCTGAACCATGCCTAATCCTGCCTATGCTTTATCTCTTTTTCTTCTCTCCTAGTACAGTTTTGAATTATTATATGATTTTATTCTGTACTTGCTCTGAAGGGGTTTGACTAGGGAAATGATGAAAAAAAACTCTTGCATAAAACACTATTGCATCTTTATCTCCAGCTTTTGTACTTTGCTCTGACTTTGCATTTCTTTGATATCTTGGGACTTTGTGATATGTCCCATATCTTTCTTTGACAGCCTGTATGCTTGTGACAGCAAATTCACTTTTGAAATCTTTGATACCTTTGGCATTGGACTTTCAGTTTAGTTTTGAATGGGAAGTTTGGATTTGAACTATATGGTTTGGAATTGGAAATTGAGATTCTTATGTAGCTTGAATTTTATAACTTATGCATTTTTGACATTTGCATTCATGAAATAAAATAATCTTCCCTCTCTGTGAACCGGGAGAAATCCCGTGATTTGCAGAGAGGGTCAACTGATCCCAGTCAGTGGCCCCTAATGATGAGCAATTTTTAACTGTCTTTTTCAATTTTAATGCTTTCTGACTTTTCTTATTTCTTTTTGCAGATGAAAGATGGAATGCCGGAGCGGAGTGAAGAACGAAGAGTATTTAGAAAATAGGATAGTTTTTTCATTCTATGTAATATTTAAATTAAATGTAAATTATTGTCTGTAACAACAATTTGTAAATAATTCAAATATCAATAAAAATCCAAATTATCCAATTGGTTCCATTTTCTTTATTGCTTATTTATTTATTTAAAATTCTTAGAATTAAAACAATTGAAAAATAAATTCAATCATTTAATTTCAGAATAATAAATAACTAAAATAAAACAACATTGATCCAATAAACCTGTCTTATCCAACATCCAAAGCAAAGCAGCAATTAACCCAGATAGACTGATCAAACACATGAACACTGTGAATCCAATACTGCATCTTGTATCTGACTGGCCCAATCAAAACGTACTGAATTCAAACTACTGTCTCTTTTACTGATTAAACCAAGATAACGCGACTTTTAATCCGAATCTTGAAATAAACCGCAAAGTGCGGTGGAATTCAAATTCTTCTGAGAATATGCCCATAAAACCCTAATTCCCGATTAAATGCCAAATCACGCTCGCTTGATCAAAATTGAACCAAAAACCAACCAAACCCTAAGCCCACTGTATGAAACAATTCAAAGCTCTGAAAATCAGTGAAAACCCTAATTTTGATTGACTGTCAAGAAAAGTCCGTTTGTCCGATTCTTGAGCCAGTTTGAGAAGTCAGGAAATGTTTGAAGCTGAGATTTCTTGTGGAAAAGCGCGAGGGCAAATTTTGGGGTACAACAGTTGCCCCTGTTCAATCTTCTTTGACCTGAAGAGTTAGATTGGCAAGTTTGCCTTTCGCGACTTGAAGGTAAAAGGAGATTGGACACTAATGTGCCCAGAAAATTTGCGCTCGTCGATGTGACGGTGGAGGTGAATGGGCTTAAAGATGCCATTTGGTGATGGGCTTAAAGATGCCACCTGGTGCGAAAGAATTTGTCGGGGGATGGGCTTAGAGATGCCATCTGAGAATGGGCTTACAGATGCCATCCGGCGACTACTGGTAGGAGAATGGGCTTATAGATGCCATATGGTGATGTTGAACGGCAGGTCAATGGTGAGTGGACGAGTATCAGAAGGGCATCCCTGTTTTGGAATATCTCTGAATTGGGGTCTGAACAAGCAACAGATTGATGTCCGTGTCTGGAGAATCTGTAAACTATTTTCAGGAGTTGGGACTGAACAAGCAATGGAGCAGCATCCGTTGTTGGGAAGCGTCTGTAACCGGTGTAAGGTTTCTGCCGATGCGTCTGAATGAATCTGGAATAAGTATCAGAATGTCGCCGTGTCCGGATCACATCTGAACTATTTTTGGATGAATCTCAGGAGATGATCTGTGTCTGTCGACTGATCTTACCTGAAAAGGTAAAGGGTTAGCTGTATGTAATGTTATGATGCATGATGCAATGCATGTGACATTTAATGTTTATGAATGTGATGGATGCGCATGTAAGCTGATGAGCTAATCTCGCCAAGGATACATGATTCCGAGATGGCTGAAGATAAAAGCGTCTTGACCGCTGCCGGGGAAAACAAATCCTTGGCTGTTGCTGGGGAAGAGAATTCCTGATGACCTCTACTGGGGAGTTCCAACTAGTAGACTCATGCCAGGGAGACCAGATTTGAGAATCGTCAGCTTGATGGGAAGTAACTCTGGAGACTTCACTGGGGAATTCAAGATTTGTCCTTCCGAAACTCTGTGGGGAGAAGGTTTAAAAGTCTGACTCCGCTGGGGATTGTCCACTTGAAGCTCTTGATCTGCTGGGGATACTGAAGCTTAAACTCTGAGGGGGATTGAATTCCTGAGGATTCCATGGCTGGGGATTTCCAAAGATAAGTTACTGCTGGGGAATTTTGATGAACTCCGCTGGGGATAGGGAGAATTCTGGGGAATGCGATCTTCCGTGGTTGTTAGCTTGAGAAAAATCTGAACAAGTGATAGGTTAACATCCGTTTACTTGGAGAACCCGTGAACTATTTTCAGAAGTCTTGAAGTTGAATCAGTAATAGAGCAGCATCCGTTGTTGGGAGGCTTCTAAATTCAAAGGTGCATCTGAACAAGCTGATAGATTAACATCCGTTACTTGGGAAGAATCCATGAACTGTTTTCAGAAGTCTTGAGAAGAATCTGAACAAGTGCTAGGTTAACATCCGTTTACTTGGAGAACCCGTGAACTGTTTTCAGAAATCTTGAAGTTGAATCAGTAATAGAGCAGCATCCGTTGTTGGGAGGCTTCTAAATTCAAAGGTGCATCTGAACAAGCTGATAGATTAACATCCGTTACTTGGGAAGAATCCATGAACTGTTTTCAGAAGTCTTGAGAAGAATCTGAACAAGTGATAGGTTAACATCCGTTTACTTGGAGAACCCGTGAACTGTTTTCAGAAATCTTGAAGTTGAATCAGTAAAGAGCAGCATCCGTTGTTGGGAGGCTTCTAAATTCAAAGGTGCATCTGAACAAGCTGATAGATTAACATTTGTTACTTGGGAAGAATCCATGAACTGTTTTCAGAAGTCTTGAGAAGAATCTGAACAAGTGATAGGTTAACATCCGTTACTTGGGGAACCCGTGAACTGTTTTCAGAAATCTTGAAGCTGAATTAGCCATAGAGTCGCATCCGTTGTTGGGAAGCGTCCGTAAACTAAATTCAAAGGTTGCATCTGAACAAGCTGATAGATTAACATCCGTTACTTGGGAAGAATCCATGAACTGTTTTCAGAAGTCTTGAGAAGAATCTGAACAAGTGATAGGTTAACATCCGTTTACTTGGAGAACCCGTGAACTGTTTTCAGAAATCTTGAAGAGGAACCGGTGTAGGGCTTCCTGATGATGAGCTTGTGTAAAACTGCATCGGGAACTTGAGAAGGAACCTGTGTAGGGTTGCTTCATGATGAGTCCGTGTAAAACTGCATCGAGAACTTGAGAAGGAACCTGTGTAGGGTTGCTTCATGATGAGTCCGTGTAAAACTGCATCGAGAACTTGAGAAGGAACCTGTGTAGGGTTGCTTCATGATGAGTTCGTGTAAAACTGCATCGGGAAGTTGAGAAGGAACCTGTGTAGGGTTGCTTCATGATGAGTCCGTGTAAAACTGCATCGAGAACTTGAGAAGGAACCTGTGTAGGGTTGCTTCATGATGAGTCCGTGTAAAACTGCATCGGTTTTGAACACTTTTGACATTCGAATGCCCCAAGTGGTGAAGAAGGAATCTTGAATCAGATTACTCTGCATATTGAGATATTTCTTGAAATCTTGACTGGACTGCCCCAGGTTAATTGAACTTTGAAAGATCTGCTGGATCTTGACTGGACTGCCCCAGGTTAATTAGATTGTGACATGTCATGCCCCTTTGTTGATAGGAGATTTGATGGAAGTGTCATCCATTTGAAGTGATTTTGACTTACTGAGAGAGTTTTCGTTCCTCCGAACATTCGCTGTATGAACTTCTTCGCTGTCAAACAAGAGGGGTTAAATGCAGACAGCGATATTCGAATAATGCAAAGTTTATGTTTGTCTCGAAGTTTTGAAAAATGCGTTTTTAGCAGAAAATTTTTCATAAGACAAGCTGACACACGATTTAGAGCAAAGCCCTACAGGAGTCAGGATACCTTTTGTAACAGTATGCTTTCGAACTAACCCATGCTTCAATTAGGACTTTTGAAGGGTTGTAACGTGGCCTGGTTCACGGTTTAAGAAACAAAGGATAAAGGCTCAAAGTATATTTGTACCCACCCACTCTTCGTGATGTTCTTCAACCTAAGCTCAGTTAATTGTGCGTCGCACTCTGTTTTGAGTTTGGAACGACTTTTGGGCGATGGTTCACCAGTTTGAATTTGGGAGACAGTCATCATCTCCTTTTTCTTTTTCAACACTTTTCATGTTGTTGAGGGTTTTGTAATGACCTCACTATTTTGATTTTGATTTGTTATCCCTAACTTTTGCCTGACTGTTACCGTTTTCGGGATTACTGTCAGCGGGATGCCCCAGCTTTCCTAAGCCTCCTTCATAGGTTTTGGCTTGGTGGGCTTTTCTCTTTTGAGAGATTGACTGTCTATGTGATAGGGAACCACCCTTGTCTTTTGATTCCGAAGGAATGCTTTCTTTTTCGACGTCGTTCGTTGTATTACGAACTGAGAGTTTGCGACTTCAATGCGCGTTCTCTTTTGAATTAACTGAGAGACTACCCTGCCCCAGGTTTATATCAAAGGTTTTGATTGTTTAGAACGGGAAACTCCTACTTCTTTGGCTCGAAGGGGTTGACTAGGGATTAACTTCCTTATAACTCCAGTGTTTGGGAATTGAAAGAAATGCCTGTACATCATCAGCAAAGTCTGTTCAAAAGCATACTGTATAAGATCACGGTATTGTTTCGTCATCCTCCCTCTAAAGGCTTGCAGCTTTTTATCAAGAGTCCAATATCATAAAGAAAAGCATAAGAATAGTGAAACGAATGGATGAATTCAAGACAAACATATGCAATGCATTAATGAAAACAGAGTTTAACATCAACAGATAATTGTTTGACAGCAAAAGAAATTACAACTTTGAAAATTCAAAAAGAAGCAAAAGTCTTTCAGTTTCGAGCTTCGTCACTTCAAGCGGAGAACCCTTTAACGGAATATCTTCATCTCGCCGTCTGGCATGAATTCCAGCACCCCAATGTCAATCAGATCTTGAATCTTGTTTTTCAAGGCCCAACAGTCGTCAGTGTCATGCCCCGGACCATAGGAGTGGTAGGCACACCTCCTATTGGGATGATAGGTAGGAGCGGAAGTGTTGGGATTCCGGGGAGGATCCTTTAGAGTAAGTAGGTTGACCTCCAACAGGCGCTTCAATATGAAGGACGATGGTATCTCAGTCTCAGAGAAACGTCTCCCAGGTACATTTTGCTTGCGCCGATTTCCTTGTTGATGCTGGCGAGGTTGTTGATGGGTTTGTGACCCTGAAGCATGCAAAGGAGCCTTCCCTTTGTCCTCTTGAGTGGAAGGAGGTTGAGCGGCGACTTGCTTTTCAACCTTAGATGTCTGCCCCAGTTGGTTGTTCCGAAGCAGTTGATTGACGAGAACCCCGAGCTTTTCTTGTTTTTGAGCCAAGTCTTGGATGAGAGCCCTCTGACTCGCCAACTCTCTTTTCAATATGGCTACTTCAATGTGTAGCTCCCACTGGTTACCTCTGTCGTTCCTAGGACTTCCCACGATCATGCCCCTGGCGAGGAGCGTTTTGACCTCTTCTTGCCCCTTGGATAGGTTCAAGAACATCTCTTGAAGTTGAGCGCTTTGGGCTTGGAGGCCCTGGAGAGTCTGTTCTAGAGCCATCTCTTACTGAAATAAACAGTAGGAGAGTAAGGAAACCTGGAAAAGAAAAGATTGTTAAAATGAAATGCATGACATGTGGATGTATGCTTTCAAGGATCTCTTGGGGTAAACACAAGAGAATGTTAGAGGTTGAACTTTGCTCTCGGATTGGAGATCTCTGCATCGGTGGACGTCCTTCCACGAGAATCAAGCTCACCATGTCAAGTGGGTCATAGCCACTGATTCAAGTTGTTGTTCTCGACCTTTGTTTGGAGAGCTTTGTGTTGGTGGATGTCTTTCCATGAGAATCAAGCTCACCATGTCGAGTGGGTCATGGCCACTGATTCAAGTTGTTGTACTTGAACTTTGACTGGATTGGTTAGAGGAGAGACCTCTTGCCCCTTGATAGATGTCTGGTTCAACGTAACCCTGCATCAACAGAACCCTCGAGCTCCTTGAAATGGTTATTGAAAATGCTAAAATGTTATGGTATGATGTCATGATGTTATGTACATGTATGCACAAGCAAGTAAGTGTATATACAGGCAAACAATATTCACACAAAGCACACAAGGCCTTAAGTTTAGGCTTGCATGAGGTTCAGGTGCTACCCTCTTTCAGTTTGTTGGTTAAAACCTGTCCTATCAAAAGTAACCGGGTTCTAGAGGTCCCAATATCACTGGATTGCTTTCATTGTTCATCGTTTCGATTTAGCCACTGACTGGCGATCAAAATATCCCAAGAAAACGACCCTCAATTGAGTGTAGTATCGAGTATCAACCGACTTCGGAGTACACCAAAGTAGTCATCTCACTACCCTAAAGAGGCCAAGATGGTTCAATTAAGGTTCCTAAGGTCTGTTGATGCTTTACGACACCACATGGAGGCCCCGTACTCTCCTTGATTGACTCAAGGGTTACCGGTACACACCAAAGTGCCACATCAACGTAGCAGACTGCTTCAACCATGTCGGTATACCCCGCACAGTTCCCTCACAGCCTTGTTGCTACCTAAAAGGGTTTCCCCAGATCCGGGTTAGGATCTATAAAAACTTCCGATACAAAGCCCACAAATGTAAAGCAAACAAAGCAATCAATTGAAAGTAAAGGTGATCTAAACCCTAAGGTAACCCCACTTAAAAAGAATGTCCCCAGCAGAGTCGCCAGTTCTGTGATACGGTGGGAGAACTGACTTGAGTTTTGCGTTCGTATTCGCACTTGTGCGGTTAGCAAGAGTCGCCACCGACTTTTTATTTTATCCTAAAGGAAAGGTTAAAAAAGCACAGCAAAAACCTTTTGAGATATTTCGTGGGTTCGGGGGGTAGATTATGAAAAGGGAAGGTATTAGCACCCTTTTCATCCATGGTTATCCATGGGCTCTTAGTTACTTGGTTTTTTAGATCACTTGCCTTGTTTTTCGATTGCTTGAAATGGTGCTTTATGTGTGGGTGCTTTTTGGAAATGTTTTGGAAAAAGATGCCTTGTTTTAGGCTAACCTTGTAATAATTCTTTACTCGAATGTTTTACAAAGGTGCATATCTTTTCGAAAAGATGTTTCAAAAGTTTGAAAAGTTGATTTTTGAAAGTGTTGTGGATTGTGGTTTTTGAAAAGAAGGCAAGTGTTTTTGCAAGTTTGATCTCAAGTAACTAAGAGTTTTGTCTACCCTATTGTACTCAAAGGTTTTTTGTCATGTTTTAACCCCTTTTAACAATTTTGTTCTACCATTGAAATTGGTAGATAATCTTGCGTTTAGGAAGTTTATTCGGGACGGGCGCGGGTCATCGTATGGACCATGAATGCAATGGTGCCAAGTGTCTTTGGCAATTTGCTTGAAGGGACTTGATCATTTTGATAGGCGACTTTCGAAAGCGTCATCGAGGGACTTATGATCATTTGATTCGTTTTGCCCAAAGATACTCGACGTGCAAGCATGGCCCATTTTGGAAGGCAACATGTGGGATTACCCTAGGGGGTGCAAGTGTGATTGTGTATTGATTACATGTATTTGCCTTGTATTAGGTTATCTAGCGTTTGATTTTATGTACATACAAACCCTAGGTCTAAACATGGTATAATTGGAAAACTGTAAATTGCGGAATGTAAATCTACGCTATTACAAAATGGTGTCAGGGAGTGGGGATATAAATGTACAAGGGGATAAGACTTATAGTACCCAATAATTTACAACCAAATCGAATGTGCGATCAATATGTAAATATCAAATATACAAATATAAGATAAAATGTGTATAGGGCAATGTGAATGTATAAGTGTACAAGTGTATATGTATGTGTAAGTGTACGTGTAATTATGTACAAGTGCGAAGTGTGAAGTTGAATCGTATTAGGGTTTGACTTAGAGAAATGTTTTAAATGAATTTTTTGTATGTTTAATTATGTACAAAAGAAAAATGAAGTGCTTTGATTAGAATGTTAAGTTTTAATTGAAAAAAGTATTTTAGTCAAAATGTTTGTGAATTTCAATATTAAAAGATGTATTGAATTATTATGTACAAAAATGTATATTAACTAAAAAAAGAGTTTACTTTTAATTATGTATGAAAGATGTATAATATGTACAAATATGCATTTTAATTAAAAAAGGTATCTTCAATTTAATCATGTATATATAAAAAAGAAAAGATAATATATACAAATGTATTTCAAAAAAATGTTTTTAAGTTTAATTTGTGTATAAAAAGTATTTTGATTAAGAAAAAGTATTGTCAAATTTAATTTATATGATATGTACAAAATGAATGTGCTAAAATGTATGTACAAATATCTTATCTAAAAAATGTCTTAACCTTATGATAATAATAAAAGCATTTTATTTAAGTTAGTATTTTTTCAAGGAATAAAAGATATTGCTTTTATAAAATAAAAAGAATGGTTAGTGTTTTATATAAAAAAAAGAGGAAGTAAGTATTGTTTATGTATAAAAATGAGATTAGTATTTAATGTTGTAAAGAAAAAGAAGAGAAGCAATTTTAATGGGCTCTTGAGGAGATTAGCAGCGGGTCTGGCCCAAGGTTTGAAACAGAATTAGGGTTAGGCAATTGTTTGTTCAATTGGAAACGCGGTAGGGTTTGAACGGCGCCGCTCACTGAGTTCCGTTTCCTTCCTCGTTCATTCTTGAGTGCTTCTCTTTGCTTCGAGGCCACCAGCGCTACCCCTACATTTCCTCCTCCTTCCAGCTCGAGTTCAAAGGCCTCAATACAAAAAGGTTCGCTTTAGATGTTTTCTGATTCTTTTCTCTTTTATGAATTGCATGCATTATTTGATTCGAATTTGATTCTTAAGTTTGTATTGCTATGGAGGTGATGGAGAAGAAAGAGGGAGAAACAACTGACTACCTGACTTGGAGAAGGAGGGAAGGTGGAGAAGTAGCGCTCAGGAGGCCGGAGCGGCGAAGGGAGATGCTTTGCTTCGGGTACTTTCGTTCCTTTGATATAGTTAGGGTTTGATGATGACACGTACTGAGAAACCCTAATTCCTCACTTCTTTATCTCTTCTACTTTATGTCCCTTTGAACTGTTGGTTGCTTTCTCGGACGATTTGCCTATGTGTGCTTTGAGTATTTGCTTGAGATGCCCAGTGATGATCTCTGAGATCTGAGGGCCTATGTTGCCTGAGTTGCTTCTTTCTCTCTCGTGTTGCCCTGTGATGACTTGCTTGAGTATTGTTCCACTTTCGTTTCTTTTTTCTGATTTGCCTATGAAGAAGCTTGCTTCTGAGGCTCTCTTGATGCTTTTGAATTGTTGCCTTGAGTGTTTAGAACATTGCTATCTTGATGTTGCCTTCTGAGATACCTAAAGCTTTTGCCCAATGATGTTATACTGAGGGCCTGGAACCTTTGTGTGCTTTGATCATGCTTGAGATTGGGTGTTTGGTTCAGTTTGAAACAAAGGTTCAGGTTTGATAGGTTTTAACTGGTTTTGCAAGGTTATGGTGTTTGTATGTTTGGGTGATGCAAGGTTCAACACAGTTTTCTTTGGCTAGGTTTGGATGATGGCTATGGTTTGCTTCAGTTTTGATAAGCTCAGTACGTTTTGTATTTTTTTGAATGTTGAGGCAGGGTATTGGCGAAGTTTTGACAGCAAGTTTCTTGACTTTGAAGATTGTTGTTGTTTTTTTTTGGTTTTTTAACTTTGACAGGTTCAGTGTGTTTATGTTATGGGTTTGAGGATGGGTTTGGATATGAGAGGATGTTGGTATGGTGAGGTTATTGGTGGTTTTGGTTATGGTACTGGTGCTTATGCTGGTTCAGTTTTTGTATATCAGGTTTTTAGGCTTTGGTTTTAGATGTGCTATGTGTTTTTGCCATTCTGGACAGTAGGCTTTGGCTTGAGTTTGTATATTTTCTTTCTTTTGCCCTCTTCTCTCTGCTCTACTGTCTCTTCTGAACTGATATCTTGAACTGTTTCATTGGCCTTTGTGTCTATCCTGTACTGAGGCAGAGTTGGTGTTTTGTATATTTTTCCTCTGTATCTCCTGCCTACTGTCTGCTGTGTACTGAGCTTTTCCCTTTTTGATTTTGTATATCTCTCTTTTGCTATCTTGCTGAACTGTCTTCTGAACTGCTGAACCATGCCTAATCCTGCCTATGCTTTATCTCTTTTTCTTCTCTCCTAGTACAGTTTTGAATTATTATATGATTTTATTCTGTACTTGCTCTGAAGGGGTTTGACTAGGGAAATGATGAAAAAAAACTCTTGCATAAAACACTATTGCATCTTTATCTCCAGCTTTTGTGCTTTGCTCTGACTTTGCATTTCTTTGATATCTTGGGACTTTGTGATATGTCCCATATCTTTATTTGACAGCCTGTATGCTTGTGACAGCAAATGCACTTTTGAAATCTTTGATACCTTTGGCATTGGACTTTCAGTTTAGTTTTGAATGGGAAGTTTGGATTTGAACTATATGGTTTGGAATTGGAAATTGAGATTCTTATGTAGCTTGAATTTTATAACTTATGCATTTTTGACATTTGCATTCATGAAATAAAATAATCTTCCCTCTCTGTGAACCGGGAGAAATCCCGTGATTTGCAGAGAGGGTCAACTGATCCCAGTCAGTGGCCCCTAATGATGAGCAATTTTTAACTGTCTTTTTCAATTTTAATGCTTTCTGACTTTTCTTATTTCTTTTTGCAGATGAAAGATGGAATGCCGGAGCGGAGTGAAGAACGAAGAGTATTTAGAAAATAGGATAGTTTTTTCATTCTATGTAATATTTAAATTAAATGTAAATTATTGTCTGTAACAACAATTTGTAAATAATTCAAATATCAATAAAAATCCAAATTATCCAATTGGTTCCATTTTCTTTATTGCTTATTTATTTATTTAAAATTCTTAGAATTAAAACAATTGAAAAATAAATTCAATCATTTAATTTCAGAATAATAAATAACTAAAATAAAACAACATTGATCCAATAAACCTGTCTTATCCAACATCCAAAGCAAAGCAGCAATTAACCCAGATAGACTGATCAAACACATGAACACTGTGAATCCAATACTGCATCTTGTATCTGACTGGCCCAATCAAAACGTACTGAATTCAAACTACTGTCTCTTTTACTGATTAAACCAAGATAACGCGACTTTTAATCCGAATCTTGAAATAAACCGCAAAGTGCGGTGGAATTCAAATTCTTCTGAGAATATGCCCATAAAACCCTAATTCCCGATTAAATGCCAAATCACGCTCGCTTGATCAAAATTGAACCAAAAACCAACCAAACCCTAAGCCCACTGTATGAAACAATTCAAAGCTCTGAAAATCAGTGAAAACCCTAATTTTGATTGACTGTCAAGAAAAGTCCGTTTGTCCGATTCTTGAGCCAGTTTGAGAAGTCAGGAAATGTTTGAAGCTGAGATTTCTTGTGGAAAAGCGCGAGGGCAAATTTTGGGGTACAACACTCCCCATTGTCCTAATATTTCCTTAAGATCATCCATGTCAAGTTTCAAGCCTTGCGGAAGAAGTTTGCTTAGTCAATCAGTCAAATGCCTGAAAATCAACTGTACTAGGTCAAAAGTTAACTGTGGCCCACATACAGTCAAACTTCAAGATTTTTGGTAAACATCCTAATTTTGAAGTATTATTCATCATGTGACCAAGGTTTAATCATGATTCCTCAAGGATTTCTCACCATTCATCAAAACCCAAAAGTTGCTAAATTAGGGTTTTGTAGGAAAAGTCAGCTCAACTTTGACCTAGCATAACTTTCTCATACTTTATCAGAAATGACCCATACAAAGCTCATTTTTAAGAGGATGCAATTCACTACAATTCATCTTCATCTCCCAAGTTCAGAATATTCACTCACAAAAAGATATGAATTTTGACATTATAGGTCCTTTTGAAAAGTCAACAAAAACACCTTTTGGGTCAAAGCTTCATACATGAACATGGAAGCCTCAATTGAGATGAGACCAAAAGGTTTGCTTAGAGGATATCCTAATATTTCTAAAAAGACCAAGAACACCTCTCTAGGGTCAAAATTGAGAGAGTTATGCATTGTCTAAGTTGACCATTTTTGCAAAATTGCCAAAAGTCAAATGTGCTCAAATTTGCATTTTTTTGCTAAATGGGCCTAACTTTTTATGTTTGCACCTCACTTATAACATGGTCCATGACCCAAATGTTTACTCACATGTTATTTGCTTCATTACTTATTTTATTTTAATTTTTCATTTATTAAAAATTGAATTAAATCAAATAATTGGTAAATAATGGCAAAGATTTGTTTTGATTGGATTTTTGGACAGAATCACAAGCTCATAATGCTGGCATATCAGAATCAAATCATATCAAAGCTAATTGGAACGAGCATGGCATGATTAGGCCAAATTTGGAAGGATATCATACAACATGAAAACCAAATCAAATCTTGAAAATTTGCAAAGATACTAGTGGTTTTTACAACCCTAATTCACTCTAGTACAAATACATAATGCAGCCAAGGCAAGAAAGAAGAGGTTAGAAGCGTGAAACTGTCAAAAGAAGATTCAAAACTTTGGACAAAAAGGGTGAGATTGAAATCCATATTAGATCCGTCCTCAAGGAGTTTCAAGGCTAGCAATACATTCCTAGGCATCTCAGGAAGCTTCTCCAATCAATTGCACGCCCCTACACGTCCAGAATCACTCCCTATCACTCTCACGTTTTGCAAAATTATCCAAATTCGATTACTGTAATTCTTGCATCTTTAGCATGTTTAAGTTACGTATTTGTGTTTATCATCATGTTTGCAATGTTTCTGGATAGTTTGATTTAAGTTACAGTGCAGGAACAAGCTTTTGCCATTGTTAGGGTTTCGTGCTCCAATTTGGGGTTTTGGGTTTCAAGCAAAATTAGGCCTTCGTATTCTTGCTTGTTGGGTCGTCCTTGGATCCATAAGGCTGGGGCAGTTACTTACACACTCCATCAAATGCTGAAGTATCTGGTGAAGGGGAAGATTGTCACAGTGCAAGGTGAAGAAGAGTATATGGTGAGTCATCCTAATTCCTTCCGCTATGTAGAGATGGACGGGGAGTTCATAGAAACTCCTTGTCAGAACTTTGAAGAGGTCCCTCAATTCTCGGCATCAACTAAAGTCACTACCAATAAACCTCTGTTGAAGATGGCTTCTCTCAAGGATGCCAGAGTTGTGGTTGAAGAAGGTGGGTGTACCAATTGGGGTCAGCTCCCTGATTTCAATCACAAAACTGACAAATTTGCTTTGGGCTTTACTACAGGGGCTCAAAGGGCTGTTAGGCGCGCTCAGATTGGAAGACCTCCTCTACACATCAGCAATTGGGGAGTTAATGCAATTGAAGACAGTGAAGAAGATTCAGACATCGATAGCTGGATCTACCCAACAACCAACGGTGGACTGAATAATTGGATGGCTAGGGACTTCATACCTGTTTCTTTTATTCCGCAGTAATTGACTCATTTGTTTTAAGATTTGTAATAAACAATTTGAAACTTTACGGCCTGGTGCCTTGCCTGAGGCACCTTGGCTTTGCTTGTGAGGGATTATTATTTGTCATTTAATATATCATTAATAAAGCATTGGACGTTTCTTGCATTACCAATTTTGCGATCCTTGTTTTTTCTTTTTTTTTCTGTCTCTCACTTTATCAAAACAGTTATTCTCTTACACACACTCACGTATCAGACTGCAGATCCATATCCACTCTGGATCCCATCGATAACAACTCTGCTACTGCCAGTTATGACTTCCAAAATCCGATCAACCAAGCCGAGGACGAAGGTGAGGATGATTGTGAGGTGCCTCGAGAACTCGCTAGACTATTACAGCAGGAAGAAAGGGCCATACAGCCTCATGAAGAGCCAGTTGAGTCAATGAATTTGGGTACATAGGAAGACAGGAAAGAAGTTAAAATAGGTGCGAACCTGGAGCCTAGTGTCAAACAACGGTTAATACAGATGCTACACGACTATGTTGAGATCTTCGCCTGGTCCTATGAAGACATGCCTGGTTTGGACACTGATATTGTGTTACATCGGCTTCCGACTAAAGAAGACTTCCCTCCGGTAAAGTAGAAGGTCCGCCGTATGCATCCTGAAATGTCAGAAAATCAAGGCAAAGGTCATGAAACAGTTCGACGCGGGATTCTTAGTTGTCACTTCTTATCCATAGTGGGTTGCCAACGTTGTTCCGGTACCTAAGAAGGACGGTAAGGTACGAATGTGTGTGGACTACAAAGATCTGAATATGGCAAACCCCAAGGATGACTTCCCACTTCCTCACATTGATGTTCTAGTCGACAACACCGCGCAGCATAAGATCTTCTCCTTCATGGATGGTTTTTCTGGCTACAACCAGATCAAGATGGCTTCTGAGGACATGGAGAAGACAACCTTTGTTATGCAGTGGGACACCTTTCTGTTATAAGGTAATGCCTTTTGGGTTGAAGAATACTGGGGAAACTTATCAATGCGCCATGGTCGCTTTGTTCCATGATATGATACACCACGAGATCGAGGTTTATGTTGATGGCATGACAGCTAGGTCCCAGACTGAGGAAGAGCACCTTGATCATCTCTAAAAACTGTTTGACAAGTTGAAGACGTACAAGCTGAGGTTGAATCCGAACAAGTGTACCTTCGGGGTAAGGTCTGGTAAGCTTCTGGGTTTTGTTGTCAGTGACAAAGGTATTCAGGTGGACCCTGCAAAGGTAAAATCCATACAAGAGATGTCGGCTCCCTGCACAGAAAAGTAAGTTAGAGGTTTTTTGGGACGCCTGAATTACATCGCCAGGTTCATTTCACATTTGACTGCTACTTGTGAGCCAATCTTCAAGCTGCTGAAGAAAGATCAAGTGGTATAGTGGAATGATGAATTCCAGACCGCTTTCGAAAGAATCAAGGAATACCTTCAAGAACCACCAATTTTGATGCCTCCAGTTGAAGGAAGACCTTTGATATTATACTTGACAGTGCTAGACAATTCAATGGGGTGTGTGTTGGGGCAGCATGACGAGTCTGGTCGAAAAGAGCATGCAATTTATTACCTTAGCAAAAAGTTTACCGACTGTGAGACCCGATACTCATTGCTCGAGAAAACTTGTTGTGCTTTGGCATGGGCTGCTCGTCGACTGAGACAATATATGTTGACTCACACTACCCTGTTGATATCAAAGATTGATCCGATCAAGTATATTTTCGAGAAGCCCGCCTTATCCGGAAGAATAGCAAGATGGCAGATGATCTTAACCGAGTACGACATCCAATACACAACCCAAAAAGTAATCAAGGGGAGCGTATTCACAGATCATTTGGCGCATCAGGTCGTGGATGACTACCAGTCCATGAATTTCGAATTCCCGGATGAAAATATCATGTTGGTAACCGACTGCGAAGAACCTGGACCGGATGAAGGACCTGAGGAAGGATCCCGATGGTCTATGTATTTTGATGGAGCCTCAAATGCATTGGGTAACAGCATTGGCGCTATAATTATATCTCCTGAGGGATGTCATACTCTGTTCACCTCCCGATTATATTTTAACTGCACCAACAATATGGTGGAGTATGAAGCGTGTATCATGGGTCTTCGAGCATCTATTGACCTAAGGATTAAGTTCTTGAGTGTATTCGGAGATTCTGTTCTGGTAATAAGTCATATCAAAGGCGAGTGGGATACGAAGCACCCGAATCTTATTCCTTACAAAGAGTATTTTTTGACATTGCTCCCACACTTTGAGGAGATAACCTTTGAACATTTCCCACGAGAAGAGAACCAGTTGGAGGACGCGCTAGCTACCATGTCCTCTATGTTCAAAGTCAGGTGGGACAATGAAGCTCCCCATATTACCATTGAGAGGTTGGACGAACCCACACATTGTTGTGACATTGAGACTGAAGAGGTAGCACACAAACCCTAGTTCCACGAGGTAAAGATGTATCTCGAGGCTCAAGAATACCCCGAGGGGGCATCTGTTAATGATAAGAAATTTATGAGAAGGTTCACTGCAAAGTTCTTCATCAGTAATGGGATCCTCTATAAGCGTAACCATAACTCCACACTACTGCGATGTGTAGACAAGAGCGAGGCAGAAAGGATCATGGCAGAGTTACATGAAGGTACCTTCGGAACTCATTCCAGTGGACATACCATGGTGAAGAAAATCCTACGGGCAGGATATTACTGGTCCACCATGGAAGTCGATTGTTATCAGCACTCTCGAACTTGTCATAAGTGCCAAGTTTATGCTGATAAGGTGTATATACCTCTGGTTCCCCTGAATGTCTTGACAGCTCCTTGGCCCTTTGCAATGTGGGGCATCGACATGATAGGCGAGATTAGACCTACTGCGTCTAACGGGCATCGCTTCATTCTGGTAGCAATTGATTACTTCACGAAGTGGGTTGAGGCAGCTTCCTTTGCTACGGTAACCAAGAACGTCGTGGCGCGATTTATCCGACACAATCTGATATGTCAATATGGTGTACCCGAGAGGATTATTACTGACAATGGTACAAATCTCAATAACAAGATGGTCACCGAGCTCTACAAATAGTTCAAGATTCAGCATCATAACTCTTCTCCCTACCGGCCGAAGATGAATGGGGTTGTCGAAACAGCTAACAGGAACATCAAAAAGATTGTGCAGAAGATGAAAATGACATACAAAGACTGGCATGAAATGTTACCATTCGCTCTTCATGGGTACCTTACCTCAGTACGAACATCGACATGGGCAACACCCTACTCTTTGGTGTATGGCATGGAGACAGTCCTACCCATCAAAGTATAGATACCCTCTCTCAGGATTATGAAGGATGCGGGTTTGAACGAAGACGACTGGATCCAAACTCGACTTGATCAGCTGAATCTAATCGATGAAAAGAGACTTACTGCTATCTGTCATGGTCAAACGTATCAAAAGCGAATGATCAAGGCTTTTAACAAGAAAGTCAGACGTCAAGAATATCAAGGCAGGGATCTAGTGATCAAATGCATCATACTACCACAAAGTGATCTCAGGGGCAAATGGACCCCCATATACGAAGGGCCATTTGTGGTTAAGAACATTTTCTCGGGAGGAGCTATGATTCTAACCACCATGGATGGTGACGACCTTCCTCACCCTGTCAATGCAGACATAGTGAAAAGATACTACACATAATCAAAGACCCGCTAGGTTGACTGGCCTAGGCAAAAATAAGGGCTTCCCGGCGAACCAAAAGGGTTCGGGCAAAAGTAAGGGATGAAAATGAAAAAAACTGTACACCCGGCAAGTCGAAAACCTGAAAAGGCGACTTGGGCAAAAAAGGGTATCCCGGTGGACTGAAAACCTGAAAGGGCGGTCCAGGCAAAAATTAGGGATCGAAGCGTAACACTGTGTCTCATTGGATCATCTTGCAACCAGACTTCAGTATCGACCATCAAGCTCAGACGGCGCCAATCAATCTGATCTACCTTCGACCAAGTAGCAAGGTGATGAGACGCTTGAAGATATAAAGGCAATAGCAGAGTTGGAACCCAATGGGGTCGTTTCACATAGCTATTTTTCTTTCTTTTACACAAATTGTATAATTTCTTTCTTTCGGCGGCGTTCTCTTACTAGGGCGTCATCCTCTTTGTACAAAATGCATATTACAGGCCATCTTCAAGAAATCAATACAATCCATTTTCACAAGAAATTTCAATTTGTTTTTACTTTTTCTATTTTGTTTTGCAAGAACGTCCAATGATTCATTTTTTATATATGCATTTGAAAATAATTATTGCTCATAAATATTTACATAAGAAACAAAGACGATTACTCGTAATTCCAGGAACAGGAAAAAACAAGAAATGCCCAAACCTTACAGTTACTCTTCCCATCAGGTACCGGGATAGAGCCAGCTTGAAAACATGAGTAGTGGTACATACACTCCCCACAGAGTAAAAAGTATCCAAAGACAGCGACGTTAGCTTTCCTGAACAGGACATAACTTACCCCAGCTGAGGTTCACAATCGCGAGTGAGTCAGTAAATTTTCCCCAAGCAGAGTTTATTTCTCTCACAAGCGGAAATTCAATCTCCAACAAAATTCATTATCACCAGCAACGGAAATTCATCCCCAGCTAAGTTTTATTTCTCCAAGTCAGCAGATCTATCACCTGAGTATCTCCTCTCCAACAGAGTTATTCCCCACAGAGTTATCCTCAAAAAGGGTCTCTTCTGGCAGAATATTCATCAGTCGAATGGATGTGAATCCCCAGCTATTCATCTTTGTTCATCATCCCCAACAGAAGTAGAGGAACTATGGTTTTTTACAGCAGACAAGAATACCATTTCTTTTACGCTCCAAACAAGCAGTCAGGGATTTATTTTCCTAGACTCATATTATTATGTTGGCATTTCATGTTCATACATCATGACATGTGCATACATTACATATAACATAATCTCGTTTATTTTTAGAACATCACCTCACAATGCATCTCATGCATCACACATAACTAACCCTGTATTTCTTTCAGGAAAGACATTTATTATCAATTTCCAACAGGTCCATGATCAACACTAGAAGCTAAACAGAGTAATCATCGGTGCGACAAAAGCAACCTCACCCAGGTTCCTCCTGAAGTCCTACACAGACTCATCACAAGGCAACCTTACCCAGGTTCCCTTTACAGTTTTACCCAAACTCACATCGAAGTAACCCTACCATCCAGGTTCCTTCTCACAGCCCTACTACTCAGGCTTTCATATCGAAGTAACCTTATCATCCAGGTTCCTTCTCACAGCCCTACTATCCCGGCTTTTATATCGAAGTAACCCTACCATCCAGGTTCCTTCTCACAGCCTTACTATCCCGGATTTCATATCGAAGTAACCCTACCATCCAGGTTCCTTCTCACAGCCCTATTACCCAGGATTTCATATCGAAGTTACCCTACTATCCAAGTTCCTTCTCACAACCCTACTATCCAGGCTTTCATATCGAAGTAACCCTACCATCCAGGTTCCTTCTCACAGCCTTACTATCCAGGCTTTCATATCGAAGTTACCCTACTATCCAGGTTCCTTCTCACAGCCTTACTATCCAGGATTTCATATCAAAGTAACCCTACTATCCAGGTTCCTTCTCACAGCCCTACCATCCAGGCTTTCATATCGAAGTAACCCTACTATCCAGGTTCCTTCTTACAGCCCTACCATCCAGGCTTTCACATCGAAGTAACCATACTATCCAGGTTCCTTCTCAAGCCCTACTATCCAGGCTTTCATATCGAGGAAGCCCTACCATCCAGGTTCCTTCTCACAACCCTACTATCCAGGCTTTCATATCGAAGTAACCCTACTATCCAGGGTCCTTCTCACAACCCTACTATCCAGGTTCCTTCTTATAGCCCTACCATCCAGGCTTTCATATTGAAGTAACCCTACTATTCAGGTTCCTTCTCACAGCCCTACCATCCAGGCTTTCATATCGAAGTAACCCTACCATCCAGGTTCCTTCTCACAACCCTACTATCTTGGATTTCATATCGAAGTAACCCTACTATCCAGGTTCCTTCTCAAGCCCTACTATCCCGACTTTCATATTGAAGTAACCCTACCATCCAGGTTCCTTCTTACAACCTTACTATCCAGGCTTTCATATCGAAGTTACCCTACTATCCAGGTTCCTTCTCATAGCCCTACTATTCAGGCTTTCATCTCGAAGTATCCCTACTATCCAGGTTCCTTCTCATAACCTTACTATCTGGGTTCTTCCTCTCTTATCCACATACAACAGTCCACAACACTGTAAGACTGGGACCCAATCAAACACAATTAATTTCATATTTCCCCATAAAGTCGCGGTGCAGCATATACTTCGACCAGATACGCAGTTCACTTCTGCTTCCCAAACCAGAGTTATTCCCCAGTAGAGTAACTGACAGCTGAAGCTCCTAAAACTCTATTTCTCCCAAAGATAGAGACCAACATTCCCTAGCGAAGTCCTCCTCAACAACAAGTATACGGGTTCTCGCAAAGGAATCTCTTATGCGATCGACACTTCTTCGGATGGCATCTTTAAGCCCATCTCCGACAATTCTCTAGAAACTATCAAATGGAATCTATAAGCCCATTCCCAATATCCCAAATCAAGTATCACTTCATGCGAGTGCAAATTTATGGGCACTCTAGGGTTCAATCATCTTCCACCTTCAGATTACGAAAGGCAGACGGGCCAATCTACATCTTCAGGTTTAAGAAGATTGAACAGGGGCAGCTATTGTAACCCAAAATTTTCCCTCCCATATTTCTCAACAAATGTCAAGTGAGGTCCCCAAATTGCTCAAGGACGTTCAAGAGTTGACCAGACAAACTCTCTCCTAAGGTAGTTTATCTCAAATTAGAGTTTATATTTTCATTAAGATGTGTGAACCATAAAGGACTCAAATTCTCCCCATTGTCCTAATATGTCCTCAATATCATCCATGTCAAGTTTCAAGCCTTGCAGAAGAAGTTTGCTCAGTCAATCAGTCAAATGCCTGAAAATCAACTTTACTAGGTCAAAAGTTAATTGTGGCCCACATACAGTCAAACTTCAAGATTTTTGGTCAACATCCTTATTTTGAAGTATTATTCATCATGTGACCAAGGGTTAATCATGATTCCTCAAGGATTTCTCACCATTCATCAAAATCCAAAAGTTGCTAAATTAGGGTTTTGCAGGAAAAGTCAACTCAACTTTGACCAAGCATAACTTTCTCATACTTTATCAGAAATGACCCATCTAAAGCTCGTTTTGAAGAGGATGCAATTCCCTACAATTCATATTCATCTCCCAAGTTCAGAATATGCACTCACAAAAATATTTGAATTTTGACAATATAGGTCCTTTTGAAAAGTCAACAAAAACACCTTTTGGGTCAAAGCTTTATACATGAACATGGAAGACTCAATTGAGATGAGACCAAAAGGTTTGCTTAGAGGATATCCTAAGCTTTCTAAAAAGTCCAAGAACAGATCTCTAGGGTCAAAATTGAGAGAGTTATGCATTAGCCAAGTTGACCATTTTTGCGAAATTGCCAAAAGTCAAATGTGCTCAAATTTGCATTTTTTGCTAAATGGGCCTAACTTTTTATGTTTTCACCTCACTTATAACACGGTCCACGACCCAAATGTTCACTCACATGTTATTTTCTTCATTATTTATTTTATTTTGATTTTTTATTTATTAAAAATTGAATTAAATCAAATAATTGGTAAATAATGGCAAAGATTTGTTTTGATTGGATTTTTAGACAGAATCACAAGCTCATAATGCTGGCATATCAGAATCAAATCATATCAAAGCTAATTGGCACGAGTATGGCATGATTAGGCCAAATTTGGAAGGATATCCAACATGAAAACCAAATCAAATCTTGAAATTTGCAAAGATACTAGTGGTTTTTACAAACCTAATTCACTCTAGTACAAATACATAATGCAGCCAAGGCACGAAAGAAGAGGTTAGAGGCGTGAAACTGTCAGAAGAAGATTCAAAACTTTGGAAAAAAAGGGTGAGATTGAAATCCATCTTAGAGTCATCCTCAAGGAGTTTCAAGGCTAGCAATACATTCCTGGGCATCTCAGGAAGCTTCTCCAATCAATTGCACGCCCCTACACGTCCAGAATCACTCCCTATCACTCTCACAGTTTGCAAAATTATCCAAATTCAATTACTGTAATTCTTGCATCTTTATCATGTTTAAGTTACATATTTGTGTTCATCATCATGTTTGTAATGTTTCTGGATAGTTTGATTTAAGTTATAGTGCAGGAACAAGCTTTTGCCATTGTTAGGGTTTCGTGCTCCAATTTGAGGTTTTGGGTTTCAAGAAAAATTAGGCATGATAATGGGTACCATGATGATCAAAGCTTCAAACCCAGTTGATTCATGGTCCCCAATTAAATTTATATTGCGTGTGCTTGATTTTTGAATGACGCGGGTTTCAGCAACGGACTTGTGTCTGTAGGTAAAGCTTCAGAGCCTAAAACGATGGTTCCAGGGAAGAAGACAATAACGTGTCACAACCTGGCTGGCTGGTTTAAATTCTGGCGCGTTATTCTGGCCACTAACTTGTTTTCCAATATATTATTTGTTTTTATTATATTAACAAGTTAACATCCAGAACAGTTGGTCAGAGGAAGGAAGTCAGAAGCTCATGTCCTGGGTTCAATCCCAGGCGCGAGCTTTTGGCATTTTCTCCATTGTTTTCACCAGATCCAACACATACGCCTTCTGAGGATCATCATCTGCTGGATCCATCAGCCAGAACCAAATCCAGTGCACCACACCTTCTGAGGGTCATCATCTGCTGGATCCATCATCCAGAACCAAATCCAACGCACCTCACCTTCTGAGGGTCATCATCTTCTGGATCCATCAGCTAAAACTAAATCCAGCGCACCTCACCTTCTGAGGGTCATCATCTGCTGGATCCATCATCCAGAACCAAATCCAGCGCACCTCACCTTCTGAGGGTCATCATCTGCTGGATCCATCAGCCAGAACCAAATCTTGTGCACCTCACCTTTTGAGGGTCATCATCTTCTGGACCCATCTCCAGCCAGATCTGCTGACAGCAAGCCCATTTGGTTATTTCTACTACTTTTCTTTAATTTCTCTTCTTTAATTATTTTGTTTTTTTTATCAATACAAAAATTATTTTATTAAATTAACCAATCAAAAATCACAAAAAAAAAGATTTATTTTCTTAATAAATGTTTATTTAATTAATTAGTTTAATTAATTTAGGGCAACTTTAATTTCTTTCACAATTAAAATTCAATTAGAAAATTAGGTTAACTCTTGATTTAATTTTTCTTTCTTTCTCAAATAAAATAAAAAAAATACAAAAATAGGTTTTTAAAATGAATTTATTTATTTTTCTTAATTTAAAATTAATTAGAACTTAGGATTTTCTTTTTTTAATTCAATTATTTCATTATTTTCTCAAATAACAAAACATGACAAAAAAACATTTTTTTAATCAATCGCAAATAGGATTAGTCAAAGGGTCAAAACCCTATTCGCCTCGCACTTAATTCGCCGCGCGCTTGTAAACTATTTTGCCAATATTTTTGTAACTGTTCAGGGTTTGTAATAGTTAACTTAGGGTTTTTATTTACTGTTAAATCCCCGGGTTTTTGGCTATGTAATTAATCCCCCTCCCTGAAGCCTTGTAATAGCGTAGGTTTATTTTCTCGCATTTTCAAATTCCTGCAAATATTTAACTGTCTAGATGTATGCTAATAGGATTGTATGGCAAGAATGCATGACAAATTAAAACGGTTAGAAAACCCTAATATGCAAAGATAAATAACTGAAACAAATCACTCGCACATATCACTCTTAGGGTATACTCTCACTTCGGTTGCCTTCAGTAAACGATCATTAAGCATATGGTGACTTAGTGGTAGCCCTCCAGTCTAAAAGATCAAATTGTCCCATTCAAACGTTACCTCGGAAATGTTGCCTCGAAAGATCTTAAGACTCCAAGGTTACTACTAAGGTGTCCTAATATTGCTTTAGTGATCGTACGTCTCTTTCGAATTGACCCTTACAAATTCCAACAACGGTACTACCTATTTCTCAATAGTAGGATAGAGTTGTCTAAAGGAAACAAGAATAGAAACGATCCTTTTTCGAGTAGGTAGATGCTAGTAGGTACTTGCTCAAATCAAAACTTTTCACACTTGCACTCTTCAAACAAATTTTCAAAACAACTTCGTCACACTCTTGAAGACTGATACAAGAGTTATCACGAAGTAAAACTTTTCAAAAACAAAGCACACAAACACAAGAAATTTAAAAATGAGAAAGTACCTAAGAGCCCATGGAAAACCATGGATAGAAAGGGTGTTAATACTTTCCCTTTCTATAATCTACCTCCCGTACTCAAAATCTCGAAAAAGGATTTTTTCTGTACTTTTTTCCTTTCCGGTTGGATGAAATAAAAGTCGATGGCGACTCTTGCTTACCGCGACATTTTGCAAACAAAAAACGCAAACCAGTATTAAATAGTAGGTTCTGCCACCATATCATAATATGCAATGCATATGATTATTTTTGCTTCATTATTCAATATTTCAAGGGATTTATGGTTTATAGGCATATTGCAAACATCAAAGTAATAAAGCTTTTTGAAATACTGAATTTTTTTATTATAATGACTCCAAAATGGATTACAAGTTTCAATGATCTCAAGTAGAAGATGGAAATACAATCTAAAATCCTAAGAAAAAGAACGGATGGAGATCAATTTGTACGCTGGCGCTTCCCTGTGAGCCTGGAAACTTGAGCCTTCAACCTCTAGTTTTCTTTCACATGTCTGATGGAAACCTCCTTCTAATCATCTGAATCAGAAAGTAAGTGACCAACACCTGATTGAGGCCTAGGAGAAAATAAATCCCCTTGCCTCTCCATAGACTCCACTTCTCGACTCTCAAGGATCTCAATCAAGTCGTCTTTCTCCTTCAAGTCTGCTTTATAGGAACTCTCTAAAGTTTGGAACTTGTTCTTCCAAGCATCCTTTTCATGTTGCATCCTCACCAAAGCAAGTTGCAGCTCTTCTAGATCATCTAATAAGGTAGGAGTGGTCTTCACAAATAGATCAGGCATGGGTGTCTCCCAGGTGTGATACGGTGGGAGAACTGACTATGGTTTTGCGTTTGTTTTCGCAAATGTTTCGGTTAAGCAAGAGTCGCCACCGACTTTTTATTTTATCCTAAGGAAAGGTTTAAAAAGCACAGCAAAAACCTTTGAGATATTTTCTTGGGTTCGGGGAGTAGATTATAGAAAGGGAAGGTATTAGCACCCTTTCTATCCATGGTTATCCATGGGCTCTTAGGTACTTGCTTAGATCAACTTGCCTTGGTTTTAAATTGTTTGAAATGGTGCTTTGTGTATGGTTTTGAAAATGTTTTAAAAAAGATGCCTTGTCTAGGCTACCCTTGTAACAATTCTTTACTTGAATGTTTTACAAAAGGTGTTTGTCTTTTTGAAAAGATGTTTCAAGGTTTTTTGAAGGTTTGTTTTGAAAGTGTGATTTGAAAAATAGGCAAGTGTTTTTGTTTTGCAAGTTGACAAGTACTTAAGAGCTATCTACCCTAAAGTTCTCAAAGATTTTTGCTATGTTTTAACCCTTTTAACAATTTTGTTCCACCATTGCATTTGGTGGACAATCTTGTGTTAGGATGTGAAAGGGACGGGCGCGGGTCATCGTTTAGACCATAGTTGCAATGGTGCCAAGTATCTTTGGGCAATTTTTCTTTAAGGGACTTGATCATTTTTAGGCAACTTTTCGAAAGCGTCATCGAGGGACTATGATCATTTTAATTGTGTTTGTTTTGCCCAAAGAGACCTAACATGCAATATGGCCCATTATTGAAGGCAACAAGTGGAATACCCTAGGGGTGCAAGTGTGATTAGTGTTGTCCATTTTCATGCTTGATTATCTTGAAATTAGGTCAAACTATTTTTGTTGTTTTTTGTTCGCATACAAACCCTAATTCTAACATGGTATATTTAGAAAGCAATAAAGTGCGAAATTTAAAGTTCCTAAGCTATTACAACACAATATGGGAAGGGGGGTACAAATGTTCAAATGGGGGGTATTTGACAAGGAATTTAAACCTAGCTATTACATCAATTTGGAATTATTTACAAGATAATCAATTGCACAAATTAAATAGAAATAAGATAAATATGCAAGATGCAAAAAGGCTTTTTAGGTGTATGAAAAAAAGTATTTTTTATGTCAAATAAACAAAATAAAAAGTATTATTATATTTTTTTTGGAGTTTTTTATGTTTAGGGCAAAACCCTAATTTTATTAAATAAAAGTATTAATTATTTAATATATACAAATATTTAATAATTATGTATAAGAATAAAATAAAAATGGAGTATATTTGTAAAAAGGTATTTTTAATATTAAATATTAATAAAAAAATAAAAGTGTGTATATTTTGTATTTTAACCTAAATATATTAATATATATATGTATTTATATTATATGATAAATATATTAAACATGTATAAAAAATATAATAGTTAATATTTACAAAAAAAAAGTATTTTTGATGTAAAATGTTTTCAAAAGAGAAAATGAAATAAAAATCAGAAATAAAATATATTTGCATTATTTTTTTCTAGTTATTCTAAATAATAGTATTTATATTATTTATGCACAAAAACTAAATAAGACTAATAAATATCAAAATAAATGCAAAAAATGTGGAAAAAAAGATTTTTATATTTTTTCATACTTAAATAAAAATATAGAAATGAAATCAAAAGGAAAAAATGGAAAATGATAAGTAAAAATCAAAATGGGTCAGGGAGGTTCAAAAGCAAAAGCAAGGTGCAAATAAGAAAAACAGAACAAGCCCAGCCCAATAGGACCTTCTTCAACCTCTGGCCAGAACTTTGACAAAAAACACGCGCTTGTACACTGATTCAAATACCTGGATTCTTGGACTTTTAGCACAAACTTACAACATAAGAAATGTTAATCATCAAGCCACGATTCTGGACATGTAAAGAACTCATCCTAACTCTCAGAAATGAGAGAGAATTTCATCATTCCCAAATCTTAACCTAACTTTTTATCAATGTTCAGACCTTAAATTCTTACAACATATGCAAAATAAATGGAAAGTAAAGGTATGTACAGTTTCAGGGGCATGAGTAGAACACTTCTTATTCACAAACTTAGAGCTAATGATGTCTACATTGAGAGATAGAAGTTCAAGAATATACCTGTTCAGTTGGAATCGTGTCTGGCAATGGGGGAACTTTCAGGGCAAGATGATGATTTGTACAGCTTCCTTGAAGTGTGAGGATGCTATTCTAATACTTGGTATGCTTTGAAACCTTCTATACCAAGCTGCAGAAGTCAACCTGCAAGAGGAAGAAATGAAAATGGCCAAAATGATTAGAGGAGTTACAGTCCACTTCTAATGCTTTGGATGGTTCGGATTGATGGTAAGGGAAGTGTTTGCACTGGTTTTGGCCAAGATGCACGATGGAAATGAGTTGTGGGATTCAAGTTGCAGAATGTGCCCTGTTTTGCCACAAAACTGTGATTTTCTGTGTAGGGATAGATGAAGGGTTGTTTGGTCGTGCTTGAGGTCAGTTAGGGAGTGTGAAATGTGTGGACAAAGTTTGCTTCAGCTTGGTTTACAGGAAAATGAGAGTTGTTATGTGTTATGGCAAGTTTCTTACACTTTAAGCAACAAAAGGCCACTTGGTGTTTCTAGCCTGTACAGGCCCCCATTCTATGCTGAACCACTTAGTCTTGATCAGTGTAATTAGCCCATAAACTTGTTCCAAAGAGATCTTAACTGTACTTGCTTGGATTTGCATTTTGACATAAAGTTCACTTTTGCAAAAATGGTTAAAATGCTTTATCTATTTTGGGATTAAACCATTATGCAATGCTTGAACACATAGAATATGGTCTTGGCACAAAGAGTTTGCATTAAATTTATGAGTGTAAAAAGGATTTAGGGCCTGTAATCAAGAAATGCATGCTGATTTGAAAATTGCCTAAGTGTATGAACATGGAAATTGGCCATAACAAAAGTGAGTTTTTCCCATATTGCCAAATTCGATTCTCTCTAACCATGAGGTTGTTTGATGAGTTCTTGGATATTTTGGAAATCTTGGAATGTGTACTACAATCCATCTTTGAAATGAAAATTTAAATTCCAAGTGGAAGTATGTGAAAAATGGTCTTGAAGTTAGGCAAAAATCCTGCCTAAAATAGGTCAAATTTTCTCTAAGTTAAGAATGGTTTGGTACCCTTGTTCCAAAAATTGTAACTTGAGATACAAGTTTCTTTTGGGAAAACTTTGTGAATCAAAGTTGTAGATTTTGCAATAGGCTACAACTTTCATTTTTTGACTTTTGCTTGAATCCAAATGAATGTTGGTGAGAAAGTGAGGCAAACTTAGGAAAAAATTAGGGTTTTTCATAACTCAGAAAAATTCTAAGTTATGAAAAATCTTCATTTCAAACCCTAATTTGCAATTCTTGATTTCTTGATGAACAAGTTTCATGATTTTGCATGTTTTGATGAAAAATGAATCTTGACACTTGATTTTGACCAAAAAGTCAAAGTTTGACTTTTCAGTATACAGTCAAAATTGATCAATTGATTGGGAAATTCAACTGTCAATCTTGTACATTTGGGATCTTTTGAACTTGTTGAGCATGTCAAGACAATTCCATGGGGTCCTTGAGTCCATATGTGAGCTTGGTTTGCCATTGGCTAGGTCAAACAGTCAAAAATTGCCTTTGTGCAGTCAAAACCCTAAAAATGACCATTTTGCCCTTTTGGTGATCTGATCAAATTTCTTGTGGAATTGTGATCCAAACTTGATCAAATGGTCCATGTGAGTTCATAATGTTGATGTGGGTCAATTTCCATGAGTTTTGACTGTCAATTGGCCACAGTTGACTTTTTCCCCAATACAGTTGATTTCTAGGTCAACTGTCCAATTGACTGGGCAAAATTTGGAATCAAGACTTGAAACTTGATGTGGATAAACTTGGGAGTCCAATATGAAGCATGAAAGTCATCTTAGGCATTTTAGGTCAAAACATCTTTGTGCAAACACAAACCCTAATTTGGGTCAACAGTGCAAGGAGAAATCTTGAGCAGATGAAACCCTAACTGGATCTTGAGCTCCAAGGGCTTTGTGATGAGAAATTATTGAGAAATGGGAGGGAAAATTTTGGGGTACAACACCAGGTATATAGCATCTTTAACTGAATGGCTCTCGATCGGATCCATTGAAGATATGGCTCCAAAGAAACAGCTCCCATAGGTCCCAAATCCTTCCTACTCTTCTTATTAATGTGACGCCAGGCCTTCGCAATCTGCTCCCTAGCTTCCCTATGGTCTTCTCCTTCCTTCAGAAAGAAACTACTCAGATGAATACTATTCAGTTTATCCCTCATCGGATAACCAAGCTGTCGCCGTGCAAGAACAAGATTATAGTTAATTCCTCCCTTTGTACCAAGAAGCGGTGCATTGGGGAAACTACCACAACTGTCAATAATCTCCACATCCTGGTAAGCTCGACGATACCAATCAATATCTGAGTGAGTAAGTGTCATGATCTTAGGAGCCCAATGGGGTTCCTTCTTGACATCCCAAAAAGCATCAGACTGAGGCATATGAGAGATGAACCACCGGTACAGCAGAGGCGTGCAACAGATAATCATTCCCCCATGATAAGAATTCCGAAGATGAAAAGAGTAATAAGCATCACCCAACAGCGTAAGAACTGGGTTTCCAATCATGAAAATCTTGATACCTTTAATGTCGACAAACTTGTCCACATTAGGAAATAAAAACAACTCGTAAGCAAGCAGAGCAAATATGGACTCAAAAGCAACTGTACTCTTCATCCTGGCAAAGTAACGAGCTTTCTCCAATAAGAACTGAGTTGATAATCCTCTAATCCTTCCTTTAATAGTCATATGGGCTTCCACCTCAGACTTCCCCAGATGAATCAAAGCAGCAATCTGATGTGGTTTTGGCTCACCCTCCAAACCAGTAAAAGAACACGATCGGTGACGGGTAAATATAATAGATAAGAATATTCCTCCAGTGTATGCATCAACTGATAATCGGGAAAAGTAAAACAGTGATACGTCCGATCATAGAACTGGACCAAGGTCGAGAGAATACCCTCCTTCATCTTCAGCTTCATGAGAGGAACAATGGACCCATACTTCTTCCGAAAGTCTGCATAACACTCGATCTCTGGAATTAGACTGACCAACTCATCTATCTTGGGATCCTTGAAACTGTATTTCCCAGTCTTTCTCTTTCCAGAATCCATGGTTAAAAGCACCTGAGATATTCATAAATAGTCAACCTTTAAATCCCTTGAAATATGGTTTTCTTCAAAAGATGCTTATGAGTGCATGGATGCATGATGCAACAATCACACACAAGATCACACATATAGGGTTCATAGGTTCAACGTCACGAGCATGAGGTCGAAGGTACTACCCATAAGGTGTCGGTCTAAAAGTTATCACCTGCCGAACAAGGTTCTAGAGGTTCCCAGAGTCTACATCCTTCCTTCGGATATTACAAACTTCCCGATTAACTCGGTAATTAGTAATATTCTCAAGAAAGACTCGTCCGAGCATAGTATCACGTGATAACTATTTCCGGATTACTCCGTCATAGCTTCCACACTACACCTAAAAGGCCAATATGGGTTTGGTATTCTACGGTCCTCAGTTTCAGAAGGCTCCTAGGTCGAAAGCAGTACGTCTTCTTGATTACTCGGTAAACGACACTACAGTCAAAGGTGCCTCCACTGAGTGGGAGATCTCATTTCTCCTTTTTGGGGATTACTCCCTCAAAGTTAATATGACTATACCGCCCGTCCTATCTTAAAGTTTTCCCAAGTCCAGGTATAGGACTTATGAGTAATCACCAAGCACCCTGAAAACCAGGAAAATTCAAACAAACATATATACAAAATATAACACATAAAAAACAATAACACACATACATATATAAAAAATATAGGCTCAACCCGCTTAGGCATGGACCATCAAGAGGTCCCCAGTGAAGTCGCCATTTTTCTGTAGCGGTAGAAATGTTTAAGACTAAGCCATTGGATTGACTAGACTTATACAAATCAAAATAAAAATTGCCACCGCGCTTTATTGTTTCCAAAGGAATGAGAAAAAAGCTAATAACCCAAAAAGAGAGGGAAAGATTCAAGGTAAGGGGGTTGGTTATGCAAAGGGAAGGTATTATTACCCTAAACATCTACGGTACTCTGCAAGAGCCTCTTTGTAAAATCTGTATATTTTGGTTATAAAAACTGTTGTATATAAAATGGATGGTGGAGGTGAGAAAAGATATATTTTTTTTATGATTTTTGCACCCGCCGCGGTTGTGAACCTTTAGTGCCTACGTACCTCCTTTCGTGCAATAGGGGATCAGGGTACACGTAGTTCCTCTTTTAAAAATTTGAAACACAAGTGTGTTAGTCAATTTTATGAGATAAAACATCATCGTCATTGTCCGTGTGGAAAACATACCTACTACCCACAATTATGAGAAAGGAGAATTTACATCATCTCAAAGTGGAGAATACGACTTGGATTTTAAAATCAACAATGCCTCACACAACACCCAAATGGAAAATATCTCTCTTCACTACATATTGTAGAAGTATAATTGTTAGGATCACTACAAGGATTGACAAGAGTTTAATCTTTTGAGAAAAAGTTTAAAGTAAAAACCAAAGTGGCAAAATGGTTTGAATGAGATTGATTGACTTTTAGTCTTCTCACAAAAAAAATGTCAAGGTATTATTAAGTTGATTAGAATTTATTTATGAAAATGCTTTGAAAATGCATGGACCTAAGTCCAAGTTTATTATGAAAATGGTTCAAGTTTCAAAACAAGAAGAGTTTTCAAAAGGAGGGAGAAGATTTTTGAAATTAAATAAGATGGGAGGAGAAGAAGAGACTATCCTAAAGCATAAGGTAAAAGCTAAGGAGAAGAATCATCTAACCAACAAGAAGCCAATACTTGACATTATGAGTCAAGATAGAATTCCCATTCTTTGGATTGAAACCAAGCAAGCATATAAATACTAGACCTCTTGAGAGAACTAAACTTCAAATGTATTAAGTCTTCACAAAAATTGGGCAGAGTAACGGCTGTATACGGGTGAATTCCAGATTACAAGCAAAGTATGTAATCATAATAACCTGCTGTGATCGGTGGATCTAGAACTGACTGTTTAACGCTGGTTCGCGAAATGTCACGGAAGTAAGAGTCGCCACCGTCTTTTATGTTCTCCAACATGGAAAGGACAAAAGCACAGCAAAATTCCTTATTGAGAATGTTTCTCGGTTCGGGAGGTAGATTTATAGAAAGGGAAGGTGTTAGCACCCTTTCTATCCATGGTTATCCATGGGCTCTTAGATACTTGCTCATTTGTGTTTTCAAAATGTTTGCTTTTCAATTGTGAGTGGGTTTGAAAAAGTTTCGTTTAAAGATTTCAGATCGACTCTTGTATCAGTCCTCAAGAGTATTTGAAAAATTGTTTTGAAAGCTTTTTTGAAAGTGTCAGTGTGAAAAGAGTTTTTGATTTTGTTTTTGAATAGAGCAAGTATCTACGAGTCATCTACATACCCTAAGGAATTAGGCTGTGTAGAAGTCCTTAAGGTAGTGCCATCCCACCATTGAGAGATAGGTAGCACCACCATTGGAGGTGTTCGGGTCAATTCGAAGGTAGGGATAGTGTGGTCACCAGAGCAACAGTAGGACACCTTAGAAGCTACCCTTATGCCATTGATCCTTTTTAATTCCGAGGCAACCGTTTCGAGGCAACTGGATCATGTCATGGACATAAGGACTTACTAAAACGTCATATACTTGACGACCACGTTTCGAAGGTAAGGCAACAGTGAGGCGTACCCTAAGAGTGGTGTGTGAATTTGTGTGTTGTTTTCAGTTTAGCATTTATCTTGTACATGTATCATGGTGATCTACGCTTGTTTTTAATTTAGGCCATACATTCTTTCATGCAAAATTTAGCAGTTTTAAGAGTGCAGAAATTTAAATGCGGAAAGTAAAATCCTACGCTATTACAAGGCGCGGGTCTATACATCGCCAAATTAACAAAGACTCGTTTTAACAAAAATGCGGAAAGTAAAACCTAGTTACTATTACATGGCTTGAGCAGTTACATAATATTCGTAAGAAAATAAAATAACGTGCGAAAAGAATAAAATAGAACGTTCGAGGGCGTTGGACCCTTTTGAGGTTAAATTGAATTAAAAGTTAATTAATTATTTTATTAAAAGAAAAGAAATTGTTTTTTAGGTTTTTTGTATTTATGAAATAAAGGAAATTAAAATTAAAAGAAACCCTAATTCTAAGTTATTTTTAATTATTAATGAAAAATGTCAAAGTTTAACCTAATTTACTAAAGAATTTATGCACATGTTTATTTACAAAATAAATTAGTAATTAATAATGATAATAAGAAAAAAATTATTTATTAAGAAAAGGATGAAAATGCTTAAAAAAACCCTAATTTCTACATATTTTAATTTGTTAAAAAAGACTAAAGTTTTAACCTAATTTAACTAAATTAATTATTTAACATTTTATTTACAAAAATAATAATAGTGAAATTAATATTAATAAAAATAAACATTTTTTTTTAGTTTATGATTTATTATTGTGAAAATTATTTTATGGTAAAAAGAAATAATTAAAACATTAAAAAAAGAATTAGAAAATAAAATCAAATAAAAATTAAAAATGTGCAAACCATGAGGGGTATTCAGACCCATTTAGGAGGTAAATTGCAAGGAATTCAGGCCCACTGGAACAAGCCTTGTTTGACTTCTCCAATTGAGTGCATATGAGTTGACTAGCGTGTATGGTAGACATCCTATTGTGACCTTCAGATTGACCATCAGATCCACTTGGCAGGCACAGGCAAGGGCGTGCATGGTGAGCCATTGAGACTACACTGCATGGGAATATAGTACAACAAAAATTATGGATTAAATGGGGGGACCTGGGAATCGAACCCAGGTCCCAATATTTGCAAGCCACCTCAGCCACCAACTGAACCAACGCGTTTCTTTGTTAATATAATAGAACATAAATAATATATATGAAAAACAATATTATGCTGAAACAATCAAAAAAACGCGCCAACGTTCAAATTATCCAACCACGTTCAGACACCTCAGCGTCTTCTTCCTTTTTCTGCCTGTAACATAAACAAATAGCGGGGGTTTTAAACCCCCACTAAGTGAAGCCTGCAAAAATAGCGAATAGGACATGGCCAAATATAAAAAGGGCGCGAGGTCATGGTTAGCTTCGTCTTCATGTCACGAATCCAATGGCACAGGTTTGGTGGTCTGATTTTGCCATATGTGTAAACCCCTAAATTTGGAGCTCTGAAACCCTAGCAAACTTTAATGCCAAATCTCGATACAGGCATTGTTAGGACAATTAAATAGTACCATTAGCTTCAGAACATCAATATTAGTGTAAATCCATAAATGAAATACATGAACAATGCATGAAAAGTAAAACACGATTATGGAAAAGTTTGTGAGAAGTGTGACTTTGTTCTACCAATTCTTGAGGTCTGGAGACTTGGTTTTGATTGTAATCGACTCCCTGAATCCTTTGGCAATGTATTGGAATGCTTTTTAAACCTTGAATTATGCTCTAGGTATGAAATCAGTTTCAAGGTTTTTGGCCAAAAATTGCAAATTGGTTATTGGTTTTCTGAGCAGCTTTCGTGTGTTTATGCATTAGGTTTAGTCTTGTATATGTATCTGAACGTGATTAGGTTAAGAAAACAAGCCCAAGGTCCATCCATTCATGTTTTGAAGATTTGATTTTCAATTATATCAATTTCAATCTTTTTTCCATGAAACCTACCAAATAGGGATGATCTTGTCCCCTTGAGATAGTACACGAAATCTTTTGCATATGTGGAAGATATTGGCTACACAAAAAAGATTTAAAAACATGATTTGGTATTTTTCTTATATTTAAATTTAATTAAATGAATTAATGATAATAAAAATTCAAATAATTAATCAAAAATAAGAAAATAACTCCCTTTGAGCTTAATGGGTCGTGCATAGCCTTTGGGTAATGATTCATGGAAGAATTTGTGGCCCATTAGCAATTTTGAAGCCTTTGAAGCAAAGTTGACTTTTCAAAATTCCCAAAAATTTCCCAACTTCTACAAGGCATATCTTGCTCAATTTTGAAGCTATGAACATGTTCTTGGACATTTTGGAAAGGTATTGAAGTCCTATAACCAATGCCTTTGGTCCCATGTCATTTTGATTTACCAATCTCAAGTTATGGTCTTTGACTTAAAGTGCCTTTTTGTTGACTTTTGAAAATGACCTATAATGTTGAAATTGATAACTTTTTGTGAGAGCGTTTCTTGGACTTGAAGTGTGAAGATGAGTTGTAGGAAATGTCATTCTCTTCAAAATGAGCTTTGGATAGAATTTTTCTGATAAACCATGAGGAAGTTATGCCTTGGTCAATTTGCAGTTGACTTTTTCAACTGTTCAAAAATAGAAACTTTTGCATCTTGAGACTTTTTTAGCCATGCTGGTGAAATCATGATCAAGAATTGATCAAATGATGTTTGTGGCTTCAAAATAAGATGTTGACCAAAAATTTTGACTTTTGACTGTCAAATGACCATTTTGCCCCTGTAGTTGATTGTGAAGCAATTAGGGTTTTTGACTGTGCAATTTGATGTTGTGAGTCTTGAAACTTGACATATGGATGTTTGACAATGTATATAGGCATGTGGGACTTGTTTGGACCCTTGGAAACTTCAATTTCTTTGCCAAAACCAAAACCCTAATTTTGACTGTGTTAGGAGGCAATTGGACTGTGCAACCCTTGAGAGATTTTGAACCATCTGGAGATTAACCTTGGCAAATCTTGAAGAATATGGGAGGGCAAATTTTTGGGTACAACAGTTGCCCCTGTTCAATCTTCTTAGACCTGAGGATGTAGATTGGCTGGCGTGCCTTTCGTAATCCGAAGGTAAAAGATGATTGAACACTAGAGTGCCCAGAAATTTTCACTCACATAGTTGAGTATCAACAGTGTGATAGCGGGAATGGGCTTACATATGCCATTTGGAGGAAAGATGGATAGGGGGATGGGCTTATAGACGCCATCTGGAGGTGTGATAGAACCTTGTCGGGAATGGGCTTATAGACGCCATTTGGAGACTGCTGGTATGTGGATGGGCTTATAGATGCCATCTAGGTGTCGATCGCGTAAGAGATTCTTTAGTGAGAACTTGCGTACCTGAGAATGAAAAAAAATAATTACTTGGCCTGTTACAGGAGTTGATCTTCAAACTCTTTATGTAGATGTGCCCTGGCTGGATACAGGTATCGAATCTTTAAACTCTTCAGACGTGCCCTGGAAAGATACAGGAATCGAGTCCGGAGAATATAGTCGTCAACAGATACACCCTGGCAGGATACAGGAATCGGATCTTCGGACTCTTCAGACATGCCCTGGCAGGATACAGGAATCGAGTCCGGAGAATTAGTCGTCAACAGATACACCCTGGCAAGATACGGGAATCGGATCTTCGAACTCTTCAGACGTGCCCTGGCCGGATACAGGAATCGAGTCTGATAATGTTAGTCGTCAACAGATACACCCTGGCAAGATACAGGAATCGGATCTTCGAACTCTTCAGACGTGCCCTGGCAAGATACAGGAATCGAGTCTGGTAATGTTAGTCGTCAACAGATACACCCTGGCAAGATACAGGAATCGAATCCCCAAACTCTTCAGACGTGCCCTGGCGAGATACAGGAATCGAGTCTGGTAATGTTAGTCGTCAACAGATACACCCTGGCAAGATACAGGAATCGGATCCTCAAACTCTTCAGACGTGCCCTGGCAAGATACAGGAATCGAATCTGGAGAATATAGTCGTCAACAGATACACCCTGGTAGGATACAGGAATCGGATCTTCGAACTCTTCAGACGTGCCCTGGCAGGATACAGGAATCGAGTCTGGTAATGTTAGTCGTCAACAGATACACCCTGGCAAGATACAGGAATCGGATCTTCGAACTCTTCAGACGTGCCCTGGCAGGATACAGGAATTGAGTCTGGTAATTACGACAGTTGATAGTGATCATCTTTGTATTAACCTTTGTCCTGAAAAAACAAGACGTTAGTTGTATGTAATGTCATGATGTATGACTTGCGTGATGTTCTCAAAATAGGTGAGATTGTATGTTCATGATGCGTATATGCATGCTATAGTGTATGAAGATGTGATATGTTTATGAATATATTTTTGTCTAGGAAAGTAAATTCTTGACGGGTGCCGGGAAGCTAAATCCTGGGCTGCTGTGGAAGAGTATAGCTTTGTTTCCGCTGGGGATGATGGTTGCAAGAATACCGGTAGGAGAAGATGACTCTGTTGAGGAATAAACTTGGAGAATAAATTACTCTGCGGGGAGATACTCTGGGAGAAGAGAGATACTTTGCTGAGGTTGATGATAACTCCGTTGGGGATACCATTGATGTGTTATGTTAAAAGATTTGATGAACTCCGCTGGGGGATAGGAGAACTTTGTCGGGGACGATCCTTCTGTGGTTATTGGCTGAGGATAACCCAGTTATATCCTGGTAGGGAAATAACCTTCTGAATAAAGCCGAGAGACGCGTTCGTGCTCTGCGGGTGACAAGCTTCCAGAATCTACTGGGGATAAGCTTCCTGCTGGGGAGATGGATTGAACTCTCCTGGGGAAATTTTTGAGATGTACCGGGGAAGTGGCTCCACTGAATGTTCGGTATACCGCCAGGGAACAATCTTAGATCAAGCCTGCCGGGGATGCTTGTTAGGAATGTTCGTATATTGCGCTGGGGAATGTTGAGATCTGCTGGGGATGACCAACTTTCATAAGGCTGACAATTGCCTAACTCTGCTTGGGGAGAGTATGGCTTGCTGGCTTACTCTCTGGGGAATTAAGATATCTTGGTTATGTTCTTCAGCTGAACTTACCTTGGTACCTTGGTGGATAGAGCAATTAGATCGCTTAGACAACTCATTACTGCCCCTGTTTCTGTGGGATAAGATACTGGTGGAGGCCTGATGATGAGCTCATGTAAAACTGCATCTTTGGAGGGAGGAAACCTGTGTAGGGTTTACTGATAATGAGTCCGTGTAAAACCGTATCTAGTGCTGGGAAGGAAACCTGTGTAGGGTTTACTGATGACAAGTCCGTGTAAAACTACGCCTGGAGTTTGAGGAGGGAACCTGTGTGGGGTTACCTTGATGATGAGTCTGTGTAAAACTGCATCTTTGGAAAGAGAGAACCTGTGTAGGGCTTCTTCGGGATAAGTTCGTGTAAAACTTCTGGAGGAACCGGGGTAAGGTTACTTCAGGATAAGTCCGTGTAAGACTTCTGGATGAACCGGGGTAAGGTCATCTTGAGATAAGTCCGTGTAAGACTTCTTCTGAAGATTGAGAAGGAACCGGTGTAGGGTTGCCTGAGGATGATTAAGTAGATAATTGTCCTGTTTGGTCTCGGATATTAACCCACGATCAGTCGTCCACAGAATTTTCCTGGCTTGTTACCGGTGTTGATCTGAAGCTGTAAAGGTAGATGGTAATCATCTTTTGATTGACCTTTCCTTGGTATTTTGGTTGACAGAGCAACTGAATCGCCTGGACAACTCATTATTGCCCCTGTTTCCAAGGTGAGGCAGAAGATACCTTATGGAGGTGCTTGACGACTGCCGATTGACAAATCTTCCTCTGGTAGGCAAGTGACGAGATGCCGGGACATAGTCGTACGCTTTGATCCCTAACTTTTGCCTGGACCGCCCTTTTGGGTTTTCAGCCCACCGGGATACCCATTTTTGCCCAAGCCGCCCTTTCAGGTTTTCGACTTGCCGGGTGTACAAATTTTTCATTTTCATCCCTTATTTTTGCCCGAACCCTTTTGGTTCGTCGGGAAGCCCTTATTTTTGCCTAGGTGTGTCAACCTAGCGGGTCTTTGATTATGCGTAGTATTTTTTCGACTATGTCCACGTTCTCAAAAAGTAGGGAGTTGCCCCTGTCAGAAGTGTTTTGCCGTGTGACCAGAAGATCTTCGTTTGATCGTCCAATGCCCTTGGTGGTCCAGATGGAGATTTGCCCCAAGTTGGTTGGCCTTTTGAGAGATTCTCCGAATCTTGACTTAACTGCCCCAGATGATAGACAATGATCATGCCATGCCCCTTGATTGGACGTGCTTTTGTTCACTAGATATTCATCGTGCGAACTTCTATGTTGTTCAAACAAATAGTCATATGCAAGCAATGTTATATTAAAAATGCAAAGCTTATGTCTGTCTTGGATTTTTTTGAAAATGCTGTTTTTTAGTAAAAGACAAATGAACTTTTGTAAATTGTGATGTCAACTCATTATTTTACCGCAAGCCTTAAGGAGTCAGGATACCTTTCGTAACAGTATGCCTTCGAACTGACCCATATTTCAGCTAGGACTTTTTAAGGGTTATAACGTGGCCTGGTTCACGGCTTAAGAAACAAAGGATAAAGGCTCAAATTATATTGTACCCACCCGCTCTTCGTGATGTTCTTCAAACCTAAACTCAGTTGATCATGCGTTAGACTTTGTTTGAGTCTTTGCTTTGATATACCAGTGATGGTTCGGATATTGACAGTTTATTTGGAATAGGTAGTCATTTCTTCTTTGGTGAGGGTTTGCAGGACCTCTTTCTTTTTTTTTGATTTTGTTATCCCTGTTTTTTGCTTGAACTGTTTCTTTTGTTATTACAGTCAGCGGGATGCCCCAGTTTTGTAAGTCTCCTTCATAGGTTTTGACTTATTGGGCTTTTATTTTGAGAAGTAATGACTGCATGTCTTTATGATTATATGAACCATCACTGTCTCTTGTTTTGTAAGGATTCCTTTGATGTCATTCATCGTGCACCTGGATCGACTGAGAGAACTACCCTGCCCCAGGTTATGATTAAGGGTTTTAATTTTCGAAAAGAAAAACTCCAACTTCTTTGGCTCAAAGGGGTTGACGAGGGATTATCTTCCTTATAACTCCAGTGTTTAGGAATTGAAATAATGCCTGTACCTCATCAGCGGGGTTTGTTCAAAAGCATACTGTAAAGATCGTGGTATCATTTTCGTCATCCTCCCTCAAGAGGCTCAGAATTATTAATTGAGAGTTGACATCAAAAAAAAATGGAAGCAGTTTGAATATAGCGAATGCGAATATATTGATTCAAAACAGACATATGCGATGCATTAATGCAATAACAGCGTTTGACATGATAATTGTTTGAACAATTAAAAGAAAACAACAACTTGAAAATTCTAATGGACAAAAGTCTTCTCATCTCGGGACTTGTTACTTCAACTGGTGAATCCTGTAGGGATGATAGAAGCACTCAGTCTGACCCACTTGGGTGAAATCCACTGCTACTTCATTAATCAGATCCTGGACCTTGTTCTTCAGAGCCCAACAGTCGGCAGTGTCATGTCCAGGACTATCAGAGTGGTATGCATATCTTTTGTTGGGATGATAGTTAGGAGCAGATGTGTTGGGGTTCCGGGGAGGAGCCCTTAGCGTAATCAGATTCAACCTCAACAGGTGTTGTAAAGCTTGAAATAACGACATGTTGAGCTGGGTGAATTGCCTCTTGGACCTGCTTGGCTTACTCGGATCAACCTGTTGCTCTGGGCGGGGTTGTGGTTGGACCTGTGAAGTGGTAGCAATTTGGAGAGGTCTACTCTTCCCCATACCAGACTCTTGTCCTCTTGGAAGCTGATCAGTGACCTGGTCCTTGACTTGGGCTGGTTGCTTCATGTTGTATCTCTCTTGGTGGAGCTGACTGATCATGGTCCTCAACTCTTCTTGCTCCCGAGCTAAACCTTGGATGAGATCCCTCTGCCCCAGCATCTGGGTTTTCATTGTATCTACCTCAGCTTGTAGACGTTTCATCCGTTCGTCCTTGTCATCTTCGGGACTTTTCTTGGCCAAATTCCCCATGAGGAGTGTCCTTAACTCCTCTTGCCCCTTGGATAGGCTTAAGAAGATCTCCCTGAACTGAGCCTCTTGAGCATGAAGACCCTGGTTATCTTGTTGGGAAGCCATTGCTGAAATAAACAGCGAAGATGGTAAGTGACCTGTAGTAAGGGTACCTGTAATGCAATGATATGTGTGATACGCATGCAATGTTTTCAAGGATCTCGCAGGATAAACAAGAAAGATTGTTAGAACTTGGTAGCTTGATGAGGGAACTTCATGTTGTTGAGAGTCCTTCTTCAAGGGTCAAAGGCTCACCATATCCAGTGGGTCATAGCCCCTGACCACCTTGGCTAGAGGAAAATAAATCCCCCTTGCCCCTTGCTAGACATTGGATTCATCATGACCTGCATCACAAGCCCTTGAGATCCTTGAAATGGATTAGTCTTCATGCAGGATGCATGCAATGGTATGATGGTATGATGTTATGCTATGCGTGGAGTGATGTAAGTAAACCCTGTTATAAGCCCAGATTAAGGACTGTAAACAAAACCTGCAAGGAACTCACGTGTCAGATAACAAGCATGCAAGTACTCAAGTTTGAAGGCACACAAGTCAGCCCTTAGAGTTTAGGCCAGCATGAAGTTTAGGTACTACCCTCTTTCAGTTTCGTTGGTTAAGACCTGTCCTAGGAAATAGTAACCGGGTTCTAGAGGATCTCAATATCACTGACTACCCTCAATCGGTCATAACTCCAACATCACAATCTTTTCTTGCGGCCAGAACCATCGCGAGAGTTTAGCCTCAATGAGTGTAGCATACTACTACTGTTCTATGGCCAAGTTGGGTCAATTTAGGGTTCTAAGGTCGGTTGGTGCTTAATAACTCCTCAGAAGACCCATATTCTCCTCGTTGCAACACAAGGGATATCGGTACAGACCAAGGTGTCACACCAACGTAGCCACTGCTTCACCCGTGTCGGTCTATGTCGGACAAGTCCCTCACAGCTTATGCTACCTAAAGGGTATTCCCCAGATCCGGGTTAGGATCTATGAAACTCCGATGCAGCCCACAATAATAAAGCAAACAAGCACAACAATTGAAAACACAAGTGATCTTAGTCCTAAGGTACACCTCACTTTATAAGAGTCCCCAGCAGAGTCGCCAGTTCTGTGATCGGTGGATCTGGAACTGATTGTTTAACGCTGGTTCGTGAAATGTCGCGGAAGCAAGAGTCGCCACCGTCTTTTATGTTCTCCAACATGGAAAGGACAAAAGCACAGCAAAATTCCTTATTGAGAATGTTTCTCGATTCGGGAGGTAGATTTATAGAAAGGGAAGGTGTTAGCACCCTTTCTATCCATGGTTATCCATGGGCTCTTAGATACTTGCTCATTTGTGTTTTCAAAATGTTTACTTTTCAATTGTGAGTGGGTTTGAAAAAGTTTCGTTTAAAGATTTCAGATCGACTCTTGTATCAGTCCTCAAGAGTATTTGAAAAATTGTTTTGAAAGCTTTTTTGAAAGTGTCAGTGTGAAAAGAGTTTTTGATTTTGTTTTTGAATAGAGCAAGTATCTACAAGTCATCTACCTACCCTAAGGAATTAGGTTGTGTAGAAGTCCTTAAGGTAGTGCCATCCCACCATTGAGAGATAGGTAGCACCACCGTTGGAGGTATTCGGGTCAATTCGAAGGTAGGGACAGTGTGGTCACCAGAGCAACAGTAGGACACCTTAGAAGCTACCCTTATGCCATTGATCCTTTTTAATTCCGAGGCAACCGTTTCGAGGCAACTGGATCATGTCATGGACATAAGGACTTACTAAAACGTCCTATACTTGACGACCACGTTTCGAAGGTAAGGCAACAGTGAGGCGTACCCTAAGAGTGGTGTGTGAATTTGTGTGTTGTTTTCAGTTTAACATTTATCTTGTACATGTATCATGGTGATCTACGCTTGTTTTTAATTTAGGCCATACATTCTTTCATGCAAAATTTAGCAGTTTTAAGAGTGCGGAAATTTAAATGCGGAAAGTAAAATCCTACGCTATTACAAGGCGCGGGTCTATACATCGCCAAATTAACAAAGACTCGTTTTAACAAAAATGCGGAAAGTAAAACCTAGTTACTATTACATGGCTTGAGCAGTTACATAATATTCGTAAGAAAATAAAATAACGTGCGAAAAGAATAAAATAGAACGTTCGAGGGCGTTGGACCCTTTTGAGGTTAAATTGAATTAAAAGTTAATTAATTATTTTATTAAAAGAAAAGAAATTGTTTTTTAGGTTTTTTGTATTTATGAAATAAAGAAAATTAAAATTAAAAGAAACCCTAATTCTAAGTTATTTTTAATTATTAATGAAAAATGTCAAAGTTTAACCTAATTTACTAAAGAATTTATGCACATGTTTATTTACAAAATAAATTAGTAATTAATAATGATAATAAGAAAAAATTATTTATTAAGAAAAGGATGAAAATGCTAAAAAAAACCCTAATTTCTACATATTTTAATTTATTAAAAAAGACTAAAGTTTTAACCTAATTTAACTAAATTAATTATTTAACATTTTATTTACAAAAATAATAATAGTGAAATTAATATTAATAAAAATAAACATTTTTTTTTAGTTTATGATTTATTATTGTGAAAATTATTTTATGGTAAAAAGAAATAATTAAAACATTAAAAAAAGAATTAGAAAAGAAAATCAAATAAAAATTAAAAATGTGCAAACCATGGGGGGTATTCAGACCCATTTAGGAGGTAAATTGCAAGGAATTCAGGCCCACTGGAACAAGCCTTGTTTGACTTCTCCAATTGAGTGCATATGAGTTGACTAGCGTGTATGGTAGACATCCTATTGTGACCTTCAGATTGACCATCAGATCCACTTGGCAGGCACAGGCAAGGGCGTGCATGGTGAGCCATTGAGACTACACTGCATGGGAATATAGTACAACAAAAATTATGGATTAAATGGGGGGACCTGGGAATCGAACCCAGGTCCTAATATTTGCAAGCCACCTCAGCCACCAACTGAACCAACGCATTTCTTTGTTAATATAATAGAACATAAATAATATATATGAAAAACAATATTATGCTGAAACAATCAAAAAAACGCGCCAACGTTCAAATTATCCAACCACGTTCAGACACCCCAGCGTCTTCTTCCTTTTTCTGCCTGTAACATAAACAAATAGCGGGGGTTTTAAACCCCCACTAAGTGAAGCCTGCAAAAATAGCGAATATGACATGGCCAAATATAAAAAGGGCGCGAGGTCATGGTTAGCTTCGTCTTCATGTCACGAATCCAATGGCACAGGTTTGGTGGTCTGATTTTGCCATATGTGTAAACCCCTAAATTTGGAGCTCTGAAACCCTAGCAAACTTTAATGGCAAATCTCGATACAGGCATTGTTAGGACAATTAAATAGTACCATTAGCTTCAGAACATCAATATTAGTGTAAATCTACAAATGAAATACATGAACAATGCATGAAAAGTAAAACACGATTATGGAAAAGTTTGTGAGAAGTGTGACTTTGTTCTACGAATTCTTGAGGTCTGGAGACTTGGTTTTGATTGTAATCGACTCCCTGAATCCTTTGGCAATGTATTGGAATGCTTTTTAAACCTTGAATTGTGCTCTAGGTATGAAATCAGTTTCAAGGTTTTTGGCCAAAAATTGCAAATTGGTTATTGGTTTTCTGAGCAGCTTTCGTGTGTTTATGCATTAGGTTTAGTCTTGTATATGTATCTGAACGTGATTAGGTTAAGAAAACAAGCCCAAGGTCCATCCATTCATGTTTTGAAGATTTGATTTTCAATTATATCAATTTCAATCTTTTTGCCATGAAACCTGCCAAATAGGGACGATCTTGTCCCCTTGAGATAGTACATGAAATCTTTTGCATATGTGGAAGATATTTGCTGCACAAAAAAGATTTAAAAACATGATTTGGTATTTTTCTTATATTTAAATTTAATTAAATGAATTAATGATATTAAAAATTCAAATAATTAATCAAAAATAAGAAAATAACTCCCTTTGAGCTTAATGGGTCGTGCATAGCCTTTGGGTAATGATTCATGGAAGAATTTGTGGCCCATTAGCAATTTTGAAGCCTTTGAAGCAAAGTTGACTTTTCAAAATTCCCAAAAATTTCCCAACTTCTACAAGGCATATCTTGCTCAATTTTGAAGTTATGAACATGTTCTTGGACATTTTGGAAAGGTCTTGAAGTCCTATAACCAATGCCTTTGGTCCCATGTCATTTTGATTTACCAATCTCAAGTTATGGTCTTTGACTTAAAGTGCCTTTTTGTTGACTTTTGAAAATGACCTATAATGTTGAAATTGATAACTTTTTGTGAGAGCATTTCTTGGACTTGAAGTGTGAAGATGAGTTGTAGGAAATGTCATTCTCTTCAAAATGAGCTTTGGATGGAATTTTTCTGATAAACCATGAGGAAGTTATGCCTTGGTTAATTTGTAGTTGACTTTCTCAACTGTCCAAAAATAGAAACTTTTGCATCTTGAGACTTTTTGAGCCATGCTGGTGAAATCATGATCAAGAATTGATCAAATGATGTTTGTGGCTTCATAATAAGATGTTGACCAAAAACTTTTGACTTTTGACTGTCAAATGACCATTTTGCCCCTGCAGTTGACTGTGAAGCAATTAGGGTTTTTGACTGTGCAATTTGATGCTGTGAGTCTTGAAACTTGACATATGGATGATTGACAATGTATATAGGCATGTGGGACTTGTTTGGACCCTTGGCAACTTCAATTTCTTTGCCAGAACCAAAACCCTAATTTTGACTGTGTTAGGAGGCAATTGGACTGTGCAACCCTTGAGAGATTTTGAACCATCTAGAGATTGACCTTGGCAAATCTTGAAGAATATGAGAGGGAAAATTTTGGGGTACAACACCTGCACACAAAACAAACAAATAACCTAATGTCTTGAGGTAAACCTCAAGAACTCCAGACAAAATATCAGTTAAGGTCTCCAAGATAGGTGAAGGTTTCTAATCCTAAGTCCAAGAAAAGTCCCATGCTCCATAATGCCAAGGATAGTAACCAAATAGTCCAAGTATCATTAAAGATTTTTAGGGTTTATGTTGATTATTAAGTATCTTAAGAAAGGAAGAGAAAAGCTCAAGTGAGCAAAGTAAAAATGGCAATAAAATAAATGCTCAAATGAGCAAAGATGGAAATGGCATGAAATGTAAATCCTAAAAAAATAAATAGTACATAAAGCATAAAAAAGAATAAAAGCATAAGATAAAACAAGTCAATAATTAGTGGTTAGTTAGATGACCATCTTGAAACTTGCATTTGGAACTCATTAGAGGATTGGTAGAACCAAAGCCTCCATACAACAAGTTGCATTTGCTTTTTGTCAAGTATATCATCCATTTGGAATTCTCACAAGTACCATTTAATGATCAACGATGTTTAAGTGATCCGCGTTGACCAAATATGTTTTAGATCCATTAGAGGATTGGTAGAACCAAAGCCTCCACACAATGAATCTCAAGGTTATTGGATCAAAGAGATCAAATTAATATACTTGGGCTTGCAATCATAAGTTTGGGCCATGAATGATCATTTATTCGAATCGGGGCAAAATTTAACGCTATGTTAAGCAATCGTAAGTGGACTTATGTAGAAGTCGCACCTATTTTGAGGCCAGTCAATAGCAATCTATGCACCATTTGTTTTAAGACATGATATAGGGATCACGCTCTAACAACATTTAGTGCAATAAGAAAGGGATGAGATGAAGAGAGATGGGGAAAAATATACAAACCACATTTGAATTAAATTTTAATCAAACTATTATTAAAATCATTCATCCATTTTTATGGAGTTAAACTCAACACCATGGATCCAATGATGTTAATAAAGTTCATGATCCAAAATCTAACCCAAGATCAGCCAGAAAATAATTACAAAATAATATCACATTTAATATTAAAAAAAATTAAAAATGTTTTAAAAATATAAAATAATGAGAAAAATATCAATTATGTTCAAATTAATCAAGCAATGAAAAGTAAGACCATAGAAAAATCAGGAAAAGGGCCAAGTAATTTTATAAATTTTTTGGTAATTTTTCAAAGTCAGAAACTATTTTTTAAAATTAAAATAAATGGATAAAATAAACAAAAAATAGTAAAAATGGTAAAGTCAGAAACAAAAAATAAAATAAGGTCACCAATATTTGTCACAATATTATTGGATCATTCCATAATTTTTCCAGAATTTAAAAATGTATAAAAGTATTTTTAAACATTTAAAACAAATCAAATAAGTGTAAAATTTATAAAAAATAAATAAACACAAAATTAATTTGTGAAAAAATAAAAATCAGAAAGAGAATAATCAAAAATATTTTTCATAATTTTTTCAGATTTTTTGGACTAAAAATGAATTTTCTATGATTTTTTGAAATTTAAAACAATTAAAATATAAAAATAAGAAAAAGAAAATAAAAGTAAAATATGTGGACCATTGGATGAGAGTCAAAACGCGTTAGTAATCAAATCCAAGAGATCTGGCGCACTGTGCATATCATGGTCATTAGTGAATAATGTACAAAATCAAATATAAATCAGATTTTCAAAAATAACAAGTGGCGTGCCATCATTGGTTGGAAGATGACACGTAGGTCATCTTCAACCTCCAGCCAACGTGATTTGCAAGTCTCTCAATATGTAAAATCAGAAGCTCAGACCTATGTCAATCGCTTCGTCTCTTCAAGACAAAAACAACCACACCCTCGCGCCAAATTTATATAAATTGTAACTCAAGCAATTTGGAAGGAAAGTTTTGAAAAGGGATTTGAAATTTCATGGTCAAAACGTGTTTCCAGTGAAATGTAAATGTTGCAACTAGAACCAGGGCAATGAGAGCAACACAATGATATCAGAGTTTTGAAGAATTGATGAAGGAATCTACCTATTGAAGTTGAGTTGCAGATCTCTGAAACTGGACTTCTATGGAACAATATAGGGCACGATTCTTGAATGTAATTATATGGTTAGGTTCAGGGAAGATCAAGGAAGGTGAATTGAGGGAAAATTGGATTGAAAAAGGGTCGAGAATGGATTTTGAAGTTGCTGAATTATGAGTTGTGAAACAAGTTTGGCAGGGTGATTCTGGCTATCCAAGCTTGGGAAATTGAATGGGATAGTTCATGTATTTATAGGAGAAGCTAATGGGATCAAAAGGAATAATGAATGATGCGTTTTGGAGGGAAATCGTGCACACCTGATGCACGAGTAAAGTGTGATACAAACTTCATCAAAACTCATCCAATTCATGCATTTTGATGTGCTAAACAAATATGGAACTTCACTAAACATGTTTAGAGGAAAAAACGCGTGGAAAACTTGTGATTAGAGGCCATATTATGGATTTCAAAATTCTGACTTGGTGAGAAATTCAATTTCAAAGTGCCAACTTTTGACCAATGGAATTTTCAACTCAAGGGGTCTTAGGGAATGATTCTTGATGCTTTAGAAAGATGAGGTTACAAGCTTTGTAATGGAAAAAGAATGGAATTAAATGGACGCTTGAGCTGAAAGTTGCATTGAGTCACAGTTGAAGAAAAAGGGTTGACTTTCCATACTTAGAAATATTTCAAATTCTTCTTCAAAAATGACCTATAATGTCTTGCATCCAAACATGGCCTAATTTGCTCTTGACCAAAAAATATGGAATGAAGTAGATCTCTTTAATGACATTTTGAAACTTGAACCACTCAAAATCTCCAAAAAATTGAGCAAGTTATGACTTGTTGAAGTTGGCCAAAAATCATGAAATGACCTATAATTTTTTGCATATTTAAGGCAATTTCCATCCATTTTCTCACTTTGCACATAAAAGAAGGCATAAATACGCATCTTCAAGATCATTATGGAAAAATAATGGACTCAAGGTGATAAAAATTGACCAAGTTATGACCATTTGAAGTCACCTATGAAAAATTGTGGATTCATCTGGATGACTTGTAATCTTTCTTCTTCACCAAGTTCCTTCCACATGAAAACTCCTTGGAACTTTTGAAGTGATTTGTTGATAACCTTTTGAAGAGAAGGATGTATTTGGAATCACTCAAAAATACCAAAAGGTAAGCAAGACATGCTCCTTTGAAGTTCAAAACCCTAGCTTCTAAATCAAGAGAATGCTTTGAGGAACTTTGACAAGTTTGAACAAACTTCTTGTACCAATATTCTTGCTTTGTGAATAGAAGTTGTTGAGGATGATAATGAGGACTCATATCCACCAAAACCACTTCCATATCTTGAAATTTTAGAGAAATATGTTCTTGTGACCAATAGGAACAAGGCCTTGTCCAAACATAACAGCTTCTCCAATCAACCCTTTGTACTTTTGAGTCCAATCTAATAACCTTGAAACGTGATGAACCAAAGAAACCTTGCCATGCCAATTCTTCCAAAACCAATCCAATGGTGAGGTTTGAACTTCTCAAGCTATATTGACTAGAGAATGGAAATAAACTCATGAACCCATGGAGTAACTTGATAAATCTCATTGCCCTTGCCTACATGGATAACAAACAAGACAATCCAACATTGTATTTTATTATTTAAGTGAAGAAATCAAAACAATATTCATGATCACAAAAGGAACATAAGTCAAGGTGCTTGGTAACCCCTCAAAAGGAGCAAAACTAAATGTAGGGAGGGGAACCAAGAATCCTAGTGTGATCTTGTTGTGAGTGAAACAATCATGGTATGATGAAGGGATCTTAGGGGGGAAATTGGGGTACAACACTGACCATCCTTAAGCTCGACTAAACGATTATACAAGATGTCCATGACCGCCTCCTAAACAGGCTTCACGAGACGTACATGTCCTTGAAATGCCAGACAAATTCCAAGTATGGTCAGAATAGTTTTCCAAACAGTTTGAACGACACCCAGGCCTGAAGGTCATCAACAGTCTGCCGTTGGAGATAGAAGATTCAGAAGAACAAGGTCGGAGTAGCACCAATATTAAGGTATTGGCAAACAAGCTCAAATTCTCGCATAAATGTGAGTGAATTCAGGTGGAGTTGAGAAGGTGACAGGTCTAACCATTTGAAAACCCCCGCTTGGAAATTCGTAAAGGGAAGGCACATCCCTGCCTCCTTAAATCCAAACTCGTACATAGGGAAATGCGTGCCCGGGAAAGTCGAGCAGATCCTCATGTACTTGTGAGGCTTGAAGAGCGACCAGGAGGCAGAGGCCCTATCTTCTAATTCCACAATAATATTGAACGTGTCAGAGGAATCATGAGCAAACTGAGACATAATGTTTTTGGGTTTAGGCGCGACCTAATCTAGGTCGTTGCCCCTGCTTACATTTTCCTTGCTGTTTGAGTCGGGCAAAATAACTTCTTTGACCGGTTGAGCCCTCTTACTTGAAAAGTATGGGAAAATAACGAATTCGACATCATCAAATCCACCATTCCACCCCAAGTCAAGTGAAAGGGCAAGGAGTGCCTCGAGGGTAGGTCCTCAACTCAAGCCCTTGATAACAATCGTGAAAAGAAGTGACATCCTCAAATAGGGATAAAATTACACTAACATGTTTCCCCGACGAAGCGGCTTACTCAAATCTCTCCAGTTCATGGGATAGATGACCCAAACATGAACCCAGATGAAGTTCATCCAAAGTTTATGGATCTTCATCAGAAACTCATAAACCCATGTGAAGCTTATGGATCTTCATCCAAAATTCATGAATCATCATCCGAAACTCATGAACTCATCGGAAAGTTCATCTATTCACTGGGAGATTCGTCAGAAACTTCATATCCACTAGAATTTTATACGTTCTATCTAAAATCCTAAGATAAATTAACATACATTAAGATAATCACTTACTTGAAAAAGGATGAACGATGGCAGCAAAGCAACTAGAAAATGGAGAAGAGACGACAGGAAAGCAAAGTTGAAAATGTATAAGTGAATTTTGTCACCCCATTTTTATACTTATTCCCCACCATATGGGGTAGTATGCAAGGGTTCATCATTGCTTAAACCCCTAGACTTCCCTGGGCAATGATGGAGCTTTAAATAGCCACCACATATGACACGCAAAGTGATGTGCCATTTTGACTTCAAAAATCTCACGCGTGAAACCATGTGTTGGCACCATTTCAAAAGTATTCATTGACGAACACATGCTCGATGTCGTTATGGCACCTTTTCTACGGGAACATCATGAATATGAGCCAGAGGAAAAGTTTGTGTTTCTTTCCCCCGCGAATGAGATTCTCAAACAAACACCCGCATCAAGATGGACAACAAACAAATTGATCGAGGAAAGTCCTTCAGAACAAATCAGCCACAGTACATGCATACCCTCGTCTTCGGGCATGAGTGCGCGATCACGAAGAGTTGACAAGGAAATCGATAATCTGGATGATCACATCGTCCCCGACCGAAACACAATGATTATTCTAATACATTATATTTTCAACCTTAAGAGTCGATGACGACCCTGGCGTAAGTTAACAATCCCTTTGTTGGACAACCTCTGTCCGACTATTAAGTTGGTTTTAAGTCATCTCTCTTTCACATAAGATCAATAACTTGGGGGACTCCAGTTCTGGATTGGGCCTGTGCTTGGCCCACCGTCGAGCAGGCCCAATCCAACGCCTTTAATATGGACTAATAACGTATGGCCCGAGTCAGCAATGGTTGAGAAGTTCCCCACATGCCCATGAAGGAGACGTGGCCAACGATTATTCAGAGCTACCATCATCCTGCCCACCGAGAATAACGGGCCCATGACTTCCCTATTATCTCGGAGCAGTTGACCAGGAAGGAGACCACGTGTTGGTCTCCACTACTCATGTAACACTAGCAATCTTTGTTATTAGGCCTAACTATCTGGTCCAATACATAGATCTCGGCCCAACGCTAGAGGCTATAAATACCCTCTCACACGAGAGAGTCAAGTATTCATCCCTTCTCACTTTTTGTACATACGCTTTGATCGTCTACATTCTTACTTTGGCATCGGAGTACCTTGCAGGTACCCCTCCCCCCCCCCCCCCCCCCCCATTTTCAAAAGTTCAGCAGTTTGCAAGCCATTGACAATCCATTTTGATCAGGTATGATCAAAATGTATTTTATTTTATTCTATTTGATTCCATATTTTTTAAATTTGATTTAAATAATGAAACATAAATTTATATGATTTCATTTCATTTCACTAGTCCAAACGTATCCTAATAGTTTTCAGTACAATACGAGTAATTGTTTTAGGCTGATCAAAAGTTTAAATAGCTAAGATTTAATTTATCTCAATTTCACTCCATTTGACCCAAAGAATAAAATCAATTCACATGTAAAGAGCAAAGTACATTTTCTGATCTTCACTTTTGACTATACTAATTTTGAATCTTGAATTGACTTGGAATTAGAGTGCTAACCATGGAGGTCCACCTTGTGCTGTTGTGAAGGAGATCAACACCACCGTTCAAGATCATCAGTTATTCAGTTGCTTCAATTTTTGGTTCCTGAATGGAACATTGGCGCTGTCTGTGGAAAATGACTTTCGGTTCCTGCGATTTTCTTTCAGATCTAATCTCTAACTTACCATTTTGTAACCTCCTTAGGTCATCTAATCAAGAATAAACCTACTTCTGATTTCAATAATTTCCATGAAATCATACTTGCTTTCAACCACATCATTCACAATCTCCTCAGTTCTTAGAATTAAAAGCGTTCATAAGCGAATACATATATCTTTTATAGTAGATTCAATAGGTCATCGTTTCAACTACGATTTCAAGAAGTTCCAAATCTTTGATTCCCTCAAGAACTTAGCAAAGCAAAAGAAGAAATGATCTTATATTCGAATATGGATCCACAACAAGGATACCTAAGGAGGAAGGTAACTTACTCGAAGATTGTGCCAGAGGTTCACGATTCACCTTCCAATTTAATGTTGCATGTACTTTTCGATGCTACCAGGGTACTTACCATAAATACGTTGAAGATACGATCAGTTCATAGTTAGTGACTATGATACGGTGGCCAGAACTGAGACTATTTTTAGGAATGCTGGTTTGCATTTTGCGTTTGTATTCGCAAAATATCGCGGTAAGCAAGAGTCGCCACCGACTTTTCTTTTATCCAAAAGGAAAGGAAAAAAGCATAGAAAAATTCCCTTTTTTCGAGATTTTGAGTACGGGGGGTAGATTATAGAAAGGGAAGGTATCAGCACCCTTTCTATTCATAGTTTTCTACGGGATCTTAGGTAATTGCTCATCATTTTTAAAATTGCTTGTGTGTGTTTGATTTGAAAAAGTTTTTGACTTCGATTTAACCCTTGCTTCTGTCTTCAAGAGTGTTATGAAGTGTTTTTGAAAGCTTTGTTTGAAAAGAGTGTTTGGTGTGAAAAGTTTGTTTGGATTGAGCAAGTACTTAAGAACTAATCTACCTACTCGAAAAAAAGAATTGTTCTATGTTCGTTTCCTTTAGACAGTGTTATCCCACTATTAGTGAGTAGGTAGCACCGTCGTTGGAGTTTTAAGGGTCAATTCGAAAGGGACGTACGATCACTAAAGCAATGTTAGGACGTCTTAGTAAGAACTCTAATGTCTTAGATCAATTATTTGAGGCAACAATATCCGAGGCAACCATTCTGAGGCAACTTTCCGAACGGGACTTTGATCTTTGTTTAGATAAGAGAGCGACGACTAAAATATCCTATACTTAATGACCATTTACCGAAGGCAACCGAAGTGGGAGAGTACCGTAGGAGTGCGCATGTGCGAGTGATTCAATTTCAAGTTTATTATCTTTGCACATTTAGGGTTAGCTAACCGTTTTAAAGTTAATCATACATTCTTTTCATGCATCTCTATTATTCATACATCTAATAGTTAATATTTGTGGAATTTTAAAGTGTGGAAAGTAAAGCTACGCTATTACAAGGCTTCGGGTATTTACATAGCCAAAAACAAACCCGTAAAGAAAAGCGATAAATGGAAGTAAAAGGTCCTAATTAATCTACTACAACTTGTAAGCAATTACATTAATATGGTAAACATAAATAATAAAGCGCGCGCGAGGAAATTAAGAACGGGAGAGAACTAGGGTTTTGACCCGTCTAACTTAATCGAAAGAAAAATTATTTTTATTGTTTTTGATTGTTTTTAAGAAAAGAATTAGTTTTTTAAATTAAATACAAAAATAATTAGTAATTAAATTAATTAAAGAAAATGACTAAATTTAACCTATTTTTGTATTTTTGGTTATTTTAAGAAAAAAATATAATTAAGTTAAAACCCTAATTGTTCTAATTAATTTTAATTATTTACAAAAGGAATTAAAATTACCCTAAAATTAAATAACCTAATTAAATTAAATAATTTTTTGATAAAAAAAACCTAAATCTAATTGGATGAAATATTACTTTTTGTGATTTTTTTATAAAAGGAATTATTTTTTATGTTAGTAGAAATAATTAAATAAATTAATTTTGAAATATGAAAAGAAAAGAAAATGGGCCTAAGAAAGCAAATTGAGGGAGTGTGGATAGCAATCTGGCCCAAGAAGCAAGTTGGTCCATGTTGACCTGCCCATTCCAGTGTTATGCGTTGACTGATGCGTATCATGGTCCCTCAAATGATGGCCATCGAATTTGGCCATCTAGAGATCCAAGGTTTAGATCCTTAGGGCATATGGTGATCCCTTGACCTTGTATGCGCGCCTGAACCTGAAAAGAAAAATAATGTGAAAGAATGGGGGGATCTGGGATTCGAACCCAGGCCCCAAAGAACTTTTCCAACGCTTGGCCACCAACTGAGCTGCACGTTCTTATTGTACATATAATAATAATAATAGATAATATGCAATAAAAGGGAGTTAGTGGAGACAATAAAAAAAACGCGCCAGAATTTTGAATGGACCAACAAGATGATGCGACGCTGGTCATCCCTGTCCTCACTCTGTTGCTAAAAGTGAAACACTTTTACCTACGGACATATGTCCGTAGCTACAACCTTGGCTCGTTCCAAAATCTTCCATGGACAAGATAAATGACATCTAATGCCATGAATCAACTCGTCTAGACCTGCTGAGTATTATGATGCCCTTTTTATGGGCCAATTTTGCCTGCACACGAAAACCCTAAAATGAAGCAACAAAACCTAGCAATGGTGAATCTTGATACAGTCCATAAAAATGCAATTAAACGTTACAGATAGTTTGCAAATGCTTCAAGGAGAAAGAATATATGATTATTTCATGTTATAAGTGTCAGAATTATGCAATTCGAATTCAAGAAAAAGCCATTGTCGTGGCTGACTTACAGTGAGTTATGGTGCTGGAAAATCCTCGTTCTTGATTTGTTTCTCTTGCTTGTGATCCCAAGAAGTGATTGGGATGGCTAGAAGGTCTTGAGAATGCCTGGAACTATGAATTCGACTCAGCACTTTTTTGTGTTTTTCTCAAGTTTATTCTGACTTCTCACGCCTCTCTAACCTCTTGTTTTAGGTCTGAAAATCTTCCTTATGTATTGAGGATTGGATTAGGGTTGCAAACATGATCTCAATCTTTCTCCATTATTGATTTTGATCTTGATTTGATTTACTTAAAAATACTTCCAAAAATAGGACAAATTCAATCTTTTTGTGCACACAAAGGCCTTGCACGAATTCAATCACTTGCCAACTGGATATAAGACCTGAAACATGTACAAGATCTTGAGATTTCAATGTTTTGGATTTTTCCATGATTTGTTTTGATTTAAATTGATTTAATTCAAATAAAAATCAAAATAAATAATAAAAGTAATATAAAGACAATTGGCAATAGCTAGGGCTCGTGGACCATGCTACCAACTCAAAACAAGTGCAAAAAGTTAGGCCCATTTAGCAAAAATTGCAATTTTAGGCATAGTTGACTTTTGACAATTTTGCAAAAAGGGTCAACTTCACCAATTCATAACTTCCTCAATTTTAACTCTTTGAAGTTGTTCTTGGACTTTTTAGAAAGCTTGAGATGTCCTATAAGCAACCCTTTTGTTCTAGTCTCAATTTGGTATTCAATGTTCATGTATGAAGCTTTGACAAAAAGGTGTTTTTGTTGACTTTTCAAAATGACCTATAATGTCCAAATTCATAACTTCTTGTGAGTGCATATTTTGAACTTGGGAGATGAATATGGATTGTATAGAATTTCATCCTCTTCAAAATTAGCTTTGGATGGGTCATTTCTCATAAAGTATGAGAAAGTTATGCTTAGCCAAAGTTGAGTTGACTTTTCCTACAAAACCCTAATTTAGCAACTTTTGGTTCTTGATGAATTGTGAGCAATCCTTGAGGAATCATGATCAACCCTTGATCAAATGATGAATAATACTTCAAAATGAGGATGTTGAGCAAAAATCTTGAATTTTGACTGTATGTGGGCCACAATTGACCTTTGCTCTAGCACAGTCGATTTTCAGGCCTTTGAGCAATTGATTGAGCAAACTTCCTCTACAAGGCTTGAAACTTGACATGGATGATCTTGAGAACATATTAGGATAATGGTGAGAATTTCGGATCCCTTGGACTCAATTATCTTGGTGCAATATGAAACCCTAATTTGAGGTAGGCTGCCTTAGGAGAGAGCTTGTCTAGTCAACCCTTGGACTTCCTTGAGCAACTTGAGGATCTCACTTAAAATGTATTGAGAAAAATGGGAGGGAAAATTTTGAGGTGCAATAGCTGCCCATGTTAAATCTTCTTAAACATGAGGATGTAGATTGGCTTGCGTGCCTTTCGTGATCCTAAGGTGGAAGATGATTGAACACTAGAGTGCCCAGAAATTTGCACTCGCATGAAGTGGTATTTGTCTTGTGATGTCGGGAATGGGCTTACAGATGCCATTTGGAAATTGCTGACGGGGGATGGGCTTAAAGATGCCATCTGAAGGAGTGTCGATCGCATAAGAGATTCCTTAGCGAGAGTCTGTGTACCTGTTGTTGAGGAAGATTCCGCTGGGGAGTGTTGATCTCTGTATTGAGAGAAATAAAATTTTAGGAGCTTTGGTCGTCCGTTGTTCTATTGGGGAATCGTCTCTTGGTCGAAGAGGTGAAAATGAACTACTATCTGGTCGTGATCCAGGCTTCATAGTGATAAGACCGACTGCTATCTGGTTGTAATCCAGGCTTTACAGTGTCTTACTGGGGAGATGAGATTAAACTTGCTATCCAGTCGTGATCCAGGCTTCGCAATTTCTCGATTCTTATCTGGTCGTGATCCAGGCTTCAGAAGGAAAATAAGTTGTTATCCGGTCGCATCCGGGCTTCAACTTGAATTTAGGGCACACTAATATCCGGTCGACTCCGGGCTTCTTAGTAACTGTCCAGGTAAACTGCTATTTGGTCGAAATCCAAGCTTTGCAGTGTCTTGTACTGTTATTTAGTCATAATCCAGGCTCCAGTCCTTTTATTGTTATCTGGTCGTAATCCAGGCTTCACGATGCTTTGTACCATTATCTGGTCGAATTCAGGCTTCATGGTGTTTTGTACTGCTATCTGGTCATAACCCAGGCTTCACAATACCTTACTTCTTATCTGGTCATAATCCAGGCTTCAGAAGAAAATCAAGTGGTTATCCGGTCGCAATCTGGGCTTCCCTTTGGCTTTTGGGCCTACTAATATCCGTTCGAATCTGGGCTTCATAGTAATTGGCCAGGTAAACTGCTATTTGGTCGTAACCCAAGCTTCACAGTGTCCCTCACTGTTATCTGGTCGTAATCCAGGCTTCAGTTCTTTTTACTGCTATTTGGTCGTAATCCAGGCTTCGCGATGTCTCATACCATTATCTGGTCGAATCCAGGCTTCATAGTGTTAGGAGAAAATCAAGACACTATTCGGTCATAATTCGGGCTTCATAAGTTGTATTAAAGAGATACCACTATATGGTCATAATCCATGCTTCGCAGTGTCTCTGGCTGCTATCTGGTCGTAATCCAGGCTTCACAATAACTTGTATTGCTATCTGGTCGTAATCCAGGCTTCACAATAACTTGCTGAGCTGTTATCTAGTCGTAATCCGGGCTTCACGGCTTGCTGGGGATTATTATCCGGCCGTTCTCCGGGCTTCATAGCTTAAAGATAAACCACTATCTGGTCGAATCCAGGCTTTGCGGTGTTTGATACTTTTATCCGATCGAATCCGGGCTTCACAATATGCTTGTAGAAATCAAGGTACTATCCGGTCGGATCCGGGCTTTATAGCTTGAACGTTGTGAGAATTTGATTGTATCTCTCCTTAAATGTAAAGAGTTAGTCGTATGTAATATCATGATGTATGAAGCGACGATGTTCTCAAAATAAATGAGATTGTGCTGTATGGTGCGTATGCGCATGTCATGATGTATGGATATGCAATGTTTTTATGATATTCTTTAGCTGGGGAAAATAAATCTCGGATTGCTGCTGGAGAAAAAGAGTTGAATTTTTTGTCTCCGTTGGGGATAGTGAATGAAGATGACTGTGAGAATAATCCTGCTGGAGAATAAACCGGCGAGAAAATGATTATGTGGGAAAGAGATGCTCTGTTAGAGGACCTGTTGATTTGGAGAAATAACCTCGACTGGGGATGAATTACCGTTGCTGGCGATAATGAACCCTGTTGGGGACTGAGTTTCTGTTTGTGAAAGAAATGAAATCCGTTGGGGATAATCTTCTAGTACTGGTGATAGATAAACTCTTCTTGGGGAGAATCTTACCGATTCTTTCGCGGTTGCGAGCCTCAGCTGGGAAGAGTTGTGTCCTGTTTGGGACCGCTAACATCACTGTCTTTTTCTTACTCTGCGGGGAGTGAATGTACCTTAAATCGTTTTGTCCAACTAGGTTTATCCATATACCTGGTGGATAGAGCAACTGTACGGTTTGGACATTTCTTGTTTGCCCCTGTTCCTGATTTTACGAGTAATCGTCTTTTGTTTCGCATGTAAATATTTATGAGCAACAATTATTGTCAAATGCATATATCAAAAATGAACCATTGGACGTTCTTGCAAAACAAAACAAAAAAAAATTGAAATCTCTTTGTGAAGATGAATTGTATTGATTTTTAAGTTGGCCTGTAAATAGGCGTTTTTGTACAAGAGGCTGACGTCCTAGTAAGAGAACACCGCCGAACAAATAGAATTTATACAATTTATGAAAAACAAAGAAAAACAACTATGTGAACAATCCCACTGGGTTCTAACTCTGCTATTGCCTTTATATCTTCAAGCATCTCATCACTTTGCTACTTGGTTGAAGGTGGATCAAATTGATTAGTGTTGTCCGAGCTTGATAGTCGATACCGAAGTCTGGTTGCAAGATGATCCAATGAGACATAGTGTTACACTTTGATCCCTAATTTTTGCCTGGACCGCCCTTTCAGGTTTTTAGTCCACCGGGATACCCTTTTTTGCCCAAGCCGCCTTTTCAGGTTTTCGACTTGCCGGGTGTACAGTTTTTTCATTTTCATCCCTTATTTTGCCCGAACCCTTTTGGTTCGCCAGGAAGCCCTTATTTTTGCCTAGGCCAGTCAACCTAGCGGGTCTTTGATTATGCGTAGTATTTTTTCACTATGTCTGCATTGACGGGATGAGGAAGGTCGTCACCATCCATGGTGGTTAGAATCATAGCTCCTCCCGAGAAAATGTTCTTAACCACAAATGGCCCTTCATACGTAGGGGTCTATTTTCCCCTGGGATCACTTTGCGACAGTATGATACGCTTGATCACTAGATCCCCAACTTGATACTCTTGTCGTCTGAATTTCTTGTTAAATGCCTTGATCATCCGCTTTTGATACGTCTGACCATGACAAATAGCAGTAAGTCTCTTTTCATCGATTAAGTTCAGCTGATCAAGTCGGGTCTGGATCCAGTCATCCTCGCTCAAACCTGCATCCTTCATAATCCGAAGAGAGGGTATCTGGACCTCAATGGGTAAGACTGCTTCCATGCCATACACCAAAGAGTAGAGTGTTGCCCCTGTTGAAGTCCGCGCTGAGGTTCGGTACCCATGAAGAGAAAATGGTAACATCTCATGCCAATCTTTGTATGTCACTGTCATCTTCTGCACAATCTTCTTGATGTTCTTATCCGGGAACTCGAAATTCATGGATTGGTAATCATCCACGACCTGATATGCCAAATGATCCGCCAACACACTCCCTTTGATTGCTTTTTGGGTTGTGTATTGGATGTCATACTCAGTTAAGATCATCTGCCATCTTGTTATTCTTCCGAATAAGGCAGGCTTTTCGAAGATATACTTGATTGGATCCATCTTTGATATCAATAGGGTAGTGTGAGTCAGCATATACTGTCTTAGTCGGCAAGAAGCCCATGCCAAAGCGCAGCAAGTTTTCTCAAGCAGTGAGTATCGGGTCTCACAGTCGGTAAACTTTTTGCTAAGGTAGTAAATAGCATGCTCTTTTCGGCCAGACTCGTCATGCTACCCCAGCACACACCCCATCGAGTTATTGAGTACTGTCAAGTATAAGATCAAAGGTTTTCCTTCAACTAGAGGCATCAGAATTGGTGGCTCTTGGAGGCTGTATGGCCCTCTCTTCCTGTAGTAACAGTCTAGCAAGTTCCCCAGGCACTTCACAATCATCCTCACCTTCGTCCTCGGCTTGGTTGATCGGATTATCGAAATCATAACTGGCAGTAGCAGAGTCGTTATCAGTGGGATCCAGAGTGGATGTAGATCTGCATCATGATATGTGAGTGTGTGTAAGACAATAGCTGTTTTGATAAAGTGAAAGATAGAAAAGAAAAATAAGGAGCGCAAAATTTGTAATGCAAGAAAACGTCCAATGCTTTATTATTGATATATGAAAATGACAAATGTTAAGCCCTCACAAACAAAGCCACGGTGTCTTGGGCAAGTCACCGGGCTATAAAGTTTTAAACTGTTTGTTACAAATTTCAAAACAAAAGTTTATTACTGTGTAATAAAAGAAACGGGCATGAAGTCCTTCGCCTTCCAATTGCTCAATCCATCGTCGGCAGTCGGGTAAATCCAGTTGTCGATATCTGACTCTTCTTCATCATCCTCAATTGCATTCACTCCCTGATCATGTTTGGGCATAGGAGTAGTTATGATGTTGGGTTTCTCTGGAGCGTCAAACTCACTTTAGCTTCAATCAAATCTTGCACCTTATTCCTCAAGGCCCAACAATTGTTTGTATCATGCCCTGGGCTATCGTAGTGATAGGCGCAGTGGGCGTTCGGATTATACAACGGTGATGTAGTACTGGGATTCTTCAGAGCTTCCCTAGAGTTATTAGGTTAGTCTTCAACAGTTGCGGTAGGATTTGAGACAAGGTCATACTGAGCCGAGTATACTGTCTTTGCAGTCTCTCTACTCTTTGCTGATTGTTGCGTTGTGGGGCAATAGTGGGTCTTGATATTACTACCGCATTAACTGCTTGGCGGCGTTCAGGTTGGTTTTGGCTCCTTGAGCTGTAAACTGCACTAGCTTCTTTTCTGAAAGGTTTCTTTTCTGTACTTGATGAAGCACCTTTCTGTATCTTGCCACTTTTGATACCAGCTTCTACTCTCTCCCCAGTCAAAATCAATTCGGTGAACCCAGATGATGAACTTTCGATCAATTGATTAAAGAATAGACCAGACAAAGTCCCAAGAAACATATCCACCAACTCCCTATCAGACAGAGGGGGTTGGACTCTTCCAGCCAGATCTCTCCATTTCTGAGCATAGTCCTTAAAGCCTTCACCTATACCCATAGACATACCCTGGAGCTGAGTATGCGTGGGAGCAAGGTCGGTGTTATACTGGTATTGCTTGTAAAAAGAAGCAGCAAGGTCCTCCCAGTTGCGGATATTAACTCCTTCCAATTGATAGAACCATTCAAGCTGAGTCTCTGACAAACTATCTTGAAAGAAATGAACCCACAGGTTCCTATCAGCAGTATAGGGTTGAATCTTTCTGACGTATGAGTGGAGATGAAGCTTTGGACAAGACACTCCATCATACTTAGAAAAGACAGGAGCTTTAAATTTGTGAGGGATCACCACCCCAGATACTAGTCCCAGATCTCCAAAGTCCAACCCAAGTATCTTTTGGATCTCCATTGCACTCAACCGGTCTTCAAGTTTCTTATACCTATCCTCAACAGGAGGATACTGGTCTTCATCAAAATCAGTGTCATTATCAGAGACCACAGGACTAGGACCCTTTCCTTCCTCTTGATTCTCTCCTCCTCCAGATGAATGAGACAAATCAGCTTCTTGTCGCAACCTATTCCCAAATTTGTGACCCATATTCAGCAGAACCACCTTCTTCTTCTTCTTCTCTTTCAAAATGAGAGTCTTCAAATCCTGCTGCCCTTTGGCCAAGTTCAGGAACAACTCTTGGAATTGAGCATTTTGTGCTTGAAGAGCCTTGATGGCTTGATCGGTAGGTGTTTCAGAAGACATTATATGCTGAAATAAACAACGAAGAAGATAAGAAACCTGTAATGGTACCTGTGATGAGGTGCATGATAATGAAATGCGTATGAAATGATTTCAAAGACTTTGGGAGATTTAAATTTGTAAAAGCAGAAGTAAACAAACTTTATTAGATTCAAACTTGTAAAATGTTTAACAATGCCTTTAAGGCGTTACAAAAGAAATAACTGAAAATAAATCTAAACTAGAAACAAGCATAAATCAGAAATCCCATGGTCTCGTTCCCTTTGTGCTGACATAATCATTGATTATCCTTTCATTCTCAAGCTGCCTTGTGAGCTTCAAGATCTTCCTCTCTTGCTCATGATACTTCTCTCGATAGGTATCCCGCTCCTTCTTCAACTGAATCCATGATCTCTTTAATTCCCCAAGATCGGTAGGCATGTAGGGATAAAGCATGGTATAAGGAACCCCTTCTTCATTAGTATGCTCCATAATCACTGGCAAAATAGCTTCATAAGGCATCCCCATCTTTTGAGCACGGGCTCGAAACCACTGAAGATAAGGTTGCATCAGGAGAGAAGTCTTTAGTCCTAGATCTTAAGGGTCAGACTTGTTCACCATTCCTCGGGCTCGTATAAACCTTCGGCGATGCTCATTCACGTCCCCCTTGTAGTCAAAGATAATGTCTGTAAGAAGCAGCTCATGGGGACCGTCTCTCCGAGCGCGTCCAAACTGTCGTAAAGCCAAGCAAGAACTATAGGTTATTCCCCCTCTAATTCCAAGCAATGGAACATTAGGGTATTCCCCACATCGATCGATGACAGCTACTCTCTCCATATCCTTGGAACTCCAAAGGATGTTCGTATGAGCAAGGGACATGATTCTATAAGCCCAACCTACACCTTCCTCATTCTTCAATATAGACTTGGGGAGGTGCGAAATAAACCACCTCGCCAGCAGCAGCGTGCAACACATGAGTGTCCCCCCTTCTTCGCACAGTGCGAGTATAAAGAGCATGCAAAATATCACCCAGAAGAGTAGGCACTGGATTACGAGACAAGAAGATCTTGACCACATTCACATATATGAAGGAATCTGGATTCGGGAAAAGAACCAAGTCGTAGATGAGGAGAGCCAAGATGTATTCAAAAGCTTGAAAGTCTAAGTCATCCCAGAACAGTTGAGCTTGATCTATCAGGAACTTAGCCAAGAAACCTTTAACCCCGCTCTGTGTCTCCCAATTAGACACTACATCAGCCTTTTTCAAGTGCAAAGCTGAAGCAATGTCCTCTGGCCTAGGAACCTCCTCCAAACCTATGAAGGGTGTCTGCTCGAGGATAGATATGCCTAATAAATCAGAAAACTCCTCCAAAGTGGGGACCAACTGATAATCCGGGAAGGTGAAACAATGATGCAACGGATCAAAGAACTGAAACATCACACTCATCATTTGCTCATCCAACTTTGAAGTGACCAAACTAAGGAGATGACCATGTATTTTGACAAATGAAGAAGTATCAGGAACATTTGAGACTAATTCTCTGAGCTGAGCAGGGATTTGCATGAAGTTGACTCGAATGGTATTTCTGCGCATAGAAGTTATGATCTGCAAAACAGAACAAAGATAAATCCCCTCGGTCTTTGAAATGGTTAGTCTAATGAAATATGCATGCGATGTTATGATGCATGATGTCATGATAAAAACACACAACATGTATCATAGATAGCAGACATGGTAAAGGCAAACAAGTCACACAATAGCCCTTAAGTTTCATGCATGCATGGAGTCTAGGTACTACCCTCTTGAAGTTCAGTTGGTTCAACCTGTCCTAATAATAGTAACTGTGTTCTAGAGGTTCTCAATATCACTGACCATCCTCCATCGGTCATGGTTTCAGCTCACGCAATCTTTTCTTGCGGTTGGAACTATCTCGAGAGTATGGTCTCAATGAGTGTAGTATCGAGTATAAACCAGTTCCCAACTCTATGCCGAGGCCGGCTATCTCACTACTTCCTATGGCCAAGTTGGTCAATTATAGGTTCTAAGGTCAGTTGATGCTTAACGACCCATATAGCAGCCCCATATTCTCCTTGTTTCTCCATAAGGGATATTGGTACCAACTAACGTGCCACATCAACGTAGCTACTGCTTCAATAGTATCGGTCTATGCTGTACAATTCCCTCATAGTTTATTGCTACTTACCTAAAAGGTGCCCCCAGATCCGGGTTAGCATCTATAGTAACTCCGATACAAAGCCCACAAAGATAAAGCAATCAAATCAAACAATATAAACAATATATGAACTAATCCTAAGGTATACCCCACTTATTAAGTCCCTAGCAGAGTCGCCAGTTCTGTGATACGGTGGCCAGAACCGGGACTGTTTTTAGGAATGCTGGTTTTTGTTTTGCGTTTGTATTCGCAAAATGTCGCGGTAAGCAAGAGTCGCCACCGACTTTTATTTTATCCAACAGGAAAGGAAAAAAGCACAGAAAAATTCACTTTTTTCGAGATCTTGAGTACGGGGGGTAGATTATAGAAAGGGAAGGTATCAGCACCATTTCTATCTGTAGTTTTCTACGGGCTCTTAGGTACTTGCTCATCATTTTCAAAATTGCTTATGTTTGTTTGATTTGAAAAAGTTTTTGACTTCGATTTAACCCTTGCTTCTGTCTTCAAGAGTGTTACGGAGTGTTTTTGAAAGCTTTATTTGAAAAGAGTGTTTGGTGTGAAAAAGTTTTTTTGGATTGAGCAAGTACTTAAGAACTAATCTACCCACTCGAAAAAAAGAATTGTTCTATGTTCGTTTCTTTTAGACAGTGCTATCCCACTATTAGTGAGTAGGTAGCACCGTCGTTGGAGTTTTAAGGGTCAATTCAAAAGGGACGTACGATCACTAAAGCAATGTTATGACGTCTTAGTAATAACCCTAATGTCTTAGATCAATTATTCGAGGCAACAATATCTGAGGCAACCATTCCGAGGCAACTTTCCGAACAGGACTTTGATCTTTGTTTAGACAAGAGAGCGACCACTAAAATATCCTATACTTAATGACCGTTTACCGAAGGCAACCGAAGTGGGAGTGTACCCTAGGAGTGCGCATGTGCGAGTGATTCAATTTCAAGTTTATTATCTTTGCACATTTAGGGTTAGCTAACCGTTTTAAAGTTAATCATACATTCTTGTCATGCATCTCTATTATTCATACATCTAACAGTTAATATTTGCGGAATTTTAAAGTGCGGAAAGTAAAGCTACACTATTACAAGGCTTCGGGTATTTACATAGTGTGATTGGTGGGAAAGAGAACTGACTGTTTTTGGAATGCTGGTTCGTGTTTTGCGTTTGTTTTCACAAAATGTCGCGGTAAGCAAGAGTCGCCACCGTCTCTTATTTTATCCAACAAGGAAAGGAAAAAAGCACAGAAAAATTCCTTTTTCGAGATGTTTCTCGGGTTCGGGAGGTAGATTATAGAAAGGGAAGGTGTTAGCACCCTTTCTATCTGTGGTTATACACGGGCTCTTAGGTACTTGCTCATTGTGTTTTCAAATTTTGCTTTTCTTTGTGTTTGTGGGTTTGAAAGAGTTTTTGTTTGAAAGGAGTGTAAGTGCGAAAAGTTTTGTTTTGTTTTTAAAAGGAGCAAGTACTTAAGAACCATCTACCTAATCGAAAAGGGAATTAAACTGTGCTAATGTCCTTTAGACAATGCTAGCCCACTATTGATGAGTAGGTAGCATCGTCGTTGGAGTTTTAGGGTCAATTCGATTAAGGGACGTGTGGTCACTAAAGCAATGTTAGGACGCCTTAGCGGTAACCCTAATGTCTTAGATCATTTTATCTGAGGCAACCGTTTCGAGGAAACTTATGATCTTTGGACAAGAGGATAACCTCTAAAACTTCCTATACTCAATGACCACGTTCGAAGGCAACCAAGTGAGGTGTACCCTAAGAGTGCGCATGTGCGAGTGTGTTATTTCGGTTAATTATATCTTTGTACATGTTATGGGTGAGCTATGTTGATTTTAAGTTCATACATTTGATCTTGTCATGCATTCCCTATTATCAAACATCTAATAGTTTATAGTTGCGGAAATTAAATTTGCAGAAATTAAATCTAAACTATTACAAGGCGTCGGGTATTTACATCGCCAAAAACAACCCTTTAATTTAAATTGCGGAAAGTAAAATAAAGCGATAAATAATTAAAGTCCTAATTAAAAGTTGTTACATACCGGAAGCAATTACAATATTGGATAAAACGATACGCGTGCGAGAAATTAAATCGGCGCATTTTTTAGGGTTTTGACCCCTTTTTATTAAAGAAAAGATTTTTTGTTATTTTTAAATTAAATGGAATTAAACCTAAGTTAATAATTAAATTAAATGAGCTAATTAATTGATTAATAAAAATAATATTTTTTGGATTTTTTTTTATATTTAAGGAAATAAAATAAATCTGGTCAAAATTAATAAAAACCTAATTCTACATTAATTTTAATTATTTTGCAAAAGATATTAAAATTTAAATCTAATTAAAGCTAAATCAATTAAATTAATTTATTTACAAAAATAAAAGTGAATTTAATTTTAATAAATAAAAATATTTTTGATGTTTTCTGATTTTATGAGGAAAAATAAATTATTTGGTTAGTAATTAATTAAGAATTATTAAAATAAATAAAGAAAGTAAAATAAAAAGATAAAAAGAGATACTCATGGGGGTGTTGGGCCCAGATTGTGGTGAGAATAGCATTTGTTTGGCCCAATTCAAGCCAGCCTGCGTTTGACTTTTGCCATCCCACATGTGCCTGTTGACTAGAGACCATGGTGGATGTTCAATTTTGGCCATTGGATTTGATCTGAAGCCATTTGGCAACCATCTGGATGGAGACATATGATAGGTCACGCTTTTGATGCTGGATGGAATCACCTGTAAATAAAATGCAACAAATATTGGGGGACCTGGGATTCGAACCCAGGTCCCATTAGACAACCCACTAGCGCGCTTACCATCTCAACCATCATGTTTAACTGTTAGTATATTAGAAATCAAATATAATATGGAAAAACAAATAAATGCCAGCAAACAAAAAAAATAAAAGCGCGAGATTTGAACGGGCCAATGGGAAGAGGACGCGTAGTCGTCTTCTTCGTCGAAACACTGATCTTCTTACCTGCAGATTTTATCCGCAACAAGATCCGTGGCTTCGTCCTAGAACGAGCTCTAGGCCACAAAAATGCAAACCAAGACCATCATTATGCTCGTTTCTTCCTCCTAAACTCATCCATGTCCATGGTTCATTCCAATTTTCTCTGAAATTAAAACGCCTAAAAACAAGAACCCCAAACCCTAGTTTCGGGTAGGGCTTTACAGGCTACAAAAATCCAATTGAATATTGCAGAATGATTGGAAATTGAATTATAAACATGATTGTACAAACGATTTGTCCAAAATATGCCAAAATATGGAGTCACGATTTCATGTTCAGAGTGACTTTTAGGGAGACTTACAGTGCGTTTCAGGTGGTTTCAGGACTCGTGAATGGTTGCTTTAGCTCCAGGGGATGTCAGGCAAGAAGGTTACGTTGAGCTTTTGCCTTGAATTGGACTCCAAACAAGATTTCGATCTCCAACTTTTTCAAGCTTTTTTTAGTTTTGGTTTTGTGATTTGGGCATCTTTTCGGGTCGTGTTCTTGTGTGCTCTATGTTGTATATGTAACAAGGATTGTATTAGGTTAAATCTCTGGGCTTGAATCCATGTGTATTGATGATTCAAGATTTGATATGATTTCTCCATTAAAGGCTTCCAATTTCTTTCCAAATCCAAGATTTTATGCATGATATGGCTTGGCACGAATTTGATTGTGTTCATAATGTTAATTGAAAGCTGTATCAATCAAAAAGATCACAAGTTATTAATATTGAGATTTTATTTTGATTTAAATTGATTAAAAATGAATTAAATCAATAAAAATCAAATAAAATAGAAAAATTAAAAATTGGTCATGAAATTGAAGATAGGACACGTGTGTAGTGTGAAAAGATCAAATCAAGTGGAAAAAAGTGGGCCCATTTGACAAAATTTTAAGTTTTATGGATAGTTGACTTTTGGCAATTTTGGAAAAATGCCCAACTTCAACAATGCATAACTTCTTCAATTTTGAACTTTTGGAAGTGTTCTTGGACTTTTTAGAAACCTTGAGATGTCCTATAACCAACCCTTTTGGTCTCATCTCATTTTGATATTCCATTCTCAAGTTATAAGCTTTGGCAAAAAAGGTGTTTTTGTTGACTTTCAAAAATGACCTATAATGTCCAAATTTGTAACTTTTTGTGAGAGCATTTATTGATCTTGGGGTGTGAAGATGGATTGTAGGTAATTGCATCCTATTCAAAATTAGCTTTATATGGGTCATTTCTCATAAAGTATGAGAAAGTTATGCTTGGTCAAAGTTGAGTTGACTTTTCCTGCAAAACCCTAATTTGGCAACTTTTGAATCTTGATGAATCTTGAGTAATCCTTGATGAATCATGATCAAACATTGATAAAATGATGAATTATATTTAAAAATGAGAATGTTGACAAAAAATCTTGAGGTTTGACTGTTTGTAGGTCACAGTTGACTTTTACCCTAGCACAGTCGATTTTTGGGCCTCTTGAGCAATTGACTGACTAAACTTTCTCTGCAAGGCTTGAAATTTTACATGGATGAACTTGAGAGAATATTAGGACATTGGGGAGAACTTGAGGCCAAAACCCTAATTTGAGATTGACTGCCTTAGGAGATGATTTGACTGTCCAACTCTTGAGCTATCTTGAGCAACTTGGGAGTTATTCTTGAAATGTCTTGGGAAATATGGGAGGGAAAATTTTGGGGTACAACAGTTGCCCCTGTTCAATTTTCTTTAACCTGAGGATATAGATTGGCTTTCTAGCCTTTCGTGACCCGAAGGTGGAAGATAATTGAACACTAGAGTGCCTAGAAATTTGCACTCGCATGGTGTAGTATCAGCATTGTGATGTCGGGAATGGGATTATAGATGCCATTTGGAGATTGTTGGTAGGAGGATGGGCTTACAGATTCCATTTGCAGGAGTGTCGATCGCATAAGAGATTCCTTAGCGAGAACTTGCATACCTGTTGTTGTAGAAGATTCCGCTGGGGAAGCCTAACTTTTGTTGAGATTTAGGAACTTGCCTGTACTTCAACTGAGAGAATGCCTCAGCTAAGTCTTAAGAACCTGTCCATAATTCAATTGGGGGGAAACATATTCATCAAGATCTAGGAACTGTCTAGTCTTTAACGTAGTATACCGTTGAGATTGTAGAACTCGTCCGCACTTTGACGGAGGAAAACATCAAGATATAGGAACTGACTAGTATTCAACGTAGTATACCGTTGAGGTTATAGCACTTGTCCAGACTATGACGTAGGGAAACATCTTCATCAAGATCTAGGAACTGTCTGGTCTTCAATGTAGTATACCGTTGAAATTAGAGAACTCGTCCACACTATGATGGAGGAAAACATCAAGATCTAGGAACTGACTAGTATTCAACGTAGTATACCATTGAGGTTATAGCACTTGTCCACACTATGACATAGGGAAACATCTTCATCAAGATCTAGGAACTGTCTGGTCTTTAACGTAGTATACCGTTGAAATTACAGAACTCGTCCACACTATGACGGAGGAAAACATCAAGATCTAGAAACTGACTATTATTCAACGTAGTATACCGTTGAGGTTATAGAACTCGTCCACACTATGACATAGGGAAACATCTTTATCAAGATCTAGGAACTGTCTGGTCTTCAACGTAGTATACCGTTGAAATTTCAGAACTCGTCCACACTATGACGGAGGAAAAACATCAAGATCTAGGAACTGTCTGGTCTTCAACGAAGTATACCATTGAAATTAGAGAACTCGTCCACACTATGACGTAGGGAAACATCTTCATCAAGATTTAGGAACTGTCTGGTCTTCAACATAGTATACCGTTGAAATTACAGAACTCGTCCACACTATGACGGAGGAAAACATCAAGATCTAGGAACTGACTAGTATTCAACGTAGTATACCGTTGAGTTTATAGAACTCGTCCACACTTTGACATAGGGAAACTGTCGAGATTGAGAACCTTATCTGAAATTCAACCGAGGCTAATTCAGTTGAGATTTAAGAGCCGGTCAGGTCTTCGACTAAGCTGAGAACTTAATTGCATCTTTCCTGAAAGGTAAAGGTCATTCATATGCAATGCATGAGATGGATCAAGCAATGATGTTCTCAACATAAATGAGATTGTATGGTATGATGCATATATGCATGTATCATGATGTATGAAAATGTGATGTTTTAGTTGGGGGAAAATAAATCTCGGATAGTTGCTGGAGAATAGAGTTGGATTCTTCATTTCCGCTGGGGATGATGAACGAAGATGATTGTGAGAATAAACCTGCAGGAGAAAAGAACTCCGTTGGGGAATAAACTAATGAAGAGATTACTCTGTGGGGAATTGATGTTCTGCTGAAGATTTTAACGATAAACTCCGCTGGGGATTCTGCTGATAAACTCCGCTGGGGATGGATTACCGTTGCTGGTGATATTGAATCTGTTGAGGATTGAACTCCTGTTCGGGGAAAGAAAGAACTTCACTGGGGATGATCTTTCAGTTGCAACTTGCTGGGGATGACCCTGTTAAACTTTTGTGGGGATATACCTCTGAATTTGGCTGGGGAGATTTATTGTACTCCGTTGGGGGTAAACTTCCAGAGTCTACTGGGGATGATGATTCAACTCCGTCGGGGAAGCCTTTTTAGACTGTGTTGGGAAAATTGACTCCACTGGGGTATCTTGCATCCTGCCGGGGAACATTCTTATACTCCGTTGAGGAATATTAAGACTGTCGGGGATACTCTGATACTTGCTGGGGAATATTCTTATACTCCACTGGGGAATATTAAGGCCTTCTGGGGATACCAAGCCTTTTTAGGGCTGATGGTAGACTAACTCTGCTTGGGGAGAGTATTGCTGATTCGTCCATAGTTGCAAGTCTCAGCTGAGAGAGCTACCATTATTGTCTTACTCTGCGGGGAGTGAAGGTATCTTGGTCATATTCTTCAGCTGAATCTACCTTGGTACCTGGTGGACAGAGCAACTGTACAGTTCGGATAATTCTTATTGCCCATGCTTCTGATATTATCAGTAATTCATCTTTCGTTTCGCATGTAGATATTTATGAGCAGCAATTAACGTCAAATGCATATATCAAAAATGAACATTGGACGTTCTTTGCAAAACAAAACCGATAAAGGAAAAATAGTTTGAAATTTCTTTGAAAATGAATTGTATTGATTTTTGAAGTTTGGCCCGTAAATAGGCATTTTTGTACAAGAAGCTGACGTCCTAGTAAGAGAACGCTGCCGAATAATAGAATTTACATAATTTGTGAAAAACTAAACAAAACATCTATGTGAATAATCCCACTGGGTTCCCACCCTGTTATTGCCTTTATATCCTCGAGCAATCTCATCACTTTGCTACTGGTTGAAGATGAATCAGATTGGTTAGTGTCGTCCGAGCTTGATAGTCGATACCGAAGTCTGGATGCAAGGTGATCCAATGAGACATAGTGTTACGCTTTGATCCCTAATTTTTTCCTGGACCTCCCTTTCGGGTTTTCAGTCCACCGGGATACCCTTTTTTGCCCAAGCCTCCTTTTCAGGTTTTCGACTTGTCGGGTGTACAGATTTTTTTATTTTCATCCCTTATTTTTGCCCGAACCCTTTTGGTTCGCCGGGAAGCCCTTATTTTTGCCTAGGCCAGTCAACCTAGCGGGTCTTTGATTATGCGTAGTATCTTTTCACGATGTTTGCATTGACAGGGTGCGGCAGGTCGCCGCTGTCCATGGTGGTTAGAATCATAACCCCACCAGAAAAAATGTTTTTGATCATAAATGGTCCTTCGTAGGTAGGAGTCCATTTGCCCATGGGATCACTTTGCGGTAAGATGATCCGCTTGATTACAAGATCTCCGACTTGATATACCTGGCGCTTGACTTTCTTGTTGAAAGCCTTGATCATCCGTTTTTGATACGTCTGACCATGACAAACAGCAGTAAGTCGTTTCTCGTCAATCAAGTTAAGTTGATCAAGTCGGGTCTGAATCCAATCGTCTTCACTCAAACCAGCATCTTTCATTATTCAAAGAGAGGGTATCTGAACTTCAATGGGCAAGACTTCCTCCATGCAATATACCAAGGAATAGGTTGTTGCCCCTATTGACGTCCGTGCTGAGTTACAGTACCCATGAAGAGCAAATGGTAACATCTCGTGCCAATCTTTGTAGGTCACTGTCATCTTCTGCACAATCTTCTTAATGTTCTTATTAGCTGCTTCTACAGCCTCATTCATCTTCGGTCGGTAGGGAGAAGAGTTGTGATGCTGTATCTTGAATTGCTCATAGAGCTCAGTGATCATCTTGTTATTAAGATTGGTACTGTTGTCCGTAATGATCCTCTCTGGTACACCATATCGACAGATCAGATTGTGCCGAATGAACCGTGCTACGACATTCTTGGTTACAGTAGCAAAGGAAGCTGCTTCAACCCACTTCGTAAAGTAATCAATCGCTACTAGGATGAAACGATGCCCATTGGATGTTGTAGGTCTGATCTCGCCGATCATATCAATGCCCCACATTGCAAAAGGCCAAGGTGTCGTCAAGACATTCAGAGGAACTGGAGGTATGTGCACCTTATCAGCATAGACTTGGCACTTGTGACATGTCCGAGAATGCTGATAACAGTCGACTTCCATTGTGGACCAATAATATCCTGCCCGAAGGATTTTCTTTGTCATGGTGTGTCCACTGGAGTGAGTTCCGAAAGTACCTTCGCGTAACTCCGTCATGATCCTTTCTGCTTCATTCTTATCCATACAACGCAGTAAAGTTGAATCATGGTTACGCTTGTAAAGGATGTCATTGCTGATGAAGAACTTCGTCGTGAACCTCTTCAGAAACTTCTTATCATTAACAGATGCACCCTCGGGGTATTCCTGAGCCTCAAGGTATCTCTTCACCTCATGAAACCAGGGCTTTTCTGTGACCTCTTCAGTCTCAAGATCACAGTAATGTGCAGGTTCGTCCAATCTTTCAATGATAATCTAGGGAGCTTCATTGTCCCAATTGACTTTGAACATAGAAGACATCGTAGCCAACGCGTCCGCCAACTAATTCTCCTCTCTAGGGAAATGTTCAAAGGTTATCTCCTCAAAATGGGGAAGCAACGTCAACACATGCTCCTTGTAAGGAATAAGATTTGGGTGTTTCGTATCCCACTCGCCTTTGATATGACTGATCACGAGAGTGGAATCTCCGAAAACACTTAGAAACTTAATCCTTAGGTCAATTGCTGCTCGAAGACCCATAATGCACGCTTCATACTCCGCCATATTGTTGGTGCAATTGAAACATAACTAGACAGTGAATGGAGTATGAGAGCCTTTAGGAGATATGATCACAACGCCAATACCATTACCCAAAGCATTCGAAGCTCCATCAAAGTACATAGACCATCGGGATCCTTCCTCAGGTACTTCATCTGGTCCAGGTGTCTCACAATCAGTTATCAACATGATATTCTCGTCCAGAAATTCAAAGTTCATAGACTGGTAATCATCCACTGCCTGATGTGCCAAATGGTCTGCCAATACACTTCCCTTAATTTCCTTTTGAGTCGTGTACTGGATGTCATACTCAGTCAAGATCATTTGTCATCTTTCTATTCTTCCGGATAAGGCAGGCTTTTCGAAGATATACTTGATTGGATCCATCTTTAATATCAACAAAGTAGTGTGAGTCAGCATATATTGTCTCAGTCGGCGAGCAGCCCATGCCAAAGCGCATCAAGTTTTCTCGAGCAACGAGTATCGGGTCTCGCAGTCGGTAAAATGTTTGCTAAGGTAATAAATAGCATGCTCTTTTCGGCCAGACTCGTCATGCTGCCCCAGCACACACCCCATTGAGTTGTCGAGCACTGCCAAGTATAAGATCAGAGGTCTCCCTTCAACTGGTGGCATCAGAATAGGAGGCTCTTGGAGATACTCTTTGATCCTTTCGAAAGTGGAATGGCATTCATCGTTCCAACGTACTACTTGATCTTTCTTCAGTAGCTTGAAGATTGGCTCACAAGTAGCAGTTAGGTGCGAGATGAATCGGGCAATGTAGTTTAGTCGTCCCAGAAAACCTCTGACTTCTTTCTCTGTTCTAGGAGCTGGAATCTCCTGTATAGCTTTCACTTTGGCAGGATCCACTTGAATACCTTTGTCGCTCACGACGAAACCCAGTAGTTTACCAGACCTCACCCCGAAGGTGCACTTGTTCGGGTTCAACCTCAGCTTGTACAACTTCAACCTGTCAAACAGCTTCTGCAGATGATCAAGGTGTTCCTCCTCAGTTTGGGACCTTGCAATCATATCGTCGACATATACTTCAATCTCATGATGGATCATGTCATGAAACAGAGGAACCATGGCACGCTGATATGTTGCCCCAACGTTCTTCAACCCAAAAGGCATGACCTCGTAGCAAAAGGTACCCCACTGAGTAACAAAGGTCGTCTTCTCCATGTCTTCGGGAGCCATCTTGATCTGATTATAACCGGAGAAACCATCCATAAAGGAGAATACCTTGTGCTGAGCGGTGTTGTCAACCAAAACGTCAATATGAGGTAGAGGGAAATCATCCTTGGGGCTTGCCCTGTTCAAATCCTTGTAATCAACACACATTCGGACCTTACCATCCTTCTTCGGCACAGGAACCACATTGGCCACCCACCGAGGGTAAGAAGTAACTGCTAGAAAACTGGCGTCAAACTGTTTTATAACTTCAGCCTTGATTTTCTCAAACATTTCTGGGCGCATTCGGCGGACCTTCTATTTTACTGGAGGACAGTCTTCCTTGGTAGGCAGGTGGTGAACCACAATATCAGTATCTAAACCAGGCATATCTTGGTAATACCAGGCAAAGATCTCAACATAATCACGTAGCATCTGAATCAACTGTTGCTTCACACCAAGCTCTAGATTGGCACCAATCTTAACTTCCTTCTTGTCTATCTCAGTTCCCAGATTCACTGATTCCACCGGCTCTTCATGTGGCTGAATAACCCTCTCTTCCTGGAGTAACAGTCTTGCAAGTTCACCAGGAACTTCGCAATCATCTTCACCTTCGTCTTCGGCTAAGTTGATTGAATTTTCGAAGTCATAACTAGCAGTAGCAGAGTCGTTACCAGTGAGATCCAGAGTGGATGTGGACCTGTATACGTGAGTGTGTGTAAAATAATTGTTTTGTAATATATAATAAAGAAAAACAAGGAGTGCAAAATTTTAAATACAAGAAACGTCCAATGCTTTTATTAATGATATATGAAAATGACACACATAAAGCCCTCACAAATGAAACCACAGTGCCCCGGGTAAGACACCGGGCCGTAAAGTTTAAAACATTGTCTGTTACAAATTCAAAACAAAAGTTTCATTACTGGGTAACAAAAGTAATAGGGATGAAGTCCTTTGCGGTCCAGTTGCTTGGTCCACCGTCGGTCGTAGGATAGATCCAGCTATCGAATTCAGACTCTTCCACATCATCTTCAATGGCATTCACTCCCGAGTTGCTGATGAACACGGGAGGTCTTCCAATTCGTGCATTCCGAACAGCCCTTTGAGCTTCTGCAGTGAAACCCAAACCAAACTTGTTAGTCTTCTGTGTAAAATCAGGAAGTCGGCCCCAATTTGCACACTCACCCTTCTTAATAACAGCCCGGGCATCTTTTAAGGAAGCCATTTTCATAGGAGAATCTTCAACCACAGTCTCAGCTGATGCCAGTGTCTGGGGAACCTCTTCAAAATGCTGGAACAGGGTCTCAATGAACTCCCCATCCATTTCCACATATCGGAACGAGTTGAGGTGGCTGACCATGTACTCTTCCTCCCCTTACACTGTCACAATCTTCCCTTTGACCGGGTACTTCAGCTTCTGGTGAAGTGTTGAGGTTACGGCCCCGACTTTGTGGATCCATGGACAACCCAATAAACAAGAATAAGATGGCCGAATGTCCATCACATAGAATGTAGAATTGAAGACCTGAGAACCAACTTTAATTGGAATATCAACTTCACCGTGCACCATCCTCTTAGACCCATCAAAGGCCCTGACAACAATGTTACTTGGTTTCAGCTCCAACCTTTTGCAATCCAACCTGTCCAGAGCTTTCTTAGGCAATACGTTCAATGAGGAACCAGTATCCACCAATACATGTGCAAGAGTAGTGCCCCTGCATTCAATGGAGACATGCAGGGCATCGTTGTGATTCTTCCCCTTAGCAGTCAAGTCGGCGTCCGAGAAACCCAACCCATTATCAGCAGTTAAACTGGCCACACAATCTGTAAACTGATCAGCTGATGTCTCTTGCAGCACGTGGGCAGTTTTCAAAAAGGTAATCAGAGCCTTGGCATGGGCCTCTGAACACAGCAACAGTGACAACATAGAAATCTTAGACGGGGTTTGCCCTAGCTGTTCAACTATATTGTAGTCACTCTTCTTGATGATTTTCAGAATCTCTTCCATCTCTTGTTTAGAAGCTTCAACAGTAATCCTCTTCGGTGCCTCCGTCTGGGTAGGCACATCAATGGTGATCCCTTTGCCCCAAGTGTCAGATGACTCGGCGATAGGGGTAAGAGTAGGAACTTGAACAGGAATGGCAGCAGGTACACCGACAGGTGTAATAACAACAGGTCTTCGGGCAGTTGGTGGAGCAATATCAGGTAAGAAAAGTCTTCCATTGCGGGTGACTTTAGCAGGTCCAGTAATGTTGCTGATGTCAGTATCAGTATCCCACTCTTGCTTAACTCCATGAAAATAAACATCATCCCTATAGTGCCAAGGGACAGCTTTATCAAAAGTGTAGGGGATGGCCCCGGAACAGTGATGATTACAGGTGCGATTCTCGGAACAGATGTAATTCTAACAGACTTCCTCGAGGGAGCCTTGGAAGAATTTTCAAAAATGGTAATAATGGCAACTTCTTCAGTAGGAACAGAGGGAACAATAGTCTTCTCAAACAGGATCTCCTTACTATCCATCAGGTTTTGGATACCTGACTTCAAGATTGGGCAACCGGTAGGTAAAACAGAACACATATGGCAACCTTCGCCACAGCCCGGAAATAAACCGGCTAGCAAAAGGTTCTTCTTTACAGTCAACAGAGGGGTAACAATATCATTCACAGAAACCATGAACAAATCTTCTTCTATAGCATTTACTCCATGCTTGGGCATGGGAGCAGTCATAACATTAGGCCTCTCGGGAGCCTCAAACTCAATCTCCTTCGCATCAATTAAGTCTTGTACCTTGTTCTTCAAAACCCAACAATCATCTGTATTATGCCCCGGGCTATCAGAGTGAAAAGCACAGCGGGCATTAGGGTTATACCTCGGTGATGTGGTATTTGGATTCTTTGGGGCTTCCTTTAGAATCACCAGATTGGTCTTCAACAACTGTGGTAGAATCTGAGACAAAGTCATGCTGAGACGGGTGAATTAACTTTGAGGTCTCTCATCCTTTTGTTGGTTGTTGTGCTGAGGAGCACCAGCAGGTTTTGAAATAACAACCGCATTCACAGCTTGACGGTGTTCGGGTCTATTCTGGTTTCTTGAACTGTAGACAGCACTGGACTCTTTCTTGAATGACTTCTTCTCGGTGCTTGACGAGGCACCCTTATGTATCTTACCATCCTTAATACCAGCTTCTATCCTTTCACCGATCAAAATAAGCTCTGTAAACCCAGACGAAGAGCTTCCAATTAGATGGTTGAAAAATGGACCAGACAGGGTCCCCAGAAACATGTCAACGAGCTCCCGATCAGCCGAGGGTGGTTGTAATCTACCGGCGAGGTCCCTCCACTTCTGAGCATAATCTTTGAATCCTTCACCCGTTCTCATTGACATACCCTGGAGTTGGGTACGCGTAGGAGCGAGGTTAGAGTTGTATTGATACTACCTGTAGAATGCAGTAGCCAAATCTTCCCAGTTGCGGATACTGGCTTCGTCCAACTGATAGAACCACTCAAGCTGAGTCCCTGAGAGACTGTCTTGAAAGAAATGGATCCATAAGTTTTTATCAGTGGTATACGGCTGGATCTTCCTCACATATGACCAAAGGTGCAGCTTTGGACAAGAAACTCCGTCATACTTAGCAAAGGATGGTGCCTTGAATTTGTGGGGAATCACTACCCCATATGATAGACCTAGATCACCGAAGTCCAGACCAGGCACCTTATGAACTTCCATAGCATTCAACCGGTCTTCCAGTTGCTTGTATCTATCCTCAGCAGGAGGATACTATTCTTCATCGTAGTTCGTCTCGTTGTCGGAGACCACAGGGCTAGCAGCCCTCCTTTCCTCTTGACTACCTTTCCCTCCAGATGAGGTGGTCAGATCAACTTCATTCTGTAACCTGTTGCCAAACATGTGTCCTATGTTAAACAGGATGGTCCTCTTCTTCTTCTTCTTCTTCTTCTCTTTCAGAATCAAGGTCTTCAGGTCCTGCTGACCCTTAGCTAGATTCATGAACAACTCTTGAAATTGGGCATTCTGGGCCTGGAGGGCCTTGATAGCTTGCTCAGTTGAAGATTCAGCAGACATGATGAGTGCTGAAATAAACAACGAAGAAGATAAGAGACCTGTAATGGGTGCCTATTTATGAAGTGCATGGGATGAAATGCGTATGATTTATGATTTCAAAGACAACCGGGATTCAAATTTGTAAACAAGAAAGGAAACACACTTTATTAGATTTAAACTTCAAAATTTAAATTGTTCAACTGATGCCCTCAGGGCGTTACAAAAATGGAAATAATGAAAAGTAAATAAAAACTGGAAAGGAAATCATCAAAAGTCAATCAATGCTCTCATGGTCTCTTCTTATCAGTGCGGACATAATCGTTGAGAATCCGCTCATTCTCTAACTGTCTAGTCAACCTCTGGATCTTCTGCTCTTGCTCGTTGAACTTCTCTCAGTAAGAATCTCGTTCTTCCTACAGTTGCATCCAAGATCTCTTCAGTGCCCCAATGTCAGTGGGCATATAAGAATGGAGAATGGTTAAAAGAACCCCTTCTTCATTAGCAACTTCAAGAATGACAGGCCGAACAGCTTCATATGGCATACCTAGCTTTTGGGCACGGATACAGACCCATCTGAGATATGGCTCCATTGGCAGAGAAGTCTTTGGACCCAACTCATGTGGATCAGATTGGTGAACTCTGTCCCAAGCCCTTATGAATCTGCGGCGTAGCTCGTCACTATCCCCCTGAAAATCAAAGATGATATGAGGCATTAGCAGCTCGTGAGGTCCTTCTCTTTTGGCTCTTCCAAACTGACGGAGAGCTAAGCATGGGTTGTAAGAAATTCCTCCATGGGTTCCTAGCAGTGGAACATTAGGGTACTCCCCACATCGATCAATGATAGTCACCTCATCCATACCATTGAGAGTCCAAATGATGTCATTATGAGAGAGAGACATCACCCTATAAGCCCAGCCCATTCCTTCTTTGTTCTTCAGTACTGACTTAGGGAGGTGCGAAATAAACCACCTCGACAATAAAGGAGCACAGCACATCAAGGTTCCCCGCTTTCGGGCAGTACGAGCATATAGTTGATGAAGAATGTCACCCAAGAGAGTGGGTATAGGGTTCTGAGAGATGAAAATCTTTATCGCATTCACATCAACAAAAGTGTCAGGATTCGGAAACAATACCAAGCCATAAATCAGAAGAGCCATAATATCCTCGAAAGCCTTGAAGTCTAGACCATCCCAGAAATAGTTAGCCTTGCCAACCAAAAACTTAGTCAGAAAGCCCTTTGATCCACTCCTAGTCTCCCAATTAGCCATTACCTCCTCTTTGGTCAAATGAAGGGCTGCAGCAATTTCTTCGGGCCTAAGGGTCTTCTCCCACCCAGTAAACGGGGTCTGCTCCAGAACAGAGATATCGAGCAGCTCAAAGAACTCTTCCAGGGTGGGAACCAGCTGATAGTCTTGAAAAGTAAAGCAATGGTATAGTGGATCATAGAACTGAACCAGGACACTCATCATCTGCTCATCCAATTTGGAGGTGACCAAACTTAGAAGAGAACCATGCCTCCTGATGAAGGAAGTAGTGGCAGGCATCTTGGCAACCAACTCTTTAAGCAAGGTAGGGACTTGGACAAAGTTTATCCGGATGGTATTCTTACGCATGGGCATCATGATGACCTACAAAACAGAACAAAGATGAATCCCTCCTATCTTTGAAATAGGTTAGTCCAATGCAAGATGTATGCAATGTTATGATGTCATGATGTCATGATAGTAGGCACACCACAAGTATCATCAAATAGCAAACATGGTAAAGGCACACAAGTCACACAAAAGAGCCCTTAGATTTCAGGCTGGCAAGGAGCTTAGATACTACCCTCTTTCAGTTCAGTTGGTTTAAACCTGTCCTAAAAATAGTAATCGGGTTCTAGAGGATCTCAATATCACTGACTATCCTCAATCGGTCATAATTCCAGTTTAGCAACCTTTTCTTGCAGCCAGAATCATCGCGAGAGTTTAGTCTCAATGAGTGTAGCATACTGCTACTGTTCTATGTCCAAGTAGGTCAATTTAAGGTTCTAAGGTCAGTTGGTGCTTAATGACCCCTTAGAAGACCCATATTCTCCTCGTTCCAACACAAGGGATATCGGTACAGACTAAAGTGCCACACCAACGTAGCTACTGCTTCAACCGTGTCAGTCTACGCCAGACAGTTCCCTCACAGTTTATTGCTACTTACCTAAAGGGTATCCCCAGATCCGGGTTAGGATCTATAGAACTCCGATACAAATCCACAAATGTAAATCATACAAAGCATACAATTGAAAACACAATGATCTAATCCTAAGGTACACCTCACTTATTAAAGTCCCCAGCAGAGTCGCCAGTTCTGTGATACGGTGGGAAATAGAACTGACTGTTTTTTGGAATGCTGGTTCGCGTTTTGTGTTTGTTTTTCGCAAAATGTCGCGGTAAGCAAGAGTCGCCATCGTCTTTTATTTTATCCAACAAGGAAAGGAAAAAAGCACAGAAAAATTCCTTTTTCGAGATGTTTCTCGGGTTCGGGAGGTAGATTATAGAAAGGGAAGGTGTTAGCACCCTTTCTATCCGTGGTTATCCACGGGCTCTTAGGTACTTGCTCATTGTGTTTTCAAAATTTGCTTTTCTTTGTGTTTGTGGGTTTGAAAGAGTTTTTGTTTGAAAGGAGTGTAAGTGCGAAAAGTTTTGTTTTGTTTTTAAAAGGAGCAAGTACTTAAAAACCATCTACCTACTCGAAAAGGGAATTAAACTGTGCTAATGTCCTTTAGACAATGCTAGCCCACTATTGATGAGTAGGTAGCATCGTCGTTGGAGTTTTAGGGTCAATTCGATTAAGGGACGTGTGGTCACTAAAGCAATGTTAGGACGCCTTAGCGGTAACCCTAATGTCTTAGATCATTTTATCAGAGGCAACCGTTTCGAGGCAACTTATGATCTTTGGACAAGAGGACGACCTCTAAAACTTCCTATACTCAATGACCACGTTCGAAGGCAACCAAGTGAGGTGTACCCTAAGAGTGCGCATGTGCGAGTGTGTTATTTCGGTTAATTTTATCTTTGTACATGTTATGGGTGAGCTATGTTGATTTTAATTTCATACATTTGATCTTGTCATGCATTCCCTATTATCAAACATCTAACCGTTTATAGTTGCGGAAATTAAATCTAAACTATTACAAGGCGTCGGGTATTTACATCGCCAAAAACAACCCTTTAATTTAAATTGTGGAAAGTAAAATAAAGCGATAAATAATTAAAGTCCTAATTAAAAGCTATTATATACCGGAAGCAATTACAATATTGGATAAAATGATACGCGTGCGAGAAATTAAATCGGCGCATTTTTTAGGGTTTTGACCCCTTTTTATTAAAGAAAAGATTTTTTGTTATTTTTGAATTAAATGGAATTAAACCTAAGTTAATAATTAAATTAAATGAGCTAATTAATTGATTAATAAAAATAATATTTTTTGGATTTTTTTTATATTTAAGGAAATAAAATAAATCTGGTCAAAATTAATAAAAACCTAATTCTACATTAATTTTAATTATTTTGCAAAAGATATTAAAATTTAAATCTAATTAAAGTTAAATCAATTAAATTAATTTATTTACAAAAATAAAAGTGAATTTAATTTTAATAAATAAAAATATTTTTGATGTTTTCTGATTTTATGAGGAAAAATAAATTATTTGGTTAGTAATTAATTAAGAATTATTAAAATAAATAAAGAAAGTAAAATAAAAAGATAAAAAGAGATACTCATGGGGGTGTTGGGCCCAGATTATGGTGAGAATAGCATTTGTTTGGCCCAATTCAAGCCAGCCTGCGTTTGACTTTTTCCATCCCACGTGTGCCTGTTGACTAGAGACCATGGTGGATGTTCAATTTTGGCCATTGGATTTGATCTGAAGCCATTTGGCAACCATCTGGATGGAGACATATGATAGGTCACGCTTTTGATGCTGCATGGAATCACCTGTAAATAAAATGCAATAAATATTGGGGGACCTGGGATTCAAACCCAGGTCCCATTGGACAACCCACTAGCGCGCTTACCATCTCAACCATCATGTTTAACTGTTAGTATATTAGAAATCAAATATAATATGGAAAAACAAATAAATGCCAGCAAACAAAAAAAATAAAAGCGCGAGATTTGAACGGGCCAATGGGAAGAGGACACGTAGTCGTCTTCTTTGTTGAAACACTGATCTTCTTACCTGCGGGTTTTATCCGCAGCAAGATCCATGGCTTCGTCCTAGAATGAGCTCTAGGCCACAAAAATGCAAACTAAGACCATCATGATGCTCGTTTCTTCCTCTTAAACTCATCCATGTCCATGGTTCGTTCCAATTTTCCCTGAAATTAAAATGCCTAAAAACAAGAAACCCAAACCCTAGTTTCGGGTAGGGCTTTACAGGCTACAAAAATCCAATTGAATATTGCAGAATGATTGGAAATTGAATTATAAACATGATTATACAAACGATTTGTCCAAAAGATGCCAAAATATGGATTCACGATTTCATGTTTAGAGTGACTTTTAGGGAGACTTACAGTGCGTTTCAGGTGGTTTCAGGACTCGTGAATGGTTGCTTTAGCTCCAGAGGATGTCAGGCAAGAAGGCTACGTTGAGCTTTTGCCTTGAATTGGACTCCAAACAAGATTTCGATCTCCAACTTTTTCAAGCTTTTTTTAGTTTTGGTTTTGTGATTTAGGCATCTTTTCGGGTCGTGTTCTTGTGTGCTCAATGTTGTATATGTAACAAGGATTGTATTAGGTTAAATCTTTGGGCTTGAATCCATGTGTATTGATGATTCAAGATTTGATATGATTTCTCCATTAAAGGCTTCCAATTTCTTTCCAAATCCAAGATTTTGTGCATGATATGGCTTGGCACGAATTTGATTGTGTTCATGATGTTAATTGAAAGTTGTATCAATCAAAAAGATCACAAGTTATTAATATTGAGATTTTATTTTGATTTAAATTGATTAAAAATGAATTAAATCAATAAAAATCAAATAAAATGGAAAAATTAATAATTGGTCATGAAATTGAAGATAGGACACATGTGTGGTGTGACAAGATTAAATCAAGTGGAAAAAAGTGGGCCCATTTGACAAAATTTGAAGTTTTAGGGATAGTTGACTTTTGGCAATTTTTGAAAAATGCCCAACTTCAACAATGCATAACTTCTTCAATTTTGAACTTTTGGAAGTATTCTTGGACTTTTTAGAAACCTTGAGATGTCCTCTAACCAAACCTTTTGGTCTGATCGCATTTTGATATACCATGCTCAAGTTATAAGCTTTGGAAAAAAAGGTGTTTTCAAAAATGACCTATAATGTCCAAATTTGTAACTTTTTGTGAGAGAATTTCTTGATCTTTGGGTGTGAAGATGGATTTTAGGTAATTGAATCCTCTTAAAAATTAGCTTTGGATGGAGCATTTCTCATAAAGTATGAGAAAGTTATGCTTGGTCAAAGTTGAGTTGACTTTTCCTACAAAACCCTAATTTAGCAACTTTTGAATCTTGATGAATCTTGAGTAATCCTTGATGAATCATGATCAACCCTTGATCAAATGATGAATTATCCTTCAAAATGATAATGTTAACAAAAAATTTTGAGGTTTGACTGTCTGTAGGTCACAATTGACTTTTACCATAACATAGTCGATTTTTGGGCCTCTTGAGCAATTGACTGACCAAACTTTCTCTGCAAGGCTTGAAATTTTACATGGATGAACTTGAGAGCATATTAGGACATTGGGGAGAACTTGAGGACATTTGGATGCAAGGACTTGGATGCAAGGACTTTGATGCAACACAAAACCCTAATTTGAGATTGATTGCCTTAGGAGATGATTTGACTATCCAACTCTTGAGCTATCTTGAGCAACTTGGGAGTTATTCTTGAAATGTCTTGGGAAATATGGGAGGACAAATTTTGGGGTACAACACATAGCCAAAAACAAACCCGTAAAGAAAAGCGATAAATGGAAGTGAAAGGTCCTAATTAATCTATTACAACTTGTGAGCAATTACATTAATATGGTAAACATAAATAATAAAGCGCGCACGAGGAAATTAAGAACGGGAGAGAACTAGGGTTTTGACCCCGTTTAACCTAATTGAAAGAAAAATTATTTTTATTGTTTTTGATTGTTTTTAAGAAAAGAATTAGTTTTTTAAATTAAATACAAAAAATAATTAGTAATTAAATTAATTAAAGAAAATGACTAAATTTAACCTATTTTTGTATTTTTGGTTATTTTAAGAAAAAAAATATAATTAAGTTAAAACCCTAATTGTTCTAATTAATTTTAATTATTTACAAAAGGAATTAAAATTACCCTAAAATTAAATAACCTAATTAAATTAAATAATTTTTTGATAAAAAAAACCTAAATCTAATTGGATGAAATATTATTTTTTGTGATTTTTTGATAAAAGAAATTATTTTTTATGTTAGTAGAAATAATTAAATAAATTAATTTTGAAATATGAAAATAAAATAAAATGGGCCTGAGAAAGCAAATTGAGGGAGTGTGGATAACAATCTGGCCCAAGAAGCAAGTTGGTCCATGTTGACCTGCCCATTCCAGTGCTATGCGTTGACTGAGGCGTATCATGGTCCCTCAAATGATGGCCATCAGATTTGGCCATCTGGAGATCCAAGGGTTAGATCCTGAGGGCATATGGTGATCCCTTGACCTTGTATGCGCGCCTGAACCTGAAAAGAAAAATAATGTGAAAGAATGGGGGGACATGGGATTCGAACCCAGGCCCCAAAGCACTTTTCCAACGGCTGGCCATCAACCGAGCTGCACGTTCTTATTGTACATATAATAATAATAGATAATATGCAATAAAAGGGAGTTAGTGGAGACAATAAAAAAACGCACCAGGATTTTGAATGGACCAACAGGATGATGCCACGCTGGTCATCCCTGTCCTCACTCCGTTGCTAAAAGTGAAACACTTTTACCTACAGACATATGTCCGTAGCTATAACACTGGCTCATTCCAAAATCTTCCATAGGCAAGATAAATGACATCTAATTCCATGAATCAACTCGTCTAGACCTGCTGAGTATTATGATGCCCTTTTTATGGGCCAATTTTGCCTGCACACGAAAACCCTAAAACGAAGCAATAAAACCTAACAATGGTGAATCTTGATACAGTCCATAAAAATGCAATTAAACGTTATAGATAGTTTGCAAATGCTTCAAGGAGCAAGAATATATGATTATTTCATGCTATAAGTGTCAGAATTATACAATTCAAATTCAAGAAAAAGCCATTGTCGTGGCTGACTTACAGTGAGTTATGGTGTTGGAAAACCCTCGTTCTTGATTGGTTTTGCTTGCTTGTGATCCCAGGAAGCGATTGGGATGGCCAGAAGGTCTTGAGAATGCCTGGAACTATGAATTCGACTCAGCACTTTTTTATGTTTTTCTCAAGTTTGTTCTGACTTCTCACGCCTTTCTAACCTCTTGTTTTAGGTCTGCAAATGTTCCTTATGTATTGAGGATTGGATTAGGGTTACAAACATGATCTCAATCTTTCTCCATTATTGATTTTGATCTTGATTTGATTTACTTAAAAATCCTTCCAAAAATAGGCCAAATTCAATCTTTTTGTGCACACAAAGGCCTTGCACGAATTCAATCAATTGCCAACTGGATATAAGACCTGAAACATGTATAAGATCTTGAGATTTCAATGTTTTGGATTTTTCCATGATTTGTTTTGATTTGAATTGATTTAATTCAAATAAAAATCAAAATAAATAATAAAAGTAAGATAAAGACAAGTGGCAAGATCTAGGGCTCTTGGACCATTCTACCAACTCAAAACAAGTGCAAAAAGTTAGGCCCATTTAGCAAAAATTGCAATTTTAGGCATAGTTGACTTTTGACAATTTTGCAAAAAGGGTCAACTTCACCAATGCATAACTTCCTCAATTTTGACTCTTTGAAGGTGTTCTTGGACTTTTTAGAAAGCTTGAGATGTCCTCTAAGCAACCCTTTTGGTCTCGTCTCAATTTGGTATTCCATGTTCATGTATGAAGCTTTGACAAAAAAGGTGTTTTTGTTGACTTTTCAAAATGACCTATAATGTCCAAATTCATAACTTCTTGTGAGTGCATATTTTGAACTTGGGAGATGAATATGCATTGTATAGAATTGCATCCTCTTCAAAATTAGCTTTGGATGGGTCATTTCTCATAAAGTATGAGAAAGTTATGCTTGGTCAAAGTTGAGTTGACTTTTCCTACAAAACCCTAATTTAGCAACTTTTGGTTCTTGATGAATTGTGAGCAATCCTTGAGGAATCATGATCAAACCTTGATCAAATGATGAATGATACTTCAAAATGAGGATGTTGACCAAAAATCTTGAAGTTTGACTATATGTGGGCCACAGTTGACCTTTGCCCTAGCACAATCGATTTTCAGGCCTTTGAGCAATTGACTGAGCAAACTTCCTCTGCAAGGCTTGAAACTTGAAATGGATGATCTTTAGAACATATTAGGACAATGGTGAGCATTTGGGATCCCTTGGACTCAAGTATCTAGGTGCAATATGAAACCCTAATTTGAGGTAGGCTGCCTTAGGAGAGAGCCTGTCTGGTCAACCCTTGGACTTCCTTGAGCAACTTGAGGATCTCACTTGAAATGTATTGAGAAAAATGGGAGGGCAAATTTTGGGGTACAACAGTGACGCCTAGACACAATGAGTTCATAATTAACACAGAGCGACGATCATATATTAGGGCATTTCCTACAAGTACCACATGATTTCTACTTGATGCACCGAGATCTCCTCAGGTCGGATCAAAGAACAAAAAGTTTGCCAAGCGTACCCGAGTAAAAGCACCTCGGACCCTAGTTGGAAGAAGACTAGTTGGCAATAGTTTTAGGTTACTGACCGACATCATCGATCCAAAGGAAAGATTGAACATGAAGAACGGTCCAAGTCCCAATCAGAGGTCAAGGGAGAAGGTTTCTCAAGGAATGTCGTACATATCCAATCATCTTCCTGGGTCCCAAATGAGCCAATAACCAGGACAAATCGCCTATAAGTAGACCGACAACCACCTGCAGACTACTTGAGGTAGATTTCCACTCCGAAGTAAGAAAGAAATTGGGATATTTCTACCTCGATGATCATAAAGTGCTTTGTAACGTCTTATACTACTTTCAAGATAACCGACTAACCCCACAAACCAACACAAGTCTTTTCAGCATGCTTTGTCCTCACTCACACACTTTTTGGGAAACTTCTCAGAAGGTCACCCTTTCAAATACTACTCCAAGCCAAGCATGCTTAACTGTAGATTCTTATCTGTCATGCTACCGAAAATAAGATGCATCTTATTTGTATAGGTAGTACTTATCAATCCTTATAAGCATTCCTTCAACCATGCATTCCCTTCCCCACACAACCCCAGGATCACTCTCATTTCAATGTGAATTCGGCGACCACTCCTTTCCCTCTTCAACCTCGAGAGTGTCTTATTGTCATTCCCCATACACCGACAACCACTCCCCCTACCCTCGTTAGCCTTGAGTGTTACATGCCCACCAGCTTCCGCTTTGTACATGCTCGAACCATACCGTATTGAGAGATGACTGGCCATGTAACACTCGATATTGGAGAGGGCAAATAGTGGTTACATGTAGCAACTTCTAGGGGAAAAACTGAATTCACATCAGAATGAGAGGGATCTCGAGGTTGTGCAAGTATGAGACTGCATGGGTGAAGGAAAACTTATACAAATTGATTGGTACTACCTATACTAATAAGATATATCTTCTTTTTGGTAGTCTAGAAGATAAGAACTCCATAGTTAAGCGTGCTTGACTAGAAGTACTATTTGGTTGGGTGACCTTCTGAGAAGTTTTCCTAACAAGTGTGATAGTAAGGACAAAGCACGATGAAAAGACTAGTGTTGGTTTATGGGTCAGTTGGTAATCTTGAAAGCAGTTTGGGGTGTTACACGTCTCGCATGAGCAATAAATAAAGGTAACTACGTGATCCTAAAGTTTCAACGATTATCATGAAGCCACATCCATGGTGAAGCCAACTACCCAATAATGCACATGCAGGCAAGTACAAAATGGGACACTTTGATACCTCGTTCAACCAAATAAGACGCCTTTAAGAAAAGAAATGCACCTTGGGGCCCTGATAGAGGACAAATACCAAAGACCCAAGTCATCGTCCATCCAAAAAGGGTTATCATTGAAGGTTTATCTATCAAGTTATTTCATTGTTTCTTTGCAACGTGATCAACTCATTATTGATATAAAATATTTGTACATCATCTTTGTATTCATCTGTTGTATATGCTTATTTATCTCTCTTTCTTTTAGATTGTTTAAGATATGAGTAACAAAGATAAAATATTTGATTGTGTATCCAATACAGATATGCATGGAAAAAAAATCTAGACTCTATAAAACCCAATCGCCCCCGCCCCAAATCTAATAGGAAAAGTCATTTTAATTGGGGACAGAGGCGGGTGCAGAAAAAAATTGATTTTTAATTACGGAGACGAGAAATGCTAGTACCAGGCCCGTTTCCACCACATCTATTAAAATTAATTTATTATCCTTATTTCTTATACAACTTTATTATCCATTAACCTTTCTTAATCTTAAAATATCTCTCTCTTTTTTTTTAATAAAAAAAATACAAATTAAATAAAAATTGTCAACTATTATATTATCATAAAATATTAATACAATTTTAGATGTAATGGAATGTTTTAAAATATAATTAGAAAAAATGTTTAATTGTTTATGGGCACCTATGGTGATGATATCTTTTTGGTGATTTTATAGTCAAAATGGAAGATTGAAGATTAAAAAACAAAAGATGCAATTACCGCATCAAATCTATTTCCGTGGAAGTTCCGTCGACTGAATGACGCGTAACCCAAACCCAGCTCTCTAAGCTACCCTTTTTCCTCTCAATTCTCAATTTCCCTATCACCATACCATGGTTCCGCCGGCGCCACAACCGCCGAACCCCCAAGAAACCCAACAATTCCTCAGCTCCGTCCTCTCCCAGCGCGGTCCATCCGCCGTACCATACTCCGAAGACACGAAATGGCTCATCCGTCAACACTTGATCTCTCTCCTCACAACTTTCCCTTCCCTTCAACCCAAAACCGCTACCTTCACTCACAACGATGGCCGCACCGTTAATCTCCTCCAAGCCGACGGAACCATACCCATGACCTACCAATCCGTCACCTACAACATCCCCGTTGTTATCTGGCTCATGGAATCGTACCCTCGGCACCCACCTTGTGTCTATGTTAACCCTACCAGAGACATGGTCATCAAACGACCTCACCCTCATGTTGACCCTTCTGGTCTTGTTTCTGTTCCGTATTTGCATAATTGGATCTACCCTAGCTCCAATTTGGTTGATCTTGTTCTCTCTTTGAGTCTTGTCTTTGGTCGTGACCCTCCTCTTTTTTCCCAACGTATAACTAGTAATAACAACCCTAATCCCAATCCCAACCCTAACCCTAATCATAACCCTCATCAAAATCCAAATATCAATCAAAGTTCTAGTTTTCCAACATCTGGGTATCCTCATCCTGCTAGGAATAATTACCCTCCATCGCCTTATTCGCCTTCTCCTCGACCTTCTCATACGGAGGATCCTACTGAGGTTTTTAGGAGGAATGCTATTAACAAGCTTGTGGAGATGGTGCATAAAGATGTTATGTCTTTGAGGAAGACTAGAGAAGCTGAAATGGAGGGTTTGTTTGGTTTGCAAGGGGTTTTGAAGCAACGCGAGGGGGTTCTGGATAAAGGTGTGAAGGAAATGCGAGACGAGATGGAGGGTTTGGAACAGCAACTTCAGATGGTTTTGATGAATACTGATGTTTTAGAGGGTTGGTTGAGGGATAATCAAGGGAAGAAGTTGGAGAGTTTGGAGAATGTGGAGGATGCTTTTGAGTGTGTGGATGTTCTTTCTAAACAGATGCTTGATTGTACTGCTGCTGATTTGGCTATTGAAGATACTCTTTATGCATTGGATAAGGGTGTTCAGGTGGGAGCTGTGCCGTTTGATCAGTACTTGAGGAGTGTGAGGGTGTTGTCGAGGGAGCAGTTCTTTCACCGGGCTACGGCTGCTAAAGTTAGAGCTGCTCAGTTGCAGGCTCAGGTTGCTAATATTGCTGCGCGGAGTCATCATTATGGTAGCTGAGGAGACAGGGCTAGGTGTGTATCTGAAGGTTATGGAATCGTTCGTTGTTGGTTCTATTTGGTACAGATTGCTATTTGTTTCTTGAGTTTTAAGTTGCTGCTTCTGTCCAATAGTATAAATTGGCAGCCTCTTATGCCTCAAACCACTTTGAGATCTTTACGGGCATGAGGCTGTACCGTTGTTTTTATACAGATTTAATGATATGATTTTCTTGAAATTTTTTTTGTTTTAAGGGATTGCTAGCTCAAGTTTTTCAGTGTTTAGAGGTATACTTCATATGGATCACTGGTTTGTCCCACATTGTATTTCTTAAAAACAAACATTGGGTATATTGTGATAGGTATATATTTTTTTTGTTGCATTGATTGATGCCTTGCCTATTTCAAATTATTCACGCTAACTGATTATCAAGACTTTGTTTGTTTTCACGGTAGGAACTTCCTTGTGTTTACTTTTAAAATTCACCTGGGAGAAGTCTTTTCAAAGAATTGTATACCCTAGTTTGTTTGAATTTTGTATTTGGGAAAGTTTCTGTTTTTATTGGCTTATGACTTTTGAAAAGTTGAACTGAATTAGACATTTTTGGGGTCTCTCTGAGAAGGAACAGTGAGTCTATTGGTTAAATTACCATGTTGAGCTGGTCTTTTACTGATGGTACTAGACAGTCTTCTAGATTTTCAATGCTAGCTCAGAACTTGTATTGATTTGGATTGCATATAAATGCACTAGTTTGGTCACAGGGATTTTGGGACAATGATAAATCCAACGTCACCCTTCTAGTTCTAGTGCTTCACTGTCTGCATGGTCTGGTTAGTAATTGTTTTATTCAAAGTTCATGAGGAGTTGTGAAGTGAGTATAGTGTAAGAAAGATGTTAAAAATTGTTTTCTCATATAAAACAAGTTCTCTAAAGGTAGGAAATATGCATGAAAATAGATATATCCCCTTGAAAAGGAACAAAAACAAACCATCAGTTTTCAGTTCTAACAAGTGCTTCAATATAATAGCTGTCCTTTTTTCTTTATGCATTTGTCAAGGACTCCTTGAAGTCCTTCTTATGCATATGTTATGTATACATACATGCCACTGATTGTCATATGAAATTAGTGATATGGAATATGGGCTTTTAGGTCATATATTACTAAGTAATTACTTGAAATGTAAAAACTTCAAAGTGAGTAAAAAAAATGATGTTTCATCTTTTGTTATATGAAATGGATCATTCTTGTTGCACATGTATGATGTTATGAAAAGAAGAAACCACGCAGATTTAACTTATATTGATTATTCTATGCTTCAAAGACATCAGTAGACTATATTAAGTCATGTCAAGGAAAGCAGACTAGACTTTGATAGACAACAAGTATTATTGTGAACCTTTTTTCATGAGAAGATGTGATTAATGTCTATACTATTACATACAATCACAGAGGAGCATGTTTGTGATGGAAAGGTGATGGGGAATCTTAGTGCATTTGGCCATTAGGCTGCTGGAATACAGATTTGCTACTTGAGAGATCATAAGTAGTATACATGATATTCTAGTTTAGACATGTTCAAGAAGAGGGGATCTAGTTTTGTTGTTTTTTAGAGTTAAATAGGTATCATTTGGATGTAGAATTGTTAGTTTGGTTACACATTTGTTTGTTGAATTATCATGATGTTGGATTGCTGCTGCACAACTTGGCACAAATGAATGTGTTTTTCATCTGCAGGGCCAAAATACCTGTGTGAATTTGATATCCTAGAACTGAAAAAGAGGCTAGTTCAAGAACCATCTAATTCATAGTACATTTCCTCGTTGAAAATTTTCTTTTCTCCGTCTCTGTAATTTGACAAATCAAATGGAAAATAAGTAAAGGATTGTTTATTGCAAGGTGTGTATCTAGAAACTCATTCTTGCAGTCTCTGTACAGGCTTATGTCTCTACAGCTCTCGTTCTCTTGTTTGATTTTTCTTTGTACCTATGATGAAATATGGTGGGTGCAGGAAAAACATGTAACTCGTTTTGACTATTTTTCAAAAAGGATAGCTTGGAAATGATGAATCAAGATGGTTCATAAGTTGCAGAAAAGACAAATAATGAATAAAAAATAGAGAGTTAAGCTGGTTCATATTAGAAACATCCCAAATACTAATCCAAAATAGTATGCCATCTTCACCAGAAAATAAGATTAGATTGTTGAAACAAACATCTTGTCCATTCAATGATGTTGTAGAGATAATTGACTACCTAAAGACAATACAAATAACAAAAGTAACGAAACAAAACAATATGAAAACAATAAAAGATTGATGATAAAGGCTTACATTAGTTTTGATTAATCCTTGTACTCTCACTTCATCTCAACAGACTAGTTTCTAATCACTTGCCAGAAAGAACATAAATTTAGCATAACCACCAAAACATCGCAACCTTGTGTAAGTAGGATAAGACATTGAACACCCAATTAGCGTGGAAAAATCATACATAGTCTCCATGTTGTCGTGTGTTTTTTATTAGCTCAAGTTGGAGTTGAGCGATTTTCCTCTGGTGTTGTATTTTCACGCATCTCCAATTTGACAAATTCATCTTCATTTCTTGATCATTACCATTTAATTTCTTGTGGAGACCATTTTCACTTCTTGATCATTACCATATGATTTTCTTGATGAATCCATCTTCACTTCTTGGTCACTGCCATATGATTTTCTTGACGAATCCATCTTCACTTCTTGATCGTTACTATCTAATTTTTTTTGTAACTTGTTTGCCCAAATAGAGTTTCACTTTCATGATTATGAAATCTTTCTTCTTGTTTATAATTCCACTGACAGAAACTTGTTTTTCTTTCAAAATCTTTTGGTGGTGGCAATTCTTATTTAGAGGCTTTTCTAGTTAACAATATCTAGAAAAGATTAGTTATAAACGGTAATTTAAACTGAAGTTAAATCATTATAATTTCTTTTAATATTTAAACTTAAATTCTCTCAAAGATTAGTTATAAATGGTAATGTTTATATAAATATTTTTACACTGTCAATACATCATGACCAAACTTTATTAAAAAAAAAATTAAAATTAAATTCAAACGTTTTAAATAATTTAAGAGGTTATGATCATTAGTATATTTCAATTAAATCCATTTATTAATCACTTAGTTAACAAAACAAAAGAAAAAATAAATGTTATGGGTGAAATAAAGTTATTGTTAGAAGTGATTACAAACACTACTAGAAAGAGAAAAAGAAAAGAGTGAAGAAAAATGCTTGGAAGAGTTGTTCAACAATCTCGCAAATTTCATCGCTCCATCTCCAATGGCTACTCATCAACCGCACCATGCCATTACTCTTCTTCTACAATCTCCATCGACCGTTCTTCCCTTCACAACCCACCTGGTACTAACCCTCTTCATTTCCCCCCTTTTTTTTCTTCTTCAATCTCTCACTTTTCTTCCTTTTTGCAGAACATTCTCACCAACCCACTTCCGATTCTGAACTCCTCAAGCACCTCAAAGGAATTATCAAGGTTCCCATCACTTAAATACGCACTAATTTTATTTTCAACGTCATAAAAATTGTTTTTTTTTTTCCTTTTCCTATCTGGGTCATAAAAATTTGATTTTTTCTTCCTTTTCCTATCTGGGTCATAAAAATTTGATTTTTTTTTTCATGCTTGTAATTATCAGTTTCGTGGAGGTCCTATTTCATTAGGTGAGTATATGTCAGAAGTTTTGACGAATCCTAAAGCTGGATACTACATCAATCGAGATGTTTTTGGAGCTGAAGGTGATTTTATCACATCTCCTGAAGTCAGCCAGATGTTTGGTGAGGTGAGGTTAGCTTACCTCAATTGTTATCCAATGAAGTTTCACTTTCATTAATCTGTCAACTGTGTTTGCAATCACTGAAGGAATCTAATTTGTTGTTTTGTGTGATCTTAGATGGTTGGTGTATGGGTGATGTGTCTCTGGGAGCAAATGGGTCGACCGAAAAGAGTGAATCTAATTGAGCTGGGACCGGGACGAGGAACTCTTATGGCTGATCTTCTTCGAGTATGAATAATGAAATTGAAACCACAGCATTGATATGATTCAGTACTTCAATTTCAATTTCAATTTCAATGTTTTGAGTTCTTTGTTTAGATTATTCTTATTAAACAATTAAAAGGTGGCGTGTTATTATTATGGTTAAACAAAGTTTTTAACTTGTTATAGGGTGCTTCAAAATTTAAGAACTTCACTAAGTCCTTACATGTACACCTGGTGGAGTGTAGTCCTGCACTAAAAAATCTTCAGCACAAGAATTTGAAATGTGTTGATGAAGAAAACGCGGATGAAGATACAGATAAAAGAACTGTAAGCACTTTGGTTGGCACTACGGTGTCATGGCATGCTACACTCGAGCAGGTTCCTTCAGGATGTATGTATTGTTTTCCAAGTGAAAATAGGCTTTTCAACGTAAAATACAAAGAGTTTGACATGTTATATATACTATATAAGTTTGTTTTCTGTCACACAGTAACATAAAATATCTTATTGTACTATATTTGAATAATTCCCTTCTCTCACCAAGTTACTCCTTTTCTTGTGCTCCAGCGCCAACAATTATCATTGCACACGAGTTCTTTGATGCCCTACCCGTCCATCAATTTCAGGTGATAAAATGCTTGTGCTATTAATCTCAATTGAAATTTATGCAAGGTTTTTGCTTTCCCTATCGTCTATGGTGCCTCAACTGTTTTTCTTTTAGCATGCTTTCATCCTCTCCCATCTTTCCATTTTTGCTGGTTATGGATATGTAGCTTTTACCTTCTGTCTCATTTGCGTCAATCCACCTAGGAGGTTCTGCTCTTTCTCTGTTTTATTGTTAAGAGGATGAATATAATGTAAGAGATGTTCAATGCTTCTTGCCTGAATTGTTGCTTCTCATATTTAAATGATTCCAATAACTTCCATCTTTAAATTACTTGGGCCTGGCAAACGATCTTTATGTTCCTTGATATCCGTCAAAATAATTGCCATATAGTTGAAAGGAAAAAAAGTTGAAGTCTCGCTTCTCTCTGCATTCCAACCTTTTCTTATTAATTGTAAGTGGCATCAAAGGTCTACGAAATATAATTTATTTGTTTTTTTGGTCTCCAGAAAGCAACTCGTGGCTGGTGTGAGAAAATGGTTGATATGGCAGACGATTCATCGTAAGTATTACAGTGTATTCTACTTGTGACTGTATTTCTGCTGGATTTAGTGCACCGATACTTACATATGTCTGATAGGTTACGTTTTGTTCTATCTCCACATCCTACACCTGCAACTTTGTATCTATTGAAGAGAGTCAAGTGGGCTGCAACTGAGGAGATTGCAAAGCTCAATCAAATTGAAATTTGCCCCAAAGCTATGGATTTGACTCAGACCATCGTTGAAAGGATAAGTTCTGATGGTGGTGGAGCTTTAATCATCGACTATGGCTTGGATGGAGTAGTCTCAGATAGTCTCCAGGTCTAGCATCTTCCCCTTTTTATTCTTAATCATGTTGATTTCTAGTGCTTACCTTGCTCGGCATCCCAAGTTGAGTGTCTTGTATCTCTTTGAATTAATCAGGCAATACGGAAGCACAGGTTTGTCAATCTTCTAGATGACCCCGGATCTGCTGATCTCAGTGCATATGTTGATTTTGATTCTATTAGACATTCTGCAGAGGAGGCCTCAGGTGCTTTTCCACACGCTGATAGTTGCTGACAGATTTTTATGATCAGAATTAGACACCAGAAATATACATACATACATGCATGCATGCATACTCAAAAACTAATGATTTGTTTCCATGTTATCGAAATATTTATGCAGAAGAAGTGTCTGTTCACGGGCCAATGACTCAATCTCAATTTCTTGGCGCCCTTGGAATAAACTTCCGTGTTGAATCCCTCCTTCAAAACTGCACAGAAGAGCAGGCTGAATCTTTGAGGACAGGATACTGGCGTCTTGTAGGTGACGGTGAAGCTCCGTTTTGGGAAGGAGCTGAAGAGAATGCCCCAATCGGTATGGGTAGTCGATATAAGGCAATGGCTATAGTGAACAAGAACCAAGGTGCTCCAGTTCCTTTTCAGTAAAAGCCTAAAAAGTTGGTTTTTGCTGCATGTAACATTGTAGGTACTCAATCAACGGTTTACAGTTGACAATTATATTCCTACACTACTTTTGTTTTCTCTCTTTATTTAATTATTTTTTGAAATGTTTATTTAATAGCTTCTTGGCATGCTTTGTATTGGAAGAGTTGTAAGAGGCAACGATAATAATTTAGACTGCATTGTATTAATGGATATAAGGAAATACATGTTGGAAGGAATTGGGTACATGATATAACGAAAAAGACAAAAGGATTGATATGATAGAATGAAAAGGATTATTGTTACCGTCTCAAAAAAGATATTTTGAATTAGGACCAGGATTCTCTCCAGGATGGTGTCAAGTGCCCATCTCTTCCATTAATACTTCATTCTAGTGACTTAATAAGTGAAAAAAATAAATGGCATGGATTTCACTGCATCAAAATGTCAGGGGAGATGATCCCTCCTTTGAATTAAGGGTATGTCTAGTGTTTGACGTGTCTCATATCTATTTGTTCTGCTCTTCCATTATCTGCATAAATGTTGGTCCCATTTGATTATAAGATGTTTGTTCGTTAAAGCATGATCTGTGTCCCCCTTGGTTTATCTTCCTGGTGAGTATTGACTTGGTCCCTGCTCCTTCGTTCCTTGTTCAGTTTCTTGTGTTGTTAATGTATCTATATTTTGAGTCTGTTGCAGTTGTAGTTGACACTTAAGAATTTGAATTGTTTGGATTTGGTTGGAAACCTTTTGTTGATCCTGACTGATTTAGGTGACCATGAAATGTCATCTTATCAAGCACATACTACCTCTGTAACGGTTTATAAGCAAAAAATACACATTTTTCTTGTTACGATTTATAAACAAAAAACATCAAATTAATTTCATTTAAGCATTTTTTTTTCTTCTCAAAATACATCTTTTCTAATGTAAAATTAAATACAGACTGCATTAAATATATTTTCTCATTTTTTCTATAAACGACAACCTATTGAAATTGTTTTTACACATTTCCATAAAAATATTTCAAAAAAGACACAAACATTTAAATGTTTTTAATTAGTGTGAAAATTTGACTTTTGCTTATAAATTGTCACAGAGGAAGTATTGATTACATGCCTCAGTTGCATTCAGTTCTTGATCTTGAATGACAGAATATTAAATTCAGTTCTTGATCTTGAATGACAGAATATTAAATAAATTCTTGTTGCCGTTGAACTTGAGTAATAGCTCAGATTAAGAGTTTGAGTGTCATGGTCATCAGGGTTATATTTTGCATTATAACCAATTTTATGGTCTCAATTCTTTAACAAAAGAATGCTTTATTGGGTTGACTTGTCTTTATATAATTGGTTAAAGAGCATCAATAGAATTTTGAACGTCAAGTTAAATTCTCCATTTAAAATTTTGGATCAACTTAGAAAATTTCTCATATGATGTAAATCAACTTGAAAAATGTTCTCGTATGATATAAATCATTTCTCAACTAATCCTCTTTATTGTCTTTTAAAAATACACTTGAGAATCAAAATAACTAACTAAAGCGACACAATTTTTATGCAATTTCAATTCAAAGATTATAATAATACCATAACACACATTCAAGGACCAATCATGTTCATTCCCTTACTCTTTTTTTTTTTTTAATCAAATTAGTGGAATTTAAAATTTTCATTTGACCGGCCTGGAATTCATTCCTTCCAAAACGTAGTTGGGATTCAATAATTTTTATGAATTTAAATCCAACATTTCATCAATTTGAACCCCCTCCAGAAATCTACCCACACAAATGACATTTATTTTGCCAAAAGAAGAAAAGGTAATCAATACATATGTAGATCACACTTAGATCTCCATTTGCTTAGGAACCTCTTTGAAATAGAGGAAATGAACAACTGCAAAAATTGCTCGCTGCCTATGTCAACCCAGTTCCCATTGACTGGAGCTGCAAAATATCAGCTCACAATTTTTAGATCAGTTCATTAACCCACAAGTAAATTGTTATTAACTCACATACACAACCTTGTCATAGTTAACACAAATTCAGTATATTAACATAAACTTCTCATACAAAACATGGATAAATAGTCTAGACAACAGCTACCATAAACCTTCATCCAAGTTAACAAATAAGGTGCTCAAACATTGCTATGTTCATGGAATCATGTAAAAAAAATCTTATATAGCCAATTTATTGAATAAAACAAAGTAACCATTTGATTAACACGCATTCAGGAACATAGATTCTTCAAGTTCCGACCTTCCTGTTTTTGTATCTGGAGCCTGCCACAAGAAATCAATCCATTTGTTATCACAAGTATGCAAGATCTTTTATTTTTGTTGCTGAGAATGTGAATATGCAAATTCTTCTCTATACAAATCATCTCATAGAGATTAGACGTTCTTTACTAAATAGAAGTGAATTAACAACCATTCTTTTGTAAATGCTGAAATGAAGAGGGATAAAACTTAATTGTGCCTGCTTCATCAACAGGCACACCATATGAAAGTTGACGACATTGAACAATCTTATTTCTTATCAAATACAGAACAGAAGTTTTGTAGAAGTTTAGTATAATCAGTTGGCCATAAATCGTAAATAAAAAATAGTATAAAAAGTTCTTGGAAGCAAGACAAGTACTAAATAACCAATTACATTACATACTCCCAGGAGGAGGCAAGCCAACAAATCCTAATTTAAAAATAATGACTAAGCATCGCAGCGGTTAAATCAGATATAACAGAAAAAGGGTCTTGGGATCATTGTGAAACTCTGTCATATAAAATTACCCAAATTTTGAAATGTCACCGGCTCCATCTGCGAAACCTTCCTAGTCCTAGATGCATTAGGTGTATAAATCATGGTTATATGTATCCTAACGAGCCATGAGAGTCGTATCTTGATTCAATATTAAATCAAACACAACACATTTGAATCTCTAGTGTGTGACGATTAGGACATGAATTCCATCTTGAATACCGATTCATTCTAAATGAATCACTACCTAAACTTGGTTCAGCGAAGCATTTTTTGGCAAGTGTGTATGACCAACACAAGTCATTTGATATATGAGTTGAATCTTGTATCGGAAATGTATCCAACAATAAAAAGAAAACACTACAAACCTAAGAAAACTGAATTGTAAACAATGTAACAGGCAATGATTAAGATAAGAAGGTACCTAAGAAAATTAATGGCCGGTTCCGTGGTCATCATGACCCTCCCAGGGATGCCTCCAGCCCTAAGGTAAAAGAGAATCAATCAATAAAAAAACAGAAATAACATTATACACAGTAATTTGCAATAAAAATGTTGAGAGTGTTACCAGTACTACAGGAGCATCTTGCTTTGCCCTGTACATCACCCAAAACCTAGCAGAAAGAATTAATTTCAATTAAAATAATGAATATTGAGAAATCGATGAACTAAATTGAGAAATTAGGGTAAGGGGTGGAAAGGGAAGATGAAGATACCACATGACAGCGCACAAGCCTTTGCCGGTGACGGTGTGCCAGCGCTTAGGTTGATGAATGGTTACACCTTTGTAGGTTGTACCGCCGTGGCCGTGTCCTCCTCCCATCTTTGCCGATGTTCGAATTCACTCTTAACTCAAAATGCTGCTGGTTCCGATGTACCCACACCAGATCTCACCCTTCATATGTCAAAAATAAATAAATAAATAAATAAATAATTTTCATTTATTTATTATGAAGTTCCATCTTTACCCTCTGTGGTGAAATGTAACTTAATACTTACCGTAAAATCCTTTTGTTGAGGCCTATTTTTCTCTTAACACCATACTCGTAGTATCGGATAGCAAAATTTGATATTGTATGGATTTTTTTTAGGGAATTTCTTTTGTAATCTAGTGATCTTCTTTTAGGTTTTGGGTGAAAAATTTAAAATATTTTTAGATTTCGCATGTGCAAATGCGAATGTGTTGTATTGTACAAAACATGTGACTTTGTATGTGTATATGCGAATTAATTTATAATTCGTTAAAAATAGGGTGACTTCGTATGTGCATCTGTAAAGTCACTCATAATTCCTCCTTTCGCATATACACATGTGAAGTCTGTGAATTGTATTGAACCAAACCAACAGAACAGACCCCTCAAATCCTTTTCTATTCAAACACCAAAACTTTTCATTTTCTTCTCCAAATCCTAACATTTCTACTACTCAAACTCACTCATTTTTGCTCATCTCTCCATTTCAACTCTTTTCAAGTCATCCAAAATCATCTCCAAACTTTTAAATTTGTGTAAGTTTTCTCCAAATTAATTTGATTCACAATGCAATCTTGTAATAGTTTATTAGGTTAGTTTATAAAAATTATATTGTGTATGCTGGTGTTAGAATACTTAAACGTAGTTGCTTGGGTGACAAAAAAATGATATTTGGGTGTTTTAGGGCAAGAAGCAACAACTTTGAAAATGATTGTGCGCAGGGAGTTTCGTATGTGCACTTGCGAAGTCACCCTGGACCAGTTTCGCATGTGCGCAGGGAGTTTCGCATGTGCACTTGCGAAGTCACCACGAACCAGTTTCGCATGTGCACATGTGTAATACGGTGGGAGAACTGACTTTATTGATTTTGCGTTTTATCATAAATGTTGCGGTTAACAAGAGTCGTTACCGACTTTTCTTTTATTCAATAACGAAAATGGTGAAAAGAACAGGAAAGACCTTTTTAAAGATTTTGAGTTCAGGGGTAGATTATGGAAAGGGAAGGTATTAGCACCCTTTCCATCCGTATTTATCTACAGGCTCTTAGTTGCTAGCTCACTTTTGAAAATGCTTCGTGTTATGTGTTTGAAAATATTTTTGAAAAGATGTCTTAGTACGACGAACTTTGTAATGTTTCTCGTATCGTTGAGAACGTATACAAAGTGTTTTTTGTCTTTGAAAATATTTTAGAGAAAAGTTTGTGTATGTGTGAAGAATTATTTTATCTTGTGAGCAAGCAACTATAAGCGGTCTACCTACTCGAACGATCTTTGTTCTTTTCCTTTTTTCCTTTAGATAGTGTTATCCTACCATTAGTTGGTAGGTAGCCCTATTGTTGGATGTTTGAGGGACATGCGAGGGTCATCGTACAGTCACGAAGGCAACTCATAAGACGCTTTAGAAATTTTATCGTAAGAGACTAGATCGTTTATCGAAGGCAGCACCAAAAGGGTCATCGAGGGACTACGATCTTTTTAACTGAGGATCTTTGCTAAAGTATCCCACGTTCGAGAGACATGACTGTTTGTTTTTCCGAAGGCAACAAGTAGAGGTACCTTAGAGGTGCGCGTGTGTGAAGTGTGTTATTTTCCAGTTATTTGTCTTGAAATTAAGTTATCTAATATTTGCTTTTAGTCTTTCTATACAAGCCTATTAGCATACATCTAGCAGTTAAGTATATACAACTGCAGAAAATAAAATGCGGAAAATAATCTATGTTATTACATCGCTTCGGGATTGGGGGAATTGCAAACCAAAAATGGGGGAAATAAAAAGTAAAAGGTCCTAATTTAAACATTTGCATCTCTTGTACAATTACATAATTCATTAAATTAATAATACGAAATAATAAACGAACGCACGGAGGAGAAAAGGGAAACATGTAAAAACCCTAAAAAATTCTAAGTGAAAATAATTTTTTGTTGTTTTTAATTTTGTTTAGAAAAATAATTAAATTATGAGAACCTGTTTCTAATTAGTTAATTAATTAAAAAAGGTAATTAAATTATTGATTAATTTAATTAATAAAAACTTAAATCTACTATTTTTTGTGGTTTTGTGATTTTTTATGTTCATAAAAAGAAAAAGAAAAAGATTTAAAGAAAATTAAATAAATAAAACAACAAAAAAAGAAAAAGAAAATGAGCCAGGCACTGCAAAAAAGTAGTTAGAGAGTGTGAAATAGCAAAAAATTCTCAGGCCTATTAGCAATAGAGCTCAGGCGCCTGGAGATCCAGTGAGGGACGCTTCTAGGAGTTCATTGTGGGGACGCGCCTTTGAGGCTTTGGATCTAGCCTGATGAAATCTGGTGGTCAGGAACTGGAGGTGCATGATGCGCATATTTGGTCCCACTCATACCTGATATATAGATTCATATAAACTCAAACAAATGTTAGCATGCCATGAAATGTGATTAAAATCAGAGATTCGGAATTTTAAACTTTACCAAACCGATGTTATCGAATGGAGGCGTTCTAGGCTTGTGATGGACTGATCTTGGGCCTTGTAAAAACTCTTGAGGACTTCAGGAGGATGACTTGAGGCTTGGTTTCAATCGAGAGAGGTTGGAACTTTGAGATATGACTTGCACCAATTCTTTGATTTTTTTGGAGAGCTTTTGGAGAGATTTTTTGGAGAGCTTTTGGAGAGCTTTTGCATGTAGAAATTCCGTGCTCCTTTGTGTTTGTAATGTTGTGTATTTATAGAGGGAAGAGAGAAGGTGAACAAACATGGTAAAGAATCAAGATTTGATGGTCTTTGAGACAAGAATAAAACACATTAAGAAGTTGCCAAAATGAGATATTTCTTGCCATTCTTGATGCTGCATGAACCTGGACATTTTGTGTGTGTCTTGCACGAAATATTGGGCCTTATAATTGATCAAGTCAAGGCCATATACACTAGCCAATGATTTCTTGTGATTTTATTCAATTTATTTGATTTTAAATTAAATAAAATCAAGATAAATGTGAATAAAAATCAAAGCCATATAAAAATGAATTTAGAGGTCCTCTAAGATGTTATGAACATGTTTGAACATCAAAAATTAGGTTCATTGGTTCAAAATTGCAATTTTGCTCAATTTTCATCTTTTGAAGATGATTTTGGACTTTTCTTGGGGAATCATTATTAACCCTTGATCAAATGATGAATATCACTTCAAAATGTTGATGTCGACCAAAAAATCTTGAACTTTGACTGTATGTTGACCATAGTTGACTTTTTGATCAGTACAATTAATTTTCAATCATCTGAGCCATTGATTGAGCAAACTTGTGATGTAAGTCTTGAAACTTGACATGAACCTTATTGAGGACCTATGAAGAACCATGGAAGCCACTTGAGACCTTTGCAATCCAAATTTTCTTCAAAAACTCCAAATCCTAGTTGTGGGCCTTTGGCTTAGGAGGTGCATCTTGACTAGTCAATCCTTGAATGTCTTGGGTATTTGAGAAGCCTTGAATGAATGTCTTGAGAGAAAACCAAACAAGTTAACAATTGTCTCAATACTTCTTTGAACAATGTTGTTCTTGTCTGGCTACTCAGCTGGGGAGAATCCGCGTCAAGTTCTGACTAGAGAATCTGGGATAGAGACATCAAATTGTACAAACCAAAAACCAAATAAACAACCTGGAGGGAAATCTGAACCAAGACTTAACTGGGGAAAATGGGATTACAGACCCAACATCTCACCATATATCAATTGGTATGAACTCCAATTATCCGAGGAAAGAAACATAAATGGACTAAGCGCACATTAGCAAGAGTAACTTGAGAGAGCTTTCTTGGGGAATCTTTTTCAAAACTTCGGAGTCCGTCCATCCTTGGAAACATTACTTTTGTTCTAATTGAATCACAAAATCTGAAGTAAAAGTAATTTGTAAATTATTTTCAAAAACATTTTATTGTAAATATTTTGTTTTGAAAATTACTATCAATAATAAATGAAATATTTATAAATAGAATAAAATAAGAACCACAAAGAATTGGATAAAGGCTCAACCTTTATTAATAGAATGGTAGTCTGCGAATGGCGAGACTTCATGCATGTTTACAAAGTTTAAAAAATGGTAAATATATGGAAAAGATACATTGAAATACAATGACCACTATTCTCTATAACAACTTTGAACTCCTGAGCAGAGACTTCAGTTGAAGTATAATGAGGATCTAAGAAGATTGTTGCTTCAATGATCAAATCTTGTCTGTCGCAGTTACTTGCCAAGAAATCCCTAACTTTTGTCTAGGTTTACCTCGCGGGTTTTCAACCTAGCGGGAAAATTTATTTTATTTGTGTCTCTTACTTTTTCCTAGACTGCCCTTTCAGGTTTTCAGCCTACTGAGACGCTCCTTTTTGTCTAAGCCTCCCTTTTAGGTTTTCAACTTAGCAAGTTGTTCTTTTATTTCTTTAGGCGAAGTATTTCTTGATTGCGTCAACATTCATAGGACGTGGGAACTCCTTGCCATCCATAGTTTCAAGAATAAATGCACCACCAGAGAAGGTTTTTTTTATTACCATTTTCCTAGAAAAAGCAGAAAATAAAAACATAATTTGGGAATCAAAAACAACTTTTATTAATGATTTTAAAAATCAAAACAATAGATATGCCTATACAATGATTACTTTCACCTTGGGAAGAGTGAATTTTTTTTGAAAAGACTAACAAAAAGCAAATTACTTTGAAATGTGAATGCAAGAAGGAACATCAACAGTGATCCAGTTTTTGGCTTTGACTCCATGCATCACGAAGTTCATCATCTCCTTCTTTGATTCATCTTTGAGAATAACGTTGATCCTTGAAGTAGTTGGATGAAGATAGCCTGCACTGTGAAAGATGTCTTGATATTTACTCAAAGCGGACTTTGTATTCATGACTTCCTTCTTCGTGGAGAAACCTAAACCAATGCCATTCTTGTTCACATGATGATTAATAACCTGCCCCCACACCTTGATAGGGCCTTTCTGCACTACCTGCAATGCATCCTTAAATGAAGCGATAAAATTCTCATTCTTTCTTATATTATCAATGGACAAAGCTTGGAACTGAGTTCCAAAAGTGGCTTCGTCAGCTTCTACAATGCTAAAGGAAAACATATGAGATATCAACAGAATTTGCTCACTGTTTACAATGACTACATTCCCTTCACGAACAAATTTCAGCTTATGGTGCAAGGTTGAAGTAAAAAATCTTATTTCATGGATCCATGGTCGTCCCAATAAACAATTGTAGGTAGGGACAATATCCATAACCTGGAAAGTAATATGGAATAAGTGCAGACCTATGTAAATAGGCAAATATACTTCTTCGATGACAGACTTCCTAGAACCATCAAATGCTTTCACTATAATGCCACTTGGGCGCATGGGAGCTCCCTAGTACTTAATATTCATGAGTGTACTCCTTGGTATGACATTCAAGGCAGACCCATTGTCAATCAATACATTGGACAAAGAGTCATTCTTACAATTCATGGAAATATGCAGAGCCAGGTTATGGTTTCTTCCTTGATCAAGCAACTCATCATCACAAAAGCTCAAATTATTACAAGATGTAATATTCCCCACGACACTACTGAACTGATCCAGAGACATGTCACTTTCAACAAAATCTTGATCCAACACTCTCATCAGAGACTCTCGATAAGCAGAATAGTTCATTAGCAAGGCTAGAATGGAAATCTTAGATGAAGTTTGGAATAACTGATCCAAAATCTTGTAATCACTCATCTTGATGATTTTCAACAAGTCATCCACATTCTTTTCCAAGGTAGCGCCGTTATATTCTCCTACCATTTTCTTAGGTTCAATATTCTCAACAACCTTTTTATCAGAATTAACATCCCCTTGAAAGGTAGGGGCGAAGACACGATCACTGCGGGTTACCCGACTAGCTTCAACAATATTCTCAACATGGGACAAAGGTTGGATAGGAATTTTCACACCATCTTCTAGGATAGTTGAATTGTACTTGTAGGGCATAACTCTGTCTGATTCATATGGGACAGGACCAAGCAAACAAATAACCACGGGAGCAACAACATGCTTGTTATGGTACTCAATCTGTACATGCCAAAGGGCTAGCTCAGTTGGTCAGTGGGCGAGGGAAATTGCCAAAGGGCCTGGGCTCGATCCCCAGGTCCCCCATATTATTTCATGATTTTGTTTCTTGCATAATCAGGCACATGTGCATACAAGGAGTCCACCATATGTCATCATCCTTCAACCACCAAATCTCCAGAATGCCAGATCCAATGCCTAATACACGAGGGTCTATCATGGGCGTGAGTCAAGCCAAGGCATGGGATCTGAAAAGTCAAACATGGGCCAGGCGCATTTGGGCTTGGATTTTCAATTGACACCCCCTCCGTTGCTACTAACATCAGGCCAATTTCTTTATTTTTCTTTTCTATTTCTTTATTTAATTTATTTTGATTAATTATTTTCTAACATAAAATTAATTCTTTTTTTACAAAAAACTCATAAAATCAATTTTCAACAATTTAGATTTAGGTTTTATTTTTGTCAAATTTAATTTAATAATCATTTTAATTTAATTTTAGGATAATTTTAACCTTTTTGTAAATAATTTAAAACAAATTAGAAATTAGGGTTTGTTTGATTTAATTTCTACTTTCTTTTCTTAAAATAACAAAAATGCCAAAATAGGTCAAATTAATTATTTTTCTTAATTTAAATTAATTAGTAATTAGGTTTGTACTTATTTAATTAAAACCTTATTTTCTCAAAATAATCAAAAACAACAAAATGATTTTTCTTTTAATTAGGTTTAGACGGGGTCAAAACCCTAATTTTCCTCGTTCTCGATTCATTGCGTGCATTTATTATTTTTACGATATTAATGTAACTGTTCATGGTATGTAATAGTTTAATTAGGACTTTTCTTTTACTTATCGTTTTACGGGTTTTTGGCTATGTAATTAATCCCCCTCCCCGAAGCCTTGTAATAGCGTAGTTTTATTTCTTGCATTTTAATTTTCACAAATATTAACTGTTAGATGTATGATAATAGGATTGCATGACAAGACTGTATGTAAAATTTAAAACGGTTAGCAAACCCTAAATGTGCAAAGATAATAACTGAAATCAAATCACTCACACATGCGCGCTCCTAGGGTATACTCCCACTTCGGTTGCCTTCGGTAAATGATCATTAAGTATAGGGTGTTTTAGTGGTTATCCTCTTGTCTAAACAAAGATCAAATGTCTCGTTCGGAAATGTTGCCTCGGAAAGGTTGCCTCAGAAATGTTGCCTCGAATATGATCTTAAGACATTAGGGTTATTACTAAGACGTCCTAACATTGTTTTAGTGATCGTACGTCCCTTTCGAATTGACCCTTACAACTCCAACGACGGCGCTTACTATTTCTCAAATAAGTAGGATAACGCTGTCTAAAGGAAACAAGAACATAAGCATTCTTTTTTCGAGTAGGTAGATGCTAGTAGGTACTTGCTCAAAATAAACTTTTTCACACTTACACTCTTTTCAAACAAGGTTTTCAAAAACACTTCGTAACACTCTTGAAGACAGAAGCAAGGGTTAAAACGAAGTGAAACAAAACTTTTTCAAAACACACAAACACGGAAGCAACTTTTAAATGATGAGCAAGTACCTAAGAGCCCGTAGAAAACTGCGGATAAAAAGGGTGCTAATACCTTCCCTTTCTATAATCTACCCCCGGTACTCAAAATCTCGAAAAAAGGAATTTTTCTGTGCTTTTTTCCTTTCCAGTTGGATAAAATAAAAGTAGGTGGTGACTTTTGCTTACCGCGACATTTTGCGAATAAAAACGCAAAACACAAACCAGCATTTTCCTAAAACAGTCCGGTTCTGCCACCCTATCACAATCTCTTTTGTGTAAGCGGCGGTGGTGATTTTTAAATGATAAAGAAACTTTGTGGCGGCCTTTGCTATATATATATATATATATATATATATATATATATATATATATATATATATATATATATATATATATATATATATGGTGCTTTGGAGTCTAGTGTGTTGGGCAGAAGGGTGTCCGTGTTAGTGTTAAAAAAATCATCACTATGATGGAGGGACATTAAAGCTTTGGGTTGTTCAGGGGGTTATACGAGGGACTGGTTCTTGAATGGTATATCATGTAGGCTTGATGATGGAAACACAATCCTTTTTGAAAGAGTAATTGGATTAGAGGGGTCCCTCTAAGGTTAGTATTTCCTCTACTTTTTAACATATCACAATGGCCTAATGTAACAGTAGTGAGATGGGTGTCTTCATAGAGGACTCTTGGTGCTGACACTTTATGGGAGAATTTCGGTTACTGTGGGGGGTTATATTGGACCAAAAAGAGGAGTTAAAATCAATATTAGTTCATGTTGGTCCAACTGTAGAGGTCGATGATATATTCATATGGTTCACACATGCAGCACGAAAATACTTAATGTGTGAAGGTTAAGCAAAGTCTTCAAGGCTAGGCAACTCCAGCCCTTTGAACCCAAATATGTTGGATACTACGACAAGCTTATGGAAGTCTAAGGTTCCTTCGAAAGTCCAGGTTTTCGGTTAGAGATGTCTTAAAGATAGATATGCAACTAAGGAGTAATTGTTTAAAAGGGGTGTAATCTCTAGTAACAATGATAGGGTTTGTGTGTTTTGTTTTTATGCTAACGAGACGCTGAAACATCTTCTGGTGTCTTGTCCATACTCAAAATCAATTTGGGATAAGGTGTTGGTTTGGTTAGGGATTTCCCAAGGTCAAGTAGTAAGGGTACTGGATCATTTGTTGTGGTTTAGGGAGTGTCTCTTTGTGGCAAAGTTTCTTCAAAGAAGAAGTTGGTTTTATAGTTGTTAACTTGTTGGACATTGTGGAGCATGAGAAATGCTGTCATATTTAAGAATGATGTATTTAATGTAGGTAAAGTTGTTGAAAATGTGAAACTAATTTCTTGATTTTGACATGTTATTGGAATGGAATTCAAAGGGCGTGAGAACTTTTATTTTTGGTGCAAAGGTCCATTGAATTTTCTAAGTTTGTTGTAACTACTATAATCGGGCAAGTACCCTTGTATTCTATTAATGCTGCATTCCACTGCCTATCAAAAAAAATCTATAGGACAGTTTAAATCCCTTCCTAAAAAAATCTTTACCCTAGTGATATTTTCTAAATTAAATATTCTAAATTCTCTTTAAACTTTACTTTAAGGTGTTCTTCTAACTCTACGTTAACGTATAACATTTTTCAATCAAACTTTGTCAGTAAGTCAAAATTTAAAATCTGAATTTTTTAGTTCTTCTATCTTTTTAGCCACACAATTAGCTTCTTGTTATTGTTTCCACTGTGTCTGTACATTTTCTTTTAAATGTGTTTATGTTCCATGTTCCAAAGTAAATTATATTCTTATGAACCGGTTGCTTTATCTAGACTTGTTCATAAAAAATATTGAACCTTTGTTTATTTTTCATTACAATATTCATTCATGCGAAGATAGAGTAATCTTTGCTCTTTTGACAAAATGTTTGAACTGTACAATGTATTATTTCCGAATAACGATTTAGCATTCACATCATTATATCTTTAATCCATTTTATAGAAATTCGATTAAGTTTTACGTTGAACATAGAATGTCTCACACAACATTATCTTTTTATTTGGGGTTGAAATTGACTATACAGAACAAAACTTAACATATGAATAACTTATCTCACAACAAGTAAGCCTGATTTAATGTTTGCTGTAAGTGTTGTTATAGATATCTGGAAAAGCCTAATGAGATGCATTTAGTGGCTATAAAAATTATCAAAAAAATAAATAGTTGGATTCAAACTCAAGCTGTATATTAGTGACAGTGAGTGATGCAAATAACACAATCCATTCACACTTGAATGAGAGAGTTTGAGTGAATAATAAAAAGCATTAATCAGGTCAATTTCAACCCAAAAAAAAAAAAATCAAACAGATATCCAATCCTCTTAATCTGTAACAAGCTATAACATCAAAATGATATAGTCATTATTAAATAGGATGCTGTGGTAAATTCTTATTGACTAAGAAGTGTCGAACTAGCTGAAGAGCTTGCTTGGGAGCAAAAGTAGGAACCTCATGACCAGCTCCTCTTATAGTCACAAATGTTATCCCATCATATACAATGCTCCATCCTCCCACCTATAATTCCACACATAAAAAATTAACAATGTCAGTAATATCGACCGATAAACATATCACATATCGGTGTAATGTAACAGACTAGGTTTACCTGTCTACTAGTATACCAAGGAGTCCAATCTTGAACAATAGGTAGTCCCAATTTTCTTAATGTGTATCTTGTGGCAGTTACAGGAATTCTTCCATCAGTGTCTCCGCTGTATAAATCATGAAATATAAAGTTTTAGAATCAATTAGTTCAAAAAATATACTAATTGAATTACCTGTAAATCCATACGCGTAGACCGCCAGCAATAAGTTTCTTGAGGACAGGTAGCATGGACACCGGCGAATCATTCCAAAATGATATATTGTTACTGACAACAAAGAAGAAGATATCATCAATTTCAAATTTTCCGTATTAATACGAGTATCACATGATCATATACCTGCAATGAGTCCATGGATATGAAATTTTGGTGACATTTGCATGCAGTGCCTTTTGAACTTCTGGCCTATTTAGATAAATTTCAGTATAATCTGATGCACATGGATCATATCCGGCTCGCATTTTATTCCAGCCGTCAGAGGATCTTCTTGTGTTACTGGTATTGCTGAAACATCTTGGTGCATACAAACTATACATATCAATAATCTTATACACATCAAAATATTTGTTAAGTTCGGTATTGCATGCGTCGGTTTGATTTTGAATCGGATAGCTGAAATTGCATATGGTTGTGATGTTTTGGTATAAACCATCTGATATCACAGCATGATCCCATGCATATTCTATCATACCCTTTTGATCTGTTTCATCATCCAATAATGCATTTCCAATCTGAAATAAAATAAAATCATTATGTTAAACTAACAATGTTGATTATTGATGATGATCAATTTGATTATATGTATACCATGATCCCTTTGAAATTAATGTAATCTTCATTGGAAGAGTTTTGATTATTATTATCCAAAATGAGTTCAGCAAGTTGTGGAACATAATGTCCTGAAATTTCAATACAAACCAAGATTAATTTAAATTTAAGAAGTAATAAGAAAAATAGTGTTTAATTAAAAATTCTATTAAGTGTTAGGACTTAAATATGTACCTGCATAGCTTTCACCAGCAATGTAGAAATCATGTGATTTGAATTGAGGAAATCTTTTAAACCAATTGATGAGGAAAGTGTGTGAATCTTGAGCTGGTCAATGAAATTAATTATTCATTAATTAATAAATCACATTAAGTGGAGAGTACTAATAAAAAATTGTATTAAAATTAATCCTTAGATTAATTATTATTACCAGTAATGGTGTCACCAAGTTGACTAATATCAGTGGTGGTGTTGGTGTAGGAAAATCCAACTCCAACAGGGGATTCAAGAAATAAAAGATTTGCAGCTGTAGAAAAAAAATTCATGTTTGTATGTGATTATTAGTGTTTTCTTTAGGTTTTAGAAATTAAATAAATAGATTATTGATATTATCATGATTATGAATTTGAATTTAGTTACCTTTATTCCAAGAATAAGGGTTCAACTTGAGCTTAGGTTGGGTGCTATTTTGGGGTGAAAAGGGTCCAAGCTCCTCTGCTTCTCCATAACCAATTGATGAACAACCAGGGCCTGAAAATTTCATGCATTTTAATTTTTTACATCAATTATACTAATGTATATTTAAAATGTGAAAGAAATAGTAAGGATTATTAATTAAAAAAATACAATTGAAAAATAAAAACTAAAATCACATTGCAAACTAAAAAGATATTTATTTTAAAACAATTTTTTTTTTTACAGTGACATTTATTTTAAAAATAAATAATGTCCGGCAATTTAGTGAACATGATTTAATTTGATGACTAAAAAGTCTAAACTACAATTTGATTGTAATTTTGTCTTTCTAACTTTCGTTCAAAGTTTAGACTATAACTAGAAAAGTCCAATTTAACTAAACACATACCAAAAACTAAACTACCTAATTTTGAAAGTGACGCAAAGTTTTCGAAGTGAGAAATTTTGGCAATAAAAGCTAGCTAGTATCATGATGATTTTTAAAAATAATAATCGTTGGAATAACAACTAATTTGAGGAGCTCGAACTTTATAAACAAATTCACACTATATTAATGTAAAAATATAAAAAGAAAAGATGAGTTTTATTCAGTAAAATAACTTTATTTATATAATATTATTTGTCAATTTGAATACAGCAAATAAATATTTTTTTATTAATTAATTTAGTGGTTGAGATGTATTTTTAAAAAAATAAATAACTAAGATGTGGCGAATTCAAGTCCACATTAGAAATATAATTTTGATAAAAATCAAATTACAATTACGTATAATTCTAATTTTTTATTATTATTTAATTTATGAACATTTGTTTTCAAGTGTTTTTCTTTTGGTTGCGTCATTGATGATATAAAGTTTCGTGGCCCTGATGTTGCTATCAGAAGCTAAAAGAAATGGTTTATAATTATATGACTTAGGTTGAAAGCAATATTTCATGATGGCTGTTCCTGATGCAAATTGAAACCACTCACTAGGAATATTTTTGGTCAAATTCCTAACACCTGCACGCTTGCTAGCTCAGTTTCTTTTGTCCATATTAATTAAGCAATTTGAAAAAGGATTACGTAACATGAAAACAATATAACTTCATTTTAAAACTAAGCAAGAAATTAACAACTCATGATTAACAAATATGAATATAAGTATATAACTGTGAATTATGGATGCAGGCAAAGTGGGACTTCGGTTACATATTTGAAATAGAAAATTCTCTTTTGTTTGATACTATAGTGCCAAAAACTATTGATAATGACATAATCAAAAATCGTTACAAAATTACAATGCTTCCAATAAGCCAAAGTTTTAAACCTCTAAGCCAAATTAGAAATTTGTGAGTTGTCAATTTTGTGCTCGTAGTTTCAATCTTGGTATGTTTTCAAAAATCGTGCCATATCTTAAGTTTTTGTAACCTTGTAATATTTTAGCATCACTTTGTTTCGTATGGGAAATGGGAACTCATAGTAGTTGATGTATGTACGTAACTAATATGATGCTATTATCATATGCTATAATATTTATTTATTTATTTATATATCCATACTCTTGCTTTTTTTTAGAAATCAAATATTTTTTATGTTCAATTGTAGACCAATCTCTCGAGAACAGAGAGATCACAAAATTACCTTCAAAAGAATTTAATATTGTTGTGTGTATATCTAAAATTTTGGTTCGAATTCAAAATATTTGGTGAAGTTGGAAGAAATCCATTAAAATCTCGTATATTTGATATAAGTTCTGACATCTCTAAAAAAATGTGTGTCTATATTTGTGTCCGTGTTAAATTCATGTACTAATATTTGTAATTATGTTTATTTTTTTTAATCAATATCATGTAAGTATTAGTGTCCAGACCATGTTGGATGTGGATCTGCTTCATAGAATACAACATTTTTAATTAATATACTAACTGATATACTAATGTTAGAAATGAGATTAGGTTTATTTTGGCTATAAGTGAAGGATTTATGATCTATATTCTGCTGGCCATATATTTCCTTCAGATTTGTTTTTAGTAGGTTTAGATTTTTGTTCAAACGATTTTAAAAAAATAATAATAAAACATATGGTGGCAGTTGTTGTCAAATCGATAGTGATACTATATGCACCACCAACATTATCACAATCATTCATAAATTAATACATCAATTATAGAGAAAAACTCGCGTACTATCATGTAAAAGCAAATCACAGTTTCATAAAATTTTCATATTTCAATGAGATATATACTATATAGTAAGCTTATAATAATAATAAAGAGAGAAATTAGTGAAACACAAATACCTCCATTAAGCCAAAGAAGAAGAGGTTTTTGTTGAGGTTGATCAACAGCTTCAAAGAACCAATAAAACAGTGCTCTTCCATGACTTTCATTCACAGTTATATAACCTGAATATTGTTTGAAATTCACCAAAGGTTGACCAGGTAGTTCATAAACTCTATCCTCTTCTTGTTCTCTCACACCTAAACCTTCTTTGCTCATACAAACAATCACAAAAACAACAACAATCATTGAACTCAAACCCATCTTATATGTTATAGATTAGATAGTTGTTTCTCTCACAAGACACACTCTCTCTATATATAATGAAGAGAAGAGACTTAAGATAACAGGTAAGAGTCATGTGTATTACAGTGCCTAGTTAGCTACTATTGCTTTACTTCTCTATTTTTTTATTTGTAATATATAATATATATATATATATATTAAAAAAAATAATTCAAAGAAAAAAATTATTGACATGCCCGGTTTTGAAAGCATGCTTTTGGAAGAGTATATGAGAATGGTATGAAGAAAGAAAGAAAAAAAGTTTTTCTTGTGAGTCAACATCAAGATTCATTAATATTAAATTAGATAATACATGTCAAATTAGCTGTATAGAATTGCTTTGACTCTGAATAAAGGGTATACATGCATAGTATATACTATATAGTATAATAGTAGTATGTATACATTTGGACTTTTCTTAAGCTTCATTTATGAATGAGATATTAATAATATGATGATTATTTTTTGTTTTGCATTATCCATATGGAGTTTAATTTAAGGGACAAGATTTGCGGAATGGTCAATAGCTTTGGGTTTGAAATGTTTGAAGATTCTGCCCCACACTATGTTTCTAGTTACTATCTTTTCAATTAACCATCATAGTAACATTGAAATCATCTAGAATGGAAGGTACAACAATGATGACAATTGTAGAGTAAGTACATAGCAATGCTATAATATTCTATGCTGGATTTTCTGCCGGCAATAAGTTTTACTTCAAAGATGAAAACTAATCAAGCCGGCCTCAAACGGCAAGGTGAAATAAACTAGGAAAATTATTCGCTACAAGTTTAAAAAGTTAATGGGCAAATTCTGTTAGAGTTAAGTTTTGAGAACTTGGATCAATTTAAAATGTTTAAGGATTATTTTTTTTTGTTGGAATTCTATCAAATCTATAATGAAACTCTATCGATATTGACGAACAAAATTGTTATCAACACATTATTCAGTTGTAACGGTAAATTATGTGAATACAACAATTTAATTACAAAAATAGGGGTTACTCCATATTTATAGATTTAGGTTAGCTTGCTCCATAAACTAAAATCCAAAACTATAAAAGCCCAAAATATCTATTTGGAACTAAATCAAATCTATCTATTTTAGATCTAAATCAAATTTATTTAAATCTAAAACAAATCTCTGTGTAACAAACTTTTTTCACACTTCTAAATCAAATCAAATTTTTTCAACACTCTCTTGTTTCTGTCGAGCAAACTGTTTCGACACAAAGAATTACTTTCAATAATTTTAACCTTAAATTTAGTTCTTTTGAAGTTTTGGGTAATCTATTATCATTATCGCTTTTGATATTGAAGAGTGTTTTTTTTCGTGTTTCCTACTTTAATTATTGTGCATATGAAAGGTGTGATACCATTCAAGTTATTCATAAAGGTTGTATGAGTTGTTTAGAATAAAACATGGAGAAAATAATTAAGATGTGAAAAAAATGTTAATTTACGTTGTTAAGAATTTTAGTAAAAACTTTTCAAAATAAGGATTTAATTTACAAAGTTCTTAGATGCATAAATTGAAATTATCAGCTTAAATCCATTGCGATTATTAAATATAAAGACTTGTCTTCTATAGATTTGACTATTTTATTTGGCAAATTGCATGAATATGAGATTGAGCTAAAAAAGACTTGTTGAACATGAATAAGGTGACAAAGAAATAGAAAAGTCTTGCACTCAAAGTCGAAGAAGGCAAAGAATTGAAAAACAATGAAGACATGAATCTTTTAGTCCGCAAGTTCATAAGACACGAGAAGCAACCTCAAAATGTCTTGCATAAAAATGAAGAAATATCATCTTTTGTGCCATCATGTTTCCAATGCCGAAAGAATTGTCACACAAAACTAAATTACTCTTAAAACCATAAACCAAACTGGAAAAAAAATACAAAAGACCTAAAAAGAAATAAAGAATGTTGGAACAAATGATTCAAGAAAGATGAATATTGTGAAAAACAAGAAGAAGAAGAAGAAGAAAAAGAAGAAGAAGAAGAGAGAGTTGAGTTAGTTAAGTGTAACTAACTCTGAATTGAACTCAGTTATTATTGTTGCTTCGATTACAAATAATGACCCTATATATAGGCAAGATGCCCAGGCCCAGATACATGCTAAAAAGTCCAAATAACCACATAACAATAATTAACCAACTAACACACCCCTTAATTCATATTATCAAGACTTCTCATCTCAATGCCTTTCTTTAACTCTTCGAATCTCACTTTCTTCAGAGGTTTGGTGAATATGTCAGCTAGTTGCACTTTTGTCTTGCAATGTTTTATTTCAAGCTTCCCTTTGTTGACTTGATCTCTTAGAAAATGATACATTCTTTCAATGTGCTTACTTCGACCATGACACATTGGATGATTTGCAAGGTTTATAGCTGACTTGTTATCAACAAATAACTTTATCTTCGATTCCATTATTCTGAGTTCTTCAAGTAGCATTTTGATCCATGCTGCTTAGCATGCAGCATATGATGCAGCCACATATTCTGCTTCGCATGATGACAAAGCTACAATTCTTTGCTTCCTCGAACTCCAGGAGATTGGAGCTCCTTCGATCATGAAAATGTATCATGCAGAACTCTTCTTTTCATCTTGATCTGCACTGAAGTCCGAGTCAGTGTATCCATGAACTTCGACATTTGTGTTATTCTTCAACTTCTTTGGTAACAACACACCATGATCAATAGTTTCCTTTATGTATCTCAACACCCTCTTTATTGCAATAACATGACATTCTTGAGGCTTCTCCATAAATCTGCTCAACAATCCTACACTTTGGCAGATATCTGGTCTAGTATTGCAAAAATACCTCAAGGATCCAATGATTTGTTTGTAAAGGGTCGAACTTACAAACTCATCATTCGATTCCTTTTTCAGCTTTGCTCCAGTCTCTAATGGAGTAACAGTTGCCTTACAGTTTCTCATATTGAACCTCTTCAGTATATCTTGAGCATACTTCGTTTGATGTAAGAAAACTCATTCTTCGACGTCTTTGAATTTCATTCCCAAGAAATATGAGAGATTCCCTAAATCAGACATTTTGAATTCCTGCATTAACATTAACTTTACCTTCATTATCTCAGCTTCGTCTGCTCCTATAATGAGTAAGTCATCAACATAGAGGCATAAAATGATTCAATTGACACTTTCGACATCATTTACATACACTCCATGTTTAGAGACACAATTTGTGAAACCTACTTCGATTAGGAAGCTATCTATCATTTTTATTCTAAGCTCTAGGAGCTTGCTTCAAGCGAGAGACTTCCTTAATCTGTACACTTTCGACTCTTGCCCTTTGACATCAAAAACTGGTGGTTGAGTAACATAGACTTCTTCTTCCAATTGACCATTCAAAAATGCTAATTTTACATCAAGTTGGTGCATTTTCCATCCTCTATTTGCAGCAATTGAAACAACAATCCTGATTGTTTCGATCCTTGCAACAGGCACATATACTTCATCAAAGTCAATACCTGGTTGTTGTAGAAAACCTCTGGCCACCAATATTGCCTTGTACATTGCAATCTCACCATTTGGCCTTCGTTTCACCTTGTAGATCCATTTCACATCAATTGGTTTCTTGTTGGTTCTTTTGACAAGCTCCCGAGTGTTGTTTTTATCAATGGCTCTAAGTTCTTCTTTCATAGCTTCACACCAATTCGAATTGCTCAAGGCTTCACCCAAATCAGTTGGTTATGCTTTAACCATCATCTTGACTTCTTTGATTAAGTCACCATCTGCATCGATTGCTTTATCTGGAAACCTCTCATATCCAATCAGCCTAGTCGACTCAATTCTTGTTCTTATGGATCTTCTTTCATTTTTGCGCATGTGGTTCTTTATTTTGACTTGTCGAAGCTTCGTTCTCTTCATCTTCTTCAAACACAGCTGTGACTGTGTCTGATTCATGTCGAACTGAACTTCGACTCCAATCCCATCCTTTGCTTTTGTCTACAAGAATATATCTATTGATCACTAGTTTATCTTCAATTGGTGAATACAAATTGTATGCATCGGTCGAATGATAACCTATGAGCACCATGACTTCACTTCGATCATCCAGCTTCTTTCTCAATTGTTCAGGTACATGCCTGAAACACATTGATCCAAAAATTCTAAGATGACTTACATTTGGCTTCGACCATGTCCAAGCCTCATGCGGTGTCTTTTCGAAAATCTTCTTCGTTGGGCATCTATTTAGAATTTATACTGCTGACGAAGCTGCTTCAGCCTAAAATATCTTAGGCATATTCTTAGCTTTCAACATACATCTCGTCATGTTCAGTACACTTCTATTCTTTCTGTCAGTTATGCCATTATGTTGAGGCATATAGGGTGAAATAACCTCGTGCTCTATACCTTCCTCATTGTAAAATCTAACAATCTTTTGCATGATTGATAAAAACTTGGATGATTTCAAGGACAAGTATGGCAATCTTTTGTTCCTATTGAACTCCAAGGTTGATACTATGGCTATCCAAACTCTTATGCAGTTCTATGATGCTCAATTAGGGCATTTTACACTTCAGGATTATCAACTTGCTCCTACTTTGGAGGAGTATGCTTACCTCCTAAAGGTTAAGGTTATAGATCAGACGCCTTTTGTCAGTGTTCTAGAAATTATAAGGCTTGAACGAATTACTGGAGCTCTTTATTTGAGCTTGAAAGATGTAAAAGACAATTGGAAGCCCAAAAGTAATACTTGTGGTCTCCCTTTGAAATTTTTGATGAGTAAAGCCATAGTTTTAGCAGACATGCGAAGTTGGGATGGTTTCAATACATTGTTGGTTGTTATGATATATGGGATAGTTCTCTTCCCCAACATGGAAAACTTTGTGGATCTGGCCGCTATTTGTGTCTTCACGAACAAGAATCCAGTGCCCACTTTGTTGGTCGATGCTTATCATTATATTCATTCGAAATATGGGAAAGGAGGAGTTATTACCCGCTGCCTTCCCCTATTGTATAGTTGGTTTATGTCTCACATGCCTATAAAGGGACCTTTTATGGACACCAAGGACACTTACTTCCCATGATGTGAGGTCGTATAATCAATTATGTGATAGCATTGAGGTCGTTATGAGTAGTGGAGAATTCCCTAATGTCCCTCTCATATGAACCAAGGGAGAAATCAATTATAATTCTATCCTCTCTTTGCGTCAGTTGGGGTACACCATGAAAGACCCACCAAGGGATAAGGAAGTGGAAGAATCTGTTTTCTTTAATAAAGGAGGGAATCCACAGTTGCTAAAAAGAGTAAAGGATGCTTGGAACAAAATTCACCGAAAGGGAAAGATTTTCCTGGAAAGTAGAGATTGCGAAGCCAAAGCTCCTTATGTGGAGTGGATCAAGAAAATAGCTGAGACTAGCTTGTTGCCTCTTACAATGGAGGCTCTTCAGTACCCACAACCTCCTGATTAACCAACTCAACCAATCTCTGTACATATTGAGTATCCCAACATAGTCAAAGTTCTTAATCAACAGCTTCGTACAGAGAACGAAGAGTTGAGTATAAAGCTTTATGTGGCCATGCATGATAAGAGAGAGTTGGATCATAAGGCCGAGTTGAGGAATGAAGGGCCATACAAGTTTGTGGATGTGAAAGCTAGAAAAATACAAAAGGTTAATGCTGGTTTGAAGAGTGCTTTTGATGATCAAACGAAAGCTTTAGATAAGGATGAAAGGAAGATCCACAAGAAGTGCCAAGAATATGAGAACCTTCTAATATCCAAAAGGGAGATAGAAGACAAACATAATGCTGAAATTGATGATCTAAAGACACATCTCGGGGTTAAGGAAAACAAACTCAGTGAAGGGTATGCTCAGAGAAAAATAATGAATTATTAGCTCCTTGGATAACAGATCCAGTTGAACAAGATTATAGAAGAGAATAAAAGCCTCAAAGCTCAAGTTGAGGACAATGGGAAAGCTCCCATAGAAGTTCAATCTAAACGGGTTAATGATAATGACCAGTGGGAACAAAAGTGTCGCTACTTGGAAGGTATCATCCACAGAAGGGATCTCTTTATTCAAAACCTGATTCAGAAGCCAATATGTTTCAGAAGCCAAAACATAAAGAAACAAAGAAGCTCTTCAAGGAGATTCGGGCATGGAGCGAAAAGCACCTTGGGTGAGGAGGGTTTGCTTTTGTAGAGATGGAAGATGATCCTTAAAAATTGTGTATCTTGTTGTTAATGTTATTTGTTGCTATGATCACTATCAGACATATTGACTGGAATCCTTTATGTTTTCACACAACGCTTAAAGCAGAGCTTCTGTATTTGAACTATTTTGATAATGTTAGTGTCAATAAAGTATTAGTTAACCATGTTTATATGTATAATATATTTGTAAAAAAAAATCGAAGCTCGAATATACATGTAAAAAAACATAACATATATTTTGAAATTCCTAAATCAAAGTTGTAAAATTGAACCTCAAATATATGTAAAAAAACAACATCTTTTTTAAAACACCTAAATAAAAAGATGTAAATTGAAAAATTATAGAGAGCGAAAATAACCCAAACTATTGGACCAAATTATTATTTGTTTTTCCCCCTCTATATAAACCCTGACACGTTTCCCGCCATTTCCCGCGCAACAAAGAGGAGCAAAACCTCAATCTTCAAAAATCCCAATTTTAACTCAGACTAAGACGATACCAGAGAGAAATGGCAGGAACAGCAACAGGGTGTTACAAGTGTGGCAAACCAGGTCACTGGTCACGCGACTGCCCTTTCTCCGCTCCCGATTCAAATTCAAACCCTAACCCTAACTCCAACACCGCCGATCTTCCTCCTTCCTCTTCCTCCAACCCTCTCGGCCCTAGATCCGCCATCGAGAAGCCCAAAAAACCCCCCCGTATCCGCCCCAAACTCACCCCCGGGCTTCTCCTCTCCGACGACGGCCTTGGTTATGTCCTTCGCTATTTCCCTCGCTCCTTCAAATACCACGGTCGCGGCCACGAGGTCATAAACAATTCATCCTTTTTTCATTCATTGTTTATTTTATCTTAATCTATCTGTTAAGCTTTCTTTACATGTTTTTTGTTGTTGTTGTTGCTAGGTTCGTGACTTGGGTAACCTGATTGAATTGTACTCTGAATGGCACTCTCGTTTGCTCCCTTATTACCCTTTCAATCAATTTGTTCACAAAGTTGAGCAAGTTGCTGCTACAAAGCATGTCAAGGTACTGTTCCCGTTCAATGCAACTCTTCGGCTAATGCTTCTTTTCATTCAATTCGTACATATATGATCCAAGTATATAAATGATCCATTTCCTTTGCTATTTTATATGCTTTTATACACGCACATATTGATATGCTTTGCCCTTGTTCTGTATATCAATCTCTCTGGGCATTCACTTACTTCTCTGTATCTCACCCTATGATTTTATGTTTGTTGCATGTCCTTTTTCAAACCCTGTATTTTGCACTTATTTTATGTCCTCTTACCAGATGAGCCTTAGAGAATTGAGAGAAAGAGTTGCAAATGGTGGGGATCCATCTAAATTGCACGAACCACCAGGTGTGCAAAACTCCCCAGTTGCTGAGCAAGGTATTTACTATATGTGCATTTGTACTTTGCTATCAAGGTCTCAAACTCAATATGCAATAGTTGCATTTGAATTCATAGTTGGTTTCTTAGATCTGTGGTTATAATCTTATATAACAATTGTGAAGTTTAAATGTTAAATATTATTTTCACATTCCGTTAGAAATATTTTTCAACTAAACAAGTTAACTTTGATAACGAGTACCATTCATTGAATTAACCACTTGTTATCAAGTTGTTCAAAAACATACTTACTAACAACACTTTCCTCTTAATTTTCCCTTTTCAAGTGTATGGGTTTTTTTAAGCCTTTAATTGCTTGAGAGATAGGATCCTACACTTGACTATTTAATCATTGAAACTCACTTGCCAATAATAGTTGTAATGAAAGCCGACATTGATTTTGGCAAACTTCCACATTATTCATATTTCAAACAGGGTGGCCAGCTTGATCATTGCTATGCAGATAGATCAGAAGAAATAATTATGTTTTATTTATTTTATTGACGTCTTTAGGTATCTTTGTTAAATCTGTATATTGGGCTTTGTTGTATCTGCAGAAAATGGGGACGTAACTCATCAAGAAAATGAGATGTTTGATGAACCTGAAAATGTTATTGACATTCAGGAAGACATGCTCAATGATATATATGACAAAGCTACCAAGGCTAGTTTATTTTCTTTTAAACATATAGTTCTTCACCTTTTCTGTTATCACATAAGAATATCTATCTATGAAGAATGGACTCCGACACAGACACTGGGACACTACACGACACAGACACTCCGACACCGATAATGTAAAAAATATAGGACACCGACACCGCTATATATATGATAAATCATATATGATAGTATTTGAATTTCATTTATCCATCTATTACTAAGACTTAAAAATATCCTAATCATAGTTATTGTCTTTAATTTTCATTGATAACATCGCTTCAATACATGTTTAACTTTTTTTCTCTCTTAGATGTGTGTGACATTTGTCTTAAAAAATGTATAAGGTGTGTAGAAACAAATTCTATTTTAAACACTAGACTAATTTGTCCAACACATGTTGTATGAATGTCAGACACCGATTTAAAGAGTGACGAAGCAAAGAAAATATATCATTCATTTGGAGACACTTGTCTGATTTTTCCAACACGTGTCGTACGAGTGTCATACAAGTGTTGGACACCGATGCACGTCGGACACTGCAACATGTCCGCTCCTAGAGGTGTCCGTGCTTCATAGATATCTATTTGTTTGTTAAAACACATCCGGATGTTTCCCTGAGTGAAAGGAACTCTTTTAATAATTATGCATATATCAATTAGATAGAATATAGGTAAGTTGTTTTCTAGCCCTAGGATACCATTCTCACAAATTTGTGATTAATCTGAATTGTTTGGGAAATGTTTAAATCAGATTTAGTTGTTATCCTTATCCAAAAGTATGGTATCAATAATGCACGGGTAACATTACCCTCTTCAGACTGTTGTATTCTTGCTTTGGAGATTACTTGAACATCTAGTTACATTAATTTATTTTCCCGTTCCCTTAAGTCTCTAGTTTTTTGGTGTAATTATTCCTTTCTTATGAAGTCGGCATGTCAGATGCCATTATCACTTATATTTAATGAAACAGTAGTTGCGGTTAGCTAGGTATATATAACTTTTCAGTTAAACCAACTCGGAAACAAGGAGCTGATATACCAACTTTGTAACTGAGGTACCTTCTCTTTTATTGCAGGAACCTTCTCAGCCCATGCAAAATGTGATCGGTGTGAGTACAGATCCCGAAAGCAGCGCAATTGAAAAGACATCAAATGAAGCCCCAAATAATGGGGCCAGTCTGTCCAGCAATGCTGAGATAACAGCAGAGCAGCGAGCCCGTATGGAAGCAAATAGGTTGAAGGCAATCGGAAAGAAATCAAATGAAGTCCCAAATAATGGAGCCAGTCTGTCCAGCAATGCCGAGATAACAGAAGAGCAGAGAGCCCGAATGGAAGCAAATAGGTTGAAGGCACTAGAAAGGCGCGCGGCCAGAGCCAGCCTATCACAGGCTTCCTAGCCTTGATATTCATTGTAAATGAAAATACTTATCATTTCCTCACTACTGGTTTAGTTTACATTGAATCCTGTGATTGGATAGTTGACTTCTGATGATCTGGCAGATATTAGTGTTTTATATGGATGCATTGCAGATCTTGAAGATTGCTATGCCACAAAAGTAAGTGGATTGGTGTTAGTCGACAATCTTCTTTTTTTAAAGATGACCTATTCATTCATTTGTTTGAGCACTTCTATTTTCTATTCCTATATAGATGGCATGATAATTTAAATGTCAACCAGTTGAAATTGAATGAAACCTGAGGCAACCTACAAGTTCATACTTACACTGCTCAATCTGGGAGGTTTTGTAACAATCCTAGAATTTTTTATCCAAATAATCACATCTTTTTCAAATAAATAACCCACTTTTCTACGTATTTTCCAAACTAATCCATTTTCAATTTTCAATATAAAGGAAATGTCAATCTAATTGGCGATAGTGTATAAATTTAAAGAGGAGGCACTAATTCAATTGGCGATCCAATTGGCAACTATGTATAAACATATAGGAGAGAATACATTAAATTAGCGTTCCTTCTTTAGATTTATATATTATGGATTGACGCCTCCATCATATTGAGAATTAAAAGTGAGTTAGATTGACGCCTCCATCACTATGCTTTTACCATATTCATTTGGCATTTAATTTTGCTGACATGTCAATCTATCATAATTTTACACTATTTTTTATTTATTTGATTTATTAATTTATTTTATTTATATTTGACAGAATTTGAATTCTAATGTTTGACTCACGGTTAATGAGGAAGGAATTGGAATGGCCAAATTAGATCTATTATAATTAAATGGAATATTATTCATTGCATGATTTAAAAATACCCACTATTTATCATTACACTACAAGATTAAATGTATATTATTGGAATTAGAATGAATTATTTTGATATTCCAAGATATCACAACTTCCCATGCATTCTAAACACTATATATAGCCATTCTAAACCCTTACTCTTTCACTCCTCAATCTTCTCCATTATTTTCAAAAGGTTACGTCCATTTTAATACAGATTTTGTAACAGGTCTAAATAGTAACATCAATGTGATCTTCCTAAACTCACTATGTGCAATGATGGACAGGGCTGTCACCGGCCTTCTCCCATGAATTCAAATTGGCCTGCCCAAGAAATAAACTAGTAAAGAAGAATTGGAGACTGCCACAACAGAGCCAGAGACCACTATTTTAAATCTACTTAATCGAGTCGATTTTCACATGTGATTCATCATCAAAGCCAAGTGTTAACTTATATTTTCATTCAAGTTATTTGATAGTTAACCTTATAATAATAAATATACGTTCAATATGGTGCAGATGATTTGATTTCCCGAGCATTTGATTTCCATCTACAGCCGTAATTGAAGATTAGGAAATTGAAACCATTGAATTTTATGCTTCCACAAGGAATATCAATGGCTTTCATTGGCAGGTACTGATTATATACTAATTGTATTTCCTGACAGATAGCAAATGCAAATGTCTTATACGAGATTTTGATAAACATGAGGATAGTCAAAGGGATGAGACTCTTATTCACCCGAAGTTCTAAAGTAATATGTTTTTAAGGGTTCAAGAGGAGCGGGTGTTGCTGAAGTTTACTACCAATTTCAGAAGAACCATAAGCAAGACAATAATTATCTAAGATGTTTTCAGAAGAATCATAAGCAAGGCAATAATTATCTAAGATGTATAAGATGATAAAACCAACGTTTCGATCATTTTCTGGTTCTATAGAAGAATGTTTTTAACAAGATTTGAAATTATGTATATGTATATTATTATTGCTTTCATATTTTGTATGTCATATCAACATTGGTTTTGGCATAATATATTTTTCTACTGCAAATTATGTTGGCCTATGTTTTAATGGAATTTATTTTACACCAAATTCTAAGTTCTTTTGAATGTAACATTGCCTCTAGCAAACACACTACTCTAAGTTTCGTTCAATTAACATATTTACAATCTTTTTAAAATAGAACTTCTCTTCTCCTAAAGAGAAGATAATAACCTACAAGTTGGTGTTGATGTGCCTTCAAAATTCTAATTTATTTTGAATTGAAATTATAATTCTCATTTGTCGTGAAATTTGAATAAATTTTTTATTTTGTATTGATATTTTTTTATTTTTAATTGCTATAATTTTAGAAACAAATATTACAATTTTTAATAAAATATTTATGATTTATTTTTTTAAAGTACGACTAATTAATATATTTTTATACAATATTAAAAATAAATATTACAATTTTTTAATCAAATATTGGAGTACCATTTAATTCGATACTTTATCAATATATCTTTTGAATGGAGACATTATTATCATTTATTTTTATTGTATTTATATGGAAATTATTTTGAATGGTGACATAAATATATTTAATTTTTATATATGATTTCATTCCATAAATTTGAATTCTCTTTTAATATTATAGATTTGATACTAGGAATATTATATACATTAGAATATATAAAGATATGAAAAAAATTAAATCAAAACTTTACAAATATATCTTTTGAATGGAGGTATTAATATTATTTATTTTTATTATATATAGAAAATATTTTGAATGGTCACATTAATACATTTTATTTTTATGCATGATTTGATTTCAAAAATTTATGATCAATAAATTTTGAATGGAATTATAATTTAACCAATAAAATTTTCTACCGACTTCTAAATATATTTGTGTATATTTTTTGAAAGGTTACATTTATATTCTTGAAAAAAATAACGTAGTTTAAAGGATGTATTGTTAACTATAAATATATTGTTAATAAAATTAACAAAAAAAAATATTATAAATATATAAAAGATAAAGTAAATAAGAACTCTAATGTTTATCTTAAATATTTAATTTATCATTCTATAAATGTAAGAATAAATATTATTTTGTAATTATTTAGATCCTTATTTGACCTAAAATAAATTATTTCAATTTATATAAAAAGGTTAATAAAACAAAACAAAATCAATTGAGATTTATAATTTTTTTAAGTTTATGAAATAACTAAAATATATCATAATCTTTTCAAATTAACTTTATAATTGTAATCATGATAAAAAAATATTAAATGGTAATCATGAAAATTTAATGATAAATGATAATCATAAAAATTTATGATAAAATAAAAAATTATTGATACAATCATTTTAATAAATTAAATAATTTATAATTAATTTTATAAAGGTGAATAAATTACAAATAATTTTATAAATGTAATAAATTAAATCATTTATAAAATTATTTATATCAATAATAGTAAATTACATATATTTTAATAATGGACACACGAATTCAACATGCTTATAAACCGGAAAAAAGTTACAATAATTTTATAAACAGAAATAAGTTAATATCATTTTATATAAATTAATGGTATAATATAATGTATTAAATATTTATATAACACTTTATTAAATAAATTTATTTCATGAAATTAATTTTATATGATATCATTAATATTTAATTATTGAAAATTTGCATTAAACTGAAAAATATTTATTACAAATCGAATATAATAAAACATAAGAAATAAATACATAATTTTGAAATGTTATATATGATTCATTGTAATAATAAATGTTAAATTATTATTTAACATTATAATAAATTTTCCGATATTCTTAGATTTAATTTATTCTTTTTCCCGTATATAATAATAATATTATATTATTATTTAATATTATAATTTTTTATTGAGAATAATAAATTCATTTTAATTAGTTAGACATTAAGATAAAAATTTAATATATATCACTAATACACGATATTTATTTATAAATGTAATTAACTAAGAGACACATATTTATCACTGTTGAATAAATAAATTTAAGATGATATGGTAAATATTTATTTTTACAATTATTTTTATAAACTTAAATAACTTACAAATATTTTTATAAACGAACAAAATTCAAATATTGATGTAATTGTTTTTAACATGAATAAGTTAAAATGTTTTTATAAATTGTTACACGGGTTAAAGACACTTATAACCGAGAAAAAAATCTACATATTAATATAATTAATTTTACAAACTAAAAATAAATTATAATAATTTTTATAAACATGAATAAATTATAAATATTTTTATAAACCGGAAAAATTCAAGTATTGATACAATTATATTTATAAAAGAGTATAAGTTTCATATATTTTTATAAATAGACACACGCGTTCATTTTTATAAACGAGAATAATTTAAAATTATTTTTATAAATGAGAAATTCAAATTTGATAAATGATTATATATTGTAATTATATTAATATTAACCAACTGAGTACATGAAATAAATTCACGGGTAGAATAAATGTATTTATGATATACCAGATAATTGAAGTTAAAGAATTGAATGTACTGTTTTAAATGACAATTAAATTATATTTTTAAATATAAATCGACAAAATACCTGTGCCAACGCTTGACAACTCAACTTGCAACATCGACAAAGACACCAGACATTCTCAATTATTTGAAGCAACGGATGTGATAATATGGGATGAGGCACCTATGTCTCACAAGAACTGCTTCGAAGCATTGGATAAAACCCTTAAAGATGTAATGAGCAAAAAGGGTGTTGAGAATACTATTTTTGGTGGAAAAGTTGTTGTATTTGGAGGAGATTTTAGACAGATTCTTCCTGTTGTTCCAAGAGCTGGACGTTCTGATATTGTTCATGCATCAATTAGTTCATCTTATGTATGAGATTATTGTCAGGTTTTAACACTATCAAAAAATATGAGACTTCAAGAGGGAAGAGACAACACAAGTTCTAATGAACTAGCGGAATTTTCAAAATGGATTTTAAATGTGGGTGATGGTAAGATTTGTGAACCCAATGATGGTTTGGTTGATATTGAAATTCCTCAAGAGCTATTAATATCAAATTTTGATGATCCTATAAGAGCAATTGTTGAAAACACATATCCCAATTTGTTGGAAAAATATCAAGATGTTGAATTCTTACAAGGAAAGACTATTCTTGCTTCAACCATTGAAGTTGTGGACAAAATCAATCATTATGTATTAGACTTGATACCAAATACATGTGTTTTATATTTACTGTATTATTATATTCATAATATATATATATATATATATATATATATATATATATATATATATATATATATATATATATATATATATATATATATATATATATATATATATATATATATATATATATATATATATATATATATATATATATATATATATATATATATATATATATATATATATATATATATATATATATATATATATATATATATATATATATATATATATATATATATATATATATATATATATATATATATATATATATATATATATATATATATATATATATATATATATATATATATATATATATATATATATATATATTTAAGAACATAGTTTTACTAATTTATTTATGTTTTGTTTTTAAACTTTTTTTTAGGAGAAGAGAAAGAGTATTTGAGTTTTGATTCCATTGATAGAACAAATTCAAGTTATACTGAAGCATATGAAGTTCTAACTCCTGAATTTCTCAGTAAATTAAGAACGTCAGGGCTTCCCAATCATAGGATCAAATTGAAGGTTGGTACACCTATTATGCTAATGAGAAATTTGGACCAAGCCGATGGGTTGTGCAACGGAACAAGATTAATCAAATCATGTCATTGAGGCAAAAATCATGTCTGGAAAGAACATAGGTAACATTTTTTACATTCCACGAATGTCTATGTCACCTTCTGATTCACCTTGGCCATTCAAGTTGATTAGGAGACAATTTTCGATTATTGTCTCCTATGCAATGACAATTAATAAGTCACAAGGTCAATCTCTTGATTGTGTTGGATTGTATTTGCCTACTCATGTGTTTAGTCATGGTCAATTATATGTTGCAATTTCAAGAGTTAAGAGCAAAAGTGGGCTAAAAATCCTAATTCATGACAAGGAGAATGTACCGTGTTCTACTACTACTAATGTTGTGTACAAGGAAGTCTTTCAAGCACTTTGATAGTTGGTAAACTTTATATCTTATACTTTACGATTCAAATTAAAAATCTATTTTGAATTAAAATATATAGTATGTACATTTTCCATGTATTTCAAGAAGTATATAATTTTTCCTATTTGTTCATGCAGACGTGATTTGTTGATAGGACCGACGCTTGCTACAAATATGGAGTTAAATGCCAACATGGTTTACATGAGACATATACTCAACTGAAAACATGGTAACATACTTAATAATTTAATAATCTATAAATGTAATGTGAATCCAGACGAGACCCGTGCGATAGCACGGGTTTGTTACTAGTTGAGAATTAAATGTGAGTTAGATTGAGGTATTTATTTAAAAAAAAGGTTATTTGGATAAAAAAATCACAATCCTATATTGTTAATAATTAAATCAGACAATCTTGCCTCCATTATGTTGAGAATTAAAAGTGAGTTAAGTTGGGGTATTTATTTGAAAAAAAAGTTTATTTGGATAAAAAATTCACAATCCTATATTGTTAATAATTAAAGCCGACAATCTTTTTTTTTCAACTGTTCAAAGAAAGTATTGAATATATAAGTTTTTTTACCAATATTTTGGGCTATGAAACATTAAATAATTTAACTTCTCATTTTTTTAATCAATAATTAGGTATAGAAAAAAAAACATAAATAATTATATTTTGGAGAAAATTACGTAAATAATTATGTTTCGGAATATACAACAATGGAGGTGTCATCTCACTTGGCGCATGCAATAATCTTTTTGTCTTATGCGTCATCTCACTTGACGCATGCACTTTGTTTTAGCCATGAGACATACATATTTCATCTACCAATAGGTGAATGTACTGTCACACTAGAGGATATGTACATGTTACCGAGTCTCCTTATCGATGGTAAGGCAGTGAGTGAGTCGGTTCAACAACCAAGTTCTCTATGCAAGGAATTGTTAGGCAAAGATATGGTAGAAGATAGTGGTGCTAGGGGTCAATGTATATTACTAACCGAACTTAAAAAACATTATGCGACTCTTGAATTGAATGAAAATTCGTCAGATCCAGATCCAGATCCAGATCCACAAACACCCTACCATAATCACCACTTCAATACCAATACACTCATATGCCCCACACCCAACCCCAATCTCAATCTCAATACACCCACATGCCCCACACACAATTCCAGTCTTCTGAACATCCCGATCTGGGCCCCTTATCATCTCACCTTAGCCCAAATGTAGACTTTTCTGAAGAATATGACTAAACCAACCCAACTTACCATCAATCACCACATCACCATAACACCCAAAAATCGCAATATCAAACACCCCAAGATTCATTTCCTTTTTACCCCCTTACTCAGACGACCAATGCTATAGACCATCCATAAAACCCCACCTCCCACCAAGACAACCAAACTTTGAGGGCATGGGTAACCGACTGTACCAAAACAGATCTTCCAGATATGTTGATCTGACCGATTTCATGGATCTTGAACGCATTGATTTCACCGGGCAATCGACCCACCGCAACAGGAAAATCGATGAAACCTACCACGAGATAGGCGAGGACGCGGGTGCGGAACTACAGGTCGTTACCGAGTTCCGAGGGACAATTAAATAATATGCATTTTTTCCATTATGTAATCGTTCATTTGTTAATGAAAAATCGAAGTTTCATTAAACTATATCGTTTACTTATTGTCTCGTATTTAAAATAGAAAGCAAAAAAATTGGGACTTAAATGCACTTAGGCGCCATCTGAGATGACTTAGGGCAAATATGTTGCACCTATACGCCATCTTACTTGGTGCTTCCATATAAAATTAAGGAGGATGTGTCATCTCATTTGACTTCCCTATTTAAGTGTTTTCTAAAACATGATTATTTATGTAATTTTTTTCAAAACATGATTATTTATGTATTTTTTTTCAATATCCGATTATTATTGCTAAAAAAAATTCTCTTATTCATATCAAATTCAATTATGTGGAATGAAAATCACTTTTAAACTCTCACTTTCATCACATGATGGAAATTATTTGGGATTAAATTTTACTAACCGGCATTTTTTCTGCAGAAAGCAAGAAATAGATATTGTTGTAACCAATACTTGATATAATAATATGTATACAGATTAAAACCAAAATAAACATTGATTCTTTATCAATAATATACCAAATTATAGAGGATTAATATATCACCTATCAAGTGGTATGAAAAGATTTCAGTGATCTAACAGAAATTTTTCAAATCTATACGGTGATATTAGAAATGACACTGAAAATTTAGTGAAACAATAAGAAATTTTTGATATATTTGTGAAATATCTGATATTTTGTATCAGAATTTTCAAAAACTCTGATATTTTTGTACTGGAAATTTTAAAATTTCTGGTGTAAACATTTCATTATGTACCGGAAATTTCACAATTCTCGTGAGTTTACATGATATTGAAAATTTTGAAATTTCCAATAGTTTAATTTTTTTTAAAAAAATACCGAAAATTTAAGGTGTGCTGAAAATTTATTCTGTATCGGAAATTTCATCTCTACTATAAAAAATTTCATTAGGAGATTATTTGTATCTCATAAAAGACAAAATTAAAATAAATAAAATTGGAAGATGACATATTTAATTTAGGGGATGTCATGTTAATTTCTTTAAACAAATTTAAAACGTAGTAATAATTTAGTTTGTTTGGGTCAGTGGTGTAGAAAGTTTTAGACAAATTTTTATAAAATTGAATCAGAATAATAAATTTTAGTGTAAAAATCAACTTAAAAAAATATTATCGATTTTAAAAATTACATTTAAACTTAAAATATTGACCTCAATTTTTTATTTAAAACTTAACATAATCAATCATGGATAATCTATTATGTCAAAATAATTATATAATCTTGAATTTAGGGGTGTAATCGAATCGATTTGGATCGGTTTTTGGTTAAAAAAGGTCAGAACTAATGATATTTTCATCGGTTTAATTTAGTTTGGTTTTTAATATTTTTCAAAAATGAAACCAAACCAAACTAATCGGTTTGGTTCGATTGATCGATTTATAATATTTTTTTCCAAACATTATATTCATCTGTTGTATTTTTCATTGTCGTGTTTTTCGATGTATTTTGTGTTAATATTTTTAAAATAATACATTTCATGTTCTATTTTTTCAAATAAATTAAAAGTTGCTCTTAGTCCATACAAAACAATGACATAATTTTCATAATAAGTTCATTATCAAATATAAAATTAACACTTGGCATCATAATGTTTGAAAGGGATTTAAATGCTTAACGAATATAACAAAACAAAACACACATCAATTAACATGTTTCACATCTTAAACACACATCAGAATTATTTTGTAATAAGACTAGAAGGAATTTTGTTAAAGAAGAAAAAACAAAAAAATATAAAAAAATGAAAATTAACGAAGAGACTTAAACACGAAGAAAACGACCATAACATATCAGAATGACGGTAGTGAAAACAACAATGGTGGCGGACAGTGAGAGCAGTAGTTTTGTGAAATCAAATATTTTGTGATTTATGATTTTACTTTCTATGTTTTGGAGTTTGATTTCACATGTGTGTTTTGTTAAAGGAAGAAAGTGTAAACAAAGATTGAGAGTTGATAGATCGATAAATTTTTTTGAATTTAATAATGAATGAATTAAATATTTAGAGCGTATAATCATTTCTTTTGGTTTGATTCACCATGACAGTTCTTAAAAATTAAAATTGAAAACCAAACCAAACTACATCGATTTTTGTTGGTTCGGTTCGATTTTAGAACCAAACTAAAAACAATCGATTTTATTTTGATTTGATTTAAATTTGAACCGCCTACACTCCTACTTGAATTTGTGAAACCAATCGTACTCAAAATCACAGTGAACAACTACAAGAATTTATTTAGTAAAACATTACAAAGCGTTGGAAAACAAGGTAAAAGACTCCTAAAATTTGACTCCTAAAATTTGAGGTCGAAAACTCATTCAATTTGAAGGCCATTTCGGTTAAACCATTTAGGTAAAACTATGAATTTCATTTTCTTTGACAAGTATCAATGTATCATATATTAAAAGCAGTGAAATTAATCACTTTAAGTACAACTTCGATGATAAAAAAACTACAAATATGTGTGTGAAGTTGAACCAACAATATCTACTTAATTGCATTTATAATATGTGATCTTTTTAAATATATAATTTGGTGAACAGAATTCACCAGTTGACATGTAATATATTGTTAGTCACCAGTTGATAAATAAATATATTATTTTGTTTTTCTTTCTGAAAAATCAACACACAACTGAAGTTATTTTTTGGCAGATTATGAATGCTTGAAATAACAAGATATTTTTTGAAATTATAGCTTATAATTTAAATGAGGCCAAATGAACAATAAAAAATAATAAGTTCGTTCGAAAGATGATTCCTTACAAGAGGCATTTTAGAGTTTCAAAGAATTTGGAATAAATTCACAAGGTGTATTGAAAATCTACCTAAACATATATATCTAAAATAAGTAATGACTTATAACTTTTAACATATGCATACCAATTTATTCTCAACACATCTACGAAATATCACCTTGATTTATTTAGTTGAATTATAGCCACACTGTGTAGCCTTGATGTGGATTTTGACTTCTGAAAAAAGCCAAAATCAAGCCTTAAAAATTTGCTCATGTCATACTTCCTTCATTCACAAAAAAGACATGACCTCATTCTTACAACTTTGAGATAATGTACAAATAATGGAAAACAAAAAAATTACTTCATTAAGCCACCACAGCTTCATCGTCTCATTGGCTAATGTCATCTTTCTAAGACCTCTTCTTCATCAACTGGAGCATACCATTCATGCAACTGCTTCGTGTTGCTCAGCCTGTAGTTCAGGAGAAGTTCTTCATCTTGAAGAACCCTAGTCGCTACTAAAACAACAGTTTTCAGAGTAGTAGGAACATGTGATTCAGTATTTTTTGAAACTCTAGATTTGAACCAAGAACTTCCAAATCTCTTCACATTTACTTCTGTTGCATTTCCAAATAATATATTAGGAATGTAGGCTCTCATGTCATTTTCAACCAATGGAAAGTCATAAGGGCAAATTGTGACATTTGGAAGCATCCCTTTTGAAGGGTGATTAGCAAAATGTGCCAACGCTAGTGGATTCCTACGCTCGAGTACATCGTCACTATTATCTACTTTTGACCCTTTCTCGTCTACCATTTTTCCACCATTCCACATTTCTTTCCTGTTACCTCCACAGCCCCAAGGTTGGGCGTCGATGACAGTCCCATCATGTCTTGTAATCAAATAGGGGTTCTGCTCATCAAGATATCCAGGAATATGATGATAATAAGCTGGAGAGTATACTACCCCGGGATAAAAGGCTATCACAGCACCAACATCTACTACCCCATCTAAAAATAGACCTTTGCCAGCATCCTTGTGAGATATTTGAGAAGGTTTAACATTGAGAGTGTAGCCAAGTTCGTCCTTCAACTTCTGCGAAAGCTCAGCTTGACTTATCGGTCTTTGTTTCAGGAAACCTGTGCAACACGTCATTGGTAGATGAATAGAGTAAACAGGCAACAGTTATAATTTTGACAAGAGCATTTCATATATAGCTGTAGAACAGGTTTTTTTTTACATAACCCTATGGTTCCCGTGAGAAGGGACTCTGGTAATCCGGAGTTCGGAAGAGTGATAGGTAAAGTTCGACCAAGAATTGTCGAAACTGAGATTCAAACTCGGGTTCTCCCAAACTATTCAACTTTAGCTAAAACTCAATAACAACTTAAACTCAATCACTTAGTTAAAGGTATAGGAATACTGTGAGATCACCGAGTTGAGCAAAAAATATTTCTAAAGGACAAGTAAACAAAGGAAAAATCAAAACAAATAATTTCATCAAGATTGTTAGATGGTGAGCCACACACTTACCATTGGTGGAACTAAGCTCACTATTTCGAGGTAAAACATTTGTTTGTTGAGATAGTAACTCAAACGAGCCGTCATTCCTCGTCTTTTCATTTGTAAGAAGAATTTCATCCATTAACGTGCAAAATGTTTTAATTTGAGAATGAACATTTTCTTGTACTAGCATTTGTTGATCGGCAACAGAGGCTTTGCTGGCTATTTCAATAATCTCTTCTGCATCTGTTTCACTAGCATTCTTCCCCAATCGATTGTAGCTGGAGATTCAAGTCTTTACATGAGCAAAACATGTTAAGATGTTGAATAGAAGAGAATCATAAAATCAACAAAATTGAATAAAAAACGGCATTAAATTTATATAACTCTACAACATCACCAAATAGATAACAATTCGTGTGTGAAATCTTAACATGAAGAGCCGACCAGAATTTATATAACCCATTGGTTTTCAGTGTAGAAACTCAGTAGTAACATTCATTGTCAATTATAATTCTTTCAATATATGACAATAGGTTGCAGTTTTGATATTTGGAAGAAGGCCATTTAAGCTATAGGTAATTGACAAACAGCTAACTCAATGAAAGGCAACATAGTTTGATTTGGCAGCTCAGTTTAGAGATGCTGGTTACCACAGCTGTCAAATATCGGCCATGGCGGCACCATGGGAATTGAGGGGACAGATATTTTGACAACCCACAAGGCCAATTTGTGAAGGATGGTGGCACCATGGCATTCAGTGGAAGATATGACCGTTTAAAATGACGGATTTTTGGATTTCCGCTATGGTCCGTCTTAGAATTTGATTTGTGCCTAACTCAACCTTACAAAACTGGAATGTAAAGGGAGGGGTGCCCAAACTTTATAAACACTCCATATGCCATATCTCTAGGAAACATGAGACTAAATACACCCTTCACATTCAACACAGTGAAGGTATTGGAGGTCGCAATGAAGGCAACCCAGATGCTGCAATTAGGCGTTTAGGGGCTAACAGCTATGAAGGCGGAATTTCCAACCGTTCGCAATCCGCCGTCAATAACACTGCCGGTCATCAAAGTTTAAGTGGCAGGCATCTACATTTACTAATTTCCAAATGCCCTTTTGGGAAACATATATAATCATCTACTGCCAATTAGCATCTAAGTACAAGCCATCATTGCCGAAGAAATTGAGCCATCTAAACCGCTGTTACACAAACTGAATGCAGAGAGACCCATTTGACTGGCCCAATACACCTTTGAGTGTTAATATACGTCGGGGGTGTAAAGCCGGTATCTTGTATCCAACCACTGTCAGTACTCCTTCCATTAAAAAAAATTAGTTGCTTAAGGTATTTGCATATAGATTAAGGAATCGTATAATTGATGTGTATATATAAATATCAAAATGTCCCTATCATACTAGTAAAGTGATTCACAAATACCTATAAATATCATCAAAAGTAACAATGGGGTGATTAAGAGAGAAGGAATTTACGAGTTTGAAACAAATAAGGAAGAGGATAGCAGAAAAAACAAAAAGGGAAGCAAGTTTAATGCACCCTTGAATTCTAAATGCAGACAAAAAAAAAAAAAAAAAACACTTACCTTGTATAGAGGAACAAACGATTAAGATCAACTTCAAACTGTAGTTGTCTTGGATCCCTAGCAAAAGCAAAAGTGGGACTTTTTGCAAGGGTTTTCACACCCTGAAAACAAAATCAAAACCAAGACTTTTGTAATAAACTTCACAGAATGCACAACAGGTAAAAACTAAACTTTAGGATTAGCGTAAAACCATGGAGAATCAGTAAACATAAAACATTATTTTCCTCAAATACAACGATTCTACATATAAAACTGTTGTCGTTTCTCCGTGTTTCATATTTTTAACAAATGAATAATGATAACTTAAACATGTCTTGCTATAATCACAGGAAAATAAGTAACTAGTTTTCAAGTAAAGCATAAGATAAGAAGATACCTCTTGAAACTTCTGAAACAAAAAAGCCATCTGATTTGAGGAATAGGAAATCCCTATCAACAACCACACATTATACAACAAAATAGTTCAAAACAACAGCTAGAATACTAAGAACATTACATCTGATTCAACAAGTAAAACTGAAAAAAGAGAAGGTGTATATTGACTATTCAGGTGTGAAAAGGATAAAAGAGGGAACCTTTGAAAGCCAAAAGCTCAGGGAATCATCGCCACCATCGCCACCCTTGACGGCAAAGCTTGATGTTGCTTTTTTTCGGACAAAAACATACGTTTGGGCTGAAATGTTTTTTTTCTAGTATACTTACTACACAGGATTTGCTTTTAGCATTTCCAGGTTTTACTTATACACCGTCCACCTTCTTTTTTCTTTATACTTTTTATTTCAAAAATACACCTCCATCTCCATTATTATTTGTGGTAGTTTTTTTTAATTATAAAAATATATTTTTTGAAACTTAATTTCTCCTAGATTTAAGTTTTGAAAATTAAAATATATATAGAAATATGTTTTTATATTTCATCTTTTGGTTGATAATATATAGTACAAGGGTTCGAAACTTAATTTTAGAAATTAGGGTTTAAGATTGAAAATTTTCAAAACTTAGAAATTTTCTAAGTTATGAAAATTTCTTATTTTTTCCCAACTTTTCCCAACTTTTTCACCATGATGCAATTGGATTCAAAGAAAACTTCCAACATGAAAGTTGTAGTCCTCCACAAAATCTACAATTTTTATTCACAAAGTTTTCCCAAAAGATGCTTGGATCTCAATTTATGATTTTGTGAATAAGGGTCCATGAAACTTTTAACTTAGTGAAATTTTGCCCTAGTTTAGGCAGGATTTTGACCTATCTTCATGGCAACTTTTCACCTAGTTCCAAGTGGAATCTTAAAATGTATTTTAAAGATGGATTGTAGAGCATGTTACAAGCTTTCAAAAATGTCTAAGAACTCTCCAAGATCATTTATGGCTAGGGAGAATCGAAAGTTTGAAAATGGCAAATCATCACTTTTGTCCAAGGCATTTTGCACCATGTTACAACTTGCAAATTTGTCCTAAGCATGCTTGTAATTGGTTTACAAGTTCTAATATCTTCTACACTCAAACATTAAATGCAAATACAATGGTTAATGGCATTGTTTTGATCTTTGAAGCTTTGTACAAAGGTTTAATCCAAAAATAGCAAAAAGGCAACATTGCTACTTTGATAAAGCATGCTTTATGTCGTTTTGTTTATCTTGAACATTGAACCCAATCTCTTGCAGAAAACAAAGTCCATGAATATCAGGCAATTGGTACCAACCCTATGCAGACCTTGAGCTAGCCTGTACAGGCTTTGGCTTTGTCAACTCAACCTTTTCTTCAAAAACAAGCTAACTTGCAAAAGTGAACACAACTTGTGCATCTGTTAAAACCAAACTTTATAACCATTTGAAATAACCTAAATAGGGCAACCAGTGCAGCACCTTGGCCAAATCCATATTCCCTCGTGAGTTTTTCTTGGAATCATTTCAAACACATTCTAAACATCACACATGAACGATCCAAACCTTTCTCAAGCAACTGTAACTTTATTTTCAAGCTTCACCATTTTCAATTTCTAAGTTTGCAGATTGAGTTCTATAGGGAGATTCAAGCCATTTCAAAGCAAGCTGAGCATTGGGAAAGGTCAAGGGAACTTCAAGCAAGCTCAAAAGACCTTCAGGCCTCACTCACAACTCCTACATTGCCATATTCGAACTTGACCGAAACAGGTATTTCTCAAGATTCTAACTCCTTATTTAGGCATCATTAAGCTTAGGTTTGTGAAGCAAAAATGTAGTCTCTAAGTTGCTTGAGCTGTACATATGCATAGCTTCCATTTATATTATCCGAGCTAGGAGAATTTGGATGTTGAAGTTGCTGAAAAAACTAGGTCATAAATTAGGGGCACTGAAATTCTCTATGGTCTTTGAGAGTTAGATCAAGTTTTTTATATCATTAGAATCGTGTGATGATGAGCTATAACTTTCATGTTGCAAGATTTTGTTTTTAAGCACGTATGTAGGAGATACAAGTTTGTACATGGCGCACGCGTTTTCTGGTTCCAAGGACAGGGATGAAGTGGAACGTGGGTCTGGGCCTGTTTGCCTGACTATTGACACCCCTTTTTACTTTTTGCACCCCCTTGGCCCATTTCTTTTATTTTTTCATATTTTCTTGCATATTTCACATTTTCTGACTTTATTTATTTTTTCAAAACATTTAAAATCACATATTCTGACTTTATTTATTATGCAAAAATATATATATATTTTGCATAATAAATAGTTTATTAAGTAATATATATTTTATTTTCTTAAATAAATTTGTAAATAATACAAAAATATTATATTTTTTTATTTTTATTATTTATACACATAAATTAATATTTTCATACAATATTTTATTTTTTAAACATTTTTGTATATATTATTATTATTTTTCTTTGTACAAAAATGAATAAATAAGTAATATAATATATTTTCTTTTAAACCAAAAATTAGGGTTTTCACCCTTTAAAAAATAATCATCTTTTATTTTCTTTTTTTAAGACATTAAATAAATTTATTTTACATACATAAAATAAATACAAAAACATTTCTTTGCATATTTACAAATTTATTGTACATTTAAATATTTGCTTGTTTATTTATTTGTACAAATAAATTCAATGTGGTTGTAATAGTTTTAGGGTTTTATTTTGAGCAATATCCCCTTATTCAAACTTGTACCCCCATTCCCATAATAATGTTGTAATAGTCTTAAATTTACTTTTACGCATTTATTGCTTTCATTATGCATGATAGTAAAACTAGGGTTTGTATGCAAAAGACCAAAAATCAAAACAAATAGCATGACTAAACACAAGACAGAAATGCATGAAAAATGGCAACACCTTGCACACAAGCACCCCTAGGGTTTCATCCACTTTGTTGCCTTAAAATGGCCATGGTATGCATGCTAGGTATCTTGGCAAAACAAAAACAAAACAAAAGATCATAGTCCCTCGATGACGCTATCTTAGTTTCCTATACAAAGATGATCTAGTCCCTCAAAAAAACTTGCTAAGATACTTGGCAATATTGCTATCATGGTCATACGATGACCCACGCCTGTCCCGTTTAACATCCAAAGATAAGGTTGTTTACCAAATACAATGGTAAAACAACAATGTCAAAGGGTTAAAAATGTGTAGGAAAGATCTTTGAGTAGGGTAGACAACTCCTAGTTACTTGATCAATTTGCAAACATCCTTGCTAATTTCAAAACACACACACAATTTTAAAATAATTTCCAAACAAACTTTCAAACATTGAAATATTTTTTCAAAAGACATACATCTTTGTATACATTCTTCAAACAAGAATCATTACAAAGATTGCCAAAACGATGGCCTCTTTTCAAAATACTTTCAAAACCACACAAAGCACCATTTCAAACAATTGAAAAAGCAAAGCAAGTGATATAAACAAGTAACTAAGAGCCCATGGAAAACCATGGAGTAAAAGGGTGCTAGCACCTTCCCTTTTCATAATCTACCTCCCGAACCCAAGAAAACATCTCAAAGGTCTTTCCTATGCTTTTTGACCTTTCCTTTGGATAAAATAAAAAGTTAGTGGCGAATCTTGCTAAACCGAAACATTTGCGAACACAAACGCAAAACCTTAAGTCAGTTCTCCCACCGTATCACAGAACTGGCGACTCTGCTGGGGAATATCTAAAAGTGGGGTTACCTTAGGGTTTAGATCACCTTTACATGCTTATCTTTCTTAACTTGTATGCTTTACATTTTTGTTCTATTGTTTGGGTTTGAATCCTCTACCCGGATTTGGGAAACATTCATAGGTAAATAGGAATACGTTGTGGAAACTGTGCGGGGTATACCGACATGGTCTAAGCAATAGCTATATTAGTGCAACATATTTGTGGATATCGGTAGCCTTTGAGTTAATCAAAGAGAATACGGGGCCGCTGAGTGATGTCATGAAGCACTAATGGACTTTTAGAACCTTTACTTGACCATCTTGGCCTTTTAGGATGTAGTGAGATGACCGGCTTTGGTGCAGTCCGAAGTTGGTAGATACTCGATACTACACTCATTGAGGATTGTTTTCTTGGAATATTTCGGTCGCTAGTAAAGTGGCTAAACTGAAACAATGAACGCAGAAAATAATCCAGTGATATTGACCTCCTTAGAACCCGGTTACTATTTATAGGACAAGTTGATCCAACTAAACTTCAAGAGGGTACTTACCTATGAAACCCCATGCAAGCCTGAAACTAGGAACTTGTTTGATTTTCTTGTACATATATACTTGTGCATAACATTCATGAGCATCATGAAGCATCATATGCACCCACTAACCATTTCAAGGATTTTGGATTTTCATCTTTGTTCCTGTTTTGTAGGTTATGAATTCACTTCGCAGGAAAACTATCCAAGTCAACCTTGTGAGAATTCCTCCTCAACTCAAGGAGCTTACTTCCAAGATTCCAGAGTATTCTCCATTCACTGAGAGACATGGTCGACTTCTCAACTTGGTCAACTCCAACACATAGGAAGACATGGTGAAAGTTCTCTTCCAGTTCTTTGACCCCCTACACCACTACTTCACATTCCTTAACTACCAGCTAGTGCCTACTTCGGAGGAATTTTCTCAACTCTTGAGGATTCCTATTCTCCATCAACTACCCTTCAACGGTACAGAAAGAGATCCAAAGCCTGAAGATGTTGCTTAAGCCCTACACTTGCAACCATCTGATGTCATAGGCCATTGGGAAACTAGAAGTGGTGTCAAAGGCTTCTTGTCGAAGTTTCTGTTTGAGAAAGCTCAAGAATGATGGAATTCTCTAGATCTGCAAGCTTTTGAGGAGATTGTAGCTCTTCTCATCTATGGGTTGGTCTTGTTCCCAAACCCTGGCCAACTTATAGATGTCAATACTGTCAAAATCTTCATGGCTCGCAACCCTGTTCCTACACTGCTTGGAGATATCCTACACTCTTTTCACACTCGAACAATGAGGAAAAGAGGTGTTCTCATGTGCTGCACTCCTCTTCCAACAAGGTGGTTTATTTCTCACCTTCCCCAATCAGTCTTGAAGAATGAGCAAGGTTTGAGGTGGTCACATCGATTGATGACTCTTACACATTCAGATGTTCATTGGTGTTCTCGGTCCAGAGAAAATGTTATCATCATTGACCATTGTGGAGAATTCCCTAATGTCCCTCTACTTGGCATTAGGGGAGGCATTACCTACAACCCCTGCTTGGCTCTGAGACAATTTGGGTATGCCCGAAGGGATGGCCCACATGACATGCTGATTCCAGACTTGGTTTTTGACTTCGACAACGACGCTCAAGGACTTCGACAAAGGTTCATCCGAGTTTGGAGGATGCCCAACAAGGTGGACAGTAAGACCTTGGGACACAAGAATTCCATCCCCCTTGAGCCTTACCTCAAGTGGGTACGAACCCGCGCCCAAAGTCTTATGATGCCTTATCCCTACATTCTCCCTATGATTAAAGAGCCTGTTAAGGAAGGAGAGGTTCCATACACCCTTCTACATCCTGACATGCCGACATCACTCGAAGATCTGCAAAGTAGTTGGATACAGCTCAAGGTAGAACGCGATACGTTTGAAGCCCAATTCTACGCCAGTGAGAAGAAGGTTTTAGAACTCACTTGTCAACTTCACGAAGAGCAGACTCTCAACACCCACATTGCACCAAAGAGGATGCGCAACGTCTTTTTACATTAGAATTTTGTATTATTTTTCCCATGGGGCATTGATGTACTAACAAAGTCTATCTTATTAATATGACATGTGTTCCGTTTTTGTTTAAAACAAATTTGAATTTCTGAATCCTTGAATGCATTACATGAATACATATCATTCATCATATGCATAAACAGGTCTTCACACCAAGTTTCCTCATCTCTCTGCTGTTTATTTCAGCAAGATGGATATTGAACAAACGGTCAAAGACTTGCAAGCTCAGAATTCACAATTCCAACAGCTACTCATGACCTTGGCTAAGGGTCAGGAGGAGCTCAAAACTTTGCTAGAAAAGGAAAAAGAGAAAAAGAAAAAGAAGAGAGTTGGTGTGGCTACTTTGGGCAGAAGATTTGAAGGTCAAACCAGAAGGGTCCTGGATTTCCCCTCAACATCTGAAGAAGGTGAAGGAAAGGGTAAAGGAGTTGCATTGCCTTCTGATTCTGAAGCTGAAGAAGAGGAAGATGAGGATTACTCAGAACAATAGTATCCTTCTGCAGATGAAAAGTACAAGAATCTGGAAGAATGTCTGGAAGCTATGGAGGTTTAAAGAGTGCCTGGGCTGGATTTTGAAGAGTTAGGGTTGGTTTCTGGAATTGTTATCCCTCCCAAATTTAAGGTGCCACTGTTTGCTAAGTACGATGGGGTGTCTTGCCCAAAGATGCACCTACGGTCTTATGTCAGGAAAATTGAACCACATTCTTTTGACAAAGACCTGTGGGTACATTTCTTCCAGGACAGTTTGTCGGGGACGCAGTTAGATTGGTTCTACCAACTAGAGAGGTCTGACGTGCATAATTGGAAGGATTTGGGTGCTGCCTTCTACAAGCAGTATCAATACAATGCGGACTTAGCACCAACCCGTACTCAATTACAAAGTATGGGCATGGTCTCAAATGAAGGTTTCAAAGAGTATGCCCAGAAATGGAGAGACTTGGCAGGACGAGTGCAACCACCTCTATCTGAGAGGGAGCTTGTTGATATGTTCTTAGGGACGCTGTCAGGACCTTTCTTTAATCACCTGATAGGAAGCTCTTCTGCTGGGTTCACCGAGTTGATTCTAACTGGTGAGAGAGTTGAAGCCGGCATAAAGAGAGGGAAAATTCAGAAAGATGCATCTGCTTCCGCTGCCATCAAAAAGACTTTTCCAGCAAAGAAAGAAGTCTCAGTTGTCTACTCCCAAAGAGGTCAAGGAAGAGTTGAGCGCCGACTAGAGGTGGGGGCCGTAATGATTCAGAAGTCTACAGCTGATCAACCCAGAAACAATCAACCCAGAACCAACCAAGCAAGGGTGGAAAGGCCTGTATGGCAATTCACCCAGATAAACATGACTCCTGCTCAGGTTCTACCCCATCTCTTAAAGTTAAACCTTGCCAGTCTAAAGGAGTCCCCGAAGAATCCGAATACAACTTCTCCTTACTACCATTCAAATGCCAAGTGTGCTTATCATTCAGGGAGTATAGGGCACGAAACCAACAATTGTTGGGCCTTCAAGAATAAGATTCAGGATTTAATAGACGCTAGAGAAGTTGAATTTGACGCCCCTGAAAATCTGAATGTGATCTCTGCTCCAATGCCAAAGCATGACCACAATGCCCATGTTGTTGAAGAGGATCTTTTTATTGCTGCTGTTGATAATTTGATGACTCCGCTACCAATAATCTAGTTGAATTTGCTGAGGGCTGGGATTTTCCCAGGTTGTGAAGAAGATTGCTACCTTTGTTCATCCTTACCAACCGACTATCCATTGTTGAAGATAGGCATCCAACGCCTAATGGATAACCAAAAAATCCTTTTTGAAAAGACTCCTGTTACACTGACTCATGTCAAAGATGTTTCAATAATAACCATATCCGCCAATCTTTCCAAGGTTTCCAAAAGACCTGTTAAGATTACATCCACTCTGAAGATTTCACCTTTGAAGATAACCATGCCTGTGCCCGTCCCATACAAGTCCGACAAATCAATACTGTGGAACTATGGTGGAGAAATCTATTACCACGGTGTTAAACAAATTGAATCAACTGAAGAAAATTCTGATGAAGAGACTTCCGACATTGGAAATATTGCTGGAACGAGTAAAATCACCCGCAGTGGAAGAATTTTCTCTCCGGAGATTGCCCTCCAAAGGAAATATTCGGACCCTCAGCTGCTCTTAAGGTTACTCCTGTACCGGTCAACATATCTGCGAGAACTCCGATTATTGAAGAAGTTGTGACTCCTATAGTTGTCCCCTCTGCTGCTGCTGATAATAGAGGGAAAGGGATCCAAGAAACGCCTGTCAGGATGAAGGCTCAGCCATTGGTCATCCCTGAGACCTCTCAAAAAGAAATGGAAGAGATCTTGAAAATAATCAAGAAAAGCGATTATGATATTGTGGAGCAACTGGGGCAAACCCCCTCAAAAATCTCTATGTTGGCCCTGCTGCTTTGTTCAGAGGCTCATGCCAAAGCTTTGATAAGATTCTTGAAGACGGCCCATGTGCCACAGGAAACCTCCGCGGATCAGTTCCAGGAATGTATAGCTAGCTTAACAGCTGACAATGGTCTAGGATTCTCCGATGTTGATTTAACATCTAAAGAGAGAAAACATAATGATGCTCTGCATGTCTCGGTGGAATGCAGAGGGACTACTCTAGCACAACTCTGGTAGATACTGGTTCGTCTTTAAATGTCTTGCCGAAGAAAGCTTTGGATAGACTGGACTGTGAAGGCTTAACCATGAAACCCAGCAATATCATTGTTAGAGCCTTTGATGGTTCTAAAAGGATGGTCCATGGAGAAGTGGACATCCCGATCAAAGTGGGAACTGAAACCTTCAACTCCACATTCTACGTGATGGACATCCGTCCTTCCTATTCTTGATTATTGGGAAGACTCTGGATTCACAATGCTGGAGCCGTCACTTCTTCTCTGCATCAAATGATCAAGTACCCTATCCAGGGGAAAATTATAACTGTTCATGGCGAAGAGGAATACATGATAAGCCATCTAAATTCTTTCCGCTATGTAGAATTGGATGGTGAATTCATCGAGACCCCTTTCAAACACTTTGAAGAGGTTTCTCCTGAAATAGCAGCAACCAAGACAGTGGCTTCTGTACCCATGATTACCAAACATGTGCCTAGGATGTCATACCTCAAAGATGCAAAGGTTGTGATTGAAGAAGGAGGAAACACAATCTGGGGGAAACTTCCAGATTTTCTTTACAAATTAGATAAATTCGGCTTGGGTTTCACTGCTTCTGCTCAAAAGGTTGTACGCCACACCCAGGCTAGGGGGCCACCAGTGAAGATCACCCATCATGGAGTCAATTCTTTGGAGGATAGTGAAGAGGAGAGCAACCTGGAAGACTAGATTTTCCCCACTGTTTGAGGAGGACTGTGCAACTGGGAGGCAAAGGACTTTATTCTGATTACTTTCATAAATCAGTAATTTATCTTTCAAACATTTCTGTTGGTTTATAATAATTCTCAAAATAATTCGTACACTTTTAACCTTGTGCCTTATGCGAGGCATATAGGTCCATTTGTAAGGGTTTGATTTTTCATCTTCATATGCCATTTTAATGAATCATGGACGTTTTCACATATAAAATTTTGTGTTCATTTTCTTTCTTTTACATTTTATTTGTTAAAGGTGGATATCCCTTACACACACCCACACTCACAAATGCAGGTACCCTTCCATTACAGATTCCATGGGTAACAATTCTGCTATGGCCTTCAGTTACTCTGAAGATCTGGTCTACCATGACGAATACGAAGGTGATGAAGACTGTGAAGTACCGGGAGAATTGGCTAGACTTCTACAACAGGAAGAAAGGGCTATTCTACCTCATGAGGAGATGTTAGAGACAATCAACTTGGGTACTAAGGAAGACAGAAAAGAAGTCAGAGTAGGTGCCAACCTAGAGCCAAGTGTCAAAGAGGGCTTAGTTCAGCTGTTGAATGAATATGTTGAGATCTTCGCCTGGTCATACGAAGACATGCCGGGACTCGATACATATATTGTGGTTCACCGTCTCCCCACAAGAGAAGATTGTCCACCAATTAAACAAAAAGTCCACCGAATGAGGCCCGACATGTCTGAAAAGATCAAAGCAGAAGTTATGAAGCAGTTCAATGCTGGATTTCTTGCTGTTACTTCCTATCCACAATGGGTTGCTAACATTATTCCCGTGCCTAAGAAGGACGACAAAGTCAGAATGTGCGTGGATTACAGAGACTTAAACAGGGCTAGCCCTAAAGATGACTTTCCACTTCCGCACATTGACATCTTGGTTGATAATACAGCTCAGCACAAGGTATTTTCTTTCATGGATGGATTTTCAGGATACAACCAGATTAAAATGGCACCTGAAGACATGAAGAAAACTACTTTTGTTACACAGTGGGGTACGTTCTGCTATAAAGTGATGCCATTCGGACTGAAGAATGCCGGGGCAACCTATCAGCGCGCCATGGTAGCTTTGTTTCATGATATGATACATCATGAGATAGAGGTCTACATCGACGACATGATAGCCCGTTCACAGATGAAAGAAGAACACCTCGACCACTTGCAAAAGCTGTTTGTCAGGTTGAAGGAGTACAAGCTCAGACTCAACCCTAACAAGTGTACATTCGGAGTCAGATCCGGTAAACTCTTGGGTTTCATTGTCAGTAACAAAGGCATCAAGGTTGATCCTGCCAAAGTCAAAGCTATACAAGAAATGCCTGCTCCTCGCACTGAGAAGGAGGTCAGAGGTTTCTTGGGATGCCTAAACTACATTGCTAGGTTCATTTCTCACCTAACATCTACCTGTGAGCCAATCTTCAAGCTGTTGAAGAAAGATCAGGTAGTTAAATGGAATGATGACTGTCAAGTTTCTTTCGATAAAATCAAGGAGTATTTGCTAGAACCTCCTATCTTGATGCCTCCCGTCGAAGGAAGACCGCTAATCATGTATCTGACCGTTTTGGATAGTTCAATGGGGTGCGTACTGGGCCAACATGACGAGTCTGGCCGAAAAGAGCATGCCATTTATTACCTTAGCAAAAAGTTTACTGACTGTGAGACCCGTTACTCACTGCTCGAGAAAACCTGTTGCGCTTTGGTATGGGCTGCTCGCCGGCTAAGGCAGTATATGTTGACCCATACCACTCTGCTGATATCTAAGATGGATCCGATCAAATATATATTTGAGAAGCCTGCGTTATCTGGAAGAATAGCTAGATGGCAGATGATCCTGACAGAATACGATATCCAGTACACGACCCAAAAATCTATAAAGGGGAGTGTGCTAGCTGACCATCTGGCTCATCAAGCTGTCGAAGATTACCAGTCCATGAAGTTTGACTTCCCCGACGAGGACATTATGACATTGGACAACATTGAAGACTTCAGACCATATGACAGACCTGAACAAGGATCCCGATGGACCTTGTACTTTGATGGTGCCTCTAATGCACTTGGAAACGGTATCGGCGCGGTACTCATTTCTCCAAAAGGTTGCCATACGCCTTTCACCGCCAGACTTTGCTTTAACTGCACCAACAACATGGCCGAGTATGAAGCTTGTATCTTTGGTCTCAACGCTATAATTAACCTGGGTATCAAATCTTTGGTTGTATTTGGAGACTCAGCTTTGGTCATCAGTCAGATCAAAGGAGAGTGGGACACTAAACATCCAAACCTCATCCCTTACAAAGAACATGTCCTGACATTGCTACCATATTTCGAGCAGATTACCTTCGAGCACTTCCCGCGAGAAGAAAATCAGCTAGCAGATGCTCTAGCTGCAATGTCATCCATGTTTAAACTTAACTGGGATAATGAGGCTCCCCAAATCACCGTTGAGCGGATGGACGAACCTGCACATTGTCACGAGATTAATACCGAAGAAGTAATGGACCGACCTTGGTTTCACGAAGTCAAAAGGTATCTCGAGGCTCAAGAATGTCCTGAAGGAGCTTCAGTCAACGACAAAAAGTTCTTGAGGAGATTCTCTGCCAAGTTTTTCCTAAGCAATGGTATCCTATACAAGCGCAATCATGATTACATCATGCTCCGTTGTATGGACAAGGTTGAAGCTGAACAAATCATGGCTGAACTGCAGAATGGTACCTTTGGCACTCACTCTAGCAGATATACGATGGCTAAGAAGATTCTACGGGCAGGATATTACTGGTCTACCATGGAAGTTGACTGCCATCAACATTCTCGTACTTGTCACAAATGTCAAATCTATGCGAACAAGGTACATATACCTCCAGTTCCTCTCAATGTCTTAACAACTCCTTGGCCATTCGTTGTGTGAGGAATCGACATGATTAGAGAGATCAAGCCTACAGCATCCAATGGACACCGCTTCATCCTGGTGGCTATTGACTACTTTACCAAGTGGGTCGAAGAAGCTTCCTTCGCATCCGTTACAAAGAATGTGGTTTCCCGCTTCATCAAGCAGAATCTCATTTGTCGGTACGACATCCCCGAAAGGATCATCACTGACAACGGTACAAACCTAAATAACACTATGATCACCGCCTTGTGCAAGCAGTTCCAGATTCAACATCACAATTCATCTCCCTATCAGCCAAAGATGAACGGTGTTGTCAAAGCTACAAACAAAAATATCAAGAAGATCATTCAAAAGATGACAGTCACCTACAAGGACTGGCATAAGATGCTACCGTTTGCTCTACACGGGTACCGTACCATGGCGGGTACATCAACTAGGGAAACACCCTATTCTTTGGTATATGGCATGGAGGCTGTTTTGCCTATCGAGGTTCAGATTCCCTCCTTGAGAATCATGAAGGATGTTGGTTTGAGTGAAGACGATTGGATTCAGACTCGGCTTGATCAACTTAACTTGATTGACGAAAAACGACTTACTGCTGTTTTCCATGGTCAGACGTATCAAAAGCGGATGATCAAGGCTTTCAACAAGAAAGTCAGGCGCCAGGTATATCAAGTCGGAGATCTTGTAATAAAGCAGATCATCTTGCCGCAAAGTGATCCCAGGGGAAAATGGACTCCTACCTACGAAGGACCATTTGTGATCAAAAACATCTTCTCTGGTGGGGCAATGATCTTAACCACCATGGACAGCGACGACCTGTCGCACCCTGCGAACGTAGACATAGTCAAAAGATACTACGCATAAACGACCCGCTAGGTTGACACACCTAGGCAAAAAAGGGCATCCCGGTGAATCGAAAACCCGAAAGGGAGGTTTAGGCAAAAGTTAGGGATAAATAAAAAATTTGTACACCCGGCAAGTTGAAAACCCGAAAGGGAGACTTGGGCAAAAAAGGGTTTCCCGGTGGATCGAAAACCCGAAAGGGCAGTCCAGGCAAAAGTTAGGGAATTAAAGCGTATGACTATGTCTCGTCGGATCACTTTAAGGATAATCTCTTCACAGACAAGCTTCGGGCTTCTGATCGATTCAATCATCTTCGAACGAAGTAACGAATGGACAAGATATTCAGAGTTACGAAAGCTATAGAAGAATGGGAACCCCATGGAATTTTTTACACATAGCCATCTTTCTTTGTATAAATTTTTCTCATTTTTCATGACAACATTCTCTTACTAGAATATATGTCTCCTTTTTACAAAATACTTACACAAAGTTAATACAAAGATACTTCAAAGTGCATAAAACTATTTGTCTTTTCCTTTTACACATGTGTTTTATTTGAAAACGTCCAATGATTTATTAATGAGCATATGCATTTGAATATAATAACTGTTTGCAAATAAACGAAATGGGAAAGAATAATTACTGATAGGTTGAAAGTATAGGAAAACGTCTTTAGGCTATTCCAAGAGAAATCCCCTGCAGTACATCATCTAGATCCCCAGCAGAGCTAAAACCTTGAAGTACATATCCCCAGCGGGGCTAAAATTCTAAATTCCCATCAGAGTTAAAACTTCAAACTCCCAATCCTCAACGGGGCTAAAACTTTGAATTACAGACCCTCGGCGAAGATGAAACCTTCTTCCCCAGTCAAGTTAAGACTATCAATCCCCAGCGGAAACCATCCAGTTTTCCCCAAATTCCCCAACAAGTTGTCTTAAAATCTGAGAATCAACCAGATAACAGTTAACTTTTGCTTTATCCCCAACCTAGGATAATTGCCCATTAGATTGGCATACAACCCAAACTCCTGATGTCCCCAACAGAATGAAGATTCTCATTCTTAAAGTGGCATACAACCCAAACTCATGAACTTTTTCCAAACAGGAATAAGCTTTTCCCCCAGGGTCTTGAACTTACTCTCCAAGCAGGATATCTACTTCCCAGCAGTATAGCTACTCCCCACAGAGTTTTTCATCCCCTAGCAGAATGAAGATTCTCATTCTCGTTTCCCCAGCAAAGTTGCTATAGCCTTCTTTACTCCCTAGCATGAATTTGTCAGAATTTTTAATCCCCTGCAGATTGAAGATTCTCATTCTTGACTCCTCAGCATGAAGTCCCCAAGGATTCAAGTTCCCCTAGCAGAATGAAGATTCTCATTCTCGGTTCCCCGCAGAAGCCATCAGAGCCTTGCTTATTCTCTAACAGATCAAGGTTTTTCCTTTGTTTAATCCCCGTTAGAGATCACCAGAGTTTTTCCTATTCCCCAGTCGAGTAAGGATTCCCATTATTTAACCCTCAGTAGAATTCTTCAAAGTTCTCTGGATTCTCCAAGCAGATTTCTCAGGCAGTACATGGCATTACTTCCCCAAGCAGAATTTTTGTTAATACTCCAACTTCAAGACTTGAAGGATCCCTATATCCCCAGCAGTCGTGAAGGATTCTCACATCCCCACAGAAGTTGTCAAAGGTTTTGAATCTCCAGCAGCGGTCAAGGATTTATTTTCCCCGGCAGCAGTCAAGGATTTTATTATCTCCAGCTATCAAGGATTTTATTTTCCTCAGCAAGACAACAAATCAGCTTACATGCGCATACATTACATATATCATAAACATTGATAAAACACATTTATTGCATCATACATTTCATGCAACATAACTTTGTGTTCAGCTAACATTTTACCCTTTTCAGGTTAAGATTAAAAGCTAACTTTAACAAATATTCAAAAATTTCAGATACAATGCGGATACAGTTCAGACACGGAAGTCATTGTGTTACTCATTTAGATCTCTTATTCAGATACAGTAAAGATACACTCCAGACACAGGAGTCATTCTATTACTCATTCAGAATTCAAAGTCAAGATACAGACTAGATACGCTCCAAACACAGAAGCCATTCTATTTCTCATTCAAATTCAACTATCAATTTCAAGTTCAGATACACTCTAGACACGAAATTCATTATGTCACTTATTCAGATCCCAGTTACAGTTCAGATGTACTCCAGACATGGAAGTCACTCTGCTACTCATACAGATCTCAACTTCGGATACAGTCCAGATATGCTCCAAACACGGTTGCCATTCTGTCACTTATTCTGACTTTTTCCCTAGACCAGAGATGCTCCAGACACGGATGTCATTTTGTCGCTTATACATATCTAATCTCCAGATACAACTCAGATACGTTCCAGATACGGATACCATTCTGATGTTCATTCTCTTGATTTTCAACAAACATTCTTGGATGGCATCTTTAAGACCATCTCCGACAAGATTTTGTCTCCTCTCCAAATGGCATCATTAAGCCCATTCCCTCAACTACATTTTGATGAGTGCAAATTTACGGGCACTCTAGTGTCCAATCATCTTTTACCTTTGAGTCACGAATGACAAACTCGCCAATCTAACTCTTCAGATTCAAGAAGATTGAACATGGGAAGTTGTTGTACCCCAAAATTTTCCCTCTCATTTTATCAAGATTTTCCTCACAATACTCTTTGGACTCAAGACCAGATTAGGGTTTGCTCAACTCAAGACATCTCCTTGCACTAATGACCTGAAATTAGGGTTTGGGTTTGCACAAGGAATTTTGGACTTCCAATGCCTTATGTGACTTTCATGCTTCATGTTGCACTCCTAATATTGCTCATACCAAGTTTCAAGCCTTGAATCAAATTTTTGCCCAGTCAATTGGACAATTGACCTAAAAATCAATTGTATTAGAGAAAAAGTCAATGGTGGCCAATTTACAGTCAAACCTCATAATTTTTATCCACATCAATGTTATAGACTCATATGAACCATTTGATCAAGTTTGGACCACAACTCCTCAAGAAATTTGATCAGATCATCAAAAGGGTAAAATGGTCATTTTTAGGGTTTTGACTGTAGAAGGGCAATTTCTGATTTTTCACCTAGCCAATGGCAAATTGGGTTCAAACATGGTTTCAAGGATTCAAGGGCATCATCTTGACCTAATCACAAGGTTTAAAAGATCTCAAATGCATTGGATTGACATATGAATTTTCCAGTCAACTGATCAAAAATCAACTGTACACTGAAAAGTCAAACTTTGACTTTTTGGTCAAAATCGAGTGCCAAGGGTCATTTTTCATCAAGATGTGTCAAAAAATGAAACTTGTTCATCAAGAAACCTAATTTTGGAAATTAGGGTTTAAGATTGAAAATTTTCATAACTTAGAAATTTTCTAAGTTATGAAAATTTCTTATTTTTTCCCAACTTTTCCCAACTTTTTCACCATGATGCAATTGGATTCAAAGAAAACTTCCAACATGAAAGTTGTATTCCTCCACAAAATCTACAACTTTTATTCACAAATTTCCCCCAAAATATGCTTGGATCTCAATTTATGATTTTGTGAATAAGGGTCCATGAAACTTTTAACTTAGTGAAATTTTGCCCTAGTTTAGGCAGGATTTTGACCTATCTTCATGGCAACTTTTCACCTAGTTCCAAGTGGAATCTCAAAATTCATTTCAAATATGGATTGTAGATCATGTTACAAGCTTTCCAAAATGTCCAAGAACTCTCCAAGATCATTTATGGCTAGGGAGAATCGAAAGTTTGAAAATGGCAAATCATCACTTTTGTCCAAGGCATTTTGCACCATGTTACAACTTGCAAATCTCTCCTAAGCATGCTTGTACTTGGTTTACAGGTTCTAATCTCTTCTACGCTCAAAAATTAAATCCAAATACAATGGTTAATGGCATTGCTTTGATCTTTGAAGCTTTGTACAAAGGTTTAATCCAAAAATGGCAAAAAGGCAACATTGCTACTTTGATAAAGCATGCTTTATGTCATTTTGTTTATCTTGAGCATTGAACCCAATATCTTGCAGCAAACAAAGTCCATGAATATCAGGAAATTGGTACCAACCCTATGCAGATCTTGAGCTAGCCTGTACAGGCTTTGGCTTTGTCAACTCAACCTTTTCTTCAAAAACAAGCCAACTTGCAAAAGTGAACACAACTTGTGCATCTGTTAAACCAAACTTTGTGACCATTTGAAATAACCTAAACATATTGTAGCAAGAAGAATACACGAGTTACAAGCCTCTCAAACACCCAAATACACCAAAAACTCCATTTCTCCCCAAAACAGGGCAACCACTGCAGAACCTTGGCCAAATCCATATTCCCTCGTGCGTTTTGCTTGGAATCATTTCAAACACATTCTAAACATCACACATGAACTATCCAAACCTTTATCAAGCAACTGTAACTTCATTTTTAAGCTTCACCATTTTCAATTTCTGAGTTTGCAGGTTGAGTTCTTTAGGGAGATTCAAGCCATTTCAAAGCAAGTTGAGCATTGGGAAAGGTCAAGGGAACTTCAAGCAAGCTCAAAAGACCTTCAGGCCTCACTCACAACTCCTACATTGCCATATTCGAACTTGACTGAAACAGGTATTTCTCAAGATTTTAACTCCTTATTTAGGCATCATTAAGCTTAAGTTTGTGAAGCAAAAACGTAGTCTCTAATTTGCTTGAGTTGTACATATGCATAGCTTCCATTTATATTATCTGAGTTAGGAGAATTTGGATGTTGAAGTTGCTGAAAAAACTAGGTCATAAATTAGGGGCACTGAAATTCTCTCTGGTCTTTGAGAGTTAGATCAAGTTTTTTATATCATTAGAATCATGTGATGATGAGCTATAACTTTCATGTTGCAAGATTTTGTTTTTAAGCACGTGTGCAGGAGATACAAGTTTATACATGGCGCGCGCGTTTTCTGGTTCCAAGGACAGGGGTGAAGTGGAACGTGGGCCTGTTTGCCTGACAATTGACACCCCCTGTTTACTTTTTGCACCCCCTTGGCCCATTTCTTTTATTTTTTCATATTTTCTTGCATATTTCACATTTTCTGACTTTATTTATTTTTTCAAAACATTTAAAATCACCAAAAATATTTTCTTTATTTTTTGCATTTTTATTATATTTTTTTATTTTATTTTTGCATAATAAATAGTTTATTAAGTAATATATACTTTATTTTCTTAAATAAATTTGTAAATAATACAAAAATATTATATATTTTTATTTTTATTATTTATACACTTAAATTAATATTTTCATACAATATTTTATTTTTTTAACATTTTTGTATATATTATTATTATTATTTTTCTTTGTACGAAAATGAATAAATAAGTAATATAATATATTTTCTTTTAAACCAAAAATTAGGGTTTTCACCCTTTCAAAAATAATCATCTTTTATTTTCTTTTTTTAAGACATTAAATAAATTTATTTTACATACATAAAATAAATACAAAAACATTTCTTTGCATACTTACATATTTATTGTCCATTTAAATATTTGCTTGTTTATTTATTTGTACAAATAAATTCAATGTGGTTGTAATAGTTTTAGGGTTTTATTTTGAGCAATATCCCCTTATTCAAACTTGTACCCCCCTCCCCATAATAATGTTGTAATAGTCTTAGATTTACTTTTACGTATTTATTGCTTTCATTATGCATGATAGTAAAACTAGGGTTTGTATGCAAAAGACCAAAAATCAAAACAAATAGCATGACTAAACACAAGACAGAAATGCATGAAAAATGGCAACACCTTGCACACAAGCACCCCTAGGGTTTCATCCACTTTGTTGCCTTAAAATGGCCATGGTATGCATGCTAGGTATCTTGGAAAAACAAAAACAAAACAAAAGATCATAGTCCCTCGATGACGCTATCTTGGTTGCCTATACAAAGTTGATCTAGTCCCTCAAAAAAACTTGCTAAGATACTTGGCAATATTGCTATCATGGTCATACGATGACCCACGCATGTCCCGTTTAATATCCAAAGATAAGGTTGTTTACCAAATACAATGGTAAAACAACAATGTCAAAGGGTTAAAAATGTGTAGGAAAGATCTTTGAGTAGGGTAGACAACTCCTAGTTACTTGATTAATTTGCAAACATCCTTGCTAATTTCAAAACACACACACAATTTCAAAACAATTTCCAAACAAACTTTCAAACATTGAAACATTTTTTCAAAAGACATACATCTTTGTATAAATTCTTCAAACAAGAATAATTACAAAGATTGCCAAAACGATGGCCTCTTTTCAAAATACTTTCAAAACCACACAAAGCACCATTTCAAACAATTGAAAAAGCAAAGCAAGTGATTTAAACAAGTAACTAAGATCCCATGGAAAACCATGGATAAAAAGGGTGCTAGCACCTTCCCTTTTCATAATCTACCCCCCGAACCCAAGAAAACATCTCAAAGGTCTTTCCTATGCTTTTTGACCTTTCCTTTGGATAAAATAAAAGGTCGGTGGCGACTCTTGCTAAACCGAAATATTTGCGAACACAAACACAAAACCTCAAGTCAGTTCTCCCACGTATCACACCTTGCCCTCACAGGTGTGAGGGTTTATATAATGACCCTGGCGCGTGGCCATTGGTTCCTGATTTCCCGCCTAGATATACGGGTCCGGAAAATCAGGTAACTGTCAAGACTTGATCAAACCAGGAATATGTGCTCGTAACTAGCCGTTGGTTCTGGGGAGGAGATTGGTTGTGGGAATCTTGTTGTACCCCAAAATTTGCCCTCCCATATTCTTCAAGATTTGTCAAGTCAATGCTTCAAAATTGCCCCAAGGGTTGCACAGTTTAAGGGCCTCCTAACAGTCAAAATTAGGGTTTTGGTTCTGACAAAGAAAATGAAGTTTCCAAGGGTCCAATCAAGTCCCATATGCCTATAAATATGGTCAAGCATCCTCATACCAAGTTGCAAGACTTACAGCTCAAAATTGCATAGTCAAAAACCCTAATTGCACTACAGTCAACTGTAGGGGCAAAATGGTCATTTGACAGTCAAAAGTCCAAATTTTTTGTCAACATCCCATTTTGAAGCCACAAACATCATTTGATCAATGCTTGATCATGATTCTCAAAGCTTGGCTCAAAAATCATCAAGATGCAAAAGTTTCCATATTTGGACAGTTGAAAAAGTCAACTGTAAATTGACCAGGGCATAACTTCCACATGGATTATCATAAAAATTCCATCCAAAGCTCATTTTGAAGAGAAAGACATTTCCTACAACTCCTCTTCACACTTCAAGTCCAAGAAATGCTCTCACAAAAAGTTATCAATTTCAACATTATAGGTCATTTTCAAAAGTCAACAAAAAGGGACTTTAAGTCAAAGGCCATAACTTGAGATTGGTAAATCAAAATGACATGGGACCAAAGGCATTGGTTAGAGGACTCAAAGACATTTCCAAAATGTCCAAGAACATGAGCAAAGCTTAAAAACTGAGCAAGTTATTCCTTGTAGAAGTTGGGAAATGTTTGGATATTTTGAAAAGTCAACATTGATTCAAATGACCTAAAAATGCTAATGGGCCTCTTTTTCTTCCACAATTCATCATCCAAAGCATGTGCACGACCATTTGGCCCAAAGGGAAGTTTTTATCATTTTTATTTTATTTATTTGAATTTTTAAATGCTAGAAATTCATTTAATTAATTAAAATATATAAAAAATACTAAACCTAGGTTTTTAAATCTTTTTATGCATGATATACACTCAATATTTCGTGCAAATCAGGTTAGGAAAGAATCAAAGGTGATTGGATGTGATTGAAGCCAAAAAGCATGAAAAAGATTTGGAAAATTATGGCTTGAAAATCAAATATCCTTTTCATTAATTCATGGATTTTTGATCAATTTCTTTGACCTAAATCATTGATACATATATATGCAAGCTAACCCTATTCAAAAAGGACTCCCAGCTGCGCCAGAAATCCCTAAACAAACTTGGGATTTTTCAAGAAAAACTCAAATCTGAAAACCATCTTCTAGGTCGATTCAAGCCAAGAGACTTGTTCCATTACCTTCCTGAGGCTTCAAGGAAAGTTTTCCAATCAAAATCAACCATTCTAACACCAAGAAACGTGAGAATGATCGCACCCTGTACAAAAAAAATTTCATGTTCTTGCATCATGAATCATACGCTTTTAGTAATTTTTAACATTTGATTTGTGTTCATTATTCAATTCTGAAGCTAACTGTGTGGTTTGATTTTGTTTTCGTGCCCCATTGAAGGATTCGCCATTAAGGATATTTAGGGTTACCAAGCTTTTGATTTGGGCATTTCCAAATGCTGTAAAATTAGAGGATCACAATACCATGGTTAAAACTAGCAGGCTTGGACGATTTAGAAACGACCCTCGCGCATAATTTATGTGGCCGGACGGCCTAATCGTTATTTTCAGATATGGCATATTTTGGGGGGGTTCAAAACCCCCGCTAACCACTTTCTATTTTCAGGAAATAAACAAGCCAAGGAAGAAGAAGGGTATGTGGCCAGCGTTGGTTGGTTCGTTCAAATTTTCGCGCGGAAAAGAAAGCATTAACGTTGTTTATTTTATTATGTTTGTTGATTGTATAAAATACAAAGAAGTAAAGCAGCGCGTTTGGCAAGGCATAGAATTGGTATTCATCAAGACCTGGGTTCGAGCCCCAGGTCCACACCCCTTTCATATTATTTTTCATTTAACGCTTATATGCAGCTTCAACGCTAAAGCACACCATGCATCCACGTTATCAAGCCGTCCACGCGTCTCACTGCACCCAATCAAGGTACCAGATCTAAAGACTATGGTGAACCTCAGTCAACACCCATGCGCGCTGGCAAGAAAAGTCAACTGGGCCATGAGTTTGATGGGCCTCAAATGCTAACAAGCCCTCCAACTGGGGACAGAACCCCCCTAGGTTTGCAACATCTTTTCTATTTTATTTTATTTTTTTATTTTGATTCAACTATTCTTTTTTTTTTAATTCAATTCTTTAATTTAATTATTTTTCATAAAAAAAACATAAAAACAATAAAAAATCCAAAAAAGACAAAAAATAAGTATTTTATTTAATTAATATATTTTTGTAAATAAATAGTATTCATTAATTTTAGTTATTAAATTAGGTTTAATTGTAATATTTTCCTTAATCAATTTAAAATTTGGTAGAATTAGGGTTTGTAATAATTTTTATCCTTTTTTCTTTTCTTTCATAATAATTAATTATTAAAATATTATTTTTATAAATCAAAATTGCATATAAATAATTAGGTTAATTTAGGATTAACTTTAATATTTTTTTTCTAATAAATAAAAGTTATAGAATTAGGGTTAATATTTTATTTTAATTGATCTTTCATTAAATTCTCATAAATACAAAAAACCAAAAAAATAATTTCTTTTTTTTCTTTAATTTAATTAATTTGCTAATAATTTAATTTCATCAAAAAGGGTCCAACGCCCTCGTTTCTAATCTTAATTCAATTCGCGTGTTTATTTCTTTTTCTTTTAATTATTTATGTACCTCTCCCAAAGCCATGTAAATACTTATCTCTCGCACTTTTACTTTATTTCTTTATTTTATGTCAAATCGGGTCCTGGTTTAATTTGGCGATGTGGACCCGCGCCTTTTGTAATAGTTTAGAACTTTACCTTTCTCGCTCTTTTAACTATTAAATAAATGCATGCAAGAATGAATGGCCTTAAATAAAAACAAACGTGTAGATCACCAATAACATGACAAGATAAAATATCTGAATCTGACACACAAATCACACACCACCCCTAGGGTACGCCTCACTGTTGCCTTGCCTCGAAAGGTGATCGTCGAGTAGAGGATGTCTTAGTAAGTCCTCATGATCCGGGAACCTGGCATGAGGGTAGCTTCTAAGGTATCTTCCCATTACTCCGGTGATCACAATGTTGCCTTGTCCCTCGAAACGTGGTCGCCGACTATAGGACGTCTTAGTGAGTCCTTATGTCCCATTGATCTGGTTGCCTCAAAATAAGTTGCCTCGGAATAGTTGCCTCGGAATAAAAGATCAATGGCATAAGGGTAGCTCCTAAGGTATCTTACCTCTGCTCGGTGGCCACATCGTCCCTAAACTCGAATTGACCCGAATACCTCCAACGGTGGTGCTACCTACCTCTCAATGGTGGGATGGCACTACTTTAAGGACATTTACACAGACGAATTCCTTAGGGTAGGTAGACGACTCTTGATACTTGCTCTAAATTTCAAAACAAATCAAAAAATACTTTTCACACCGACACCTTTTCAAAAGCTTTCGAAAGCAACTTTTCAAACACTCTTGAGGACTGATACAAGAGTCGAACTGGAATTTTCAAAGAAACCTTTTTTTAAACCCACAGTTGAAAAGCAAACAAACCATTTTTGAAAACACAAATGAGCAAGTATCTAAGAGCCCATGGATAACCATGGATAGAAAGGGTGCTAACACCTTCCCTTTCTATAACCTACCTCCCGAACCGAGAGCAATCTCTTTAAGGAATTTTTCTGTGCTTTTGTCCTTTCCATTTGGAGAAAATAAAAGACGGTGGCGACTCTTGCTTCCGCGACATTTCGCGAACCAGAACAGTCAGTTCCAGATCCACCGATCACAGAATTGGCGACTCTGCTGGGGATAAGACTTAAAGTGAGGTGTACCTTAGGGTTAGTTCATAACTGTGTTTTCAATTGCTTTCCTTGTTTGCTTTAAATTGTGGGACTGTCTTGGGAGTTCTATAGATCCTAACCCGGATCTGGGGATACCTTCTTAGAAAGTAGCAACAAGGCTGTGAGGGAACTGTGCGGGGTATACCGACATGGTTGAAACAGTCTGCTACGTTGATGTGGCACTTTGGTGTGTACCGGTAACCCTTGAGTTTAGTCAAGGAGAGTACGGGGCCTCCGCGTGGTGTCGTGAAGCATCAACAGACCTTAGGAACCTTAATTGAACTATCTTGGCCTCTTTAGGGTAGTGAGATAACTGACTTTGGTGCAGTCCGAGGTTGGTTGATACTCGATACTACACTCAATGGAGGGTTGCTTTCCTGGAATATTTCGGTCGCCAGTTCAGTGGCTAAATCAAAACGATGAACAATGAAAGCAATCCCGTGACATTGGGACCCTTAGAACCCGGTTACTTTGATAGGAGAGGTATGAACCAACAAACTGAAGGAGGGTAATACCTAGACCTCATGCTGGCCTAAACTCTAAGGGCTTCTCTTGTGTGACTTGTGTGCCTTCGTACTCGATTACTTGCATGCTTGTTATCTAACACATACTACTTGCAGGTTCTGTTTATAGTCCTTAACTGGGACTCATAACGGGGTTTACTAGGTCTCTTGCAGGTTTTGTTTATAGTCCTTAATTGGGACTCATAACAAAGTATACTGAATTTCTTGCAGGGTTTGTTTATAGTCCTTAGTTGGGACTCATAACAGGGTTTACCTACATCACCCCATGCATGGCATGACATCATACCATTGCATACATCTTAACCCATTTCAAGGATCTCAAGGGCTTGTGATGCAGGTCATGATGAATCAAACGTCTAGCAAGGGGCAAAGAGGATTTATTTTCCTCTAGCTAAGGTTGTCAGGGGCTATGACCCACTTGATATGGTGAGCTTTTGACCCTTGAAGAAGGACTCTCAACAATATGAAGTACCTTCAATCAAGCCACCAGTTTCCAATGCTAACAATTTTCTTGTTTACCCTACGAGGTCCTTGAAAACATTGCATGCATATCATACACATCATTGCAGGTACCCTTTTGACAAGTTTCTCACCTTCTTCGCTGTTTATTTCAGCCGATCGTCATGAATCCTGAGTCATCAACTGAGCAGTCCATCAAGGCCCTCCAGGCTCAGAATGCCCAGTTCCAAGAGCTGATCATGAATTTGGCCCAGGGGCAACAAGATCTGAAGACCCTGCTTTTGAAAAAGAAGAAGAAGAGGACTGTGTTGTTCAACCCTAGGCGCAGATTTGGGAATACACTGCAGAATGAAATTGAGAGGACTACTCCATCTGTTGGGGAAGGCAGTCATCAGGAGGAAAGGGTTCCCAGTCCAGTGGTCTCCGACAACGAGACAGATTTCAACGACGAACAATACCCTCCTGCTGAAGACAAGTACAAGCAGTTGGAAGACCGTCTGAATGCAATGGAAATTCAAAAAGTACCTGGTTTGGATTTCGGAGATTTGGGTCTAACTTCTGGTGTGGTGATCCCACACAAATTCAAAGCACCCTCTTTTGCTAAGTATGATGGGGCATCCTGTCCCAGGCTGCATCTCAGGTCTTATGTGCGGAAGATTCAACCGTATACTATGGACAAGAACTTGTGGATCCACTTCTTCCAGGAGAGTCTTTCAGGGACTCATCTCGAATGGTTTTATCAGCTGGATGGAACCAAGGTTCGTAACTGGGAGGAGATGGCTACTGCTTTTTACAAGCAGTATCAGTACAATGCCGACCTCGCTCCTACGCGTACCCAACTCCAGGGTATGTCGCTAGGATCGGGAGAAGGTTTTAAAGAGTATGCGCAGAAATGGAGAGACCTGGCTGGAAGGGTACAACCACCTCTGACTGATCGGGAACTTGTGGACATGTTCTTGGGGACCCTGTCTGGTCCATTCTATAACCATCTGATTGGGAATTCGTCTGCTGGATTCACAGATCTTATCTTGACTGGGGAGAGAATAGAAGCTGGCATCAGGTCTGGGAAGATTCAAGAGGCTGCACCTTCTAATAAAAAGCCTTATCATGGAAAGAAAGAGTCCAATGCTGTGCACGGTAAAAAGAGCCGTCATGAGGTAGGGGCAACCCAGATCTCCAATCCTGGACCTGCTCAGCAAGGACAGGGGCAGCAACGCAAGGAGAAACGACAGTTCACTAAGATCAACATGTCGCTGGATCAAGCACTACAACAAATGTTGAAGGCAGGGATGATCACCTTAAGGGCTCCTCTTCGGAATCTGAACACTTCTGCTCCTAACTATCACCCCAATGATAGGTGCGCATATCATTCTGATAGCCCAGAGCATACTACGGACAACTGCTGGCCTCTCAAGAACAAGATTCAAGACCTGATCGACGCCGGAGAGATTCAATTTGAAGTACCCGAGACTCCGAATATAATCACTGCTCCGTTACCCAATCATTGAAGACTTTTGTTTATTTGGGATTTCCGAGTTGTATTTTTCTTTGCTTATACAAACAATTAATGTTATAGCAAACTCTTTTATTCTATTAAAGCATCGCATGTGTCTGTTTTGGAATTAATACAATTGTTTTCATTATATTCAAAACTGTTTTCATATTTCTGTGATGATCAACTCTCGGTTAATAATTTCTAAGCCTCTTGAGGGAGGATGACGAAAACGATACCACAATCTACAGTATGCTTTTGAACAGACCCCGCTGATGAGGTACATGCATTGTTTCAATCCCTAAACACTGGAGTTATAAGGATGATAATCCCTCATCAACCCATCTGAGCCAAAGAAGTAGGAGTTTTTTCTTTTCGAAATTTAAAACCCTTAATCATAACCTGGGGCAGGGTAGTTCTCTCAGTTGATCCGTGTGCATAACAAACGGCACCAAAAAGGTCCTTACAAAACAAAGAAAGACAGTGATGATTCCGGATAATCAATAAGGATAGGCAGTCATTATATCTCAAAAATGAAAACCCAATAAGTCAAAACCTATGAAGGAGACTTACAAAACTGGGGCATCCCGCTGACTGTAATCATAAAAGAAACAGTTCAGGCAAAAAAATAGGGATAACAAAATCAAGAAGGAAAAGAGGTTATAAAAAAAACTCTCAACAAAAAAAGGAATGATTGCCTATTCAAAATAAGTTATCAACATCCGAATCATCACCGGAATTTCAGAGCAAAGACTCGAACAAGGTCTAACGCACGATCAGCTGAGTTTAGGTTTGAAGAATATCACGAAGAACGGGTGGGTACAAATAATTTGAGCCTTTATCCTTTGTTTCTTAAACCATGAACCAGACCACGTTATAACCCTTAAAAGTCCTAGCTGAAGCATGGGTTAGTTCGAAAGCATACTGTTACGAAAGGTATCCTGACTCCTTAAGGCCTACGATAAATACGGAGTTGACATCACGTTTTACAAACATTCACTTGTTTTATGAAAAAGAATGCATTTTCAAAATCTTCTAGACAGACATAAGCTTTGCATTTTGGATATAACATTGTTTACATATAACTATTTGTTTGAACAGTAGGAAAATTCGCACGATGAATACCTAGTGAACAAAAGCATTTCCAATCAAGGGGCATGGCATGATCAGTGTCTACAGCCTGGGGCAAATCTCCGCCTAGTCACTTGGGGCATTCCAACAACGAATCTTGCCTGATCAAGTACCTTCTGGTGGCATGACAAAACACTTCTAACAGGGGCAACCTCCCTGCATTCTAAAAACGTGGACATAGTCGAAAAAGATACTACGCATGAAAAAGACCCGCTAGGCTGACACACCTAGGCAAAAATAAGGGCTTCCCGGCAAACCAAAAGGGTTCGGGCCAAATGAAGGGATGAAAATGATAAAAAATCTGTACACCCGGCAAGTCGAAAACCTGAAAAGGCGGCTTGGGCAAAAATGGGTATCCCGGTGGACTGAAAACCCGAAAGGGAGGTCCAGGCAAAAGTTAGGGATCAAAGCGTACGGCTATGTCCTGTCATCTTGTCACCTGCCTACCTGAAGAAGGTTTGACCCGCAACAATTATCAGCATCCCACAGGTGCCTCCCCCATAGGAACAGGGGCAATAACGGGTGGTCTAAGCAATCTGGTTGTTCTGCCCTCCAAGGTATCAAGGTAGGTTCCGTTGAAGAACATAACCAATACAGTTCAATACTTCCCCAGGAGAGTCCAATCCAGTTTCCCCAGGAAGGTTGGAATCCATCTCCCAAAGCAGTAAGCTTATCCCCAGTAGATTCTGGAAGCTTATCCTCGCAGAGCACGAACGCGTCTCCCGGCTTTATTCAAAGAGTTATTTCCTTACCAGGATATAACTGGGTTATCCTCAGCCAAAAGCCACGGAGAGATCGTCCTCGGCGAAGTCTTCTTATCCCTAGCAAAGTTTATCAACACTTCCAACACAACAAGGGTATCTCCAGCAAGTTATCATAAACATTTCAGCAAAGTACCTTTCTCCCCACAGAGTATGGCTTCCCAGCAAGGTCGCTAGAAAACTTTTCTCCCCGCGGAGTGTTCGATTCGCCAAGTTTATTCCCCAACGGAGTTATCCTCTCCTACCGGTATTCTTGCAACTATCATCTCCAAGCGGAAGCAAAAATCAATTCTTCAACAGCAGCCCAGGAGTGACTTCCCGGCACTTGTCAAGGATTTATTTTCCTAAGACGAAAACATATGTTCATAAACATAACATCTTCATACATTATAGCATGCATATGCATCATACTACACGAATCTCATTAATTTTGAGGACATACAGTCCATGCATCATGATCTTGCATACAACTGATGCTTTACCTTTCAGGAAAGGTCAATACAAAGATGATTACTATCAACTATCGCAACTCTTTCTAGATATAGTTCAGATGTGAACCAGATATGGCGACGTTCTGATACTGCTTCCAGACTTCCTTCTAGATATAGTTCAGATGTGAACCAGATATGGCGACGTTCTGATACTGCTTCCAGATGTCCTTCTAGATATAGTTCAGATGTGAACCAGATATGGCGACGTTCTGATACTGCTTCCAGACTTCCTTCTAGATATAGTTCAGATGTGAACCAGATATGGCGACGTTCTGATACTGCTTCCAGATTTCCTTCTAGATATAGTTCAGATGTGAACCAGATATGGCGACGTTCTGATACTGCTTCCAGACTTCCTTCTAGATATAGTTCAGATGTGAACCAGATATGGCGACGTTCTGATACTGCTTCCAGACTTCCTTCTAGATATAGTTCAGATGTGAACCAGATATGGCGACGTTCTGATACTGCTTCCAGATGTCCTTCTAGATATAGTTCAGATGTGAACCAGATATGGCGACGTTCTGATACTGCTTCCAGACTTCCTTCTAGATATAGTTCAGATGTGAACCAGATATGGCGACGTTCTGATACTGCTTCCAGATTTCCTTCTAGATATAGTTCAGATGTGAACCAGATATGGCGACGTTTTGATACTGCTTCCAGACTTCCTTCTAGATATAGTTCAGATGTGAACCAGATATGGCGACGTTCTGACACTTATTCCAGTTGAAGATTTCAAGACCTAGACCGGTTCAGATTTTTCTGTTCCTTATCCAGTCCAAGGCCTTCTCTAGTCCAGCTAAATCGACCCCAAACAGATTTTCCTGATAAAGACTTAGTATAAGATATCCAAGATTTTCTCAACGATTGCTGTTGAAGTTGAAGTTATCCAAGATTCGCTCAACGATTGCTGTTGAAGTTAAAGTCGCCCAAGATTTTCTCAATGTTCGCTGTTGAGGTTAAAGTCATCCAAGGTTCTCTCACCGTTCCTGTTGAGGTAGTAACCATCCCTGGTTCATTCATCACCGTTTGAAGCTTCGGATTCAGCTCATGTAACCAGTCAGGACACATCTATGCAAATAATTTGAAGACCAGCTCCCGTAACAGGTCAGGTAATCATTTTCCTTTTTGCAGGTATGCAAGTTCTCGCTAAGGAAGCTCTTACGCGATCAACATCCAGATGGCATCTATAAGCCCATCCACCCTTCCATCATCTCTTAGCATGGCATCTATAAGCCCATCATCCTATCCATCAATCTCCAAATGGCATCTATAAGCCCATTCCACCATCACACTGCTACTATGTGAGCGCAAATTTCTGGGCACTCTAGTGTTCAATCATCTTCCACCTTCGGATTACGAAAGGCACGCCAGCCAATCTGCATCCTCAGGTCTAAGAAGATTGAACAGGGACAACTGTTGTACCCCAAAATTTGCCCTCCCATATTCTTCAAGATTTGTCAAGTCAATGCTTCAAAATTGCCCCAAGGGTTGCACAGTTCAAGGGTCTCCTAACAGTCAAAATTAGGGTTTTGGTTCTGACAAAGAAAATGAAGTTTCCAAGGGTCCAATCAAGTCCCATATGCCTATAAATATGGTCAAGCATCCTCATACCAAGTTGCAAGACTTACAGCTCAAAATTGCATAGTCAAAAACCCTAATTGCACTACAGTCAACTGTAGGGGCAAAATGGTCATTTGACAGTCAAAAGTCCAAATTTTTGGTCAACATCCCATTTTGAAGCCACAAACATCATTTGATCAATGCTTGATCATGATTCTCAAAGCTTGGCTCAAAAATCATCAAGATGCAAAAGTTTCCATATTTGGACAGTTGAAAAAGTCAACTGTAAATTGACCAGGGCATAACTTCCACATGGATTATCAGAAAAATTCCATCCAAAGCTCATTTTGAAGAGAAAGACATTTCCTAAAACTCCTATTCACACTTCAAGTCCAAGAAATGCTCTCACAAAAATTTATCAATTTCAACATTATAGGTCATTTTCAAAAGTCAACAAAAAGGGACTTTAAGTCAAAGGCCATAACTTGAGATTGGTAAATCAAAATGACATGGGACCAAAGGCATTGGTTAGAGGACTCAAAGACATTTCCAAAATGTCCAAGAACATGAGCAAAGCTTAAAAATTGAGCAAGTTATGCCTTGTAGAAGTTGGGAAATGTTTGGATATTTTGAAAAGTCAACATTGATTCAAATGACCTAAAAATGCTAATGGGCCTCTTTTTCTTCCACAATTCATCATCCAAAGCATGTGCACGACCATTTGGCCCAAAGGGAAGTTTTTATCATTTTTATTTTATTTATTTGAATTTTTAAATGCTAGAAATTCATTTAATTAATTAAAATATATAAAAAATACTAAACCTAGGTTTTTAAATCTTTTTATGCATGATATACACTCAATATTTCGTGCAAATCAGGTTAGGAAAGAATCAAAGGTGATTGGATGTGATTGAAGCCAAAAAGCATGAAAAAGATTTGGAAAATTATGGCTTGAAAATCAAATATCCTTTTCATTAATTCATGGATTTTTGATCAATTTCTTTGACCTAAATCCTTGATACATATATATGCAAGCTAACCCTATTCAAAAAGGACTCCCAGCTGCGCCAGAAATCCCTAAACAAACTTGGGATTTTTCAAGAAAAACTCAAATCTGAAAACCATCTTCTAGGTCGATTCAAGCCAAGAGACTTGTTCCATTACCTTCCTGAGGCTTCAAGGAAAGTTTTCCAATCAAAATCAACCATTCTAACACCAAGAAACGTGAGAATGATCGCACCCTGTACAGAAAAAATTTCATGTTCTTGCATCATGAATCATACGCTTTTAGTAATTTTTAACATTTGATTTGTGTTCATTATTCAATTCTGAAGCTAACTGTGTGGTTTGATTTTGTTTTCGTGCCCCATTGAAGGATTCGCCATTAAGGATATTTAGGGTTACCAAGCTTTTGATTTGGGCATTTCCAAATGTTGTAAAATTAGAGGATCACAATACCATGGTTAAAACTAGCAGGCTTGGACGATTTAGAAACGACCCTCGCGCATAATTTATGTGGCCGGACGGCCTAATCGTTATTTTCAGATATGGCATATTTTGGGGGGGGTTCAAAACCCCCGCTAACCACTTTCTATTTTCAGGAAATTAACAAGCCAAGGAAGAAGAAGGGTATGTGGCCAGCGTTGGTTGGTTCGTTCAAATTTTCGCGCGGAAAAGAAAGCATTAACGTTGTTTATTTTATTATGTTTGTTGATTGTATAAAATACAAAGAAGTAAAGCAGCGCGTTTGGCAAGGCATAGCATTGGTATTCATCAAGACCTGGGTTCGAGCCCCAGGTCCACACCCCTTTCATATTATTTTTCATTTAACGCTTATATGCAGCTTCAACGCTAAAGCACACCATGCATCCACGTTATCAAGCCGTCCACGCGTCTCACTGCACCCAATCAAGGGACCAAATCTAAAGACTATGGTGAACCTCAGTCAACACCCATGCGCGCTGGCAAGAAAAGTCAACTGGGCCATGAGTTTGATGGGCCTCAAATGCTAACAAGCCCTCCAACTGGGGACAGAACCCCCCTAGGTTTGCAACATCTTTTCTATTTTATTTTATTTTTTTATTTTGATTCAACTATTCTTTTTTTTTAATTCAATTCTTTAATTTAATTATTTTTCATAAAAAAAACATAAAAACAATAAAAAATCCGAAAAAGACAAAAAATAAGTATTTTATTTAATTAATATATTTTTGTAAATAAATATTATTCATTAATTTTAGTTATTAAATTAGGTTTAATTGTAATATTTTCCTTAATCAATTTAAAATTTGGTAGAATTAGGGTTTGTAATAATTTTTATCCTTTTTTCTTTTCTTTCATAATAATTAATTATTAAAATATTATTTTTATAAATCAAAATTGCATATAAATAATTAGGTTAATTTAGGATTAACTTTAATATTTTTTTTTCTAATAAATAAAAGTTATAGAATTAGGGTTAATATTTTATTTTAATTGATCTTTCATTAAATTCTCATAAATACAAAAAACCAAAAAAATAATTTCTTTTTTTTCTTTAATTTAATTAATTTGCTAATAATTTAATTTCATCAAAAAGGGTCCAACGCCCTCGTTTCTAATCTTAATTCAATTCGCGTGTTTATTTCTTTTTCTTTTAATTATTTATGTACCTCTCCCAAAGCCACGTAAATACTTATCTCTCGCACTTTTACTTTATTTCTTTATTTTATGTCAAATCGGGTCCTGGTTTAATTTGGCGATGTGGACCCGCGCCTTTTGTAATAGTTTAGAACTTTACCTTTCTCGCTCTTTTAACTATTAAATAAATGCATGCAAGAATGAATGGCCTTAAATAAAAACAAATGTGTAGATCACCAATAACATGACAAGATAAAATATCTGAATCTGACACACAAATCACACACCACCCCTAGGGTACGCCTCACTGTTGCCTTGCCTCGAAAGGTGATCGTCGAGTAGAGGATGTCTTAGTAAGTCCTCATGATCCGGGAACCTGGCATGAGGGTAGCTTCTAAGGTATCTTCCCATTACTCCGGTGATCACAATGTTGCCTTGTCCCTCGAAACGTGGTCGCCGACTATAGGACGTCTTAGTGAGTCCTTATGTCCCATTGATCTGGTTGCCTCAAAATAAGTTGCCTCGGAATAGTTGCCTCGGAATAAAAGATCAATGGCATAAGGGTAGCTCCTAAGGTATCTTACCTCTGCTCGGTGGCCACATCGTCCCTAAACTCGAATTGACCCGAATACCTCCAACGGTGGTGCTACCTACCTCTCAATGGTGGGATGGCACTACTTTAAGGACATTTACACAGACGAATTCCTTAGGGTAGGTAGACGACTCTTGATACTTGCTCTAAATTTCAAAACAAATCAAAAAATACTTTTCACACCGACACCTTTTCAAAAGCTTTCGAAAGCAACTTTTCAAACACTCTTGAGGACTGATACAAGAGTTGAACTGGAATTTTCAAAGAAACCTTTTTTTAAACCCACAGTTGAAAAGAAAACAAACCATTTTTGAAAACACAAATGAGCAAGTATCTAAGAGCCCATGGATAACCATGGATAGAAAGGGTGCTAACACCTTCCCTTTCTATAAACTACCTCCCGAACCGAGAGCAATCTCTTTAAGGAATTTTTCTGTGCTTTTATCCTTTCCATTTGGAGAAAATAAAAGACGGTGGCGACTCTTGCTTCCGCGACATTTCGCGAACCAGCGTTAAACAGTCAGTTCCAGATCCACCGACCACACATCTCTCTAGTCAGTCCCTGGTGGTCTGCACGATGCTGGTGTCAGGCAGGCTGAGGAGATGCTCGACGGGCATCTTGGATCGGTGCTGGACCAGAAGGGAAAGAGGGTGATATTGCTCGACAGGTGCGGGCAGTCCGGGTCACAGCCAGTGGGAGGCACCTATGAGATGTCTTAAACTGGGCCCAATCAAACTGTTGGGCCAGCCCAGAACAGTAGCCCCCCAAGTCATTGCTTCTTGGCATAGGAGCGAAGACTTTTGATGTCTACCCGGAGGACGGGGAAATGGCGTTTTCCCGTTATGCTTATTTGTCGGAGAGGTGAAACGTTTGTCGGCGGGACCGTTGAATTTGGAGAGGTAGTGTGTTTCGGGAAACGCGCCAGTTGAGCGGCGCCAATGATGGCCTGGGGCTAGGGTGTCATGATGACGACCCTAGGGTTCCGAAGGCGCGTGTTTTGCACCCGCAGGTCTTTCCAGCTATAAATACAAGAGGGATAGGGAAATTAGTATTTTTCGCTTCCTTCTTCAACTGCTCGTATTAGCTCGATGGTTGACCACCGACATCTGCTTAATTTCTTCGTTCGCGGTTATCCAGCTTCGTCTCTTCTTCTTTCGGTGAGTTTCTGATTCTCCATTGTTTGCATGCTTTTGTTTTTTTCTTCTTAGATATTCATGCGGTTAGGATTTAGGGTTCTGTTAGGGAGGAGACCGTTAGAGGCCCTAGGTGGCGGATGTCGTTCTCGCGGCGCATGGCTTCCCGGACCACCATGGAGCTCTCCAATGGTGTGCTATAGGTGATTCATTTAGGGTTTGATTGTTTTCTGTAACCCGTGCCCGTTAGAATATTTTAGCGGAGTTCTGGATTATTTCTGCGTTTTGTTTTTTTTTGCTCGGCAGTGCACCTCAGTGAGGGTTCTGGTTGGGGATAAGATTCTCGTCTCCCAGCACCCTTTCACATGTTTAGTGGTGGAAGGGTGGTTCTGGAATTGATGTCGAGCTCACCTTTTTCCTCTTCTTTTCAGGTGCTATGGATGACGATACACATGTTGTTATTTCGAGCGAATCCACAGAATCTTCCAGGAGCTCCTCAAGCGGGACCAGTAGCAGCTCGTCGATCATTTTGGAAATTTCTGAAGGGCATCAAAACCTGGTGGATCAACAGACGGAGGAGCCCGACGTAGGGACGACCTCTTCGGTACAGGAAGGCTTATTTCCTCCTCGAGATGACGAGGACCCTCGAGATTCGGTAGCTAAGGACCCCTGGGAGTGGCGGTCCTACTTTTATGAGTACGGGGAAGACGTGTTCACCAACGTTTACGGGCACGAGGAGGGGGCCCGGGAGGAATGGTCGTTATACATCCCCGGGAAAGATAGCAGGATTTGCTCAAGGTACGATAGGAGGCGGATTCCTATGTACGACATAGTTTTCTGGGAGATGGGTCTCTGTCTTCCTTTCTCTGATTTTGAAGTAGTCGTTTTCCGGCATCTGTGTGTGGCCCCCTCTTAGTTGCACCCGAACGGGATTTCATTTGTGCATGCATTCTAGATAGTGTGCGACTATTTGAAGATAGGGGCCACAATCCTGTTGTTCTTCTATTGTTTCCATATTCAGAAGAGCCGAACTAATAGGCGATGGGGATGAGTCTCCCTCAAACAGGGCAACGGGAAGTTGTTCAAGGCCTATATGGAGTCCGTGCGCCATTTCAAAGACAAGTATATATTCGTGCAGCCCACATCGTTGAAGGAGATAATGAACATTTTCAGGAGCTGGTCGTCTCTCAACGAGGATAGGACTCCTCAATTTAACGAGTTGTGGGAGCCTACTGCGACGCTGGTCTCCAAGTTCCCATTCCAATGGACTAGCAAACACTTCGAGAAGGAGTTGGGCTCTTGTGTCTGAAGAGAGGGGAGCTTGAGGGCGAGGACCTGTCGAGCTTCACTACTTTAACTGTGTTTGTTGCTCGTGTCCCTCTGATCCAACCAGTCGGTCGAGGGGGTAGGCCAGTGCTGGACAAAAACGGGGAGCCCGTATTCGAGCCGAGCCTCATAAACGTTTGGGAGCTCCTTAGGAGCGAGGATCCCGTTAGATATTTGGGTATATATTTTCTTTTTCCAGTATGTGATCATTTTTTGTTTGGCCGGTCGTTTTACTGACTCTTGTTTTTTCTTTGTGTTGTAGAAAATATGAATCCTGCTTAAGAACGTATGGCTAAGACACTCGTTACTCGGGTGAGGAAGGCCAAGAAGGATGCTCAGACTAGCGCAAGGCCAACTCCTGCTCCTGGGTCGGGCGGATCATCCTCGACCACGTCTACCACTGCTTTATCTTCGTTTGTTGTCTCCTCGAAGGCGAAGAGGCCTCGACCTGAGGGGAGCGTTGATCTCACTAGGGAGACGGGAAAAGGGGTGTATGATCTGCCTCCCTGCTGGCTGGAGAGGTACTTTATCGAGAGCTCGACACTTCGTCTTCCCAGGTATGAATCTCTCCTTCGCGAGGGGACGAGCCATCCGGAGAAAAGGGCGACACTGGCTCAAGATACGGGTGGCTTGATGCGGATCTTGGAGATGGCCGTGACGTATACCGAGGGGAGTTCATCCCAGGAGACGGAAATCAGGAACCTCCGAGCCAAGTTGGCGGCGGCCGAGACGGCCTTGGTTGACAAAGAAAAAGTTCTAAAGTTAGTCGAGGCAGAGTCGGGGAAGTTCGCTGAGGAGCGCAGTGCTTTCATGCTCAAGAGCGAGAGTCTTGAAAGAAAGGTGGCGGCCCTGATTGCCGAGCTAGCATTCGCCGAGGATGAACCGAAAGACACCAAGGATCTGAAGACTCGGCCCGAGCTAGTAGCCCGTTTTCAGCTCGTGGTGGACGATGCTCGGGCTGTTTCCAAGGGGAGCTTTGACAACGCGGTGAATAAGATACGTGTGTTGAATCTCAACATTAAGCTCAACACTTCGGGCATGGGGGTCAACTACTACGTGGCTGATAGGCAGATTCTGGTTCCTGACTATTTGAGGGATCTCATCGACCAACCAACTGGGGATTCCACTCGACTATCGCCTATCATCGAGGGAGAAGCGGAGGGATGATCATTTGTTTGTATTGGCCTGCGTGCCGTTTTTATAAGATTTGTTGTTTCCCAGGCATATTGCCCGTTTATGTAATATTTGCACAATTTTGACCCAAGTGGTCGTTTTATTTATTTTCCGGCCATTGGTCATTTTGCTTTGAATAATCTATGTGCTATTTGTATGATTGTTGACAAGTTAGCCCGATAAGGACTTTTGTGCTTTGTAGAATTTGTATCATGGATGTGCTCGTTTTTGTATGTTCGTCGGTGTGGAGAAACCGATCAAACTGCCGGGGTGAAAGCCAGGTGAGGGCCAAAATCCAGGTCTCGTTTTCGAGGGACCCGGATTCGGCAGCGTGAACTTCCCGTAGCGATTCGGGCATTCTACCTTTGTGGCACAAAGACTATGGAGCTCGGTCGATTTATCCACGTCGAGCTGAGGGTACGCTCGTCAACAGAGCAGAGCCTCGCCCTTTCTAAATACTTTTGGGTGCTATGCTCGTGCCTAGGCGCGCACACGTGGTCGGGTTCTGGGGGGGTCTATCTTGTCGACCGGTCCTGCCGACAGTTTAGTGTTTTCAACTGTAGTATTAGTTTATCTTTTCAGCGTTCCATGATCGAACGAGTTGTTCCCCTTATAAATTTTCTAGGTAATACGCCTCGGTTCCTGTTTTGGCATAGACGCGATAAGTGCCTTCCCAGTTTTCCGCGAGATTTCCCTCGCGAGATTCTTTGTGATTTCTATTCAGGACAAAGTTGCCGACTTCGAACTCTTGACGTATTACCCTGGCGTTGTAGCGCATGGCTATTTTTTGTTTGAGCAAGGCCTCTCGCAGGGACACTCCCATTCTTATTTCTTCCACTAGGTCGAGCTCCTCTCTGAGAGCGACGTCGTTCATCTTCTCGTTGAGAGGTGCCTCGGTTCGTCTGGAAGGTTCCTCGATCTCCACGGGGATAATGGCCTTCGTCTCGTATGCTAGTCAAAACGAAGATTCCCCGGTAGACGAGTGAGTGGTCATTCGATACGCCCAAAGCACACCGTGCATATCCTCGACCCATCGCTTCTTGGATTTGTCCAACCTTTGCTTGAGGCCTCTGAGTATCACCTTGTTGGCAGCCTCGGCCTGACCGTTGGTCTGGGGGTGCTCGACGGATGCAAAATGTTGGGTTGTACCAAGCTTTGTGATGAATTCGTGGAAGGCGTGATCTATGAACTGGGTCCCATTGTCGGTGACTATAGCTTGTGGGATTCCGAAACGAGCCAGAATATTTCTCTTGTAGAAGCGAAGGACGTTCTGGGCAGTGACTTTGGCCAGGGCTTCAGCCTCTATCCACTTAGTGAAATAGTCGACCGCTACAATTAGATATTTGTTTTGATTGGTTTCGACCACGAATGGACCGAGGAGGTCTAGTCCCCACCAGGCAAAGGGCCAGGGAGAGGAGAGGGATTTGAGCTCGTTGGGAGGAGCTAAATGCATGTCCTCGTGTCTTTGACATTTATCTCATCTCTTCATGTGCTCTCTTGCATTGTGCTGCATGGTGGGCCAGTAGTATCCTGCCCGCAAGGCTTTCCTTGTGAGGGATCTTCTGCCAAGATGCTGACTGCCGATACCTTCGTGGATTTCGTGTAGTATGCATTCTGATGCGCTTCGGTCGATACACTTGAGGAGTGAGATGGAGAATCCTCTTCTGTAGAGTTTTCCCTCGATTAACATGTATGAGAAGGCCCTTCATCTGATGACGACCGACTCCTTCGAATTGTCGGGGAGTTTTCCCTCAGTGAGGTAATTGTGTACAGAGGTCATCCAATAGTCGTTGTCCCCGATGGAGAATATTCCTAAGGTGGAAGATGGTTTTTGGGTGCTCGGTAGAGGGAGTACTTCTTGTATTACAGATTTATTTCCTCCCTTCTTCTTTTTGCTCGCCAGTTTTGACAAAACGTCTACACGGGCATTGTGTTCGCGAGGGACGTGCTGAATGTCCACAGACATAGATTCTTCTTTGCCTCTTGGACCAAGGCCTAATATTAGGAGAGTTGGTCATTTTTGACCTGGTATTCTCCTCGGACTTGTGAGGCGGCCAACTGAGATTCGGTGAAGATTTTCACTTCCTCGGCTCCCAGATCTTCGGCTAGCCATAATCCTGCAAGGAATGCCTCGTACTCGGCTTGATTGTTGGAGGTTGAGAAAGACAGGGCAAGTAAATTGGCCTTTGTCCCTCAGGGGTTTCCCTTATTAGTGTTGCGCTTACTGCCTCAGAGGTGCGACAGTTAGATAAAGGTAGAGGACTTCGTCTTTCCCGGGCCGAGATAAGACTGGTGGCTGTGAGAGCGCTTTTTTCAAGTGGGCGGGGGCTTGCTCGCATTCGGGCGTCCACTTGAAGGCGACTTCCTTGCGCAGGAGTTTCAACAAGGTAGCGCGTGCTGGGCGGATTTTGCCATGAATCGGGAAAGAGAAGTGAGCATGTCGTTTAAGATTTGGATGGATTTCTTCGAGGTGGGCGTTGGAAACTCGGAGAAGGCTCGACATTTTTCGGGGTTTGCCTCGATGCCTCGTTCCATTAGATAGAAACTGAGGAACTTTCTTGCCCGTACGCGGAAGGTGCATTTTTCTGGATTGAATCGCATCCGGCACTTTCGGGCTTGCTCAAAAACCTTTTTCAAATGGGCGGCATGGTCGAGCTCTTAGGTGGACTTGACGATCATGTTGTCCATATAAACTTCGAGCATGTCGCATATCTCGTTGCAAAAGACTTTGTTCAACATACGTTGGTAGGTAGCGCCCGCGTTCTTCAAGCCGAAGGGCATTACATTGTAGTAGTAATTGTCCGACTCGGTCATGAAGGCGATATTTCTTTGTCCGTTTTTGCCATGGGAATCTGGTTGTAACCAGAGTACGCGTCCATGAAAGATAATTGTTTGAAACTAGTCGAATTGTCAACCAATTTGTCAATGTTGGGAAGGGGATAAGCATCTTTCGGGCAAGCCCGGTTGAGATCAGTATAGTCAATGCATATTTGCCATTTTCCATTAGATTTTTTAACGAGGACTACAATGGAAAGCCGTGTTGTGTACTGGGCTTCGAAAATAAGTTGTGCCTCTAGGAGGTCTTTTACAGCTAATTCAGCAGCGTGTGACTTCTCGGTTGTGATACGGTGGGAAGAAATGACTATTTTTGGAATGCTGGTTTGCGTTTTGTGTTTTGTTTTCGCAAAATGCCGCGGTAAGCAAGAGTCGCCACCGACTTTTATTTTATCCAACAAGGAAAAGAAAAAAAAGCATAGAAAAATTCCTTTTTTCGAGATATTTCTCGGGTTCGGGGGGTAGGTTTATAGAAAGGGAAGGTATTAGCATCCTTTCTATCCGTAGTTATCTACGGGCTCTTAGGTACTTGCTCATTGTTTTCAAAATTGTTTTCTTTGTGCTTGTGGGTTTGAAAAAGTTTTTGTTTTAAAACTTCGATTTAACTCTTGCTTCTGTCCTCAAGAGTGTAATGAAGTGTTTTTGAAAACTTTGTTTGAAAAGGAGTGTAAGTGTGAAAAAGTTTTGTTTTGAATGAGCAAGTATCTAAGAACTAATCTACCTACTCGAAAAAGGAATCATTTTATGCTAATTTCCTTTAGACAATGTTATCCTACTATTAGTGAGTAGGTAGCATCGTCGTTGGAGTTTGAGGGTCAATTCGAATGAGGGACATACGGTTACTAAAGCAATGTTAGGACGTATTAGCGGTAACCCTAATATCTTAGATCATTTATTTGAGGCAACAATATCCGAGGCAACCGTTTCGAGGCGACTATGATCTTTTAGACAAGAGGACGACCTCTAAAACGACCTATACTCAATAACCGTTTACGAAGGCAACCAAGTGGGGTGTATCCTAAGAGTGCGCATGTGCGAGTGTGTCGTTTTCAGTTACTTTTATCTTTGCACATGTTAAAGGTGATCTAATTTGATTTTAAGATTAGGCATTCAGTCTTGTCATGCAAACCCTATTATCAAACATCTAGCAGTCATAATTTGCAGAAATTAAAGGTGCGGAAATTAAATTACAAGGCGTCGGGTATTTACATCGCCAAAAGCAACCCTTTGAAAATAAAGTAAAATAAGGCGGTAAATAAATAAAATGTCCTATTTAACTATTACAATCCATAAGCAGATACATAATTGGATAAAGAAAAATAAAGCGCGACGTGAAATTAAATCGGATGCAAGATTAAGGTTTTGACCCTTTTTTTTAAAGAAAATGCTTTTTGGGTTGTTTTTATTTAAGGAAAGAAATTAAATTCTAAACTAAATTAAATTAATAAGTTAATTAATGGAAAATAATTTATGACATATTTTGGGTTTTTTATTATTTTAAGAAAGAAAATAAAATTAATTAAATGAATTAAAACCTAATGATTTCTAATTAATTTAAATGTTTACAAAAAAACAAATTAAAGTTTTCTAGAATTAAAAACCTAAGTTAATTAATTAGTATTTATTAAAAAAAGAATTCTGAAATTTATTGGATAAAAATATTTTTTGATGATTTTTGATAAAAAGGAAAAAATTATGAGTGGTTAGTAATTAATTAAAATAAAATAACTAAATAAATAAAAAGAAAATATAATAGAAAGAAAGAAATGGGCCTTTTTTTGGAGGTGCAATGAGCATTTTTGTAGGCCCATTAGTGCTGACCCAATTGACTTTTCCTGATCCAGTGTGCGTGCATTGACCTGGCTTGTGGTAGGCTTCCAACATGGACCACCAGATCTGGCCCTTTGGCCATCTGGCGCTTGGATCGTGAGGGAGTATGGTGTGGACCTGGACTGACATGTGCATGGGAAAGCCTGGAACAAAAATCATTGAGAAAGGGGGGGACCTGGGATTCGAACCCAGGTCCTAAAGGGAAATCCAACGCTCAGCTTACCACTATGCTATGCTGCTTTGTTTGTTAGAATAATAAGTATCAATAATAATATAAGAAAACAACTCAAATGCCAGAAAAAATAAATAAAAAAGCGTGTAATATTTGAATGGACAAATGGACGGATGACACCTCATCGTCCCTGTCCTCCCATCACTGTAACTTTACCTGCGGATTTCTATCCGCAACTAAAAATGCAGGTTCGTCCTAAAACTCTCTCCAGGCCATATAAATGGAGTCCACGACTATGGTTAGCCTCGTCTCATCTCTCTGATCACATCCATAACCACCATTAAGGCCAATTTCACCTGAAACAGAAAGCCCTAAAAACGAACAAAGAAACCTAGCTATGGTGGATCTTGATACCGGTTAGCTAAATGAAATCAAATGATGCCAAAAGCTTGCAAATGTTCTTGTGATCACAAATATGCTATTAGCTTACTCAAATGATGCCAGAATAACTCAGATCTAATTCAAGAACAGGGCTAACTTGTGTGAGACTTACAGTGCGTATGAGGTCCTGAGAATGCTTGGTTTGGATTGGGATAGCTTGTGTGCGTTGCCAGGAATCGATTGGGACAAGTCTCGAGCCCTGAAAACGTCTCTAACCTTGATTTTGATCTCCCACTTTTTTGTGATTTTTCAAGTTTTTGTTCTGCTTCTACAAGTGATGTCTAACCCTATTTTTCGTGCCTCTAGCTTGCTTATGTATTACTCAGTGCATTAGGTCTCAATTGGTTGTCCAAATCTTCCTCTATTAAGGCTTGGATATTTGATTTGATCTACATTTACAACCTTTCCTTTGATCCAAATCACATATTCTTGTGCATAAAGACCTTGATACGAATTTAATTGCCATGCTAGCTATAATTGGAACCTGAAATAACCAAAAAATCACGTGTTATTAATGTTTTAGATTTTATGTGATTTTATTTTATTTAAAGTGAATTAATTCAAATAAAAATCAAATTAAATAATAAAAATGTGATATGGACACATGGATAAATCTAGAGCACATGGTCAATAATGAAAACTCAAATCAAGTGAAAAAGAATGGGCCCATTTGGAAAAAATTGAAGTTTTGGGGATAGTTGACTTTTGGCAATTTTGCAAAAAAGTCCAACTTCAACAATGCATAACTTCTTCAATTTTGAACTTTTGGAGGTATTCTTGGACTTTTTAGAAATCTTGAAATGTCCTATAACCAACCCTTTTGGTCTCATCTCATTTTGATATTCCATTCTAAAGTTAGAAGCTTTGACAAAAAAAGGTGTTTTTGTTGACTTTTCAAAATGACCTATAATGTCCAAATTCATAACTTCTCGTGAGTGCATTTTTGGATCTTGGGGTATGAAGATGGATTGTAGGAAATTGCATCCTATTCAAAATGATCTTTGGATGGGTCATTTCTCATAAAGTATGAGAAATTTATTCTTGGTCACAGTTGAGTTAACTTTTCCTACAAAACCCTAATTTAGCAACTTTTGAATCTTGATGAATTTTGAGAAATCCTTGATGAATCATTATCAACCCTTTATCAAATTATGAAATATCCTTCAAAATGATAATGTTGACAAAAAAACTTGAAGTTTGACTGTATGTAGGTCACAGTTGACTTTTGCCTTAGCACCATCGATTTTTGGACCTTTGAGCAATTGACTGAGCAAACTTCCTCTGCAGGGCTTGAATTTTGACATGGATGATCTTGAGACCATATTAGGACATTGGGAAGAACTTGAGGTAATTTGGACTCAAGGATCTTGATGCAACACAAAACCCTAATTTGGGATGGACTGCCTTAGGAGATAGCTTGTCTGGTCAATCTTTGAGCAAACTTGAGCAACTTGGAGATTTTTCTTGCAATGTTTTGAGAAATATGGGAGGGAAAATTTTGGGGTACAACAACTGCCCTTGTTCAATCTTCTTAAACCTGAGGATGTAGATTGGCTTTCATGCCTTTCGTGATCCGAAGGTGGAAGATGATTGAACACTAGAGTGCCCAGAAATTTGCACTCGCATGAAGTGGTATCAGCCTTGTGATGTCGAGAATGGGCTTACAGATTCCATTTGGAGATTGCTTGTGGGAGGATGGGATTAAAGATTCCATCTGCATGAGTGTCGATCGCATAAGAGATTCCTTAGCGAGATCCCACATACCTGTTGTTGTAGAAGATTCTGCTGGGGAAATCTGATCTTGCTGAGATTTGGGAACTTGCCTGTACTTCAACTGAGAGAACATCTCTGCTGAGTTTTAAGAACTTGTCTGTAATTCAACTGGGGGGAAACATCTTCATCGAGATTTAATAACTCGCCGGTAATTCAACTGAGAAAACTCTACTGAGATTTAGGAACTATCTGTAATTCAACGGAGGAACTTCGTCGAGATTTAGGACCTTGTCTGTAATTCAACTGAGGATAACTCTGTTGAGATTTAAGAACTTGCCAGTAATTCGACTGAGGGAAACATCTTCATCTAGATTTAAGAACTTTCCCGTAATTCAATTGAGAAAACTCTGCTGAGATTTAGGAACTCGTCTGTAATTCGACGGAGGAACTTTGTCGAGATTTAGGACCTTATATGTAATTCAACTGAGGAATACTCTGTTGAGATTTAAGAACTTGTCAGTAATTCGACTTGGGGAAACATCTCCATCGAGATTTAAGAACTCGCTTGTAATTCAACTGAGAAAACTCTACTGAGATTTAGGAACTCGTCTGTAATTCAACGGAGGAACTTTGTCGAGATTTAGGACCTTGTCTATAATTCAACTGATAAAAACTCTATTGAGATTTAAGAAACTGGTTAGTAATTCGACTGAGGGAAACATCTTCATCGAGATTTAAGAACTCGCCCGTAATTCAACTGAGAAAACTCTGCTGAGATTTAGGAACTCGTCTGTAATTCGACGGAGGAACTTTGTCGAGATTTAGGACCTTGTCTGTAATTCAACTGAGAAAAACTCTGTTGAGATTTAAGAAACTGGTCAGTAATTCGACTGAGATAAAAGCTTCAAAACTTTGAATTTTGTGAGAATTTAACCGCATCCTTCCTGAAAGGTAAAGGTTAGCTGTATGTAATGCATGATATATATCAGGCAATGATGTTCTCAAAATAAATGAGAATGTGTTGTATGATGCGTATATGCATGTGTCATGATGTATGGAAATGTAATGTTTTTAGCTGGGGAAAATAAATCCCGGATAGCTGCTGGAGAAAAAGAGTTAAATTCTTCGTTTCCGCTGGGGATAGTGAACGAAGATGATTGTGAGAATAAACCTGCAAGAGAGGATAACTCTGTTGGCGAATAAACTGATGAGGAGATTACTCTGTGGGGAGAGATGCTCTGCTAAAGATTCCACCGATAAATTCCACCGGGGATGAATTACCGTTGCTGGTGATACTGAATCCTGTTGGGGATTGACTTCTTGTTTGTGAAAGGAAAGAACTCCGTTGGGGATAATCTTTCAGTTGCGACTACACTGGGGATAACCTTTTAGACTTTAATGGGTATAATCCTTTGAGCTTTGCTGGGGACAATCTTCCAAAGTCTATCGGGGATGATTCTCCAAACTCCACTGGGGAAGCTTTTTTAGACTGCGCTGGGAAAAATTTCAAACTCCACTAGGGATATTTTGTATTCTACCGGGGAATATTCTTATACTCCGCTGGGGAATATTAAGACCTTTCAGTGTTGATGGTAAATAAACTCTGCTTAGGGAGAATATTACCGATTCATTCACAGTTGCGAGTCTCAGTTTGGGAGAGCTATCATTACTGTCTTTTCTTACTCTGTAGGGAGTGAAAGTACCTTAGCCATATTCTTCAGCTGAATCTACCTTTGTACCTGGTGGATAAAGCATCCGTAAAGCTTGGACAAATCTTATTGCCCCTGTTTCTGATATTACGAGTAATCATCTTTTGTTTCATATGTAAATATTTATGAGCAGCAATTAATGTCAAATGCATATATCAAAAATGAACATTGGACATTCTTTGCAAAACAAAACAGATAAAGGAAAAACAGTTTGAAATTTCTTTGACAATGAATTGTATTGATTTTGAAGTTTGGCCTGTAAATAGGCGTTTTTGTACAAGAGGCTAACGTCTTAGTAAGAGAACACCGCCGAATAATAGAATTTACACAATTTGTGAAAAACTAAACAAAACAGCTATGTGAATAATCCCATTGGGTTCCAACTCTGCTATTGCCTTTATGTCCTTGAGTATCTCATCACTTTGCTACTTGGTTGAAGGTAGATCAGATTGATTAGTGTCGTCCGAGCTTGATAGTTGATACCGAAGTCTGGTTGTAAGGTGATCCAATGAGACATAGTGTTACGCTTTGATCCCTAATTTTTGCCTGGACCGCCCTTTCGGGTTTTCAGTCCACCGGGATACCCTTTTTTGCCCAAGCCGCCTTTTCAGGTTTTTGACTTGCCGGGTGTATAAATTTTTATTTTCATCCCTTATTTTTGCCCGAACCCTTTTGGTTCGCCGGGAAGCCCTTATTTTTGCCTAGGCCAGTCGACCTAGCGGGTCTTTGATTATGTGTAGTATTTTTTCACTATGTCTAAATTAACGGGGTGAGGAAGGTCGTCACCATCCATGGTGGTTAGAATCATAGCTCCTCCTGAGAAAATGTTCTTAACCACAAATGGCCCTTCGTAAGTAGGGGTCCATTTGCCCCTGGGATCACCTTGTGGTAGGATAATGCGCTTGATCACCAGATCCCCAACTTGATACTCTAGTCGTCTAACTTTCTTGTTAAATGCCTTGATCATCCGCTTTTGATACGTCTGACCATGACAAACTGCAGTAAATCTATTTTTGTCAATTAGGTTCAGTTGATCAAGCCGGGTATGAATCCAGTCATCTTCTCTCAAACCTGGATCCTTCATAATCCAAAGAGAGGGTATCTGAACTTCAATGGGAAATACGGCCTCCATACCATATACCAAGGAATAGGGAGTTGCCCCTGTTGACGTCCGTGCTGAGGTACGGTACCCATGAAGAGCAAATGGTAACATCTCATGCCAGTCTTTGTATGTCACAGTCATCTTCTGCACCATCTTCTTAATGTTCTTATTATCTGCTTCAACAGCCCCATTCATCTTCGGCCGGTAGGGAGAAGATTTGTGATGATGTATCTTGAACTGCTTGCAGAGCTCGGTGATCATTTTATTATTGAGATTTGTGCTATTGTTCGTAATGATCTTCTCTGGTACACCGTATCGACAGATCAGATTATGCCGAATGAACCGTGCCACGACATTCTTGGTCATAGTAGCAAAGGAAGTCGCTTCAACCCACTTTGTAAAGTAATCAATAGCTACTAGGATGAAACGGTTCCCATTGGACGTTGTAGGTCTGATCTCGCCGATCATGTCAATGCCCCACATTGCAAAAGGCCACAGAGATGTCAAGACGTTTAGAGGAACTGGAGGTATGCGCACCTTATCAGCATATACTTGGCACTTGTGACATGTCCGAGAATGTTGATAACAGTCGGATTCCATAGTGGACCAATAATATCATGCCCGAAGGATTTTCTTTGCCATGGTGTACCCACTGGAATGAGTTCGGAAAGTACCTTCATATAATTCTGCCATGATCCTTTCTGCCTCGTTCTTATCCACACATCGCAGTAAGGTTGAATCATTGTTGCACTTGTAGAGGATGTCATTACTGATGAAGAACTTCGCCACGAACCTCCTCAGAAATTTCTTGTCATTAACAGATGAACCCTCGGGGTATTCCTGAGCCTCAAGATACCTTTTTACCTCATGAAACCAGGGTTTATCTACTACCTCTTCAGTCTCAATGTCACAGCAATGTGCAGGTTCATCCAACCTTTCAATGGTAATCCGGGGAGCCTCGTTGTCCCAATTGACTTTGAACATAGAAGACATTGTAGCTAGCACGTCCGCCAACTGATTCTCCTCTCTAAGGAAGTGTTCAAAGGTTATTTCTTCGAAATGGGGAAGCAACGTCAATACATACTCCTTGTAAGGAATAAGATTTGGGTGTTTCATATCCCACTCGCCTTTGATCTGACTGATCACGAGAGCGGAATCTCCGAATACACTCAGAAACTTAATCCTTAGGTCAATTGCTGCTTGAAGACCCATAATGCATGCTTCATACTCCGCCATGTTGTTGGTGTAGTTGAAACATAGTCGGGCGGTAAACGGAGTAAGAGAGCCTTTAGGAGATATGATCACGACGCCAATGCCATTACCCAAAGCGTTTGAAGCTCCATCAAAGTACATTGACCATCGGGATCCCTCCTCAGGTCCTTCATCCGGTCCAGGTTCTTCACAGTCAATTACTATCATGATACTCTCATCCGGAAATTCAAAGTTCATAGACTAGTAATCATCCACTGCTTGATGTGCCAAATGATCTGCCAACACACTTCCCTTAATTGCCTTTTGGGTTGTGTATTGGATGTCATACTCATTCAAGATCATCTGCCATCTTGCTATTCTTCTGGACAAGGCAGGTTTCTCGAAGATATACTTGATTGGATCCATCTTTGATATCAATAAAGTGGTGTGAGTCAGCATATACTGTCTCAGCCGGTGAGTAGCCCATGCCAAAGCGCAACAAGTTTTCTCGAGCAACGAGTATCGGGTCTCGCAATCAGTAAACTTTTTACTAAGGTAATAAATAGCATGCTCTTTTCGGCCAGACTCGTCATGCTGCCCCAGCACACACCCCATTGAATTATCGAGTACTGTCAAGTATAAGATCAAAGGTCTCCCTTCAACTGGAGGCATCAGAATGGGTGGCTCTTGGACATACTCTTTGATCCTTTTGAAAACAGTCTGACATTCATCGTTCCATCTTACCACTTGATCTTTCTTCAGTAGCTTAAAGATCGGCTCATAAGTAGCAGTCAGGTGTGAGATGAATCGGGCAATGTAGTTCAAACATCCCAGAAAACCTCTGACTTCTTTTTCTGTTTGGGGAGTTGTCATTTCCTGTATAGCCTTCACCTTTGCAGGATCCACTTGAATACCTTTATCGCTTACGATGAAACCCAACAGCTTACCAGATCTCACCCCGAAGGTGCACTTGTTCGGGTTTAACCTCAGCTTGTATAACTTCAACCTGTCATATAACTTCTGAAGGTGGTCAAGGTGTTCTTCCTCAGTCTGGGATTTTGCAATCATGTCGTCAATGTATACCTCAATCTCATGATGGATCATGTCATGGAATAAAGCGACCATAGCGTGCTGATACGTTGCCCGGGCATTCTTCAATCCAAATGGCATGACCTTGTAGCAAAAGGTACCGCATTGAGTAACAAAGGTTGTCTTCTCCATGTCTTCGGGAGCCATCTTAATCTGATTGTAACCGGAGAAACCATCCATAAAGGAGAAGACCTTATGCTGAGCGGTATTGTCAACCAGAACGTCGATATGAGGTAGAGGGAAATCATCCTTGGGGCTTGCCCTGTTCAGATCCCTATAGTCAACACACATTCGAACCTTACCATCCTTCTTTGGCACCGGAACCACGTTGGCCACCCACTGTGGGTAGGAAGTAACTGCTAGAAAACCGGCGTCAAACTGTTTCATAACCTCAGCCTTGATTTTCTCAGACATCTCTGGGCGCATTTGGTGGACCTTCTGTTTCACTGGAGGACAGTCTTCCTTGGTAGGTAGGCGGTGAACCACAATATCGGTATCCAACCCAGGCATATCTTCATAAGACCAGGCAAAGATCTCCACATAGTCATGCGGCATCTGAATCAACCGTTGCTTCACACTAGGCTCCAGATTTGCACCGATTTTAACCTCTTTCTTGTCTTCTTCTGTACCCAGATTTACTGTTTCCACTGGCTCTTCATGTGGCTGAATAACCCTCTCTTCCTGAAGTAACAGTCTTGCAAGTTCACCAGGCACTTCGCAATCATCTTCACCTTCGTCTTCGGCCAAGTTGATCGGACTTTTGAAGTCATAACCAGCAGTAGCAGAGCCGTTATCAGTGGGATCCAGAGTGGATGTAGACCTGTATATGTGAGTGTGTGTAAAATAGCTATTTTGCAATATAATAAAAGAAAAACAAGGAGCACAAAATTTGAAATGCAAGAAACGTCCAATGCTTTTATTAATGATATATGTAGATGACACACATAAATCCCTCACAAATAAAGCCACGGTGCCCCGGGTAAGACACCGGGCCGTAAAGTTTAAAAATGTCTGTTACAAAATTAAAACAAAAGTCTCATTACTGGGTAATAAAAGAAATTGGGACGAAGTCCTTTGTTGTCCAGTTACTTAATCCACCGTCGGCCGTCGGGTAGATCCAGCTGTCAATATCAAACTCTTCATCATCGTCTTCAATCGCATTCGCTCCCGCGTCATGTTTGGGCATAGGAGTCGTTATGACATTAGGCTTTTCTGGCGCTGCAAATTGAATTTCCTTAGCATCAATCAGGTCCTGCACCTTATTCTTCAAAACCCAACAGTCATTCGTATCATGCCCCGGGCTATCAGAGTGAAAAGCACAGCGGGCGTTTGGATTGTACATCAGTGATGTTGTGTTGGGATTCTTTGGGGCCTCCTTCGGAATCACCAAGTTGGTCTTCAATAACTGCGACAAAATTTGGGATAAAGTCATGTTGAGATGAGTGAATTGTCTTTGCGGCCTCTCGGTCCTTGGCTGATTGTTGCACTGAGGGGCAACAACATATCTTGATATAACCACCGCATTAACTGCTTGGAGGTGTTCAGGTTTGTTATGGCTTTTTGAGCTGTAAACAGCACTGGATTCCTTCTTAAAAGGTTTCTTATTGGTACCTGATGAAGTACCCTTCTGTATTTTACCACTCTTAATACCGGCTTCAACTCTTTCCCTGGTCATAATCAGCTCAGTAAATTCGGACGACGAACTTCCAATCAGATGGTTGAAATACGGACCTGATAAGGTCCCCAGAAACATGTCTACCAACTCCCTGTCAGCTAGCGGGGGTTGAACTCTCCCAGCAAGGTCCCTCCACTTCTGGGCGTAGTCTTTGAAACCTTCGCCCGCACCCATAGACATACCCTGAAGTTGGGTACGCGTGGGAGCGAGGTCGGCATTGTATTGGTACTGCTTGTAGAAAGCAGCAGCAAGGTCTTCCCAATTACGGATACTAGCCCCTTCCAGCTGGTAAAACCATTCAAGTTGAGTCCCTGAGAGACCATCTTGAAAGAAATGTATCCATAGGTTCTTGTCAGCAGTGTATGGCTGGATCTTTCTAACATACGAGCGGAGGTGCAACTTTGGGCAAGAAACCCCGTCGTATTTAGCAAAGACTGGTGCTTTAAATTTGTGGGGAATTACCACCCCTGACGACAAACCTAAATCTCTGAAGTCCAGACCAGGTACCTTCTAGACCTCCATTGCGTTCAACCGGTCTTCGAGTTGCTTATACTTGTCCTCAGCCGGAGGATACTAGTCTTCGTCAAAGTCAGTCTCGTTGTCTGAAATCACAGGGCTAGGAGCCCTCCTTTCTTCCTGATTTTCTCCTCCCCAGATGAGTGAGTCAAATCAACCTCTTCTCGCAAATTGTTTCCGAATCTACGACCCATATTCAGTAGGACCGTCTTCTTCTTCTTCTTATATTTCAAGATAAGGGTCTTCAGATCTTGCTGACCCTTGGCTAAACTCATGAACAATTCCTGGAACTGGGCATTTTGAGCTTGCAGAGCCTTGATGGCTTGTTCAGTTGATGTTTCAGAAGACATTATGAGCTGAAATAAACAGCGAAGAAGATGAGAAACCTCTAAGGGTACCTGTGATGAAGTGTATGGGAATGAAATGCGTATGATATGATTTCAAAGACTTTAGAGATTCAAATTCGTAAACCAAAATAAAACATACTTTTATTAGATAAAACTTTGAATTCAATTGTTCAACAAATGCCTTTAAGGTGTTACAAGAAAGAAAAACTGGAAAATAAATCAAAACTAGAAATAACAAAAGGCATCAGCGTTCCCATGGTCGCTTTCCGTTGGTGCTGACATAGTCGTTGAGGATATGCTCGTTCTCCAACTGCCTTGTCAACTTCATAATCTTCGGCTCTTGCTCGTGATACTTTTCTCTGTAAGTATCACGCTCTTCCCTTAGTTGGATCCAGGACCTCTTTAATGCCCCAATGTCAGTAGGCATGTATGGGTGGAGGATGGTAGGAGGAACCCCTTCTTCATCAGCAAGTTCAACTATCACATGCAAGACAGCTTCGTAGGGCATCCCTAGCTTCTGAGCACGTGTATGAACCCACCGGAGATATGGTTCCATTGGAAGAGAAGTCTTCACATCTAACTCATGTGGATCAGACCTGTGTACCCTATCCCAAGCTCGTATGAACCTGCGGCGTTGCTCATCACTATCCCCTTGGAAGTCAAAGACAATGCTTGGCATCAGCAACTCATGAGGTCCTTCCCTTCTAGCTCGCCCAAACTGACGTAAGGCCAGATAAGGGTTATAGGTTATCCCTCCATTGATTCCTCGCAGTGGAACATTGGGGTATTCCCCACAGTGATCAATAATAGCCACGTCTTCCATGCCTTCAATAGTCCAAATGATATCAGTGTTATCCAGGGACATAATCCTATAGGCCCAACCCATGCCTTCCTTGTTCTTCAAAACTAATTTGGGAAGGTGAGAAATAAACCACCTCGCCAGCAATGGTGCACAACACATAAAGGTTCCCCGTTTCTGAGCAGTACGGGCATAAAGAGAGTGCAACATGTCACCCAAGAGAGTGGGCACAGGATTACCGGACATGAAGATCTTCACTGCATTCACGTCGACGAAAGAATCTGAGTTCGGAAATAGAACCAGACCATAAATAAGAAGAGCCAGGATGTCCTCGAACGCCTGAAAGTCTAAAGTGTCCCAGAACCGATTAGCCTTACCAACCAAGAACTTAGTCAAGAATCCTTTTGTCCCACTACGAGTTTCCCAATTAGACATTACCTCAGCCTTTGTCAAATGGAGGGCTGAAGCAATCTCTTCCGGCCTAAGGACTTTCTCCCAACCTGTAAACGGGGTCTGCTCTAGAATTGAGATACCAAGCAGATCAGAGAACTCTTCCGAGGTAGGGACCAATTGGTAGTCCAGAAAAGTGAAGCAGTGGTATAGTGGATCAAAGAACTGGACTAATACACTCATCATCTGTTCATCCATCTTGGAGGTGACTAAACCAAGGAGGTTCCCATGTCTTCTAATAAAGGAGGAAGTGTCAGGCACCTTGGCAACCAACTCTTTAAGCTGAGTGGTAATATGTACAAAGTTGATCCGAATAGTGTTTATACGCATAGATGCCATGACCTACAAAACAGAACAAAGATGAATCCCATTGGTATTTGAAATGGTTAGTCCAACGCAATATGCATGCAATGTCATGATGCATAATGTCATGATAGAAACACATCAGAAGTATTCACAGATAGCAAACATGGTAAGGGCAAATAAGTCACACAGACAACCCTTAGATTTCAGGCTGGCAAGGAGTCTAGGTACTACCCTCTTTCAGTTCAGTTGGTTCAAACCTGTCCTAGAAATAGTAATCGGGTTCTAGAGGATCTCAATATCACTGACCACCCTCGATCGGTCATAATTCCAGTTTAGCAACCTTTTCTTGTGGCCGGAATCATCGCGAGAGTTTAGTCTCAATGAGTGTAGCATACTGCTACTGTTCTATGGACAAGTTGGTCAATTATAGGTGCTAAGGTCAGTTGGTGCTTAATGACCCCTTAGAAGACCCATATTCTGCTCGTTGCACCATAAGGGATATCGGTACAAACTAAAGTGCCACACCAACGTAGCTACTGCTTCAACTGTATCGGTCTACGCTGTACAGTTCCCTCACAGTCTACTGCTACTTACCTAAAAGGTATCCCCAGATCCGGGTTAGGATCTATAGTAACTCCGATTCAAACCCACAAAGATAAAGCATACAAATCAAGCAATTGAAAACAATATGAACTATTCCTAAGGTATACCCCACTTATAATTCGTCCCCAGCAGAGTCGCCAGTTCTGTGATACGGTGGGAAGAACTGACTGTTTTTGGAATGCTGGTTTGCGTTTTGCGTTTTGTTTTCGCAAAATGTCGCGGTAAGCAAGAGTCGCCACCGACTTTTATTTTATCCAACAAGGAAAGGAAAAAAAGCACAGAAAAATTCCTTTTTTCGAGATATTTCTCGGGTTCGGGGGGTAGGTTTATAGAAAAGGAAGGTATTAGCACCCTTTCTATTCGTAGTTATCTACGGGCTCTTAGGTACTTGCTCATTGTTTTCAAAATTGTTTTCTTTGTGCTTGTGGGTTTGAAAATTGTTTGTTTTAAAACTTCGATTTAACTCTTGCTTCTGTCCTCAAGAGTGTAATGAATTGTTTTTGAAAACTTTGTTTGAAAAGGAGTGTAAGTGTGAAAAAGTTTTGTTTTGAATGAGCAAGTATCTAAGAACTAATCTACCTACTCGAAAAAAGGAATCATTATATGCTAATTTCCTTTAGACAATGTTATCCTACTATTAGTGAGTAGGTAACACTGTCGTTGGAGTTTGAGGGTCAATTCAAATGAGGGACATACGGTTACTAAAGCAATGTTATGACGCCTTAGCGGTAACCCTAATGTCTTAGATCATTTGTTTGAGGCAACAATATCCGAGGCAACCATTTCGAGGCAACTATGATCTTTTAGACAAGAGGACGAACTCTAAAACGACATATACTCAATGACCATTTATGAAGGCAACCAAGTGGGGTGTACCCTAAGAGTGCGCATGTGCGAGTGTGTCGTTTTCAGTTATTTTTATCTTTGCACATGTTAAAGGTGATCTAATTTGATTTTAAGATTAGGCATTCAGTCTTGTCATGCAAATCCTATTATCAAACATCTAGCAGTCATAATTTGCAGAAATTAAAGGTGCGGAAATTAAATTACAAGGCGTCGGGTATTTACATCGCCAAAAACAACCCTTTGAAAATAAAGTAAAATAAGGCGGTAAATAAATAAAATGTCCTATTTAACTATTACAATCCATAAGCAGATACATAATTGGATAAAGAAAAATAAAGCGCGACGCAAAATTAAATCGGATGCAAGATTAGGGGTTTGACCCTTTTTTTTTAAAGAAAATGCTTTTTGGGTTGTTTTTATTTAAGGAAAGAAATTAAATTATAAACTAAATTAAATTAATAAGTTAATTAATGGAAAATAATTTATGACATATTTTGGGTTTTTTATTATTTTAAGAAAGAAAATAAAATTAATTAAATGAATTAAAACCTAATGATTTCTAATTAATTTAAATGTTTACAAAAAAACAAATTAAAGTTTTCTAGAATTAAAAACCTAAGTTAATTAATTAGTATTTATTAAAAAAAGAATTCTGAAATTTATTGGATACAAATATTTTTTGATGATTTTTGATAAAAAGGAAAAAATTATGAGTGGTTAGTAATTAGTTAAAATAAAATAACTAAATAAATAAAAAGAAAATATACTAGAAAGAAAGAAATGGGCCTTTTTTTTGGAGGTGCAAGGAGAATTTTTGTAGGCCCATTAGTGCTGACCCAATTGACTTTTCCTGATCCAGTGTGCGTGCATTGACCTGGCTTGTGGTAGGCTTCCAACATGGACCACCAGATCTGGCCCTTTGGCCATCTGGCGCTTGGATCGTGAGGGAGTAATGTATGGACATGGACTGGTGTTGTATCCCAAAATTTGCCCTCCCTTTTTCTCATATGATTTCTCATCACAAAGCCCTTGAAGCTCAAGATCCAGTTAGGGTTTCATCTGCTCAAGACTCCTCCTTGCACTGTTGACCCAAATTAGGGTTTGTGTTTGCACAAAGATGTTTTGACCTAAAATGCCTAAGATGACTTTCATGCTTCATATTGGACTCCCAAGTTTATCCATACCATGTTTCAAGTCTTGATTCCAAATTTTGCCCAGTCAATTGGACAGTTGACCTAGAAATCAGCTGTATTGGGGAAAAAGTCAACTGTGGCCAATTGACAGTCAAATCTCATGAAAATTGACCCACATCAACATTATAAACTCACATGGACCATTTGATCAAGTTTGGATCACAATTCCACAAGAAATTTGATCAGATCATCAAAAGGGGCAAAATGGTCATTTTTAGGGTTTTGACTGCACAAAGGCAATTTTTGACTGTTTGACCTAGCCAATGGCAAACCAAGCTCACATATGGACTCAAGGACCCCATGGAATTGTCTTGACATGCTCAACAAGTTCAAAAGATCCTAAATGCACAAGATTGACAGTTGAATTTCCCAGTCAATTGATCAATTTTACCTGTATACTAAAAAGTCAAACTTTGACTTTTTGGTCAAAATCAAGTGTCAAGATTCATTTTTCATCAAAACATGCCAAATCATGAAACTTGTTCATCAAGAAATCCAAAATTGCAAATTAGGGTTTGAAATGAAGATTTTTCATAACTTAGAATTTTTCTAAGTTATGAAAAACCCTAATTTTTTCCTAACTTTGCCCCACTTTCTCACCAAGATTCATTTGGATTAAAGCAAAAGTCAAAACATGAAAGTTGTAGCCTATTGCATAATCTACAACTTTGATTCACAAAGTTTTCCCAAAAGAGGCTTGTATCTCAAGTTACAATTTTTGGAACAAGGGTACCAAACCATTCTTAACTTAGAGAAAATTTGACCTATTTTAGGCAAGATTTTTACCTAACTTCAAGACCATTTTTCATATACTTCCACTTGGTATTTCAATTTGCACTTCAAAGATGGATTGTAGTACACATTCCAAGCTTTCCAAAATGTCCAAGAACTCATCAGACAACCTCATGGTTAGGGAGAATCGAATTTGGCAAATTGGGAAAAAGTCACTTTGATTCATGGCCATGTACATGTTCATAAATTGTGCAATTTTTCAAATCAACTTGCACAACTTGATTACAGGTCCTATATCCCATTTGCACTCAATAATTAAATGCAAACCCTTTGTGTTCAAGCCTTGCATTATGTGTTTAAGCATTACATGAAGGTTTAGTCTTAAAATAGAAAAAGCAAATTATCCATTTTTGAAAAGGTATGGCTTTATGTCAAAAGCAAATCCAAGAAGTACCAAAGCATATCTCTGAAGCACAAGTCAAGGAGCATAACACACTGACCAAGACTAATGTATGCAACATAGGTTGGGGGCCTCCATCAGTCTAAAACACAACTTGGCATTTTGTTGCTTAAGTAAGAAGAAATTTGACATAACAACGCCCAACTCTCATTTCCTGTAAACCAAGCTTAAGAAAACTTGTCAAACACTTTCTAAACATCAAACACAAGCTGAAACACGAGCTATCCACCTCCATTGCCCTCCCATTCACAAAATCACCCTCAAACTGTCCAAACAGAGCACCTGTTGCAGTTTGAATCCCACAACTCATTTCCATCGTGCATTCTTGCCCAAACCAGTTCAAACACCTTCCCTACCATCAATCCAAACTATCCAAAGCATTAGAAGTGGACTGTAACTCCTCTAATCAGTTTGGCCATTTTCATTTTCTTGTTTTGCAGGTGGAGTGCTACAACTCGATTCAGCTAGTTTCAAAGCAAAGTAAAACTTGGAATAGCATCCCTGGACATCAAGGAAGCTGTACCAATCATCACCTTGCTCTAAAAGTACCTCCATCATCAGATACAACTTCAACTGAACAGGTATATTCTTGAACTTCTATCTCCCAATGTAGGCATCATTAGCTCTAAGTTTGTGAATAAGAAGTGTTCTACTCATGCCCCTGAAACTGTACATACCTTTACTTTCCATTTATTTTGCATAGGTTGTGAGAATTTAAGGTCTGAATATTGATAAAAAGTTAGGTTAAGATTTGGGAATGATGAAATTCTCTCTCATTTCTGAGAGTTAGGATGAGTTCTTTATATGTCTGGATTCGTGATTCAATGCTTAACATTTTTGGTGTTGTAAGTTTTTGTTAAAACTCAAGGAATCAGGATGTTTGAATTCATGTACTAAGCGCGCGTTTTTGAACAAGAACTGTCTGGAGGTTGAAGAAGGTCTTCATGGGCTGGGCCTGATTTGCTATTTCTTTTTACACACTATTTTTACTTTGACACCCCCTAGGCCCATTTGGTTTATTTTTATGATTTTTTGACTTTTGTTTTTTATTCCTGACTTATTTATTTTTCCTCATGATATTAAAAATATAAAAATAATTTTTTAAACCATTTTTGAATTTTTTAGGCATTTATTTGTTTATATTGATATTTGTACATAAATAAATAAATAAACACTTTTTACTTAAAATACTAAAAAATAATGTAAACACATTTTATTTTCATTTTTATTTTGTTTTATCTTCTTAAAATATTTTATATAAAATATACTTTTTTTTATAAATATTAAATATTATTATTTTTGTATATATAATACATATTTAGAAAATAATACAAATATATATATATATATATATATATATATATATATATATATATATATATATATATATATATATATATATATATATATATATATATATATATATATATATATATATATATATATATATATATATATATATATATATTTATTAGAATATTTAGGACAAAAATACATATATTTTTCTTTTATTAATATTTGACCTCAAAAAATACTTTTTTATAAATATACTTCATTTTTATTTTATTTTGTACATAATTATTAAATATTTGTATATATTAAATAATTAATATATTTACTTAATAAAATTAGGGTTTTACCCTAAACATAAAATACTCCAAAAAAATAATTCTTTTTATTTTTGTTTATTTGACATAAAAAATACTCTTTTTTTCATACACATAAAAAACCTTTTTGCATCTTGCATATTTATTTTATTTCTATTTAATTTGTGCAATTAAATATCTTGTAAATAATTCCAAATTGATGTAATAGCTAGGTTTAAATTCCTTGTCAAAATACCCCCATTTGAACATTTGTACCCCCCTTCACGTATTGTGTTGTAATAGCTTAGGAACTTTAATTTTCGCACTTTAATGCTTTCTAATTATACCATGTTAGAATTAGGGTTTGTATGCAAATAAAAAGAACAAAAATAGTTTGACCTAATTTCAAGATAATCAAGCATGAAAATGGACAACACTAATCACACTTGCACCCCTAGGGTATTCCACTTGTTCCCTTCAATAAATGGGCCATATTGCATGTTAGGTCTCTTTGGGCAAAAACAAAACAAACAATCAAATGATCATAATCCCTCGATGACGCTTTCGAAAGTTGCCTAAAAATGATCAAGTCCCTTAAAGGAAAATTGCCCAAAGATACTTGGCACCATTGCAATTATGGTCTAAACGATGACCCGCGCCCGTCCCTTTCACATCCTAACACAAGATTGTCCACCAAATGCAATGGTGGAACAAAATTGTTAAAAAGGTTAAAACATAACAAAAATCTTTGAGAACTTTAAGGTAGATAACTCTTAAGTACTTGTCAACTTGCAAAACAAAAACACTTGCCTATTTTTCAAACTACACTTTCAAAAAAAACTTTCAAAAAACCTTGAAACATCTTTTCAAAAAGACAAACACCTTTTGTAAAACATTCGAGTAAAGAATTGTTACAAGGGTAGCCTAGACAAGGCATCTTTTTCAAAACATTTTCAAAACCACACACAAAGCACCATTTTCAAACAATTGAAAACCAAGGCAAGTTGATCTAAGCAAGTACCTAAGAGCCCATGGATAACCATGGATAGAAAGGGTGCTAATACCTTCCCTTTCTATAATCTACTCCCCGAACCCAAGAAAATATCTCAAAGGTTTTTGCTGTGCTTTTTAAACCTTTCCTTAGGATAAAATAAAAAGTCGGTGGCGACTCTTGCTCAACCGAAACATTTGCGAAAACAAACGCAAAACCACAGTCAGTTCTCCCACCGTATCACAGAACTGGCGACTCTGCTGGGGATAAAATTTTAAAAGTGGAGTAACCTTAGGGCTTAGATCACCCTCTTGCATGATTAATTGTTTGTCTTGATTGCTTTATATCTTGGCTCTCTTGTTTGGGTTTGCAATCCTACATCAGGATTTTGGGAAACATTTCATAGATAGCAATACGTTGTGGAAACTGTGCGGGGTATACCGATACGGTCGAAGCAATAGCTATATTAGTGCGACATATTTGTGAGTACCGGTAACCCTTGAGTTCAATCAAGGAGAGTACGGGGCCGCTGAGTGATGTCACTAAGCACTAATGACCTAGAACCTTACTTGACCATCTTGGCCTTTTATTAGGGGTAGTGAGATGACCGGCTTTGGTGCAGTCCGAAGTTGGTAGATACTCGATACTACACTCATTGAGGGTTGTTTTCTTGGAATATTTTGGTCGCTAGTTAAGTGGCTAAACCGAAACAATGAACAATGAAAATAATCCAGTGATATTGAGATCCTTAGAACCCGGGGGGGACTTGGGATTCGAACCCAGGTCCTGAAGGGAAATCCAACGCTCAGCTTACCACTACGCTATGCTGCTTTGTTTGTTAGAATAATAAGTATCAATAATAATATAAGAAAACAACTCAAATGCTAGAAAAAAAAAGTGCGTAATATTTGAATGGACAAATGGACGGATGACACCTCATCGTCCCTGTCCTCCCATCACTGTAACTTTACCTGCGGATTTCTATCTGCAGCTAAAAACGCAGGTTCGTCCTAAAACTCTCTCCAGGCCATATAAATGGAGTCCACGACCATGGTTAGCCTCGTCTCATCTCTCTGATCACAGCCATAACCACCATAAAGGCCAATTTCACCTGAAACAGAAAGCCCTAAAAACGAACAAAGAAACCTAGCTATGGTGGATCTTGATACTGGTTAGCTAAATGAAATCAAATGATGCCAAAAGCTTGAAAATGTTCTTGTGATCACAAATATGCTATTAGCTTACTCAAATGATGCCAGAATAACTCAGATTGAATTCAAGAACAGGGGTAACTTGCGTGAGACTTACAGTGCGTATGAGGGCCTGAGAATGGTTGGTTTGGATTGGGATAGCTTGTGTGCGTTGCTAGGAATCGATTGGGACAAGTCTCGAGCCCTGAAAACGTCTATAACCTTGATTTTGATCTCCCACTTTTTGTGATTTTTCAAGTTTTTGTTCTGCTTCTACAAGTGATGTCTAACCCTATTTTTCGTGCCTCTAGCTTTCTTATGTATTACTCAGTGCATTAGGTCTCAATTGGCTGTCCAAAATTTCCTTTATTAAGGCTTGGATATTTGATTTGATCTACATTTACAACCTTTCCAAATTTGATCCAAATCACATATTCTTGTGCATAAAGACCTTGATACGAATTTAATTGCCATGCTAGATATAATTGGAACCTGAAATAACCAAAAAATCATGTGTTATAAATGTTTTAGATTTTATGTGATTTTATTTGATTTAAAGTGAATTAATTCAATTAAAAATCAAATTAAATAATAAAAATGTGATATGGACACATGGCTAAAGCTAGAGCACGTGGGCAATAATGCAAACTCAAATCAAGTGAAAAAGAATGGGCCCATTTGGAAAAATTTGAAGTTTTGGGGATAGTTGACTTTTGGCAATTTTGCAAAAAAGTCCAACTTCAAGAATGCATAACTTCTTCAATTTTGAACTTTTGGAGGTATTCTATGACTTTTTAGAAAGCTTGAAATATCCTCTAACCAACCCTTTTGGTCTCATCTCATTTTTATATTTCATGCTCAAGTTAGAAGCTTTGACAAAAAAAGGTGTTTTTGTTGACTTTTCAAAATGACCTATAATGTCCAAATTCATAACTTCTTGTGAGTGCATTTTCCTACAAAACCCTAATTTAGCAACTTTTGAATCTTGATGAATTTTGAGCAATCCTTAATAAATCATGATCAACCTTTGATCAAATGATGAAATATCCTTCAAAATGAGAATGTTGAAAAAAAAACTTGAAGTTTGACTGTATGTAGGTCACAATTGACTTTTGCCCTAGCACCGTCGATTTTTGGACCTTTGAGCAATTGGTTGAGCAAACTTCCTCTGCAGGGCTTGAATTTTGACATGGATGATATTGATACCATATTAGGACATTGGGGAGCACTTGAGGTCATTTGGACTCAAGGATCTTGATGCAACACAAACCCTAATTTGGGATGGACTGCCTTAGGAGATAGCTTGTCTGGTCAATGTTTGAGCAAACTTGAGCAACTTGGAGATTTTTCTTGCAATGTTTTGAGAAATATGGGAGGGCAAAATTTGGGGTACAACATCGGTCGACTGCTTTCTTCTGCGGTGCGCGACCTCCTTGATGGTGGGATCAATGTTCAGGTGATGGCTTGCGACCTTGGGGTCTAAACCGGGCATCTCGGTTGCACTCCAAGCAAAGAGATCAGCATTCTTCCGCATATAAGCTTTGAGTTGCCTTTTATCCAGGCCGGGGAGGTCCGCTTTGATCTTTACTCCCCTGGTGGGGTCTTCTCCGAGGGGAACCGACTCGAAGTTACCGTCCGGGATAGGTCGTGCGTGACTTGAAAGCTCGTTGTGGCCAGCAGAGGAGGTTGACCCTTTATCTTCAACCATAGGCTCCTTCCCTTTCTTCCTTTGCTCGACCCTGTCCTCCACGGAGTAGCGATTGTCGAGGTAAATGGTGTCGACCCTTGGAAGTGGCCTAGATTCCTTGGAGCTAGAGGGCAGCGTGGCTCGAGTGGCTGTTTGAGGTTGGGCGTTGATGGAGTTGAGGCCTTTCGCAGAAGCTTTGAAGCATCTCCTGGCTGCTTGGATGTCCCCGTGAAGAGTGGTGACCAAACCTTCGGTCGTGTAGTATTTCATCTTGAGATAAACGGTGGAGGGAACTGCGATGCGTTCAGAGAGAGTGGGTCTCCCGAAGATGCATTGATAGAGGGACGGGAAATCTACCACCAAGAGTTGAGTCTTGATGGCCCTGGCCATTACCCCCCTCCCAAAGGTGACGATCAACTCGACATACCCCTATGGCTTCGTGTTGGCCCCGTTGAACCCTTGAAGATTAGAGCCCACGTAGGGGGTTAGGTGGATCTCATTCAACTGCAGAGTGTTAAACAGTTGGGTGTACATAATTCAATCGAACTTCCCTGGTTGACCAAAATGCGACGCACGTCGAAATTAGCCATCCGATCTCTCACGAGTAGTGGGATGCTCGAATTCGAGGATCCTCCCGGTAATTCCTCTCTGTATAATGCAAGGGGGTGAGATCCTTCTCGAAACTTGTCGAGCGTGGCGTCCATCTCGGAGTTGGCCTCGATGAGTTGGTCGAATCTTATCTTCATTGATCCAACTGTATGTCTGTTGAACCCTCCGCCGGAGATGACCATGGCTGCAGGGAAGGATTCCCATGGATCATGGGTGGAGAAGTACAGGGGGACGTCCTGCATGTCTAGAAAGTAGAAGTCTTCCAGCCGCGAGATGCTCAAGGCGACCGGAATGGTGTCGAGGTCGGGGGATTTCTTCCCTTCTTCGACATTCTTGTCCCTGGTGCTTCCTCACGGGTGGCCTCCTTCTTCTTATACTGTTTTTGGTGCCCATCTCTGATTAATATTTCGAATGCATCCTTGAGATGGATGCAATCCTCTGTGTTGTGGTTGTGACTTTTATGGAACCTGCATTACTTGCTCTTGTCGATTCCAGGCTTCGACGACATTTGTCGGGGGAAGCACACCCCGACTTGTTTGAACTATGAATTGGCGCATTCAAAAAGAATACGCTCTCTTGAGGTTGTTAGGGGGTGTAGTCGTGAAAACGACCGGCTGACCCCTTGTAGTCTTTAGGATCACGGGACTTGTCCTCCCATTTCTTCTCCCCCCGACGGGATGTCGAGGGCTCGTCATTCTTTGAGGGTCTGGCACTCTCCCTGTGCCTGGATTCCCGGGCGTTGTTAGCTGTCTCCTTCTCCTTGCATTGTATGTATGCCCAGGCCTTCAGGAGAAGGGAATCGAGTGTGGCTGGTGTTTCTATGCCCACAACCTTGGCAAAGTCGCTGCAGGGACGGAGCCCGTGCTCGAGCAGGTATTTTTTCATGTTGTCCATTGTCGGGACCTGGACCGCTTCTTTGTTGAAGCGCTCGATGTACGCTCGCAGAGATTCGTCTCTGCCTTGTATGATTGCCTCGATCAAAGCTTCTGATTTAGGATGTCAGCTGGAGGCAGTGAAATGCCTTGAAAACATTTTCCCGAACTGTTTCCACGAGGTGATAGATTCGTCGAGCAAACTTTTGTACTATGCCATCGCCCCTTTCCTGAGAGTAGTCAGGAAGATCCTGCATTTGATGGCGCCCCTGACCCTCCTGTAGTCGAGGAGCACATTGATATTCTCAATATGCTCGTCAGGACCTGTCGTGTCATCGTAGGTCCCTAGATTGGGCGGCTTTTCTAGGCCGGTGGGGAGTGGAGCTTCAGTGATCTCCTGGGATAGAGGGTCGTGGGGCTCGTCATCCTCACTGTTGAAGGGAGATGGGGAAGGAGAGTGGTAGTTTCTCCCCCGTCGGTCGTCGTGGTCCCGTTGAGGGGAGGGGCTCCTTCTCTTTTGCTTTGGCTCGGGAGAGGGCAGTCGAGCGCGGTCGATCTACCTGTTGTCCTTCCTCTTCTTGAACGAATGGGAATCTTGATCTCGGGCGGGAGGTGTGTGATTGCATTTCTTGAAGAAAGAAACGTCGCGCCTTTCCTTCTTGGGCGATGGACCACGCCTGAGTGGTGATGCACTGGGGGAACTTCATCTTCGGGTCCTTCGGGGAGGAGATCTTGAACGCTTGTTTTACAAGACTCCTATCCTCTGATTTTGTTGAAGGATGAAGGCGTTGGTCTGATTCAGGGCAGCGAGAAGTACTGCCATGGTCGGATCAATGTTGACGGGGATATGGACTGGTTGTAAGATTTCTGGGAGTTCCTCAGCAGGATTCTTGGAACGCCCTTCATCCAAGAGTTGATCGTCACCATGTCGGGCATCAGCAGAATCAGGGGACACAATTTGTCCGTCATGGGGGCTCAGGTTGTCCTCAAGTCGAGGGTGTTGCTGGCCTCCATCGGTCTTGCGAACGGGGGAAAGGATGGTCTTTCCAGACAGGTAGAGATCATTATGGTAGGCCATGATATGAGAGATGGTTCTTGAAAGTAGAGTTGCTTTGATCTTAGGTTCTGAGGGAAGAAAGATGGGGATAGCAGATTCCCACAGACTGCGCCACTGATCTTGCGGTTGACCAGAACCTGGAGAGTGGCCGGAGGATGATCTTCAGTCGGGCAGAGGAGAGAGGGGGTTGTACCTGCAAGGTACTCCAACGATCAAGTAAGAGTGGGAGTAAGGAGATACTAGCAAAATATCAGGTAATGAGTAGTAAAAATGTGATACCTGGCCCTCACAGGTGTGAGAGTTTATATAATGCCCCTGGCGCGTGGCCACTGGTTCCTGATTTCCCGCCTAGATATACGGGTCCAGAAAATCAAGTAATTGCCAGGACTTGGTCAAACCGGGCAGATGTGATCGTAACTAGCTGTTGGTTCTCGGGAGGAGACTGGTTGCGGGCATCTCTCTGGTCGGTCCCTGGTGGTCTGCATGACGCTAGTGTCGGGCAGGCTGAGGAGATGCTCGATGGGCATCTCAGATCGGTGTTGGACCAGAAAGGCAAGAGGGTGATATTGCAAGACAGGTGCGGGCAGTCCAAGTCACAGTCAGTGGGAGGCACCTATGAGATGTCTTATACTGGGCCCAATCAAACTGTCGGGCCAGTCCAGAACAATTCATTAAAAAAAACTCAAGATTCATCAAAAGTCAAAGGTTGCTAAATTAGGGTTTTCTTAAAGAGAAGTCAACTGAACTTTGACCAAGCATAACTTTCACATGCTTCATCAAATTTTTCTCAACCAATGCTCATTTTGAAGGAAATTCAATTCTCTACAACTTTGTCCCTCTAAGAACAAGTCCAAAAAATGCTTCATTTGAGAAATATGGGCCAAAACATTATAGGTCATTTAAAAAGTCAACAAAAAGACACTTTTTGTCAAGGCAACTTACATCAAGATAAAGTCTTCAAATAAAACAATGGTCAACTTAGAGATTTTAGAGGACATCTTGAGCTTTCCAAAAAGTCCAAGATCTTGAGATTTTATATGATAAAAATTGAGAGAGTTATTATTGGTGCAAGTTGGGCAATTTTGAGAAAATGCATGAAACCTAAATTGATCAAACTTGAGTTTTTGGGCTAATGGGCTTATGTTTCAAGGTCCAAACGAGTTTTAAACCTAATAGTGAACCTTTGAATCCATTCATACACCCCTTGAATTTTTATTTTTTTATTTTTTATTTTTATTTATTTAAATTTAAAATTAATTAAATAAGACCAAGGCTTTTCATACAAAGGTCCAAGCCCAATCTTTTTGACCTAATTTAGGCTCTATATATATTCTTCATTCAGACAACAAAGATGGCACGAAAAAACCCTTACAAGATCATCTTCCAAAAACTTCAAAAATTATCAAAATTAGGTCGAATTGAAAACCCTAGTTACAACCTCTTTCCAAATAAGCCAATCATTCAAATCAATTCCAGGAACAGAGTAGGGTAAGAATGGATCAATTTTGAGGATCCAAAGGGCTTGAAATGCATGAACATGCATCATCCATTTTTCCTTCTTGCATGAATTTGTATTTTTGTTTTCTTTGTGTTTTAATGCATACTAACAGTACTAACATATTTCTGAGGTACAACCATGCATGATAGACCTATCACACGAGCCCCATAATGACTGGACAAGGGTTTGTCATGTTTACACCATTTTAGATTATCTTTGTCTTATCTCATCATACAACATGATTTGGCCAAAACTAATGCCTCCATTGAATTTGCAAGGCCCAAATTAGGGAGGTAGGGTACTTTTGAACCACTAACATTCCATGTTTTGTAGGTAGAAGAAAAGGAGTTGCGGGAGAAGACGACCGAAGCTAGGGCTCCGACGCTTCTCTGGCCCAATAATTTTGTTTTATTATATAATTGATTGTTTTCACTTATGTACCGGATGAAATAACCACCTCAGTGGCAAGCACGCACATGATAAGACATTCGTATACCAGGGCGTGGGTTCGATCCTGCCTTTTTGACATTTTCTTTTTCATATTTTCCAATTCTTGCAGGTTCATTATATGTTGTGTTGCTTCCATCCTACCAACACAAGCGTGCGCCTGGCGCAGTGGCAAGCTATGCACTAGAATGGGGGAAATGGTGTGGATTCAACACCCACCCCTGGCATTTTGCATTATTTTTGCTTCTAACTTGTTTTTCTTGATTTATCTAACCCTAATTATTTTGACTCACCTTAATTTATTTTTCACTAAACCATTAAAAATAAAACCTTTTTTAAACCCTAATTAGTTAGGTTTTAGCTTTTTAATTAACTTTTTAATTAACCTTTTTTGATTAAAATTAATTAGATTTTTAGGTTTATTTAATTAATTATCATAAATCATTCTTTTCATAAATCCTCTTATTATATTTTCTTAGATTAAGTGTATAGGACACATTCAATTGTAATAACCTAGATCTCATTTTCCACATTTTTATTATTATGTACCTATATCCCGGGATGTAATAGCTTAGGATTTATTTTCTGCACCTATATTATGTATCTACCTCAAAATCGTGTAATAGGTTTAGGTTTATTTTTCTGCCTTTATCTGCTGCTACTATATTTACTGCATTGTTGCTCAGTAATTAGAGTTTGCATGAAAAGATAAAACCAATGTTAGAAAACCCTAAATTCAAGGATAAATAACTGAATTGAACATATTTGCACACTTGTACCTCTAGGGTAACCTCTCTTTATTGCCTTCGGAACAAAACGGTCATGTCCCTCGAAAGTAGGGATGCTTTAGCAAAGACCCTCGAGTAAAAGATCATAGCCCATCAATGACCCTTCAACATTGTCTTACGAAAAAGGATCTAGTCCCTTACAAAATTGCTAAAGCATCCTTACAAGTTGCCTTCAATAACCGTATGATGACCCTTCGCCTGTGCCTTCACATCTAACGGATAGAGCTTCCTACTAACTAATGGTACATATAGCACTATCCCTAAAGGAAAAGGAAAAGAATAAGAACGACCTTGAGTGGGTAGAATACTATTAATCGCTTGCTCACAAAAACAAAACCTTTCTTACATTACACTTTTTTCAAAATATTTTCAAACGCTTTGTATACATCTTGAGGACCGATACAAGAGTTATTAAAAAGTTCGCCTTACATTAGCAAACTATCAAAACATTTTCAAACACACAAAAAAAGCATATTTTCAAAGTAAGTTAAGCGATTAAGAGCCCGTAGATAACTACAGATGAAAAGGGTGCTAACACCTTCCCTTTTCATAACCTACCCCTGAACTCAAAATCTTTAAAAGGTCTTTCCTATTCTTTTCACCTTTTCTAAATGTTAGATAAAAGAAAATTTGGTGGCGACTCTTGCTAACCGCAACATTTGTGATAAAATACTAAACAAGTCAGTTCTCCCACCGTATTACAGTAAGCATATAAAAATAAATACACAATCGAGATATGGAAACAAAATAATTTTATTTAAATAACAATAGTCCTCAAAAGGGAATATAATTCAGATATTGAAAAATATTCGATCCAAAACACCAAACATCAATTACTGGAAGAAATAACAAAGGGAAAAAGTCTTCTAAGAGCGCTTGCGGAAATCTTCCTTGAAGTCGTCAACCATCTTCCTATAGAGCTTGAGGAATTCTTCAATATCTTTCAGGAGAGGGACCATCACACTTTCTGCATCTTTCAAACTTCTAGGGATGTCACCAATGAAATTTTTGGATAGGAATGCGAGCCTTGCATGCTTGTCTTTGTAGAACCGATATTCCTTATAGAGGTCCAAAACTATCTTATGATTATCCTTTCCGGATTTGGCGATCTTTGCATACTGCCCTTCCCAATATAATTTTTCATCCCTCATCTCCGTATAGAGTCTCCTCTGTATGAGGAAATTCTTTCGGAGGTCTTCTAACTCATGATAGACTTGCTCATATTTTTCTATCCTTTGAGAGAGAAGATTCTCTACTTCCATCTTTCTAAGGCGTTCTCTTACCTTTGATTGTTGACTTTCTTAGAGACTGGTAGTAAGGAACTAGAGTTGATCTTCAGAATCTAGAGCTCATTGTGCTAAACCTTGGATTTGAGCTCTTAGATTTGCTTTCATCTCCTTTTTTGTCTTGTAAGAATTTTTCGTACCACCTATTCAATCTTCCAATTTCCCTCGTAGCATTATCTAGCCTTTGGTTGTGAGAATCCAAGTTGAATGTAGCACTCAATAGTCCTTCAGTTGAATGCTTCCGCTTTAGGCTCTCATTTTCAAATGTTTCACGGTCTTTCTGAATTTGTTGGTCTTTTGACTCAAGATCTTGTTGCATTTGTCTTTTCTCTTTAGCAAGGTTATGAAGGCTAAGCTCCAATTCCTATTTCTCCTTTTAAACTTGATCCAAGGATTTCTTCAAATTGGCTATCTCTTTTAAGGACATAGGAAGAGGATATGGGACATCTGGCTTGTACGCAAGATTAATTTCGAATGGTAGCTTAACAAATTGAACCCTATCCAAAACCCATTGAGTGTAGGGTTCTCTTGACACAACATTTTTCCTTTCAGACTTTACTTTGTTGACCCTATCCCAAGCTTGGACGATCTTGTTGAGAAACTCACGGTCATTTTTTCCCATGTCGTGAACAATCAATTATTAAAGTTGTTCATTAGAGGGTTTATCCTCCAAAGGGTAACCAAGTTGTCACAAATCCAAATAGGGTTATAATTTTTATAACCACGTGACCCAATCAACGAAACATTCACAAAATCTCCGCAACTATAAATGATATCTCTGATGTTTAGCTTCCTGGCGTACCGCAACACAGAATCAATAGTAAGAGACCTTAATTTTTGAGGCCACTCAAATCGTGTCAAAGTTTTGATCATGTAGTCTTCCTTATAAATATGAGACATAAACCAAGAATATAAGAGCGGGATACAATAGTTCAACGTACCCCTCTCCTTTCCACAATGAGTGTGATAAGCATAGTAAACATCGACAAGTAGAGTAGGAGTTGGGTTCGCATTTAAAGCTCTCGCGCCCCAAAATACACTAATAGTTGCAGGGTCAATATAGTCCAAAGTACGCGGAAATATAATTACACCAAAGACAAGTAGCCCCAAACAATCAACACAAGACTCACATTCTTTCTCATTGGCAAAAGAAAGGGTTTTAGCTTCCAAATATTGCTTTTTAATCCCTTGTACATCACCATCTCTTTTGTAATTAGGTGACAAATCAGAAAAGGGTATCCCTAAACCTCTTTCTAAATCTTTAACATCAATAGTATGTCTAATTCCCACATAAACTTTTTCTTTAGAAAAATTCAAGACCTATCGAATTCTTCCAAAGTCGGCGCTAGTTAAAAATTTTGAAAGGTGAAACACCTTAACAGAGGATCGTAGAACTGAACCAAGGCAGAGATAACACCCAATTGTACATCCACTTTTTTCAAGTCAAGGGTATCCCAATAACAGCGAACAAACATCTTCATAGCTCTTTCAGACAAATTCCCCTTGATGATTTTTATCTACGTTATATCTGACTTGACGGTGTTAAAACGGACAAGTTGTTTCCCTTTGGCATCCATTTTTAGGATACTCACCAAAAACCTTTGATTAATTTTTTTAATCCAATGAGTAAGACAACAAAAAATGCAAAATAATGAATATTTGAAATGCAATATATATGAATGCATGATGATGCAACATAGTAACAAGATTTATGAAAAGTATCCTTAGTTGGTAGGTTCCTAGTTTCGGTCTACGGATATTCTACCCTCCCCAAAAGGTGGCTTCCTTAAGGGTGTCATGGATTACACTAGAGGGAAAGGCACAAGGGCCTCCCTTAAGCAGAGCCTCTTTATAGACCAAAACTTTCGTCTCTAAGATCGTAAAAGGTCTCACCATGAGATTTTGATTTAGGGTTATACAAAAAGTCATAGGTTTCATTCCAAAGTTCTATACCCCAAGAGGATACCTCTTGAGATATGTTCCTTTTTTGGAATTCCACCGACTCTAGGCGAAGTCATCATAAAAAATCAAAGGGATAATATATCCCCTTGACCAATAGACGAACCTTCTTTTTAAGGTTTTTGAAAATATTTTTTTTTGAAATAAAATCCCGCCACAATATAATAATAATATAATGAAAATAACAATACATAAATAGAGTTAACTAAATAACCTAATAAAATATTATTTATTTATGTATTGGCCACGTGTTGCTCGCAGATGGAGTATTTGTTGAGTTGCGTGAATTTTAATATCTTTATAGAATATTAATTAATTTACTTTATAAAAGAGATTTGAATTAATGTGAATTAGAAAATAGAGTTAACTAAATAACCTAATAAAATATATTTTAGTTTTATATATATATATATATATATATATATATATATATATATATATATATATATATATATATATATATATATATATATATATATATATATATATATATATATATATATATATATATATATATATATATATATATATATATATATATATATATATATATATATATATATATATATATATATATATATATATATATATATATATATATATATATATATATATATATATATATTTTGGTGTTTTCTATTGTTTTTTGAATTCTTGATAATAAACAAATTATATAAATAATTTATAATAAATAAATTAAACTAAAACTAGAGCGGGTATTACTAGTAAATAAAAAGCTATATAAGGGTATGTGCAAAGAATCAAGATAAAGCCAAATATAAAAACTAATTCATTCAAGGGATTAAATAACAAACTAAAAAAATTAAAAGAAAAATATAATGTGAGAAAGCGAGGAGCGCTACTTGGCCTCTTGTTTCACTGTTTAGAAACATACATATGAATCTTAACTTTTTCAAAGGTTTAAAGGCGAGCCAATTGCGTCATGACATTTGGAATCTTTATTTTATAATAAAAATTAAACAAAAGGTGAGAAATCAATAAAATCAATCACCTATTAAACAAAAGGGGCCAAGAGAACGACGCATAAGCTTTCATTTCTATTCTTCCCCCATTTTTCTCTTCTTCTACTTCAAATCAAAAGAGAGACAACATATGCAAACCAATAAAAAAGAAAAAGCCATGAAATAAAAAAAAAGAACTAATATGATGATGGCGCAAGAGAGGTAGATATCAGCGTCGTGACTGTAGATCGCGGCGGTTCCCGGCCGATTGATGGAATCCACGACGGGGTCTATAGCAACATTGATCGGAAGTGACCGATGGTGGTAGTTCGGCTAGGATCGGAGGAGATTTCATCGATTTTGATTTGCTCCAATCTTCATCTTTTCGTGGAGAGAGCAGGGTTAGAATATTGGCCTCTCAATTGTTAGAAAAAATTTAGGTGTTTTGTTCAGAACCTTACAATAATTGTTGATAAGATTGTTGATCTCCCAAAGGATTGATGGAGACTTCAGGATTTCTTTGTTGTTATTCTTCGATATGAAGAACAACTTTTAAGAGAACTCTAGAGACTTGTGGATGAAAAATAGTGTGAAAGAGAGACCTATTTATAGTGATAATTATGTCAACAAATTAGGAAATAAAGTTAATTGAGAAATCAAAATTTTCTTGGTCACCAAGCTAACCAATCATAAAATGAGTATGACACAAATTGACATTGATTGACCAATAAAAAACAATTAAACATAAAAGAAAATATTTTTGGTATTTATTATGTTTTTTGCACTCAATTTTGGTAAAAAGTACATAAAATCAAATACTTTTTTTTAAATGCATTAATTAAAAGTACAGAAAATAATATTTAAATAATAAAAAATTGTTTTTTTGTGAATTTTTTGAATATAAATGAAAATAAAATTAGTAACATATAGACAGAAAAATATTCAAAGTGCACCAAGTGAGATTTAAATCCATGACCTTATGTTTGCAAGCTTTATTCTTTATCAATTGTGCTATATTGTTTATTTGAAATAAAAACTCAATTGAAAGTATATGAAGATGAGCAAGTATTTGTTATTTTAAAAAATACAAATAAATTATTATGTATATTTTTAAATAAACAAAATAATTTAAAAATGAATATTTATAAAAACCAAAGAATGTTAGTGTAAACGAACCGAAAGAATTTTAAAATCTAATTTTGAAAATAATTTTGACTGTAGCATCGAGGTGGACAAATTTGGGGTATGACAACGCACTCCAATAACTTCCTCCCTTTTTGTCCTCCATCTCCCCTTGGCTTGCCCAGCGACGACCAAGTGAGTTATCATCGCCCGACGATCCTACGCAATCAGGGTTTTCCTATTACGATTTTCTACATAAACCAGTCTCAATTCCTTTGCGATTTCACACCAAAACAAACCCAAAACTCATCTAAATCATTGTGGTTTCACAACATCATAATAATACAACATTGAAAGCATCACATACATCATTACTTAGCATTATAACATCAAAATATCACCAATTTCATCATATTCATCATGTTATCAGTCCATCCCAAAAACACCAAAACACCTACATACATCTAAACCATATATCAAATTTAATGACAGATCACCCCTTTTATCTTAGATTTCCAGAGAATTGCAATCTTCCTTGGCGTTCTACCGAAATCCTTCACTGTTCTTCGTGCCCTAACTTTCTCTTCACAGTGCCAGTCCTTCCAATATTTTCACGGTCTTACTAATGAAATAATCTTCTCCTATTATCCGTTTAACCTTAGGACCCCTAATATTTATCCAACTTGTCCTCACTTAGCCTTTCACCAATTACCATCTTGCCCCTAGCTTCTCTACATCAATTATTTCTTTTTATTTAAATAATAATAATTCTAATAATTATTATTACTAGATAATTATCTAATTATTAAAATACTCTATATTCATCAATCTTCCAATAATCCACAATGTAACTACATAGCATATATCATACTCAACAAAACATCACATATTCATCAATAATTCACGAATATTTCTAATAACTCATTTAAATAATTAATTCTAAAAGTTGGGGTGTTACATAACACCCCGATCTTTATTGAATTTATTTTTATAAATTAATCATGTGATGTTGTTCATTTACATGCGTTGATGAGTCTTTTTATGTGTTGTGATACCTTGTTGAAATGTATTTACCTTAGAAAATATAGAAAATAAGGTATTGGAGGTGTATGATCAAAAGTGAAGAGGCATAAGGGTGAAGGGAGAGTATTATTGAAATATTATTATTAGAATATTAGAATAATAATTATATTAGTAATACTTATTTTTCTTTTTAGGGTTAATAACCATTTAGAATAATGATGTGGCGTTATTGTGTTGTCTTTTTTATTTTTATTATTACGTGAAAATGCCATCTGGACTTTTATTTCTTTTTTCTTTTACTTATTTATTTATTTAACGTGGCTTCTTTTTTTCTTAAGTTATTTGAATACTAGTAAAAAATTCGTGTTGTCGCACGTGTCTCGTCTGGATTCATATCACATGATCATTTATAAAGTTTGAATTCATTCTTCAATTGGTTAAGATTGACATATTTATAAATATGTGTTAATAATATGCATCGACTTTTAAGCATTGATTCGTACTTACAATAAATAGTACAGTCGATTCTCTAACTTCAATTATATAAAATAGCAGCAAGAGAAATATTTAAAAGAGGAACATTAAAATGAACAATCTACAGCTGGTATCTCATAGATACGTTTATATCTATCCATGAATTCGAATGAGTTAACAAAATTCAGTTGAATACATATGAGTTAATTTTAAAACTGCAGATTTGAATAAAATCATTTTTCCAATTCAAATAACATTACTTTTAGATATTAGTCAAATTTTTCAAACCTAAAATTTATAACAGTTTTCCGTCAAATACCATTTTTAAATCTTTTTTATTATATCATATTTATAATTTATACAAACCTACAATATATGACAACTCCCCGTTAAACTTTAGTTCTAAATAAATATCTACACTCCATGGTATCTTGAAATTTCAGTTTTAAATGAATATTTTCTCTATCTTTTTGTCTAGGAGAATTTCATATTAGAAGTTTAACTCTACAAAATTTTTAAAATTTGGTAAATTTAAAAAAATTTAAAATTTTTAAATTATTTGATATTTCATTGAATAATTTTAAATAAAAATATATTAAAATTTTTTAAAAATGTAACTAATAATAATAATTTTAAATTTATATAAAATTTAGTATGCTTGTGTTGGCTCTTAAATTCGACACCCTTGTTTCATTAATGTCAGCCATTAAAGCTGAAGATTGTTTTCGACCAGCTAGGTCCGTCGAAGCGCCCATCGAAAGATGGCAATGTACTTAGAAGATTTCTTCCAAGGGAGGAGTTGGTTGCCTTCGACGTCGAAGGTGTTTCTCGTCGAAGATGCTTCTCGACGAAGGTGTTCGATGGTTCAGAATGGAGCGGTTTGAAATTCAAGCATTTGGAGGGAAAACGGTTTCCAGCAGTTACCAAGTGCAACGTGCAAAGATCTGGAGCGTCGAACGTTGAGAACGTGCCAAGTGGGATCATTTCGAAGCAGTGTAACTGCCCGACGGTTACTTGGGATGTTTTAGTATAAATAGTAGTAGTTCACGCAGATTCTCGGGTGTGTTCACAATAATATACAAAGTCACTCATATAGATTCGAGTACCCAGCGTGTGAGAAAGAATTGTTGAGAAATGTATGTGTGAAACACCAACTTTAGTAATCAAAGTCATTTACTTTTCCAGAAATTTACTTGCTTTCTTCTTTACTTTCCTGTCGAAATCCTTTACTTTAAGCCTTCATTTATTTTACCAAGCCTACTTCTTCATGCAATTTACTTAAAGCCTCTTTACTTTATTGTCATTTAACCATTATCCAATTTATTCAAAACCTCAAAATCAACCTATGTCCTAGGATCAATCTGATCGATCCTGCGAGTAACCAAATAAGTAACCATTTGGAGGATCAGCGGTTGTTTACCAATAACCACGGTAAAAAAATTGGCACACCTGGTGGGACTGTGTGTTGATTGTTGAAAATAATCTCATCTTTTCGAGGAGCGTTGTATGTTATTGAGAAGTGGTAGAATATACACTAACGATAACAATACTTCCAGAAGAAGGGAAGAGATGGCGAATCCGCCAAACAATAACGAAATCCCACAAACGAATGTGGGAGCAACGGTTATCTCGACCGTAAGTGAAGCGACAACTGCTGGTTCGACACCAGCAGTAACGGTCACAGCAACGGGGCCATTACCTCCGTTCACAGGCCCCAGAGCGCCTTTGGGAACTCCCCCACCAAGGGGAAATTTAGGCACAAGGCCTTTTGTTCCCCCAGGATTTATGACAGGCGGTCATAATCGAGAACCACTCTATGGCATGCCAACTTCTGACTTGGCTAGCCTGACGAAGGCTGCGTCCACTTTTTCAGACCCTTTAGTGAGTGCCTCTTCGCCACTCCAAGGTTCTGGAGTAGGTATGGCGAATAGAAATAGGACCCAACTCTTAGGAGGAACGTCCCAAGTAGCCCATGGCCTTACAAATGCCTCGACAACAGTCTTGAGGCAACAAATGGACGAAAGCAACCATGATATGGTGCAAATGCTGGCACAAACTTTAAGTACAGTGCTGAACCCTCTAATACAAAACACTACTCAATCGAATCAGTAGATGACAGCGCAAATGACGCGTTTGGCTGATTTCTTTGGAGTACCCCAACCTATTCGACAGCCCCAAAGGGCGCAAATAAGGGGAAACCAGGGTATATTTTTAGAGGAAGAAACCACCATTAACCAGGTTCAACAGCCTGTCGAAGAAAACCTTAGGGCACGATTGGAGCAACCTGTCGAGGAACCTAGGGTAATAACCCCAGAGATAAGGTTAGTTAACAGAAACCAAAATGCTGACGAAGTAGTTCAGCATATCCAATACCAAAACATGGGTTTGGAAAATAATCTGGCAACCATGATCGAAAGGATCATGACTCAAAATGGGATGAACATGGGCTTTCGAAGGCCCAACTTTACGTCCCCATTGTCAGAATACGTGTTACAAACAGACTTACCTCCTAGATGCAAAGTCCCCAAATTCACTAAGTTCTCTGGGGACACGACAGAATCTACTGTCGAGCATGTGGCGAGATACTTGATCGAAGCAGGTGACATTTCGAATAACGAAAACCTAAGGATTAAGTACTTCCCAAGTTCTTTAACAAAGAACGCTTTCACTTGGTTTACAACTCTCCCCCCCCCAATTCGATCCATCATTGGACCCAGTTGGAAAGATTGTTCCATGAACAATTCTACATGGGGCAAACCAAGATAAGCCTGAAAGAACTGGCCAGTGTAAAGAGACGTTTCACTGAACCTATAGACGAATATCTGAATAGGTTTAGGTTGCTTAAAGCTAGATGTTTTACACAAGTGCCGGAACATGAGTTAGTCGAAATAGCCGCAGGCGGTTTAGATTATTCCATTAGGAAGAAGCTAGACACCCAATACCTGAGAGACATGGCCCAACTGGCTGATAGAGTTCGACAGGTAGAACGCCTCAAAGCTGAAAAAGCAAAGGCAACGAAAACTTACAAGAGAGAGGATAGCGTATGTTGAGATGGATGACGAAGATCCAGAATCCTTCGACGATACTATAACTGTCGAAGAAGGAGAAGTCGATTTAGCAGAACTAAAACAAGGGCCACCATACTCTTGCAAACTGTTAGTCCCCTCAAGTGGGAAAAATCCCATTGGTACAGAAAGGACCAACGATAGGTTCCCCAAAAAGACTTATAGTTTTGACATCACAAAATGTGATGAGATCTTTGACTTGCTTGTAAAAGATGGCCAAATGATAGTACCCCCAGGAGTAAAAGTGCCTCCTCTTGATCAAAGAAAGAAGAGAGGTTTTTGCAAATATCATAATTTTTTGGGCCATAAAACTTCTCAATGTTTTCTTTTCAGGAATCTTGTGCAAGACGCTATCGAAGAAGGGAGGTTGAAGTTTGCTGACAAAACCCCCATGGCTGTCGACTCAAATCCATTGCAGGCTGAAGCCCACTATGCTGAGCCTTCTGAGGTGAACGTGATCGAGGCATCCAGGAGCCAGTCGAAGAGGCCAGGAATCACAATGGTCGAAGTCTCAAAGGACCATATCAATATGCCAAGCTTTGGCAGTTTTTCTGGGAATCTATCCAGAAAGACAATAGAAGCAGTTCAGAAAGCGGTCGAAGACCCAAAGCTGGAGACCGTTAAAGCACAAAAAACTGGACCAAAACCCAGTTCTCACTTGGCCACAGTTCAAGGCCAGACGGAGAATTTGGAGACCCAAATGAAGCAGTTAAACCTTGCCAGCAAAGACACAATGAATATCAACATGGTCGAACTCTCTGACCCAAAAGCATCAGAAGAGGCCATGAGGCAAGAACAAGCTAATAAGACTGCTTTCCCTCGGGAAAATGAAAATCTGGCAGATTTTCTCCAAAGATGCCAGAAAAAGAAGTCAGAGGTGATGCTGTGTCCAAGATGCAGTTCGATCTTTGATAAAAAAGCTGCTGAGCACATTCAAGGCGTAAGAGCAGCAAATAAGAGAAAGGAAAATGTTGATCTTCGACATGACCCTAGAAGAGCCTCCCAAAGAGGTTCAAACCAAGAAAAGAGGCCATTGACTTTCAGGCCTCCAACAAATGTGCCGGTAGATACCTGGTACAAAACCTCTGGTCGAAAAAGGCCAAGTGAGGAGAGATGGCACTCTTTCGACGTGCCAAGGGGTTCATCTTTAACACAAAAGAAAGAGCCTCAAGTTGCTGCACCTAAAGTTGCACAAGTGTCAAGCACCTACAAAGGGAAAAATCCCATGTCTCGATCTCAATGGAGGAGATACCAAAGGAGACGAAAAGCTGAGAGAGAGGCTGCCAACGAACCAAAGGCAAAAACCAGTTCAAATGTTCCTCTAAGGAAGCAAAGGAAACCTCATGAAAGAGAGCCAGTAACCAACAGGCTAGTTTGGCCTAACCAAGGTGAAGTCGAAGACGAAGACGGTTCTGAGTCTGATGATACTTTGGACATAATGGTGAATATAGTCTCAGTGCTGCCCAGAGAATTCAACTGACAGGTGGAGGTCGAAGCAAGTGACTGGGAAGTGGAGCAAGAAATGGCCAAACATAGGCCAGTGTGCTATTTCGTCATAGACAATGGCACTACTGAGGAACAAAATGGGTTCTTCGAGCCACCTACAGAGGCGATGAAAAATCACCTCAAGCCTTTATTTATAAGGGCTAAACTCGAAGAAACTACAGTGAATAAAATTTTGGTGGATTGTGGGGCAACCATCAACATTATTCCTCACTCTATGCTAAGGAAAATTGGCAAGAGGGATGAGGACATTAAGCCTCACAACATGGTCCTGTCGAACTATGAGGGCGGCATAGGGACCACTATGGGAGTGATCCAGCTAGATATCAAAGTAGGGTCTATCCTTCGACCAACAATGTTTATGGTCATATCGGCCAAACCTAACTACAATCTTTTGTTGGGCCGTGAATGGATTCATGGTGTTGGTGTTGTGCCATCGTCGATGCACCAGAGGCTGCTGCTATGGCGTCCAGATGGGATGGTCGAAAACATAGAGGCAGATCAAAGCTATTACCTGGGCGAAGTGAATCACCTGGGGCTGGCAGATTTCGACAAGAACTTGGCTCACATAGGGCCATGTCCAACACCTGACTTCGACATGGCACCAGCGCCAAATACTTTTTGTTCCCTATACCTGCATCCTGAGCATGGTTTCCAATGGGACAGAGAAGACTTGTCCCACATAGACTTCAGTGCTTTAACTGATATCCAACCAACTGGTTGGGGAAGTGAATTCAGTGATAATGACTGAGTCACAATCTTTGAAGCGAATTTCGGCTTACGTAGCCGAAACAAAGATGATAACGGCTCTCGAAGCCGAAGTGAAGTACATGGCCACACAGGCCAATGATCAACAGTTATCTGCTGCAGGTCCAGGAAAAGATTTCGATCCAGAACCCCCTGATATCATGCTAGAAGAAATGCAGGAACAGAGGCTCGACGCCATCTATGACGATGAGCCTCTGGGCTTCGAAAAGGACCCCTTGGCGAACAACATTAAAATGTTAGCGCAAGATCCTTTAGAAGAAATCAACTTAGGCGAAGGGTCAGAGAGAAGGCCAACTTACATCAGTGCCAAAATTGACCCAGAACTTAGGTTGGAAGTAGTCCAATTGTTGAAAGAGGTCAAGGACTGTTTTGCATGGGATTACGACGAAATGCCTGGTCTCGACAGAGGGTTGGTAGAACTTCAGTTGCCAATCAAACCTGGGAAGAGGCCAATTAAGCAAAGTCCAAGACGCTTCGCCCCAGAAATACTGTCGAAGATCAAAACGGAAGTCGAAAGACTTCTGAAATGCAAATTCATACGCGTTACAAGGTATGTCGAATGGATTGCAAACATTGTGCCAGTGATTAAGAAAAATGGTACATTAAGGGTGTGCATAGATTTCAGAGATTTGAATGCTGCTACGCCCAAAGATGAATATCCTATGCCTGTGGCGGAAATGCTAGTCGATTCTGCCACTGGCTATGAATACCTGAGTATGCTCGATGGTTATTCAGGATATAATCAAATATTCATTGCTGAAGAGGATGTGTCGAAAACAGCTTTTCGGTGCCCTGGGGCCCTAGGCACTTACGAATGGGTAGTGATGCCTTTTGGCCTAAAGAACGCTGGGGCAACATACCAGCGAGCAATGAATTCTATCTTCCATGATTTTATTAACACTTTTATGCAAGTATATATTGATGATATTGTTATAAAATCTGTTTCCAGGAAGAATCATATTGACCACCTTCGACAATCGTTCAAAAGAATGAGGGAACATGGTCTGAAGATGAACCCTTTGAAGTGTGCATTCTGTGTGAAAGCTGGAGATTTCTTGGGCTTCGTTGTCCACAAGAAAGGAATCGAAATCAACCAGAACAAGACGAAGGCAATTCTGGAAGCGAAAGCGCCATCGAATAAGAAGGAACTGCAATCTCTGTTAGGCAAGATAAATTTCTTAAGGAGATTTATATCTAACCTAAGTGGGAAAGCTCAGGCCTTTTCACCCTTACTTCGACTGAATAAAGAAGGGTTCGAATGGGGGCAAGAGCAACAAGAAGCCTTCGACAAAATCAAAGGGTACCTCACTAAGCCACCTATTTTGGTGCCTCCTTGTAGCAATAGGAGTATGAGATTGTACATAGCTGCATCCGACAAAACTTTGGGAAGCATGTTAGCCCAAGAAGATGAGAATGGAGTCGAAAGACCCATTTACTATCTTAGTAGAGTTTTGAACGATGCAGAAACTAGATATAGTGAAGTTGAAAAATTGTGTCTATGTCTGTATTTCTCTTGTACAAAACTCAAGCAATATATTAAACTAGTTGATGTGTATGTTTCGTCTCATTTTGATGTTTTCAAATATATGTTGTCGAAACCTATCTTGCACAGTCGAATTGGCAAGTGGGCATTAGCATTAACTGAATACTCCTTAACCTTTATGCCTCTTAAGGCAGTGAAAGGACAAGTGGTTGCAGAATTTATAGTCGACCACTCAATTCAAGTTGAGGATATTAATTATGTGGAGATAGAACCTTGGAAATTCTACTTCGATGGTTCCAGCCATAAAGATGGAACAGGAGTAGGAGTCTTGATCATTTCTCCAGAAAAAATTCCAACAACATTCAAGTACAAGATATCAGGTTCTTGTTCGAACAATGAGGCTGAGTACGAAGCTCTAATTATTGGCCTTGAAATATTGTTGGAATTGGGGGCAACTCGAGTCGAAATAATGGGAGACTCAGAGTTAGTCATTAAGCAAGTCACAAAGGAATATAAGTGTATAAGAGAAAATCTCATTATGTACTTTGTGATAGCAAATCGTTTATTGAAAAAATTTGAAATGGTCAATATTCGACACATACCCAGGTTGGAAAATCAAATAGCCAACGACTTGGCACAAATTGCATCTGGGTACAAGATTTCAAAAACGAGATTACAAAGAGCAATCGAAGTTCGAGAAAAGATAAAAGCAACTTGTCTATCGCCAACAGACTTGGAATCGACAAGACTAGGATATGTTGATCAAAGTAACTTCGAAATTTCGTTCATAGATAATTTGTCAGAGCAAGATTGGAGGAAGCCCATTGTGGATTATCTTCAAAATCCAGGAGCTTCGACAGAACGAAAAACAAAGTACAGGGCGTTGAGTTATGTACTCATGGGTAATGAGTTGTACAAGAAGACGCCTGAAGGGGTATTGTTGAAATGCTTAAGTGAAACTGAGGCATACATAGCCCTTTCGACTACGCACGTTGGGGCATGCGGGGCTCACCAAGTAGGCCATAAGATGAAATGGTTGTTGTTTCGACAAGGACTATACTGGCCCACTATGCTGAAAGATTGTGTTGAGTTCGCCAAAGGTTGCCAAGAATGTCAAGTCCATACAGGCATCCAACATGTACCAGCAAGCGAACTTCACTCGATAGTGAAGCCTTGGCCCTTTAGAGGATGGGCGTTGGACCTCATTGGTGAGATTCGACCAGCATCATCAAAGAGTCAGAAGTATATACTGGTAGGCATTGATTATTTTACTAAGTGGATCGAAGCTATCCCTTTAGTCAATGTAGACCAAGAAAATGTCATTGAATTTATTCAAAAGAACATTATCTTTAGGTATGGAATCCCTGAGACTATAACAACTGATCAAGGATCCGTTTTCACTGGTCGAAAGATGCAGGAATTCGCTCAGGAAACAGGTTTCAAACTCCTAACATCAACGCCTTATTATGCACAGGCAAATGGTCAAGTCGAAGCAGCGAACAAAGTAGTGATTGGCTTGATAAAAAAGCATGTTGGGAAGAAACCAAAAAATTGGTATAAGACGTTAGACCAGATTTTGTGGGCTTGTCGAACGTCCCCAAAAGAAGCCATAGGTACAACACCATATAGGCTAACTTTTGGCCATGAGGCAGTGTTGCCAGCAGAAATTTGTCTTCAATCTGCAAGGGTTCAGAGACATTATGACATTCCCTCTGAAATTTATTGGAATATGATGTTAGACGAACTAGTGGATTTAGACTAAGAGAGATTGCGCGCTCTTGACCTACTCAGGCTTCAGAAGAAAAGAGTAGAGGACTCTTATAATAAAAAGGTGAAACCTAAGGTATTTTCTCCTGAAGAACTAGTTTGGAAGGTGATTCTTCCCATGGATCGAAGGGATCGAAGCATGGGAAAATGGTCACCCAAATGGGAAGGACCATTCAGAGTTATCCAGACTTTTTCTGGTGGAGCCTATGAAGTCGAAGAGCTAGGTGAAGATAAAAGGCTCTTGAGAGTAAATGGTAAATATTTGAAAAAATACAAACCTACACTCCAAGAGATAAAAATAAAATAACAAAGTAATGACTAATTAACCATAAAAAAGCCAAAATGGAAAATTTTTATAATTTAGCCAAGATGGAAATGTTGTCGAATACATATTACAAAATATGGTTAAAAAGCTGAATCAATTAGAAGGGAATGGAGTCCTTGAGTCGAAGGTATTTTGTCTGCTGCAGCTCTAATCTTTTGTTGCACCAGGCATTCGCCTGCACAAGCTTGGCAATCTGATCGTCGAAGCCTTGAGCTTTCTCAGCAAATTCTAGGCCGTGTGTGATTTCAGTTTGGCTTTCGGTGTCTGGGACGGTCGAGAGAAGTTCCTCCTTGCGTTTAGTATTGGCATTTATCTTAGCCTCTATTTCTTCGATTTGCGCCCTGAAGGAAGCATTCTCTCGATCGATGGCATCAACTTCTTCTTGTTTGGATGCTTTTTGCTTTGACAACTCCGCAATTCGAGAAGTTGTCTCCGATACAGCAGTCCATGCAGAAGAGCTTTTGCCATATAACACTTCAAGCTGGCTATTAAAGCCTCTTTGTCGCCGATAATCTGCTGAGACTTGATCAATAATGGAGTGTAACTCCATGATGAAGCCTGAAACTTCTGGAGGCACAACTAACAAGTCTATGGCATTCAAGACATCCCTCAAGTATGATGGAGCAGTAGGGTCCCCCTCCAAAGCTTTCATCAAGTCCTTCTTGAAAAACTGAGCCTTAACCTTCGTCAAAGCCTCATCGAGAGGAGAAGTTTCAGTGGACTTCCCCGACAGAGTCGGAACCTCCTGACTAGCGTCAGACGAACTTTTGCTCTCGATGATGGCGTTCAGATAGCCAACAGGATCTGTTTGCTTCAAGAGTTCTAAGTCCTCTTTCGACCTGTGCTTTGTTGAGGTAACAGCCTTTGCAACAGCATTGTCTTGGGTTTGAGGCTGTTGAGTGACATTTGCCTCGACTTGTTTCTCTTCGACTCGGACTGTGGCAGTACCAGCGTCTCTTTGGTTCCCTTCGCCAGAGTCATCTTAGTTCTCTTCGCCAGCGGCACCTTGATCTTCTTCGCCAGCGTTGCCCTGGGTCCCTTCGTCACGATTCTCTTCCGACAGATCCACCACCTGAATCTCTTTGGGCTGTTGCTTTTCTGTTTGTGGATCTTCTGCTGGTTTTTCTGCTATCTCAGCATTGGCCTCATTTGTTTCAGTGTGGGCCTCATCGTTCGCCGAGTCTTTTTCTTGTGGCCTGCTGAGTTCAGCAGACTCCAATGTTTCAGAAGTCCTTGGCGGTGAGCTTTCAGTAGTGTCCTGAAAAGAGAAGAAGAATCTTCTAAATTCGAAAGAGACATAGTCGAATGTTATTGACACCTGAGTAACGAAGAGATCTAAGAGATTACCTGTAAATTAGCTTCAGCCCCAGGGCTGGAATTGTCGCTTTCGACAGGCTTATTGAGAAGAACGTTTAATTCCTCCTCCGTTAGCTCCTCAATGATTACTGGAGGTGGCCTGGGCTTTCTCCCAGCGACCTTTATTCTAATTGTTCGACCAGCAACCTCAGGAAGAGGAACGTCCTTCGTCAGCTTTCGCCTTTTTAGAGGAGCAGGGGGAGAATCATCTTCTTCGTCGCTCCCGGATTCGACCGTCAGTGCTGGCCATTTCTTGGGCGAAGGTGCCTAAAAAACCAATTGGAATTCGATTTAGCAGTTGCATCGAAAGTCAAAAATTAAAGCCAGAAGAAGATAATGAAAGTCTGGTTACCGATGCGGAAGTTTTTTTCGAAGGGCCTCCCCCCTGTTGGTTTGTTGTGGTCTTCGCCGGCGCTATAGTCTTCGCCGGCGGTGGAGGTTTTGTTGAAGGGCCTCCTCCCTGTTGGCCTTCTGCAGCCTTCTTGGCTGCAGGCTTTCGAACAACTGAAAGCAAATAAATTAGTTAACAGGCTAGCAGTCGAAAGAGAAAGACAAAGTAATTTGAAAGGATGAACTTACATTTCTTTATTTTGTCCAAGACAAGGACAAAAGATTTCTGAAGCTCATCCACGAAGTCCTTCTCGTCGAAAAACTCCTCAGCGTAGTAACTTTTCCACCACTCCTCGAAGGATGGTGAGCAAAGAAAGTTGAGCTGGTAGTCGAACAACGAAAGAACTGTTCGACCAGCATATCTTCCGATATGTTTAGTGGCAGCTTCTTCGGTGTAGTCGTTGCAGAAGTATAACATAGACTTCTCCCTTGGAAAAATTGGAGAAGGTAGTGTTTGAATAATACCAAACTGGCGAGACACCAGGTTTGGTTGATATGCAATCAGACTCAAGTGAGTCTTAGAGCTCCTGAATCGAAGAGGCATGATCCTTGGTGTGAGGAACGCCTCCCACATTGTTGTATGTTCGTCAACCTGAGGACCGCTCGACGTCCTAGGATGTGGCCTTGTGAACCACTCTGGGCCAACCTTCCGTCGAGCAAACGGAGCCATGGTCGAAGCAAACTCTTTCCTTCTAGCAAACATCAGAACGAAGTTTGTGAAAGTTTGCTGAAGCTCCAGTCCATCTTCCATTGGAGTCAACAGAGCCAATCTGGTTCCTTCGACGCGTCTGTTCGCTATCTCTGGAGCCTGCTCATTTATTTGAATCTTCTTAGGCAAGAAAGATTCGAAGGTGGCATTGAGCCACAGTTGGAGCAGCCAAAAAGGTCCAGCAAGCAGCAGACTGGCCCTGTTCTCGATAATCTTCAGAAGAGTCGCTCCATTACTAATCGACTCATACAGGCTAGCCAAAATCAATTCTGCCAAACAGATATTTTGGCCATGATGGAGTTGAGTGGCGAGAGTGACCATCTTCTTGGTCACTTGTAAGGACTTGGAACAAAACACGAAGCGTGTCAGCCATAAGGCTAGAAACGCAATGTGTTCGACATCCGACACAGCATCTGTCGACCTATCATGGTAGTGATTGATGAAGGTGGTGTAGGTTGGTTTTGTGGCAGAGAATCCAATCTGATCCTCCGACATTTCTTCCGGGTCGAAGTAGTCCCCGGTGGGTCGAAGGCCAGTGATGGCGGCCACATCGAAGAGTGTGGGAGTTAGCATTCCACAGGGAAGATGGAAGGTGAAATGGGTGTAGTCCCAGAAGAGGAGAGAAGCTATCAACATCTCTGGGGAATAGTTAAGACTTGTCTTCGACAGCATAACCAGGTCGAAAATTCCCATGTCTTTCCAGATCGAAGCTTGGTGTTTCTCCATCTTTTCCAGCCAAGCACTATAATCAAGAGTAAGGCTAGGGCCAGACCTGAAAGCCCTAACACCTTTGTTGAAGAAACGGAGGTCGATTTTCTCTTTAGCAGGGTCTTCATTATCCTCAACATCTTTCTTGGAGCATGCAACCGGCTTAAGTCTCTCAACTACCGGAAAATAACTCTTGATCTTCATGGCCTCATCAATGCTTGGGTACAATGGGCCAGACATAGCAAAGATCTGGTTGGATATCCAACCGGGATCATAAGGTGGCGTGAGTAAGCATCGCGTACAGCGATGTCCAAAGGTTCAGGGACCCTTCGTTGGCCCGTGGGAGTTACTACTGGAGCGGTGGCGAAAACCCTAGGTTTGACGTTCCCAGATGGTGCGTTGGCGCTAGGAGCATTAGAAGAGCCAGATGCCATTGTTTGGTAGTGAGGTTGAAGACGAAGTGAAGAAAAGAGAGGTTTTGCAAAGTTGACAAGTTTGAATGCAAATGAGGAATTCTGAAAGCAAGTTTGCGTAAAAAGTCCCACAATGGGTACTTACTGCTATTTATAGTAGTGGGGGAAATCCCCAATTTCGAGGACATTAGATGCCATTTAATGTTGCAGAAGGTAGTGGGACACGTGGCGTCTCCCTGTGGTTTTAGCCGTTCTGCAGAAATGGAAGGGTGCAGCGTGCGCCCTCGTTTTTTGGAATTGTCATGATGACAATTTGTGAAGTGACGTTTGGCACACTGCACACCGTACTGAGGTGACGTCTTAGGTACGGATAAATGATAGTTTTTCTTGGGATTGTCAGTGGTTGGTAGAAGACAACAAAAAAGTGCACAATTTAATTTGTGACTAAAAATGAAAAGACAGGTGTCGAATGGTATTTCAAAGAATGCCTTTTTCTTTCAGAGTCGAAATAAGGCATTCTTGGGGGGCAATTTGTTGGCTCTTAAATTCGACACCCTTGTTTCATTAATGTCAGCCATTAAAGCTGAAGGTTGTTTTCGACCAGCTAGGTCCGTCGAAGCGCCCATCGAAAGATGGCAATGTACTTAGAAGATTTCTTCCAAGGGAGGAGTTGGTTGCCTTCGACGTCAAAGGTGTTTCTCGTCGAAGATGCTTCTCGACGAAGGTGTTCGATGGTTCAGAATGGAGCGGTTTGAAATTCAAGCATTTGGAGGGAAAACGGTTTCCAGCAGTTACCAAGTGCAACGTGCAAAGATCTGGAGCGTCGAACGTTGAGAACGTGCCAAGTGGGATCATTTCGAAGCAGTGTAACTGCCCGACGGTTACTTGGGATGTTTTAGTATAAATAGTAGTAGTTCACGCAGATTCTCGGGTGTGTTCACAATAATATACAAAGTCACTCATATAGATTCGAGTACCCAGCGTGTGAGAAAGAATTGTTGAGAAATGTATGTGTGAAACACCAACTTTATTAATCAAAGTCATTTACTTTTCCAGAAATTTACTTGCTTTCTTCTTTACTTTCCTGTCGAAATCCTTTACTTTAAGCCTTCATTTATTTTACCAAGCCTACTTCTTCATGCAATTTACTTAAAGCCTCTTTACTTTATTGTCATTTAACCATTATCCAATTTAGTCAAAACCTCAAAATCAACCTATGTCCTAGGATCAATCTGATCGATCCTGTGAGTAACCAAATAAGTAACCATTTGGAGGATCAGCGGTTGTTTACCAATAACCACGGTAAATAGCTTGATAATAATATATAATGATAATAATTAAAAATTAAATTAATTATGATGAGGAACAAGGAGTATGAGAATGTTTGTGCAATTTTTAAAAATATGGTAGGAGCGAATAATGGTAGTAGATTGGTGGGATGGAAGCCTCCAACCCCAAATATGGTTAAGCTTAATACTGATGGAGCTAGGAAAGAGAATCGTGTTTCTGGATGTGGAGAGCTTATTAGAGACCATCGTGGAAATTCGATTAAATGTTTCTCAAAGAATTTGGGTTCGTGAAATGTTTTGCAATTCGAATTTTGAGGGGTGTTAGAAGGTCTCAAAGTTACAACATCCTTAAGTTTAAGAAGAGTTGAGATTAATACAGATTCTCAGATTGTTGTCAAAGCTATTCAAAATGGTAACATTAGCAAGTCAGATTGTAAAGCTTTTCTCCGTGACATCTGTCACATTATGAACGAGCATGATATTGTGATTGTTTCCCACAGCTTCAGAAAATCGAATAGATGTATTGATACCATGCCTAACATTGATTGTTCCCATGATGGATTTCAGATTCATGACAAAGTTCAGGATATTCTAGATTCTCTTTTAGATGATGATGTTTTAGGATTACACACTCCTAGAGGTGTTTTTGTGTAGTTTGTTCTTTCCTTTGGGCTTCATCCCTCTCTTGTCCTCAATTTTTTTTATTGTTTATAATAACTTGTTTATAATAACTCATTGCACCGTGCTTCATTAATACTTTAACCGATTTATTTTCCCTCTTTATAATAAAGAACTTAAAATGAAAAGAAGAAAATAAATTGTACCGTCATAGAATAGATGATTACATTTATCAAAAAAGCTAAATAACTCAATATAAATAAGAAGTTGTATAATTAAAAAATTAATTTATATATAATATTAAGATGAGAATCTCAATTAATTAAAAAAATTATATTAGATGAAAGCAAAAGTCTCATTGTTAAATTAGTAAAATAAATTTGAGATTCTAATATAACAAAATTAGTAAAATAATATGTATATATATACAAAAACTCAATTGTAATTACATATAACTATATTGCAGTTCATAAATATTTACGTAGTTTCAATAATATACTAATAATTTATAATAATTTTTAAACATTGATTTGTATTTATAATAAATCGTACAATCATTTTTATAAATTCAATTATATAAAACAACAACAACAAAAATAGTTAAAGATAGACATTAAAATGATCAATTAATAACTGGTATCTCATAGATACATTCACATCTACTCGTCAATCTAGATGAGTTAATAAACTCTAATTGAATCTAAATGAGTTAATTTTAAAAATTTATTAAACCTATTTTAGATATTAGCCCATTTTTTCAAACCTAAAATGTATGACAACTTCCGTCAAATGTTTAAAAGTTTTTATGTTTAATGTATATTATTATAATAATTACAGTTAATGTATATTATTTTCTATGTTTTTATAAAGAGACAAAATTTATTTTTGATGCGGTGATAAAACTTTATGTTATGTGTACTAATTAAATAAAACGATAATATATAATTGTAGAAATGTAAAAAGAATAATAAATTTATCTTTTTCATAACAAATTTATGTATTTTTCAATCATAATTGTCTCATGTTCTTTTATCATACACAAAATTTTTTGATAAATTTATTATGTTTTAATAGTAGTTTTATAGTTAATGTATTACTAAAATTAAAAAAAAAAACTTAAATAAATTTAATAACAACAACCACGTAAATTTTGAATACTAAAAATAAAATTCTATTTAAAAAAATAAATTTTTGAACATTAAAGATAAATCAGATTTAATATTAAAGAATATTTGCTTTTATTTATTAGATTTGAAAAAAAAAATTAAATTAGAAAGAGTTAAATATTTTCTTTTTTCTTATATCATATCATAATATTATATATGTTATGGTTTTTCCTATCCATGATACTTTTTAAATAAATCAATAAAAATCATTTTTAATTATTATTTCTATATCAATAATTTTTTTCTCATTATCATTATTTTTTTCTTATTTTTTTCTTGAATGGAGTACCATTTAACATATTTTTTTCATGAATATCATTTATCATTTTTGTTTATCATGATTAATATTATAAAATTAATTTGAAAAGATTTTATTTTGTTTTAGTAATTTTATAAGTTAAAAAAAATATAATTTTAATTAAGAAATTAAACATAGTTAGAGAATAAAAATAATTGTGAGATATTTATCTTTTTTATTTAAATAAATCATAATCTTTATTTTAGTTGGTTCCATATTTTTATTAATCTTTTTTAAAAATTTACGAAATAGATTTTAATTGGAATAAAATTAATGAAAATAATCTTATTAGAAGATAATATTGGATGATTATTAACTTTTTAAAACACAGTAACAAAATCACATTAAAAATAGTAAATTAAATCATTTCAATTTAATGAGTAACTTAATAAAAAACAATAATAATTATAATAAATAATTAAATAATAAAATATGAATGGGTAACCGCTAACAAATTGAATTTTTTTCATTTCAAGTGCTATGTCATTATTTTTTAAATTATTTTTTTCCTTTCAAATATTATGTCATTATTTTTTAAATTATCCTAATTTAAAAAGATATGATTAGATCAATGGATAAAATTAATTTATATTTTAAATTTGTTACAGTCAGTTATGGTATTTCTTCAAATTGAAATTAATTTTTTTTACAATTAAATTATTTAATGCTAAAAAACCTTAAACTACACTATTTGGTGTAATGATTTTCAATTTATCAGTTAAGAGCCCAACAAAAATGCAAAAAGGCAGTAACATAATCACTATTAAATAAATGATATCTAAATTCAAATATCCAAAAAAAATAATACTCTACATAATCAATATATATTGAGTAGAATTATTCCATTACTTTACATAATCAATTACAATAAAAACAAAAAATATTGGGTTTTTTTTTCTTTGTTCGGTCTATCCCTTCACTTAACCGAAATTGTACACTCGATAGGTTTATTATCATCCTGGTGAGGCATCCCAAGCCCTTGTAAAGTCATGATGTAAAGTCATGATGCATGTATTTTTTTCCTTCATGTTTTTACCACATCTCTATGCTTGATGACCTTGTCATCCTCCTTAATCATCAAACACATGTCAAATCACACATAAATACATACACTTCATACATACAGAATCACTTACATTCACCTAAGTCATTATAAGGGAAAGAAAAAAGATTTAGGTTTTCCAAAAATAGAAGAAAGATTTAAGTTTTCGAAAAATGAAACATACTCATTTAGATTTTACGAGCATATAAAAAATGTAAAGATAGAAGAAACAACTATTACAAACTGAATTTATTTCAATAGATCTAAAATAATATAAAATCTATCAAAATTTGTAAGTGTGCCATGTCACTCACATTTAATGTGAAATCTCTATTTAATAAGAGAACTTATCATATAATTTTTAGATACTTTACGTTTTTATATATAGATATTAATTATTATTAGAATAACAATTATATTAATAATAATTATTTTTCCTGGTAGCAGCCCTCATCACCAGGCTATTTTCTTTCCTTGTCTAATAGCTTGGTTTAAAATATATAATTAGTTACTTTCAATTTAAAATCAATTTATAGCTTTCATTAACATATATCATTAACGTTATTTATTTGTTAGTTAATATAAATTAATAAATTGAAAATAAATATATTTTAAATATATTAATTAACTGAAAATTAACATATTTTAATAAACTGGAAATTAATTAGAATAAATTAAACTGGAAATTAATACAAAAATATATTAATTAATTATATTAAACTGAAAATAAAATTAATGTTATTAAATATATTAAACTGGAAATAAATATAATTTAATATTTTAATATTTATTAATAATAAACTGAAAGTAAAAATATATCTAACTAATTAATAAATTGAAAGTAAAAATATATCTAATTCATGTTTTAGTATAATATTTCAGTTTAATATATTTTAGTTTAATAATATTTCAGTTTATTTTATATACTTTCAGTTTATCTTAAATATCAAATAAATATTTAAATAACAAATAAATATTTAAATATTGTAAAAGATTTAACGTTTCTATTTGATATTTAATGACAAGGTTTATGGACAATTTAATTTCAATTTAAATATTTGAATAAATTTATTGTATAATAAACTGAAAGTAAATAAATATATTTAATAAACTGAAAGTAAATAAATTAAATATTTAAATATTTGAATAAGTTTATTATATAATAAACTGAATAATTTATTATATTGAATAAATTTACTTTTTAATAATAAATTGAATGTAAATAAATTAATATTATTAAATTGAAAATAAATTGAACGTAAATATATTTTTTAATAAACTGAAAATAAACATATTTTAATATTTTAATATTTATTAATAATAAACTGAAAGTAAAAATATATCTAATTAATGAATTGAAAGTAAATAATAAATTAAAATCAATTATATTGTTTAAGTAAATTTTAACGTCTTACATATAACATATAAATATAAGTGGAGATTTTTTTCATAAACAACTTGTGATCTAGTGATAAGGTTGTTTATGCATTGAGATATAAATGTTCAAGCTTACAATTCAATATGTCTTAAGATATAAATGTTCAAGCTTACAATTCAATATGTGGCAAACGTGTAATAAAAGAAAAAATAATTATAAAAAAATTTTCAGTTGACAGAAAAGAATAATAATAAAAAAAGGCAAATTTCTAATCCCTAGACTTGTCATCATTACACATTTATGACAACATGTGGCTCGTTACAAGCGCAACACGCCAACCCTTCATGATCCACTCAATTGTTCTTCTCCCTATGAGACGGACATACCAAGCGTCGCTCGAACTCCTCGCACAAAGTTGCCCAGGGAACGTCCCCCTCTGCGGGCATGTCTTAAGTCGTCACTTCTCTGTTCGAAAGCTACGATTTGGGAACTCCTATTCTGGACTGACTCAATGACTAGAATTGGCCTAATCCACTTCTATCTTAGCATGACCCAAACAGCTTTGGCCCACTAACTTTGATTTTCCATGTCGAGTACACTTGGACGACCACCCCATGAGAATGTTGAGGATAACGATGCCCTGACCATAAGTCTGCCCGCATCAACGTCCAATTCCAGGTCTGCTCGCCACTGTCGAGCTGACAATCAAGAAGACGCTCACAATGCGTCTGCCCGTCATCTCATCCTTGCTCGGAACAACGGCTAGTTACGGGCACGACTGCCCGTTTTGACCAAGTCCTAGCAGTTACCTATTTCCGCGGACCCGAATATCTAGGCCTAAAAATAAGAACCAATGGCAATACGCCGGAAACATTATATAAACCCTCATACTTGCGAGGGCCAGATATTCAATATTCAAACTAAAAACCTTAATCTCTCTTATATATCTCTGCACTCTTTCTCACTAGATCGTCGGAGGTAAGATCAGTTTAACATATGAGTGAGCGTGTTTCTAAGTACCACAACAGTTAATGGAAATGGCCCTTTAGGCCAAATCACAAGGCACTGGAGATTGTGCTTACAATCCTTAATCCCTGCTAACTATTCCTCCTAAGAATGAATATGGCTAAGCAATTTGCTTTGTAACATTGTTGAGGGAGCTGAGATGATGGAAATCAACACACATTTGATTTTTGATTTAGGGCTTGAACGAAACTTTTTGGGGAATTTCAGAATCGATTTTGTGAGAAGGTTTGGAATTGGGCTTATGGACATCAAGACACTACTATTAAATTTGAAAATGATTTATGGTCATGGTGGCCGACCACCACAGATGATAGAGTGGAGGCCACCGAAACCGAAGAAGGTGACTGTTACAATAGATGTAGAGGAGAGAGAAGAGAGCTCGCTCAAGTTCAACCATAGTTAGTGAAAATGTCTGAATTTTGATTATAAGTTAATGAGATTTTAATTTGGATTTTTTTGAAGTTATTTCACTTAAAAATTGTAATTTTTGTGTTTTAATTAAAAAATGTGATTTTTTTTATGAATGAGATAAATTAGTAACATTATATTATTTTATTGAAGATAATAAATTAATAATAATAGACAATTTTTTATTGCACCCTTATACATTCTTCTGGGCTCTGTACGAAATTTTCAAAATACTTTTTGTTTTCAGAGATGTGTCTCCGAACGCACTAAATATCAATTTTTTTCACAATAACATTTAAAAATACATCTCCGAATTCACTCAATGTTAATTTGGAGATATATCTCCGAAGATACATTTCATTCCAATTACCATCAATTTCTCAACAAAAAATAATTTCAATTCTATCAATTAAATTATACGCCTAATAAATATATAAATATCCAATAAATAAATTATATTCCTAAAAAAAATTCTATAATAATTATATATATTTAGTTATTATAAAAATAATTATAGAAAATAACTATAGAAAATATTAAATAGTGACAGAGATCGAAAAAAGTTATGAAAATCAAAATCAAAAATAAATCATCAAAAATATCTTTTAAAATAGTGTAAATTGGAAAACTATATTCTAAATACTATTAACTTACAAGCATTTATTTTCAACTAAAATATATATTTTTATTAATGATTAATTAATATTGTTATCTCAATTATTAACTTAATTAAATTCAATAAAAATATATAAAATTAATTTTCATCACGGTTTGAATCTTATTACATTAGTGTCACAAATCATAAAGCAATAATAATGTGTTGGTCTAATGTTTTTATTTTTATTTTTTGTGTGCTGCAAAATGAGTTTAGAAGCTACTCCAATTTTTATATATTTAAAAGTCAGTCTCATAAATATATATATAATTTATTTGATGGATTGAAATCGTTTTTGGCTGAGAAATTAATAATAATTGGAACAAATGACATTTTTGGAGAGATATTTTCGAACTAAATTTTACAATAAAAAAATATTTAATGTATTTGAAAATGTATCTCCAAATTCTTTTAAAGATATTTTCAGAGGTGCATCCTATTTAACAAGGGTGAGATGAGAAATTGGCTAATAATATCATAACTATGTAACTCATTAAGCATAAATAAATGAGTTTGAAGTCGATTTAATATTTTTCCTAGCAAACTATCCACTTAGGGTCTATTTGGTTGGGAGTAAAAGGAGGTGAAGAGAGGAAATATATTTAATAGTTTATGTGTTTGGTTCACATTTTAATAGGGGGAGGGGTGTTAGATGGATTAGACTAAAATTCTTCCTAAACCACTTTTTGATTCCTCCAATTTGAGAGGATTTGAAGGGAAGAGGAGATATTTCATTTTAATTATAATTATATTTACATGATTATCCTTATTCATTTATTTAAATATAAATTTAACTTATTAAAATGGTATAAGTTCTATTTTAAATAAAATGTCCTCATCTTAATATCATTATATGTGTTTAAATTATTTTATTTAATATATTTTAATGTTACTTTTAATTATCATAATATTTTTGTTTATAATAATTTTTGTTATATTTTATTATATTCGATAATTTTTTCAAAATTATATATCATAATCGTTATATTGTTATAAAATCTTTTATAATTTCTCTGATTGAATATTTATATTTCATTATTAAATTTGTATTTTTGAATTATAAATGATAAATATCACGAGTTTAATGATAAAATTACAAAAATATAAAAATAAATTAGTTTTAAAATACCTCTCCAACCTTGTGAATCAAAGATATTTATAAATGAAATACTTTTCTTCCCCTCTCATTTCTTATTTCGAACCAAATATATATATATATATATATATATATATATATATATATATATATATAATTTAAATAGCTCTTCTCCCCTCCCCTCCCCCTTAATAAAAATCCCTCCCCTCCCAATCCTTAAACCAAACAAACCCTTAAACATCCATCCAACTATCAACTAAATAATCCAAACAACAGTGCCAAATTAGGCAAAAAAACAACTAGTTAACATGACATGGGAGCAAACTCATCCATTGCACACATCAACTATTCAACATATATTAAAAAGATACACTTTAAATCTCAACAAAAAAATGGAAAAAATAAATAACTGAACATATAGGAAGGATCACTTTCTACAATTTCTATCCATCATCAAAAGCAAGTGAATATATTGGAAGAATCACTTTCCACGGTTTCTATAATCTTCTTCTTTTTCTTTAAGTTTTTCTGCAAGTGTAGATGTTTTTGTTGAGTTGTCACCATGCTCATTACTACTATCATCAACTATCCAATTTGATTCCCTATCATATATCCCGTCAAAAACTTCAAGATTTATTTCTAAATTTTCGCTACTTCGCTCTAGAAAGCAAGCATCTTGTCTCTGCATGTTCTCTTTATGAAGCATCCTGCTAGTTTCACTTAAATCAGTACCCTTTCTATGTTCCTCATCTTTGTAATATTTTTCCATCTCATTAATCTCATTGTAAACCGGCATCATTAGGGTATCAACACTCTTTCGTCTTGATGATTCTAAGAGCTCTTTAGGGATCTCTTTAGGAATTGAAACTTTACACCTGAAATTGTTTTTGGATGGAGGAATTGAAGATAACAACACTTCCTTCAAGTTCTCAATTACTCCCTTGTTATAAGAGTTGACTTGTGGGTCATACCGATACCTAATATTTTCATAAGTACTCTGCACATTAAACAAAAGGAACAAACATGAATAGATGTAAAAAATCAAAACTAGAGAGCAACATTAGTGTTTTACATAGAACTATGAGTTAAATAGTGTTCGTACCCTATTTTTGCTGATTAGATATGTATGAATAACAACGAGCCTTCCAACTAACAAGACAGAAATGAAGGAGTATACTATTAGTGCAATGGAAGCAGGAGTTTTGATCATTGCTTTCCAAATTGATATCTCTTCCGAGCCTTGGATCCTCTTGATGTAGAACCAGCAAAATCCATGAATATATAAAAAAAGAAGCATGGTAGACAAAACAAACATGTAGTAGAATCGATAATTTCGCTGTCACCATGTACATATAAGAAAAAAAAGGGAAAAATAATGAGAAAATTGTAACTTAGAAATTAGAAACACTATATGAATATGATATGAACTAGTTAATGGACATTACCAGTCCAATACACTGACCAACCCAAGAGCAGTGATGATCAAATCGCTCCACGCAATTATTGCATATTGAGCAATGAGAACAACGAGGAGGTCTATATAGCATGCAGGTATCACAATGTTTTGCTTTAACAATTCTTCCATTGATAATTACTTCCTTGATTTGTGGTAAGTCACATGCTAGATTGTGTTCAATATCAATACCGACACTTTCACCATATTCTTCTGGCACTGGAGGATACCAATTGCGAGGCACTATGCCAGGATCTCTTCCTGAGGTCACTAAAAGGGAAATCACAACCTGACAATAAAATGCTCAACTTTAATTTTGATCAACAAACAAAAAATAAATTATAAATAAAATTTATCACTTACAAAGATTGTGTGAATAATAACTAGAATCAGTATTGAATATCCAAAGTGATGAGGCAACTCATCCATCAATTTTCTAGCTACAAAAGCACAAAAAACTACAACAGGAGCAACAATAAGAAATATTGTTCTAATTATATATTTCACGTCAGGTCCAAATATTAATCTCCCTTGAAGAAAAAATACCTGAAAAAAATTGCAATAACGATACTAAGCTGAATTAAATTAAAACAATACAAATACATAAGCTTAATATGTGAATCAGATTGAAGACTTACGTTATTGCCTTTCCAAACACGATAAGTTCTGACCATGGAAGGATCATTAAAATTTTCACGAGTCTCTCCTTTGGAGTTCACGGACGCTGGAGGATGCATTTCTACAGAGCTTTGAATGTATGAAGATGAACAACTCTAAGTAAAATGAATGAAAACTTTCACTTTTTTGTAAATAGAAGATAGCTGATTTTCTATTTTTGAAATGAAATTAAATGTAATGGTTTGCTTTGATTGTGATTTAAAGGAATAAAAACTTTATATAACCATGTCCTTTTTTAAATTAAAATTTACTTTCAAAAATTGAAGAGAATTAAATAGCATTATTTAGTATGCGTGATTTATGCATTATCAATTGACAATTAAAACAAATAAATACAAAATGTAATTAGCTTCGCAAAGTAGAGTTAAATTGGAATGTTTAATGACAAATTTACAAAATAGAGGTTTTTAGTTAATATATATATATATATATATATATATATATATATATATATATATATATATATATATATATATATATATATATATATATATATATATATATATATATATATATATATATATATATATATATATATATATATATATATATATATATATATATATATATATATATATATATATATATATATATATATATATATATATATATATATATATATATATATATATATATATATATATATATATATATATAGTTTTTATAAAAAAAAATATTTAAAACAAAAACATTTGTTTACATTTATTATATTAAAGAATTAAAAAATACTAGTGGACCTATACCATTTTAGAATATTTTTTTAGAACATTTTCAATTGTTTTACTTGCTTTAAATAATTTATTACATTCAATAAAAAAATGTTATTGACAATTTATTTTATAATGTTTTTTATTTTTAAAAAATCATGCTATCAAGTGCCAATTCAAATATAAAAATTATTATCTAAATATATTAATTATTTTAATTTTCAATGTATTGAATATAATATTTTCAAAAAAATATACTATCTCTTTATTTTTTATTATAAGTTATTTTGAACTTTTCACACATATTAAAAAATAATAATAATGGTTGGGTGCTCAAAAAAAAATAATGATTGTCGTATGAAAATGATATATATTAGAAAAAAATTTACAAAATTATTTTTCACTAATAACACGTAGGAGATAAATTTATATAATTGAAAAGATAAAGAATAATAAATATTTAAAAATATAATAGAAAAAACATCATTAATATTCGTTGGAATTGTAAAACAACTATATTTAGTACAGTATTTTTTTTCTAAAATGATTTATAATAAAAAATAGAGGAATTATTTTTTATTTTTTTAGAAAAATCAATTATTTTAATTTTCAATTCATTGAATATAAATATTTAATAATCAAAATATATATTTGTAAACTTTTAACGAGTGTTCGGGGCACTAATTCGCAATTCCTTAAAAAAAAATTACATTTTAACAAAATATTACTAGTTTGTTAAAGTTTTATATGTAACCCTACATTTTTTTAAATCTTAATTTTTTTGTTTAAAGAAAAATTATAATTGTATATTTTGATTATAATTTAAGAGAATGAAATCTTCCTATATATGGTTCTTTTTTTAAACTAAACTTTCTTGTATTTAGGGAATCTAATTTTTTTTAGTATACGTGATTTTTCATATAATCAATTTGTCATTAAAACAAATGAATACAAATCGTTTTTTAGAGGAGTAGTGTTCCTTTTGAATAGGTAAAGGATATTTATATATTTTCTCTGTTATAAAATAATTGTCATAATTAAAAAAATATGATAAATGAAAAAGAGATAATAATATTTTATTAAATTATCTTTGTTATCGGTGTCTTCAAATTATCATAAAAAATTTATGATAAAATTATAATTAAATAGTAGAATTGGAAGATAAAAATTAGAATTACATTAAAAACTAAAAGCGATAATTATTTTGTGACAAATAATTTTATCAAATACCATAATTATTTTTGAATGAATGAAATAGTATCATAAAATATATTAATAAAGCAAAATGAATTTTTCAGCAAATTTGTCATTTGTCATTCATATAGAGTCTATGTTATTTTTATGTTTGCTATTTACTATTAGTGGAAAGATTTATATTATTAACAATTTTTTTAAAATATTTTTAACATTGTTTTCAAATTGTTTAAGTCATTTTTATGATTGACCAATCTCCTACTATTGAGATAAAACAAGTCAAAAAAATATTTTCTAAATTGATTATTTGGTGTACCGCTCATTAATGATGAATGTGTTTTCAAAAAAAAAAATTGTTCATTTTCTTTGATAATAAAACAGCCCAATGCAACATTTCAAAATAAACTATTTATTTTCTTTGACAACAATACAACCCAATGCATATTTGAATTTTCTTCTTACTCTTTCTCTCATCCTTTCTCTCTTTCTCTATCTTGTCCTTTCTCTCTTTCCCTCTCTCACAAATTGCTTCTTTCTTCTTCCTCTTGGTCGCATCTGACTTTTTTAAAAGTATGAAATTGGGATTCGAGCGGGTAAGATGTTGGAAAATTGTCTCTGAGGTAACTTTTCTATCATCTGATTAATATTCTAAAGCGGTAAAACCTCAGGAAATAGTATATTGCATTATTGTTTGGCATAGTCAAATTGCTTTCCTTGATGCTTTGCACAATTCATTTATCTTTCTATTATATGTTAAATGTCATCAATATAAAATATAGTCCTATAATATTTCAGACAAAACTCGCTCTTTGAAAATCACAATTGGCTGAAAACCATGGAAAGGAAGCACCAGAAAGATATTATATGAAATCCTACAAAGTTGATACAATCTGATTTTTTTTTAAAAGGTTAGGATTGAGGTAAAACCCTGTGCACCAAGTTGATAGCAACTGGTGGTGTTCAGTCAGAAGCACAAATTTTTCTTTACTTTTTGTGAGTACAAACAATGTTTTATTTTTCTTTACTTAAAATGATCTGATATGTGTTTTCTTTTGCTCTGAACTGCTCCATTCTGAGGATAGTTTTCTTGATCAACATACATGTGGCACGAAGATTGAAACAACAAGGTGACACCTTTGGTTCCTCTGTTAGTGATACAATCCTTTATATAATTTATTGTGAGCAGGTTTGTCATTTAGTGCTCTCAATCAAAGTTCAAGTGAGATTACTTTGAAATATGTTTGCATTGTTTTTAGTGGTTTGATATTTTTTGTTGGTTCCCTATCCTAGTTAAATCCTAAGTTTTAAATAATAGCTAATTATAGTGAGAGTGATGTTTCTTCTGTATCAAAATATGGCGATGCATGTTTATTATATTGTGATTGTGTTGCTTCTGTTTATGGAGTAAACGAAGAAAGACCTTTTTCTTGGTCTTATCAGGTGCTCCGATAAATTTTAGTTACTGCGCTTTGCAAATCAGGACAAGCAACTTTTCACAGCTTCTAGGAACATGTATGTGTGTTATGTATTGAATTGAATCTCATTGCGCTAAGATTTCGTATAATCTGTTGCTAACTGTTTATATTTTGTAGGTGGATTTGGAAGTGTGTATAAAGGAATCTTAGGACATGGTACCTTAGTGCATCCAAGATGATGTTTCAATGAGACCACCAATGGGAGAAGTGGTGAGAATGCTTGAAGACCAAGAATCAAATATCATAAATATGCTGCCAATGCCCACTTTGGAAACACTATTTCAGCAACAATGAGTTTTCTTCTTGCCACCCTTTGGTTTGGGAGACAGTGCAAGTCTGGAACTGGAAAAAATTTCAGTGTATTCGCTATCACCAGACTGGTTTCTTCGACTAATGCCTCAATTGGGTCTTGTGGAGTCTGAAAATAAATCATAAATAAGTAAGGCCTTTTAATTTTTGAACTTTCAATGGTAAGGGAGTCAATATAGCTATGTCTTTTGAGCTTTGGTAGATTTTTGTCTCTTTGGTTTATTGGTAGTGGAGCCAAAGCTGAAGCACGTTTTCGACTCTGAAAGGAGAATTGAGAAGTTAAAATTTTCTCTCAAGCAATACATATTCGAATAATAATTGGAATTATCTTTTTGGGATGATTCACTTCAGTTTTCTCTTCTTGGGCTTTAGCTTCTTGCTCTGTTAAAATAACTAAGTAAGGAAAGCTAAATTAAGGATAAAGAAAGAGTCAATTCTAGTAAAAACAAACCTGCTTTAGACTTCATTTCCTCATCAATTTTGTTGATGGGAGTTGACAACCATTCAAGGAACGCTGGTACAGAAAGATATTTTTCATTATATTTCGACCACCAGATGTCGAATTCATCAGTAGTGAGAAAGGAATGTTGGAATTTGAAAGTATGTAATTTGAGGAATTGTTTGTTGTGAAGTTTAAGGTAATCCACATGACTTTGAGTCATGAATATACGTCCCGACCAACAAATATTTATAATATCCCCACAAGAATAATTATAATATTTATATACGAAAATACATCATAGTACACAAGTAGGATGTCACATCTTTCAAAAACTCATAAAATTTTAAATTATTTTATTATTTTATTTCTCATAAAAGAATTATTTACACAGCTGAAGTATCCAATTATTCATTCTCATAGCACTACGACTTTAATAACAACATTCTCCATAAAACTTGTGGTTCAACATAAATTTGAAGTTAAGATACGTAACAAATACGACAAATACAAAATATAAACAAATTCCCATAATATTTTGTGTAATGTATCCGAGCGACTCTTGAGACTCGATCAGGCAACTCATACTCCAAGCACGACTCAGGTACCTGATTATCTGTACTCCCAGAGGAGCACATACACAACAACAAAAAAGGGGTGGGAATTACATTCAATAAATAACGTTGAATATCACATGTTAAAGAGTAGTAATATCACACAATTCAAATAACTCATCTTTCACCCAAATACTTCGCAACACATTCATCATTCACATAACACCACATCAAATCCAGATAGTGCAATGCAATAAAATCGATAACAACTTAATGCATGTCGTACGAATAGGGAATAAACCAACTTTTGCACCCCAAAATTTGCACTCCCATTTTCTTCAAGGCATGCTCACCAAGGTCTCAAGTACTCAAAGTTACTCAAGAGTTGACTGGTCAAACCTCCTCCTAAGTAAGGGTATACAACTAGGGTTTTGTGCTTCTCAAGTAAGATAGGGTTGCAATGGTCTCAAATAGTTTTCATGATTCTCCATAGGTCATCAAAAATGTGCATGTCAAGTTTCAAGTCTTGCATCACAAGTTTGCTCAGTCAATGGCTCAGATGATTGAATATCAACTATATTGGGTAAAAGTCAACTATGGTCAACGTACAGTCAAACTTCAATATTTTTGGTCAACATCAACATTTTTAAGTTATATTCATAATTTTATCAAGGGTTGATCATGATTCCTTAAGGAAAGCTCTCAAATCATCAAAAGTCCAAAATTGCCAAATTAAGATTTCCTTAGGAGAAGTCAACTGAACTTTGACCAAGCATAACTTTCACATGCTTCATCAAGTTTTCCCCACCCAAAGCCCATTTTGAATGAAATCCAATTCTATACAACTTTTTTTATGCTCAAGTCCAAAAAATGCTTCATTTGAATGATATGAGCCCATACATTATAGGTAATTTCAAAAGTCAACAAAAAGACACTTTTTGTCGAGGCAACTTACATCAAGACAAAGTCTCCAAATGCAAAAATGATAAAAAGAGAAATTGTAGAGGAAATTTTGAGATTTAAAAAAAGTCCAAGATCACATTCAAAGGATGAAAATTGAGCAAGTTATGAGTTTCACAAGTTGGAAAATTTTGAGGAAATGCATGAAATGCAAAATGAGCAAACTTGAAATTTTGAACTAGTGGGCCTAACTTTTGATGTTCTAAATCCATTCACATATTTTTTATGATTTTTATTTCTATTATTTGAATTTTTATTCATTTAAATACAAATCAAATCAAACAAATATGAAACCATGGTATAATGGCTTGGGCCTTTTGTTCCAATCATCTACATGCCCAACAATTCATGCAAGCCTGTCACAAAACATGCCAAATTCGTGCAAAGGTCCAAGAAGGCAAGAAGATCTCAAATATTGGAAAGTTTTAAACATGCTTGATTTTGTTTGATTAGAGACATCATGGCTTGATTCTATTCCATCTTTGATGAGCCACTTATTTCCTTTATATATATGCAAGCAAACCAGATGCAACACACGATTTCCTGCCTAAAAGAACTAGCAAAAAACTCTCCAAAATTTCTCAAAAAACTCGAGCCTCAAAACTCCCTCTACAAGCTCTCTCATCCCAAAATTCTAGTCTTATTCCCTTCCTGGAATATTGAAAGGTAAATTTGGACCAGTTACCATGGTCCAAAACACATGAGAGTGGCATATCATGCATCTCCGGTCATATAACATTGTAAAATCCATACCTTAAATTTCATGTTATTTTTAATCTTATTGTTATTGTTAACGTCTTCTTTAGCTCCTTCTGAACAGTTTTAGATCACCCATATCATCCCATGCATGCAAGTTTAACAAATACCATTTTCTTCTCTGATCGATGTGCTTTGAATTGAGACGCATGATCCAGAGGTTTTTAGCCAAAAATGAGGCCAGATTCGGATCTAGGAGGGTCGAATTAGGGGGAATATGTTGCTTTAGAACTTTAAAAAATTGATTCTCGTATATTCGTGTATTGCAGGTTGTCGGAGAAAACGACCGGAGCTAGGGCTCCGGCGCCTCTCTGGCCATTGATATTTTGCATCATTTTTATTTTTTTGTTTCAGGTTTTATACCAGATGTAATAGCCACCCCCAATGGCAGCACAAGTGTGGGTTACCCTAGAGGTGTATGTGTGCGAAGTGTGTTATTTTCAAGTATATTTGTCTTTGAATTAGGGTTGTATAATGTTTTGATTTTAATCTTTTCATACACACCCTAATTACTAGCAATAATAAGGAAAGCGATAAATTGCGGAATTTAAAGATCCTACGCTATTATAATACTTTAGGGATGGGGGTACAAATTTACAAATGGAGATGGAAAGCAATAAAGCTCTAATTACTATTATAATCCATGAAATATGAATAACAATGTGAAATAATAAAATGCGCAAATAATGTAAGGTAGAGGAAAGAAAAAGGAATTTATTTTTAATGATTTTTGATGGAGAAGGTTTTAATTAACTTAATTAATCTAATTAATTTACAAGGGAAGTTAATTAATTATTTAACAAAACCTAAAGTCTAATTTAATTATAAAATAAAACCTAAGTCTAATTATTTTTAATTCTAAAAGAGAGATTAATTAGTTAAGAAAATATTTTTGATGTTTTATTTATAAAAATAAATCAAGTAAAAATAAAAAAAAATTAAAAAAAAATTAGTCTAATTATTTAAGAAAATATATTTTTTGGATTTTTGATTAAATAAAAATAAGTAAATAAAAGGAAAGAAAAGAAAATAAAAATAAATAAATATTGGGTCTGAGTATTAAAAAGTAAAAAGGGGTGTGGGAAGTGTTTTTTTGGTTCAGGCCCAAAAGAGGTTTTTATTGTTTGAAATCAGAAAATAAAGATAAAAAGGAAATGGGCTTGGTTATAATAAGAAAGTTAGGGGTGTTTACTGTAACACCCCTTCTAAATAACCCGCGAATATATTAATTAAATCAGAGTAACATGAAAAACAGGGATGTCACAATTCAAGATAAATATAAAAACCTCAAATCTACAGTTGTCATGTTTTACTGAAGGAATTATTAAGATAAATATTCAAATCAATATCATGTTCTACACAGCGGAAATGTCTCAAAATCGGAATAACTTCAGTTCATAAGTATTACCAACATAAATTAAATAATAGAGTATAAAATAAAACTCATCATTCAAACGTTTCCCCCAGTGTTACAACCTATCAGAGCACGACACTGACACGCAGACTTAAAGTAACATAGCTCTAGAGCCATCCTCACCAACTCCTGAGCTGCTAACTTTAATCTGAAATCATTAAAGTAAGGGTGAGATTTCTCATAATTAACATGCATTATAAGCTTCTCAATCAACATTATATCACAAGCATATTATTTCACCCATTTTAGCATAAATCCAGATTCAACACACAGTTCCAATCATACAAGTCATTATGCACAAATCAATAATCAACCAAGGAATTGTAACACTGGAAGACATCCTAACATGTTACAATTCCATGCAAACACAAATGCAGACACAATGCATGTGGTACCAACACGTGTCCAAGTCACCCAACACTGATCCATCATCAACCGGATACAGCAATCCATCGATTCGTCCATAAACACCGGACACGAATCCAACTGATCCATCATCAACCGGATACAGCAATCCATCGATTCGTCCATAAACACCGGACACGAATCCAGCCTAACCACCCATCATCACCCGGGTATCGGTTAACGGCAATACAAGTCAAATTCCACACAATGGGAATTAACTTCACCAAAACAATGCATATGCATGCATATCACCAGCATGCAACATCAAATCAGTCTATGAAATACATCAATTTATCATAATTGAACCAAAACCGAAAGAAACATGATATCATTATCTATCATACACACATCAAACAGCATAACATGCACTTCATCCACAAGGACCTGATACAATCAATTATCATGGATACACCATTGCATATACACCAAATATGCACATAATAACAAACCGCATAATCGGAAAGTCAACATCAAATCAACGGAATATGATCACAACATAATTCCAAATAATACCAAACCAATATATCACATGATCACATCTCAATCATAATGGATAGCAAGCACAACACATAAGTATCAGTTCTCATTCACCAAATCAGAACAATTTACAAACAATTCTACATCATTCTCAAAATACCAAAGTTTACAAAAATCGGGAATTCGACTCTTTTTAAAATAATTTTCATAAAATAATATTTTTATTATTTTATAAGATAGCATTTTAAATTTAAGAAATACTGCCGAAAACGGCACTCAAATCGGACTTACGGTTTGAAAGTTATGAATTTTCAAAGTTTAATATTTTTCAAAAAGTTACGTTTCTGGAAAATGTACTGGAACCCGGTTCCTACCTATACAGGAACCGGTTCCTACGTGCAATTTTGCTAGTTTTTGTACGTTTACACAGTGGAACCCGGTTCCTCCCCACTGGAAACCGGTTCCCACGACCTGCAGAGTCAAAATCTGCTATTTTGACAGCATTATTCATTCCAATCCCATCCAATTCATACCCATACGAATTATAACATTTGGAACACCAAAATGCAACCAATACACATCAATACAACATCATAAATCATGTTTCCATCATTCCTATTAATTATTCATCACATTAATGGTTCCAATTCCTATACTCTGACACAATTAGGGATAATCCCACAAACCTAGAATTCCAAAATCGAGATTCCTAACATGCTTAATCAATTCTATTGATCTCAAAATCTATAAGGCATATTAAATAATTGAAATCACCCCTTACCTCACGATGATCCTTCGAATTCACGGCGTTTGGCTTTTTTCTCTCTTCTCTTCTCTTCTCCAATTTCACGTATAATGGCTTTCTCCCAATAACCTTCTTTTTCTTTTCCTTTTATTATTCTTCTTTTTATTTCCTTTTATTATTTTCCAAATAATAGAAATAAATTTAGTTATTATTTAATAGAGCTTTTTACTTCACACACCTCTAATTCAACCTTACACCCCCCGGTCTTCCTTTTTAAATTTCATAATTAATTCATCCATTTAATCCAAAATATTATTAATTAAGCCTTTAATTAATTTAATAATTAAATTCCTAATTATTTAACACTTGAATAAATTTGGGGTGTCACAACTCTCCCCAACTAAAAGAGTTTTCATCCTCGAAAACATACCTTAGACGAACAGTTCGGCATACGAGTCCTTCATCTGACTCTCCAGCTCCCAAGTGACATTTCCATCTGCTGGTCCTCCCCAAGCCACTCTTACCAACGCGATCTCCTTGCCTCGCAACTGTGTCAACTTCCGATCCTCAATCCTCGCAGGTACCTCTTCCACAGTCAAATTCTCTCCTACCTGTATATCGTCTACCCGAATCTCATGAGACGAATCAGCAATGTACTTCCTTAACTGAGATACATGAAAAACATCATGCAAATTTGCAAGTGACGGTGGCAAAGCAATCTGATAAGCAACTTTCCCAACTCTCTTGGTAATCTGAAACGGACCAATAAAACGTGGAGTCAACTTCTTTGACTTCAAAGCTCGACCAATACCAGTCATCGGAGTAACTCGCATAAAAACATGTTCTCCTTCGCTAAACTCAAGATCTTTCCTCCTCTTATCGTGATAACTTTTCTGACGACTCTGAGAAGTCCTCATCTTCTCCTGAATCATCTTAATCTTTTCCGAAGTCTGTTGGACAATTTCCGGTCCAATCACAGCACTCTCTCCAGATTCATACCAACACAACGGTGTCCGACACCTCCTACCATACAATGCCTCAAACGGAGCCATACCAATGCTCGAATGAAAACTATTATTGTAGGTAAACTCAATCAATGGTAGATAATTATCCCAAGCTCCACCTTTCTCCAACACATAAGCTCTTAACAAATCTTCCAACGACTGAATCGTTCTCTCCGTCTGACCATCTGTCTGTGGATGATAAGCGGAACTCAAATGCAACTTAGTACCCAAAGCTTCTTGCAATCCCGTCCAGAATTTAGATGTAAACCTCGGATCTTGATCCGACACAATACTAGAAGGAATACCGTGCAAACTCACAATCTTCTCAACATACAATTCTGCCAACCTTTCCATCGGATAATCCATTCTTATCGGAATAAAGTGAGCAGATTTCGTCAACCGATCAACAATAACCCAGATAAAATCACAATTCTTCGATGTCCTTGGAAAACCAGACACAAAATCCATAGAGATTCCATCCCATTTCCATTCCGGAACAAACAACGGTTCCATCAATCCTGACGGTTTCTTATGCTTAATCTTCGACTTCTGACAAACCAAACAAGCATACACAAACTCAGCAATTTCCTTTTTCATTCCCGGCCACCAAAACAACTTCTTCAAATCATGGTACATTTTAGTAGCACCGGGATGAATACTCAATCCACTATGATGTCCTTCTTCTAAAATACTCTTCCTAATCTCTGCAACATCCGGAACACACACCCTATTACCAAATCTCATAACACCATTCTCATTAATCCGGAACTCGCCTCCTTGACCTTGGTTGATCAATGTCAATTTATCAACTAACCCAACATCGGACTTCTGTCCATTCCGAATTTCTTCCAGAATACCCCTAGTCAGTTTCAACATACCCAATTTCACACTATTCGGAGTAGTTTCACATACCAAACTTAAATCTCTGAACTGCTCAACCAAATCTAACTCATGGACCATTAACATCGACATATGCAAGGACTTCCTACTCAAGGCATCCGCAACAACGTTTGCCTTACCAGGATGGTAATTCAAACCGAAATCATAATCCTTTAGAAATTGTAACCATCTCCTCTGCCTCATATTCAACTCTTTATGATCAAAGAGATACCTCAGACTTTTGTGATCACTGAACACCTCAAACCGAGAACCATATAAATAATGCCTCCACAACTTCAAAACAAACACAACAGCTGCCAACTCCAAATCATGAGTCAGATAATTCCTTTCATGTACTTTCAATTGTCTCGAAGCATAAGCCACCACCTGCTTATCTTGCATCAACACACCACCTAATCTCATTAATGATGCGTCACAATACACAACAAAAGACTTAGTCGGATTTGGCAAAATCAAGATCGGAGCACTTGTCAACCTCCTCTTCAGCTCTTGAAATCCTTTCTCACATTCAACATCCCAAACAAACATCTGACCCTTCCTGGTCAACTTAGTCAACGGTAACGCTAATTTGGAAAATCCTTCTATAAACTTCCTGTAATAACCTGCAAGACCCAGAAAACTACGGATCTCAGAAGCATTCTTCGGCGCTTCCCACTGAGATACTGCTTCTACCTTCGTAGGATCCACAACAATTCCATTCTTGGAAATTACATGGCCAAGAAAACTTACTTCACTTAACCAGAATTCACACTTGGACAACTTCGCATAAAGCTTCTTCTCTTTCAACAATTCCAACACAACTCTGAGATGTTCTGCATGTTCTTCATCGCTCTTCGAATAAATTAGAATATCATCAATGAACACCACCACAAACTTATCAAGATACGGATGAAATATCTTGTTCATATACTCCATGAAAACACCAGGTGCATTAGTAACTCCAAACGGCATAACAGAATACTCGTAATGTCCATACATCATTCTAAATGCAGTTTTCTGAATATCTTCCGACTTCACACGAATCTGATGATATCCAGATCTCAGATCAATCTTACTAAATACACAAGATCCAACTAGTTGATCCATCAAATCATCGATCCTCGGTAAAGGATACCGATTCTTGATTGTAACTTTATTCAGCTGTCTGTAATCAACACATAATCTCATTGAACCTTCTTTCTTCTTAACCAACAACACCGGAGCACCCCACGGCGAAACACTCGGATGAATAAACTTCTTCTCAAACAAATCCTCAAGTTGACTCTTCAACTTTCTCAATCTATAAGCAGACCTCTTATAGGCATCCTCGAATTCGAACTAGTTCTAGTAACAAAACCCATTAAGACTTCACCTTGCACTCTCACACCGTTCCACTTACTTCATCACGGAACACTTCATAAAAAAAATTACATCCAATAGGTCACATGCCTTTTTCTTGCTCTCGCCGAGATCTAAATCTCTCGTTACGCAAACCATAAAGCTTCTCTTCTTGCCGACTCAACTAATTTCACACATTGTAAAGCTGGCACAATAAGTACATCCCATCCAACGCGATCCCGACTACTATCAACAAGAGATTAAGGGTGATCAGTTCCTCAATTTGTCAATAGATAGTCAACAATCATGAGGTGGCATCAACCATCGTTACCAAACCACAACAGCATCTTCAATCTTACCCTTCAAGCTACTTAAACATAACCATGCTTGAAGCATCAACTGCTCGGCAATACTTACATCTTACAATCGGCGGTATACTGAACCACCCCTTGCATAAAACTTCAGAGAAGAAACTTCTCCCCACTTATTTCACACGTACCTCTGCAGACAACGAAAAGGAAACAATCAAGTACCGGCAGTGTTTCACACACATGTCGCATACCAAAAGGGAGTAAACACATAAACAGCCTGGCCGATAGACCGACCTGCTCTGATGCCACTATTGTAACACCACTTCTAAATAACCCGCGAATATATTAATTAAATCAGAGTAACATGAAAAACAGGGATGTCACAATTCAAGATAAATATAAAAACCTCAAATCTACAGTTGTCATGCTTTACTGAAGGAATTATTAAGATAAATATTCAAATCAATATCATGTTCTACACAGCGGAAATGTCTCAAAACCGGAATAACTTCAGTTCATAAGTATTCCCAACATAAATTAAACAATAGAGTATAAAATAAAACTCATCATTCAAACGTTTCCCCCAGTGTTACAACCTATCAGAGCACGACACTGACACGCAGACTTAAAGTAACATAGCTTTAGAGCCATCCTCACCAACTCCTGAGCTGCTAACTTTAATCTGAAATCATTAAAGTAAGGGTGAGATTTCTCATAATTAACATGCATTATAAGCTTCTCAATCAACATTATATCACAAGCATATTATTTCACTCATTTTAGCATAAATCCATATTCAACACACAGTTCTAATCATACAAGTCATTATGCACAAATCAATAATCAACCAAGGAATTGTAACACTGGAAGATATCCTAACATGTTACAATTCCATCCAAACACAAATGCAGACACAATGCATGTGGTACCAACACGTGACCAAGTCACCCAACACTGATCCATCATCAACCGAATACAGTAATCCATCGATTCGTCCATAAACACCGGACACGAATCCAACTGATCCATCATCAACCGGATACAGAAATCCATCGATTCGTCTATAAACACCGGACACGAATCCAGCCTAACCACCCATCATCACCCGGGTATCGGTTAACGGAAATACAAGTCAAATTCCACACAATGGGAATTAACTTCACCAAAACAATGCATATGCATGTACATCACCAGCATGCAACATCAAATCAGTCTATAAAATACATCAATTTATCATAACTGAACCAAAACCGAAAGAAACATGATATCATTATCTATCATACACACATCAAACAGCATAACATGCACTTCATCCACAAGGATCTGATACAATCAATTATCATGGATACACCATTGCATATACACCAAATATGCACATAATAACAAACCGCATAATCGGAAAGTCAACATCAAATCAACGGAATATGATCACAACATAATTCCAAATAATACCAAACCAATATATCACATGATCACATCTCAATCATAATGGATAGCAGGCACAACACATAAGTATCAGTTCTCATTCACCAAATCAGAACAATTTACAAACAATTCTACATCATTCTCAAAATACCAAAGTTTACAAAAATCGGGAATTCGACTCTTTTTAAAATAATTTTCATAAAATATATTTTTCTTATTTTATAAGATAGCATTTTAAATTTAAGAAATACTGCCGAAAACGGCACTCAAATCAGACTTACGGTTTGAAAGTTATGAATTTTCAAAGTTTAATATTTTTCAAAAAGTTACGTTTCTGGAAAATGTACTGGAACCCGGTTCCTACCTATACAGGAACCGGTTCCTACGTGCAATTTTGCTAGTTTTTGTACGTTTACACAGTGGAACTCGGTTCCTCCCCACTGGGAACCGATTCTCACGACCTGTAGAGTCAAAATCTGCTATTTTGACAGTATTATTCCTTCCAATCCCATCCAATTCATACTCATACGAATTATAATATTTGGAACACCAAAATGCAACCAATACACATCAATACAACATCATAAATCATGTTTCCATCATTCCTATTAATTATTCATTACATTAATGGTTCCAATTCCTATACTCTGACACAATTAGGGATAATCCCACAAACCTAGAATTCCAAAATCGAGATTCCTAACATGCTTAATCAATTCTATTGATCTCAAAATCTCTAAGGCATATTAAATAATTGAAATCACCCCTTACCTCGCGATGATCCTTCGAATTCACGGCGTTTGGCTTTTTCCTCTCTTCTCTTCTCTTCTCCAATTTCACGTATAATGGCTTTCTCCCAATAACCTTCTTTTTCTTTTCCTTTTATTATTCTTCTTTTTATTTCCTTTTATTATTTTCCAAATAATAGAAAAAAATTTAGTTATTATTTAGTAGAGTTTTTTACTTCACACACCTCTAATTCAACCTTACACCCCCCGGTCTTCCTTTTTAAATTTCATAATTAATTCATCCATTTAATCCAAAATATTATTAATTAAGCCTTTAATTAATTTGATAATTAAATTCCTAATTATTTAACACTTGAATAAATTTGGGGTGTCACATTTACAAATAGAAGTTGCTAGGCCCAAACATCTCAAGTCCAGGCGCTGCGTGATTTAGTGTGAATGGCTTTCTGAGGGTGCATCATAAGGAATAGTTCTGAGTGTTGGATGGTGATCAACTTGATTTGGTAGTAATCTGGTGGTGATGAAAGGAGGTGCACCGTGCGTGTTTTGGAGCATGTATGCATTGAATCTACAAGAAAATAATATGAAAGAAATAAAAGGGTACCATTGTGGCTTGAACCCAGGTCCCTATAGACAAGTGACTTAGCGCGCGCATTGTTTACCATTAGAGTGACTATTTCATCCATTCATAAAAAAACAACCAATAAATATAATATGAACTTAGTTGTCAAAATTTGGAAATGTTATTTTCATCTTCTTCTTCCTGCTGCACGTTAATACAGTAACAATGATATATGATTTCCAATTTTCAAAAACTCTAACTTCCTCATTTCTCAACCAAATTCAAAAATGTAAAAATAAAACTTGCTTAGAATTTTGCAAGGAATCTAATGGTATAATTTTTTGAAGCTATAACTCAAAGATTTTCACGAATTTCTATTGGTACCAAACGAAAACCTAAATGTCCAAAAAAAAAACCAGTTTCAAAATTCTCATCCCTCAGTCAATTAAAATGAAATTTAAGGATATACTTAGCATCATAGACATGATATCTACATTTTATCTTATAAAAGTAAGTGCAAATGATGCTTGTATTAAGACTTCAAAGTTGTAAAAACTTACCTCTTGATGCAAAAATTCAATGTCCTCTACACGACTTCCAGAAGTAATGTGATGCTTGCTTTAGCTTTCTTGGACCTTGGTGAGTATGTTGCAACTCTTACTTTGCCTTGAGAGTGTGTGGATTGATCTACTCCAGTCAAGTTTCAATGGTGGATTTTGAAAATGGTGTATGGTGATAGAGTGATTACATAATTGAAATAGGTTTCTGAATCACTTCTATATGATGTATATAAAGTGTTTGGATGATTTGTTTGGACAAAAGTTGCAAGAGTGATGAGTTTCAAAGAAATGGATTTTGAAAAATCAAGAAATGAGTTTTATGGCCAATTCGAATTTGAGAGTGTATGAGAGGGTTTAAGGGCTTGTAAAAATCGTCATATAGCTTGCTAATAACCTCTCTATTTATAGAGAAAAGGTTTAGGAGGTTGAAACAATCGGCTTTGTAAGATAGCAAATTATGGAGTTATGCCTTAGTTGAAATGCAAGTGAGAAAGTTACATGAAGCTCATGGTTTCAATGCATCAATGGGGTGGTTGGCAGGCTTAGAGATGTTGCTTCTGAGCATACATGTTGAGTGTGTGCAGATGGATCAAGTGAGAGGCTCAAGAAGTTGACATTGTGTATAAAGCTTGCTTTATGTGAATGGCAATGTTAACTTTCTTCCCAAAATGGAAAATTGACTTGGACAATGCTTAAACCACTTGGATCATAGCTCAAAAGTTTGTGTAATCCATTAATAATGGATATATACATAAGTTAGAAGGTATGCAAAGCAAGATTATGCAACATAACATTGAGATTGGATTATGTGTTCATCAAGAAAATGACTTGTAATTCAAGAATGGATATCCAACTTCATCTCTTCGAATCTCCTAGCTCAAAAATGATCTCTTCAAGTTCTTGGACATTTTGGAAAGATTTAAACACTGTCTATAACCTTTATTTTGACCACTTTGGCTAAATCATCTTAGAACTAGGTGAAAATTGGTCAAGAAGTTAGGTAAAAAATCTGCCTAAACTTGCTAAATTTTTTAGTAAGTGTTTAAGAAAAATGTCATGACTTTATGAGCTTATATATTCAAATCTAAGTATTTTTTAGAAATTTACCATCTAATACAAAGTTGTATAATTCATCAAGATCTACAACTTTCATATTTAAAGTTTTCCTTGAATCATCTTGCATCTTGGTGAAGTATTGAAATTATCAAGGTTAAAAAATACTTAGAAATTTTCTAAGTATTGAAAACTTTGACTTTTTTGTGGACTTTCTTGACTTTCTTGATTATTGATGATAAAGTTTGATATTTTTGAATGTCTTTATGAATTTTTATTTTTGAAATTCAATGTTGATAAAAAAAGTTAAAGTTTGACTTTTTGTGTATCAATTAACTTTTCATCAGTTGATCAAATTTCAACTATCAATTCATTGATCTTGAGAAATATTCCGAGCCATGAAATTAGGTCAACATGTTGGGTTTTAATCCTTGATATCATGCTTCAATCCATTAGGTCATGTACTAAGTCAAAAGTCACTGAGCAGTCATTCTCAGTCAAAATCCCTAATTTTGACCATTTTGCCCCTTTGGGGATTTGAGTACTTTTCTTGAGGAATTATGATCAACTATTAATCAATTTATGAATGTGACCTCAAAATGTTGATGTTGGCCAAAAATCATGAAGTTTGATTGTATGTTGACCATAATTGACTTTTTACTCAATACAACTGATTTTTAGTCATATGAGCAATTGACTGAGCCATTTTGAGATGCAAGACTTGAAACTTGGCATGAGCATTCTTGAAGACCTATAATGAACCATGAAGGTAACTTTAGGCATCAAAATTCCAATTGTCCTTGAGAAAATCAAAACCCTAATTTGGAGGCTTAGTGCTTAAGAGGTGAGCTTGTCTGATCAAACTCTTGAGAATCCTTGAGCATTTGAGATCTTTTGTGAGAAATATCTTGGGAAAAGAGAGGGAAATTTTGGGGTACAACATTTGGAGTCCAACATTCTTGTTTTAACTAGATTTTATTATGTTTAATATTTTATTTGTGTTGATTGTATGAAAGTATGAAAAAAGATTAAGGCCTTTTTGTTTCATTTTGAGCACAACTACTTGGCCAAATAGTCAATTCACCTTGTGAGTGTGTAAGCATTTGTTAACCCCTTTGAGCCTTTTTGTCATTATACATGTTGCATTTGAACTTGCTGTTTGTCTATGAGTATTTAGTTCACTTATTTTGAATGGATTTTGATTATTTATTTCTTGATCTCTCAACCATGATTTATGGTTTGAATTTTTACATTACCTTAAAAAAGTAGGGAGTATTCACACTTTGATGTTTGGTTGAATTCAAGTTGGGGAGAAAAATGATTGCTTATTTATTTGTTGGTTTCTATGAGGTTGAGGAAAAGAAAAATAAAATAAAGAAAAAAATGTTAAAAAGAAAAGAAAAAAAGAAAGAAAAAAGAGAAAAGCTTTGAAAAAGAAAGAAAAAAAGAGTATCAAATAATGTTGTTCTAATAAGTATTGTGTTTGGTGTAACACTTGGGAAAGTAGAAGAAGTTTGATTGAATTTTGGTGCTTGAGCCTTTGTGATGTGATCACTCCCTTAGGTTTAGGCAAGTTTTTGTTTCAATTACCTTTAGATATTTCTCCTTGTTTGTTAGCCAAGCCACATTACAACCTTGAAAATCTCTTGTGATTCTTGCTTTTCTGTTTTGAATATGAGTTTTTGGATGAATGTATAATTTAGCTTCTTGTTTGCAAGATTGTTGGGTGAGTTTCAAGTCCCTCACTTTTGTGTGTGTTTTCATCTCTTGATGAATTTTTGTTATGTGTAATTCATGATTGAGCATGCATTGTTTTAGATTGTTTGATATGATTTTTTGTACTTAGGATTCGTTTTGTTTTCATGTTGTCGTTGTAGGATTGTGGTAAGTTTTGTCTTGCTTGTACATTTTTGTTCTAAACCATACATTTGTTTTTGTTTTTTCGAAACTTGTTGATCTATGATTCTTTGGTTGATTACTTTTGTTTCTTTAAGTTAATTGATTCTTGTTTAAGGACAAACAAGTCTAAGTTGGGGAGAGTTTGATATGTGAAAATTATAGTTATTTTTGAATATGAGTATTGTCGCACTTATCGATTCTTTTTGTTAATATTCGTTGAATAAACCCTATTTGTTTCTAAATACATTTAATTTGTGTATAATTGTGTTTTTGTGTAATTATTGTATCATTTGATAGTTTTTATGTCTTTTGTAGGTATTTGTTGGATGTTTGGAGCATTGAGCAATAAATTGTCAAAGGCACGACTTCAAATACGTGTTTTTGGAAGAAAATAAGCTTGGAGCCCACTTAGCGCATGTTGTAGCGTGCTACCAGAAGTTTTAGGCAAAATGGAAGAGGTTGTTTTTTTGAGCCCGCTTAGCGAGGTCATCCCATTTAGCGGGATTATGGCGGTTTAGTGTGTATTTTAGGTGTTAGCCCGCTTAGTGGGGTTATCCCATTTAGCAGGGTCTGCTATTTTTAGTTTTGTATTTAGATTTTAAAATCACATCTTTAGGGTATGTTTTGGGGAATTTTTGCTCCCAATTCATCACCAATCATTCTTTGGCAGAGAGAGATAGAAAACAACAATGGAGCTAGCATATGGTGATCCAGAGGCAGAGTTCTCATCAATCAGAGCGGAAAACCTGTGAGATGTTTAATTTTCCTTCATTTCTTCTTTATGTCTTCCTCTTTTTTGTTGGGTTTGTTTGTACTCTTACTCTGAACATATGCATATTTTTCGTTCATGGCATTGTATAAACCTTGCTTTACAAATCAATCTTGATGCTTTCCTTGATCTTTTTGCATCTATGTTTGGATTTGTGTTGCTGTAGAGATAGACCTTACAAATATTGATTAGGGAAGAAAATCTATTAGTTTCTATATTCTAGAGATAGATTTAGAGCTAATAATCACCTGAGTATCGAAGCTTAATGCCTCCTTGTTATTGTTTCGTGCGAGACATCACTGACGCGAGAATATGGTTGTGCTCGCAACTTTGTTTTAGACATAACCTCAATTATGGTGCATCTCGTAGGTGTTGCAAAAATGGACACTGATGTGAGAGATGATGATTTTGACGAGTATGGCAGGTTGAATACAACTTATCGATAAGTTTAAGTTTGTGACGAGTAGTTTAAATTCATGCCTAATAAGTTTCTCCTCTCTAAAGAATAATTTTATTTTCTTATTAATACATTCCCTCGCACTGATTCCCGTGGAGACGATAAATTTCCTAGAAAAAAAATACTTCTAAATCTTTTGTTCCTTACCTCTATACCGCGGTTCAAACAACTATGTACTTTGTCGAGCCATGCTAGATAATCTTTGTTACCAAGAGTGGGAAATAAGCGAAATACTCTTGCAGTGGGACCCATAAACCTCACATAGAGAGTGCGATACTCAAATGCTGAAGGAGAGGCCAAAATGTAGCAAGGAAAGAACTTTTGAGTCCTTTTTGGTGTTTACTTGGAATCAAGATACGGCCCATGGAAAGCCAACAATTTATCAGCAATGAGGAAAGAAATCAAAATCTGAGTTTTCCAAATAGCAATATTTGTTGTATTTTTTTGTTGGTTAAGGGACGGTTTGTAAACCTTTAGTTTCGTCTTTTTCAGAGAGAGTAAAAGCTAGAGGATGTTACATGTTTTTAAGGTGGTGGAAATAGTTGTCGTGATTTGTTGAAGAAAGAGAAGAATTTTTCTGGTTTTTCTGGTAAAACAGTGAAGAAGAAAAGAAATTTTTTGAGAGTGAAGGGTTTGCAAAAAGATTAAAGGAGATGGGGATTGCCTATTTATAATTGCTTTAAACCACTTCGATGATTGACAAATGGTAGTAATTTTTAAAGCCACGACGTTTCAGTTCCAGCTTGGTGAAAAAAGTTAGTGGTAGAAGTTTACAATCCACGACCTAGGGATTAGGTGTAATCATGAGGAATGATGGTAAAATCCATGGGAAGTGACTAAACGATAAAGTAGTAATTATGACAATGACGTCAGCAAAAAGGAATCTACAGTGTCAGAAATTGGTCAAAATAAAAAACCTCCATATTTCTCTATCGAAATGGTTCTCAATCGAAAATGGCATTTTTGAGGGGCAATTTGTTACCATGGATTTTCGAACAGGACTTTAGGGCAATAATCCTAAAGAATTAACTTCCTAATGATCTTTTTAAAGGGAAAATAACCTCTGATGGTTATGTTAAGGTCTATAGTCGAAGCGTAGTCCTATCTAAATTGCAGGAAAAATAGTTATTTGACCTTAGTCGAATTCTTCCTACTACAAGCATTATGAAACTACACTATGCAAAAGGACTTAGCAAAAAACTATGTTGTCTTTGTTGCTTAAAGGCCCAGTTGATCGAATCCTCCAAATGGATAAGGACAAATCATTTTTTCAATGACACGTGGAAACTTATCAGACAAAGCATGCATGGATCGAAGACGTGTCAGTTGTAGCTTAATTGACCGTTAGAAACGATTGTCTTAGGATTTCTAGACATGACAATTGTAACACCCCAGTTTCAATTATTTGATTTATTTAATTGAGAAATTATTTTATTTGAATTAATAAAATAAAAAGGAATTATTTATTTCGGAATATTGGAAGAAAATAAAGAAATAGGAAATATGGGTTTCTTTTAAGTCTTGGACTTGGATGTTGTTAGTGAAGAGTGGGGGTGCAAGAGAAATAAAGATATGTTTTGGAACTTAAGCTATTTTTCTCATTATTCACGATAACACAGGATTTGGGATATTGGGAAGCAGAGCTCTGAAGGTACGAAGAACGAAGAACATCGATCAAAGAGTTCAAAGCTGCAAATTGATAAGGTAAGGGGGGCTATTACTCGATTTACTTTTGCTTATGGGTTTATGTATGGTTAATTTAGATAATCGTAGGGAGAACCCCAATTGTTAGATGTTACTAGGAATCGATACCCTTAGGATTGAACCTTGTTAGAAAAGGGTTAGGTTCCCAATTTTTATGAATCGATTAGGAATTTTAGGTTCCAAATGGTGGATTGGGAGTATATCTGCATGATCATGAATTTACCTTAGAGGTTTAGGGATAACCTCAATGTTATCAGATTTCCCCAAAAAGGACGATTAATTCCGGTTAAGGTGACTATAATGATTGTTGGTAATTAGGAAATTGATGTGTTGTTTTGAGTTGTACAAACTCGATGTCGTTAGGTACCGAATTGCGCGTTTTGGCTGGCATTTTTCCGCGTTTGGCTGCTGTTCTGAGCTGCTGCAGGTACAGGAAAACTCTGTACGCGCTCAGCAACACGGGCCGTGTTGCACAACACGGGCACCCGTGTTGGTCTTCTGTGTTGGTAAAAGTAATGTGTTTTCTAGACACATTACAAAACGGGCCGTGTTGCACAACACGGGTACCCGTGTTGATCCCCTGTATTGAGAAGGATAATGTGTTTGTTTTTCTGGACATGTTACAACACGGGCCGTGTTGTTTAACACGGGCACCCGTGTTGATGCTACTGTGTTGATTTTCTGAACTTTGTTTTCAGTGCTTGATTGTGGATTTTATTGCCATGCTTTTAGATAATGTTATCAAGCATGAATTATGATATAACTTGATATGATTGATGTTTAAATAGTATGCTGAGTGATTACATGCTATCCATATCCTGTTATGATTGATGTTGTTGATGTTGCATGATATGTTGATTGATGTTCATAGTATGCTGAGTGTTACATACTTTATATATCATGTTGCATTTGTTAATTCCCATTGTGTGGAATTAACATGGTGGCCAATATATGTGTCCGCGATTTAATGGAACGTTGAGGTGGTAGCCGTGTCCGCGATATAATGGAACGGTGAGTTATCCGTGACCCGAGATTTAATGGGGCGGTAAAGTGGTACCACATGCATGGGTGTGTTGAATTACCTTGATGTTAATTGCAAATATGAAAAGTAATATATTATGGGTATATGAATTGTAAAGGTTTTTTTTTGTAAACCATGAAATATGCTAATTGTTGGGTGATGCTTATGGTTTCCTGAATTGATTGTTATGAACGTATAATCAAATGTATAATTGAGATGCTCACCCTTACTGTTGAATATTTCAGATTGAGGAGCTTCGTTCAGGTGCTTGGCGAAGGCTTGTCGTTTCTAGTTTACTTTCGCTTTAGTATTGTCCGGGTCATGCTCTGATAGTTGTAACTCCGGGAACGTTTGTTTGTCGAGCTGTTTAGTCAGACTCGTTTAATTCCTTATGTTTTGTTATAATATGATGTTGACATTTTCCAGGTGTTAATCCCTGATGATTTTGAAAATATTATAACATTGATTTTATTAATAAAATTATTCCGCTGTGTAATCATGTATGAGTTACTACTACGTTATGCATGACAGGAATTTGTGTTATTTAAAGAGAGTTGTGACATCCTCGATTATACATGTACTCTGAACTTATGATTTTAGTAATTGCGAAAATATTATTCGGGGTTTTAGAGGGTGTTACAATAGTGGTATCAGAGCATAGTCGGTCGTTGCGACCAGAGTCTTGAGTCAGTCATCCCTTTTGTATGCGATTAGTGTAAGGTAACATTGTCGATACTGTATTCTAATGAAGAGTATGTTTTGATTCTCAGGAATATGGCTGGAAGAGGTAACGGACGAAATGATGCTGCACTAGCTGAGGCTTTGGGGATGTTAGCTGGTGTACTTGCTGGAAACCCAACTGGAGGCGTGATTGGTGCTGATAGGCAATTGGGAAATTTCCAAAGGAACAATCCTCTGTTGTTCAAAGGTACACATGACCCTGAAGGTGCTCAGAAGTGGCTGAAGGAAATCGAAAGGATTTTCCGTGTGATTGATTGTGCTGAAGATCTGAGAGTCATATATGGTACGCATATGTTAGCAGAAGAAGCCGACGACTGGTGGGTTGCCACAAGGACTGAAATGGTTCGGGATGGAGAGGCACTGACTTGGGCTGACTTCAGAAGAGCTTTTCTGAGGAGGTACTTTCCTGAAGATGTTCGGGGAAGAAAGGAAATTGAGTTTTTGGAGCTTAAGCAGGGCAATTTGACTGTTAGTGAGTATGCTACTAAGTTCACTGAGCTGGCAAAGTATTATGCACACTACAACAACGATGAGGCTGGAGAATTCTCTAAGTGTATCAAATTTGAGAATGGTCTCCGAGATGAGATTAAGCAGGGAATCAGGTACCAGCGTATTCGTAGATTTTCTGATCTGGTGGATTGTAGCAGAATCTTGGAAGAAGATATTACCAAGAATAGGTCGTCTCACTCTCGTGGGGCTGTTGATAAAAGGGGAAAGCAACATATGGACCGTGGCAAGCCATATGGTAGAGATAACCAGAGATCAGGCGGTTGGAAAAGGCCTAGTGGGGGAGATTCTAAGGCTCCTATCAGATGCTACAGGTGTGGTGAGTCTGGTCATCACATTCGAGATTGCAAGAGTGATGAGAAGAAGTGCTATAAATGTGGAAAGGCTGGTCATTTGTCTATTGATTGCAAAGGGAAGTCTGTTACTTGTTACAATTGTGGCGAAGAAGGTCACATTCGTCCGCAGTGTCCTAAGCCTAGGAAGGATCAGTCAGGTGGAAAAGTGTTCGCTTTGTCTGGATCTGAGACTACTCCAGAGGATCGATTGATTAAAGGTACGTGTTTTATTCATGGCACACCTTTAGTTGCAATTATTGATACTGGTGCAACTCATTCTTTCATTTCTTTGGATTGTGCTGAGAGGTTGAAACTGGACATTTCTGGTATGCGAGGTAGCATGGTTGTTGATACTCCTGCATCGGGTTCAGTGACAACTTCACTTGTATGTAGGAATTGTCCTATTGAGATTTTTGGTAGAGGTTTCGGTATGGATTTAGTGTGCCTACCGCTTGAACAAATTGATATTATCCTTGGGATGAACTGGTTGGAATTCAACCGGGTTCATCTGAACTGCTTTGCTAAGACGGTGATTTTTCCAGAAGCAGTTGGTGTCGAGAACTTGACTATGACTGCTAGGCAGGTACAAGAAGCAATGGAGGACGGTGCTAATGTGTTTATGTTACTTGCTTCGTTAGATGCAACAGGAAAGGTCAGGAGTGTGGAATTGCCAGTGGTGTGTGACTTTCCAGAAGTCTTTCCGGATGATGTTGGTGAGTTACCTCCTGAGAGAGAAGTGGAATTCTCCATAGATTTGATTCCTGGTACGAGACCGGTGTCGATGGCGCCATATCGTATGTCTGCGTCTGAGTTGGCTGAATTGAAGAGTCAGTTGGAAGATTTACTGGAGAAGAAGTTTATTCGTCCAAGTGTTTCACCTTGGGGTGCTCCGGTATTGTTGGTCAAGAAGAAAGAAGGTTCTATGAGACTGTGTGTTGATTACAGGCAATTGAACAAGGTAACCATTAAGAATCGGTATCCATTACCGAGGATTGATGATTTAATGGACCAGCTAATTGGAGCCAGTGTATTCAGTAAGATTGACTTGAGATCTGGATATCATCAGATTCGTGTGAAAGCGGAAGATATTCAAAAGACTGCTTTTCGAACGAGGTATGGGCATTATGAATATTCTGTTATGCCGTTCGGGGTTACTAATGCACCTGGTGTTTTCATGGAATATATGAACAGGATTTTTCATCCGTATCTGGATAAGTTTGTTGTGGTTTTTATTGATGACATTCTGATTTATTCCAAGAATGACGAAGAGCATGCGGAACATCTCAGAATTGTGTTAGAGTTGTTGAAAGATAAGAAGTTGTATGCTAAGTTGTCCAAATGTGAGTTCTGGCTGAATGAAGTTAGTTTTCTTGGACACGTGATTTCTAAGAATGGGATTGCAGTGGATCCTACAAAGGTAGAAGCAGTATCTCAGTGGGAAGCGCCGAAGACTGTTTCTGAAATCAGAAGTTTTCTTAGTCTTGCAGGTTATTACAGAAAGTTTATCGAAGGATTCTCAAAGTTAGCATTGCCTTTGACGAAGTTGACTCGAAAAGGACAAGCGTTTATTTGGGATTCTGATTGTGAGAAAGGTTTCCAAGAATTGAAGCGGAGATTGACTAGTGCTCCTATTCTGATTTTGCCGAATCCGGTGGAATCTTTTGTGGTCTATTGTGATGCATCTCTGTTGGGGCTAGGTGGTGTTTTAATGCAGAATCAACAGGTAGTTGCGTATGCTTCGAGACAGTTGAAGGTTCATGAAAGGAACTATCCTACTCATGATTTAGAGTTGGCAGCAGTTATGTTTGTCTTGAAATTGTGGAGACATTATTTGTATGGTTCGAGATTTGAAGTGTATAGTGATCATAAGAGTTTGAAGTATCTTTTCGATCAGAAAGAGCTCAATATGAGGCAAAGAAGGTGGTTGGAATTTCTCAAAGATTATGATTTTGGTTTGAATTACCATCCTGGTAAGGCAAATGTGGTTGCAGATGCTTTGAGCAGGAAATCCTTGCATATGTCTATGATGATGGTTCGTGAATTGGATTTAATTGAACAATTCCGAGATTTGAGTTTAATTTGTGAAAGTACTCCGAAGTGTGTTCGTTTGGGTATGTTGAAACTTACTAGTGGTATTCTAGAAGAGATCAGGATCGGGCAGAAATCTGATGTTAATTTAGTTGATAAATTGACATTGATCAACCAAGGTCAAGGTGGTGAGTTTAGAATTGATGAAAATGATGTTATGAGATTTGGCGATAGAGTTTGTGTTCCTGATGTCGCAGAAATCAAGAAGAGTATATTAGAGGAAGGACATCGCAGTGGGATGAGCATTCATCCGGGTGCCACGAAAATGTATCATGATTTGAAGAAATTGTTTTGGTGGCCGGGAATGAAAAAGGAAATAGCTGAATTTGTGTATGCATGTCTAATCTGTCAGAAATCGAAGATTGAACATCAGAAGCCGTCTGGATTTATGCAACCAATGTTTATTCCAGAATGGAAGTGGGATAGTATTTCTATGGATTTTGTATCTGGGTTGCCGAGGACTCCTATGAATTGTGAAGCGATATGGGTCGTTGTGGATAGGTTGACTAAGTCTGCTCATTTTATACCGGTGCGAATGGATTACTCAATGGAGAGATTGGCACAGTTATATATTGAGAAAATAGTGAGTTTGCATGGAGTTCCTTCTAGTATTGTGTCAGATAGAGATCCGAGATTCACTTCGAAATTTTGGGAAGGATTGCAGAAGGCTTTGGGTACTAAATTGAGGTTGAGTTCAGCTTACCATCCTCAGACTGATGGACAGACGGAGAGGACGATTCAATCGTTAGAAGATTTATTGCGTGCTTGTGTTTTAGAGAAGGGTGGAGCTTGGGATAGTATTTGCCATTGATTGAATTTACTTATAACAATAGTTACCATTCGAGTATTGGTATGGCTCCGTTTGAGGCATTGTATGGTAGACGGTGTAGAACGCCTTTGTGTTGGTATGAATCGGGAGAGAGTTCAGTAATTGGGCCAGAAATTGTTCAGCAGACTACTGAAAAGATCAAATTGATTCAAGAGAAGATGAGAGCTTCTCAGAGTCGTCAGAAAAGTTATCATGATAAGAGGAGGAAGAATTTAGAATTCAGTGCTGGAGATCATGTGTTTATGAGAGTTACTCCGATGACGGGTATTGGTCGATCGTTGAAATCTAAGAAGTTGACTCCGCGTTTTATTGGTCCGTTTCAGATTACGGAAAGAGTTGGAAAAGTTGCTTATCGTATTGCTTTACCTCCGAGACTTGCGAATTTGCACGATGTTTTTCATGTTTCTCAGTTGAGGAGATACATTCCAGACCCATCTCATGTAATCCAAATAGACGATGTACAGGTGAGAGATAACCTGACAGTAGAAACATTGCCTATGAGGATAGAAGATCGGGAAGTGAAACAGTTAAGAGGTAAAGAGATAGCATTAGTGAAGGTTGCTTGGGGAGGTCCAGCAGATGGAAATATCACTTGGGAGCTGGAGAGCCAGATGAAAGAGGCTTATCCGGAACTGTTCGTCTAAGGTATGTTTTCGAGGACGAAAACTCTTTTAGTGGGGGAGAGTTGTAACACCCCAGTTTCAATTATTTGATTTATTTAATTGAGAAATTATTTTATTTGAATTAATAAAATAAAAAGGAATTATTTATTTCGGAATATTGGAAGAAAATAAAGAAATAGGAAATATGGGTTTCTTTTAAGTCTTGGACTTGGATGTTGTTAGTGAAGAGTGGGGGTGCAAGAGAAATAAAGATATGTTTTGGAACTTAAGCTATTTTTCTCATTATTCACGATAACACAGGATTTGGGATATTGGGAAGCAGAGCTCTGAAGGTACGAAGAACGAAGAACATCGATCAAAGAGTTCAAAGCTGCAAATTGATAAGGTAAGGGGGGCTATTACTCGATTTACTTTTGCTTATGGGTTTATGTATGGTTAATTTAGATAATCGTAGGGAGAACCCCAATTGTTAGATGTTACTAGGAATCGATACCCTTAGGATTGAACCTTGTTAGAAAAGGGTTAGGTTCCCAATTTTTATGAATCGATTAGGAATTTTAGGTTCCAAATGGTGGATTGGGAGTATATCTGCATGATCATGAATTTACCTTAGAGGTTTAGGGATAACCTCAATGTTATCAGATTTCCCCAAAAAGGACGATTAATTCCGGTTAAGGTGACTATAATGATTGTTGGTAATTAGGAAATTGATGTGTTGTTTTGAGTTGTACAAACTCGATGTCGTTAGGTACCGAATTGCGCATTTTGGCTGGCATTTTTCCGCGTTTGGCTGCTGTTCTGAGCTGCTGCAGGTACAGGAAAACTCTGTACGCGCTCAGCAACACGGGCCGTGTTGCACAACACGGGCACCCGTGTTGGTCTTCTGTGTTGGTAAAAGTAATGTGTTTTCTAGACACATTACAACACGGGCCGTGTTGCACAACACGGGTACCCGTGTTGATCCCCTGTATTGAGAAGGATAATGTGTTTGTTTTTCTGGACATGTTACAACACGGGCCGTGTTGTTTAACACGGGCACCCGTGTTGATGCTACTGTGTTGATTTTCTGAACTTTGTTTTCAGTGCTTGATTGTGGATTTTATTGCCATGCTTTTAGATAATGTTATCAAGCATGAATTATGATATAACTTGATATGATTGATGTTTAAATAGTATGCTGAGTGATTACATGCTATCCATATCCTGTTATGATTGATGTTGTTGATGTTGCATGATATGTTGATTGATGTTCATAGTATGCTGAGTGTTACATACTTTACATATCATGTTGCATTTGTTAATTCCCATTGTGTGGAATTAACATGGTGGCCAATATATGTGTCCGCGATTTAATGGAACGTTGAGGTGGTAGCCGTGTCCGCGATATAATGAAACGGTGAGTTATCCGTGACCCGAGATTTAATGGGGCGGTAAAGTGGTACCACATGCATGGGTGTGTTGCATTACCTTGAATATAACACGAATGGATGATTTTTCCAATGTTGTATTTGATTGTTTGTATGCACGTATGGTTGCTAAACTGTTGACGATGTTTGATGTTAATTGCAAATATGAAAAGTAATATATTATGGGTATATGAATTGTAAAGGTTTTTTTTTGTAAACCATGAAATATGCTAATTGTTGGGTGATGCTTATGGTTTCCTGAATTGATTGTTATGAACGTATAATCAAATGTATAATTGAGATGCTCACCCTTACTGTTGAATATTTCAGATTGAGGAGCTTCGTTCAGGTGCTTGGCGAAGGCTTGTCGTTTCTAGTTTACTTTCGCTTTAGTATTGTCCGGGTCATGCTCTGATAGTTGTAACTCCGGGAACGTTTGTTTGTCGAGCTGTTTAGTCAGACTCGTTTAATTCCTTATGTTTTGTTATAATATGATGTTGACATTTTCCAGGTGTTAATCCCTGATGATTTTGAAAATATTATAACATTGATTTTATTAATAAAATTATTCCGCTGTGTAATCATGTATGAGTTACTACTACGTTATGCATGACAGGAATTTGTGTTATTTAAAGAGAGTTGTGACATCCTCGATTATACATGTACTCTGAACTTATGATTTTAGTAATTGCGAAAATATTATTCGGGGTTTTAGAGGGTGTTACAACAATGGGCCAGGTCGGGGACGATTTTTACCTCTCCCAAACCCAAATCCAAATCCCCAAACAATCCTCGTTCCCCACCCCAAACCCAAATGGGGATGGAAAATGAAAACCCAAACCCTCCCCAAACAGGTTCAGGTTGGGTTCGGGTATCCCCGCCCCGCCACCATTCATTTAATGAAATCAATTTTTTAAATAGAAATACTATTTTTTTTTTCAAAATCAAATTACATTATAAATAATAAAATAAAACAATCTTAAATAATTCCATATGTACAGTTCAAATATTTTAAATAATAAATACAAATTAAATTATCAAAACATTGAGCACATATTTAATATTCTAAATTATCAAAAATAAATAATAATATACATAATGAAATAAACGGGGCGGGTTCGGGGACGAGTTCGGGGACGGTACTAGTATCCTTATTACCCGACCCGTCCCCATATTTTATAATCGGGGAAAACCCAAACCTGAACCCAAACCCAGTCAAAGCGGGTTTTCCCCATCAACTTCGGGGCAAGTTCAGATGGGTACCCGCGGGTATGGATTTTGTTGCCATGCCTAAGGATTTCTATATAATCAGCATTTTTTTTTAGTTTTAGAGGTCCATATTTGTTACATTATAATAGAAACTCAAAGTATCTGTGTGAGAGTGAGAAAAAAGTGTTTTCAGGAAAATGTATTTATGCGTCCCAGTTTATTAGATTCCAAGTATTTTATTTCCTTTTCAATATAAAGTTCTTAATTTAATCTTTTGCCTTTTCAGCATTCATTTTCCTTTCTTTGCATTTGAAGTCTTTCGACATTTCCCTTTACACAATTAAAGAATAGAAAAAAAAACATAAGAGTTCCTAGCACTTTGTCCTAGGATTCCCTAGTTGATCCTACAAGTAACCTTTAATAAGAAACTAGAGGTTGTTTACCAAAAATCAGGGTAAACAACATCCTAAAACATGTTATAGATGTTGAGTTATCAAATTGGTTATGTGCATTTTGATCACGCAGGTACTGGATACCACTGCTTGAGATTGTTGGTGTTACGTCAATGAAGTTCATGTTTTCAATTGCCTTTGCATATTTGGAATATGAAAGGGAGGATAATTTCACATGGGCACTTGAGAAGCTCAAATAGTTGTTCTCTTCAAAGAAATTGTTATCGTAGATTGTGGTGACAGACCGAGAACTTGTATTGATGAATTTCATGGAATTTTTATCCCTAAATGCAACTCATATGCTGCATTTGTTCCATATTTCAAAAAATGTGAGCATGAAATGTAAATAGTATGTCAAATCAGAAAGACAAGAACATGTCATAGATTTATGGAATAACATCATGTATTCAAATATATAAACTGAGTTTGTCTAACATTTCAAGCACTTTGAGAGTGTTTGTGATGATATTCCTTTATTTGTTAAGTATGTGAATAAAACATGGTTGACACCTTATAAAGAAAGGTTTATTGCTGCTTAGACTAACATATTCAATCATTTAAGGAATACAACAACAAACAGGTACACGAAACATGACAATTTGATGTTATTATTATTTATGATTCAAAAACAATTTGAAACATGTATTTCTTTTTATGGATTTTAGGATGGAGTCTGCTCATTGGAGACTAAAAAACTTGCTGACTACAAGTCGGGGTGATTTATATTGAAGTTGGGATATTGTGAACACCATGTTAAGGTTACAACTACGTTCAATCAGAATGTCATTTCAAAAAAGTATTGTCAATATTGAACATTGGTATAACACTTCATTATATGCCAAGTTGCACATTTTTGTCTCAAGATAATGTATACAGCTCATTGAAAATGAACTATAAAGGGTAAAGTTTGTTAGTTAAACCAAGAGAGATGTGTTTGCTTCATTAGAATAACATATGGGTTACCGTGTGCGTGTTAGATTACCGGTTTCCAACTTCTAGGAAACCTTATTCCTTTAGACTCAATTCATGTATTTTGGACGAAATTGCACATTGCAAAACATGAGGTCAGTCATGATGAGAGTAGTACAAAGTAGGATTTAGAAGCAGAGTGTGAAGAGATATTTAAGTACTTTGGATATTGTAGGTCAGAGGGTGTTGAAGAAAATATTTTGTGATCTAACATATTCATCCACAACTTCAATGTGTCTACTACCAGTGAAGAACAAGCCAAAGAGAGAAGTTAAGAAGAGTAGGAAGTGTCAAGAGAGTGATGTGCATCGTGATCCTAGTCAGTGGAAGTATGACGAGGACTCACATGAGAGTCAGACTACAAAGAGATCATGCAAAAATCCAAATGGAATTCAACCGTCAAGTATGCCAATTGGAAGTCAACCATCAACTACGAACAAAATTTCATCTTCAAGACATCTTTACTTGTCCCAGTTTCCTGTTTTCTTACATCCATACATCGATGACATTATTGATGTTGGTGACGATGGAAATTGTAGTTTTTATTGTATTTCATCTTTATTAAGATGGCACAGAGAGATACGGCCTTTGATTCGGATGCAGTTAGATGCTCAAGTTCATCAACACTCTCAATTGTTTTCCAAGTTGTTCTTTGACACTGTCTCTACAATTAGGAATGCGTTATGAGTAGACTACTTGAGTGTGCAGGATAGAGAAAAATAAATGATGATTCTTGATATGGGTTACCCTATTGCTTCTAAATACAATGTCATTTTTGTTTCCCTTTCCATGAGGCTTAACATCATATTTTTTTCCCTCTTGCCTTAGTTCCACCTATGTATACGAGCATCCATAAAATCATTGTTGTTGGTGTTGTCAACAACAATCATTGGATTCATGTAAAGTTAAAACATGATTGTTTATTACCTCCCTCACTGATTGTTACAGACACAATTCTATTGATGATGCAAAAGCATGATAATCAGCAAATTTGGATCGCTTTAGACACTGAAAAGACTTACGTAGAAAGTCATCGTAGTTTGTTTTTTATTTTTAGATGTATGACAATTATTGTACTGATTTTATTTTTCAAGAAAAAATAATAGAAAAAAAACTACTTCAATACTAGAAATTTAAAATTTCCAAAATTGTTAAAACTTATCGGAAATTTCAAATTTCTAGTAATTTATAACTGTTCATCGAAAATTTAGAATTTTTTATACCAAAAATTTAAAATTTTAGGTAACCACCAACCAATTATGATAAAAATATGTAAGATTTATAAAATTTCCGATGGATTTCGAAAATTCTAATATGCACCTGTTACCTATAATTTTCAACATTTTTTATATTTCAGTAAAAAGCGCCAAAAAAAAAAATAGGGAGTGTCAAATTTAACTAGGTGACAAGAAATCCTTAAAACCCTACTACTAGTACAAAATCTGACTTCCTAGTTTCCAAATATCTTCATAGTACTTAAATAATATTTTTTATATTTATAATTTTATTTACAGACTTTTATGCTAAGAGAAGGGTAGACTATATTTATTTTCCTTAGATCTATTAATTATCTTTTCACGCATCTATATTTAAATGTACTAGTACTATCTTAATCGCAAAGATAATAAAGAATTGTCACCTTAACTTCTTCAATAAGCAATGAAGTGCTCTCTGCTTGACCCAAGCAAGTTAGTTTACATTAACTTATAGACTATATTTGATTAAACATTCTAACCAAATTCCAAAACCATGCCGTGTAAAATATATATTGGTATTAGCAAAAGAAAACAAAAAACAAGAATTAGGTAGTTAATGTATATTCATAAGCTAATAAAATCACAAAGAAACTTGTAACACTATACTCCCTCTTAGGTAATCTGCCTCATCAACTTCTCATCCTCCAATCCCTTTGTTATAACTCTTACTCCACTCTACTTTAATTCCCTTTCCCATAATCACTTAACAAAATCAACTTTTCCTCCCAAAAAACATTTCTGTTCACCAAACCAAACCACATTTGCAAACTCATGCACATACATACACTCCATATAACTAACATACTTCAACCATGACCAAACCAATACTATCATGCATTTTCACATTCCTTATCTCTCAAACACCATGACCAATCTCAACCTCTCATCATCATCCTCCTCCTCCTCCTCGGCTTTCGCCGCCGACTTCAACATCAACATGATCTATTCCCTTACTCTCTTCATCTTCCAAAACATCCAAACTCTTGAAATTCTCATTGCAATTACCATCTTCATAATCATTCATTCTCTCAAACAAAAAACCCTTCATGGCTTACCTATTTGGCCTTTTCTTGGCATGTTACCTTCTTTACTCAATGGCCTAAGAACCAACTTGTATGAATGGTTCTCTGACATACTTAACAAACAAAACGGAACTTTTCATTTCAAAGGTCCTACTTTCAGCAGCCTCAACTGCATAATCACTTCCGATCCTCGAAACCTCGAACACCTTCTCAAAACCAAGTTCAACAACTTTCCTAAAGGAACTTACTTCAGAAGCACGTTAAGAGATTTACTTGGAGATGGTATATTCAACGCCGACGACGAAATATGGCAGAAGCAAAGGAAAACAGCAAGCATTGAGTTTCATTCAACAAAGTTCAGGAATTTAACAACTGATTCTTTGTTTCAGCTTGTTCATTCAAGGCTTTTACCTGTTCTAGAGGATTCAGTTGATAAAAGAGTTGTTATAGATCTTCAAGAGATTCTTTTAAAGTTAACTTTTGATAATGTTTGTATGATAGCTTTTGGTGTTGATCCAGGTTGTTTGAGTCAAAAACTTGTTGTTATACCATTTGCAAAAGCCTTTGAAGATGCAACAGAAGCAACCATGTTTCGTTTCGTTACGCCGACATGTGTTTGGAAGTTCATGAGGCTTTTCAACTTAGGCACAGAGAGAAAACTCAAGAAATCAATCAAAGGGGTTGATGAATTTGCTATGAATGTTATTAGGACTAGAAAAAAGGAACTGTCTTTGGAATTTGAGGACAAGAAATCACAGAAATCTGATCTGTTAACTGTTTTTATGAAGATGAAAGATGAGTTTGGAAGTGCTTATTCAGATAAGTTCTTGAGGGATATATGTGTGAATTTTATATTAGCCGGGAGAGACACTTCTTCTGTTGCTTTGAGTTGGTTTTTCTGGTTGCTTGATAAGAATCATGAAGTGGAGGAGAAGATTTTAGAAGAGATATGCAAAGTGGTGAGTCAAAGGAATGATATGAAGAATGAAAAGTTTGGAAATTCTTTGATGTTTAGGCCTGAAGAGATTAAAAAAATGGATTATTTGCATGCTTGTTTATCAGAAACTCTCAGATTATACCCTTCTGTTCCAGTGGATCACAAAGAGGTAACAAAAGTTTATTTTTCTTGTTTCTCTTTATTCATCATTTTCAAATCTCAGTGAGTTGCGACTACATGTTTTGTAACACCTCTGAAAAAAGACATGTCTGTGTTAGTTTAATATCAAATGTCTGATGTCTGTGTCTATGTTCCACTACGATGAAAGTTTCTAAAGTTATGTTGAACCCATGCAAGAAGTATGAGTCAAAGTTTCAAATTTTATTGGAAAACACCAACCTAGAAAATCTGTAAATTAATTAGTACTAGAATAATCTCACACAAATCAAAGTCATATATTAAATTAACCTAGTGGCTCGAGGTTAAAAGCATTAATTAATAACATAATTATGATATTGTTTTTTTTTTGTAGGTAGTTGAGGATGATACATTTCCAGATGGAACAGAACTAAAAAAAGGAACAAAAGTGATATATGCAATATATGCAATGGGAAGAATGGAAAGCATATGGGGAAAGGATTGCAGAGAGTTTAAGCCAGAAAGATGGTTAAAAGATGGAAAGTTTATGAGTGAATCTGCATACAAATTCACTGCATTTAATGGTGGACCTCGTTTGTGTTTAGGCAAAGATTTTGCATATTATCAAATGAAATATGTTGCTGCTAGTATCATATATAGATATCATGTGAAGGTTGTTGAAAATCACATTGTTGAGCCAAAGATTGCATTGACTATGTATATGAAACATGGAATCAAAGTTAATCTTTGTAAGAGGGATGATGCTGAAATTGGAAAATACTTGGATTTGGTCATTGGTGAATATTGATTATGATAAATTGCTATAACGACTAATGATGATGTATTGTTTTTTTCTTTGGTTTGTTTGGGACATATATAAAGGTTTTTATCATTAGGGATTTATGTAGTACTAGTTTGTTAGCATAGAGTGATATTTAGAAAAGGATTGAGTGAGTATAGTACATGGAATGAAAGACTAAATAAGGATGTTTAATGTTGATTGGTGATTGTTAATTGGATATTTTGTAATGGAATTTGTGAGTATAGATCATGTACATTTCTTAAAAATATATGGAGTAATAGTTAGACTTTTCAATAACTATGATTTTAGGTATATAAATGTCCAATGAATCTCAAAATTTTAAAGATGTGTTTTTATATTATTTATAGTGCTTCCTAACAAATGTAAGTATAAACTTTAAGAATTCTATATTAAAGAATTACTACTTGTTACAAAATTAAGTATACAAAATCAAGTATTGTATTTTTTTAGGTTGAATATGCATTTTTTTTTTATATAAAAAATCTTTTTTTTTTTAATTTTAAAAAACACTTTTAAGACATTTGTTAGCATTTTCTTTGATTATATATATAAAAAAAAATTATACTACGATATCTGTGACAAATGTCATGAATGGAAAAATATTTTTTTGTGTTAAAAATATAATATAAAGGAATACATTTAACATATTTCTTCATTAATAAGAAATTAATCAAAAATCAAGAAGAGTCGTAAATAGGTGGTTTTGTGACATCACTTAATTGAAAAGAATTTAAAGGAATTAACGAATAACATAACCAGATAATTTATGTCGCCGATTATTTACTCCACATATAATTAGGTCTTCTTTTTGTCAACCACTTTCCTTTGTTTCTTTCTCCTATGACATCTTCTTGGTTAGAGGTCAGATTCTCGTTCCTTTCATTTCAGCTTCCCGATCAATGAGGTTATGTTTATTTCCATAGAGGTAGTCCCGCCTTCTTTTTGCTCCTGTTGTATAGCTTGATAAATCCTTTTAACTTTTATTAAGTTCGCGCTTATCGTAGTTGGTTTGTCATGGGCGTTATAACATTTCATCTTAAGGTGGACAAAGGAAGCTACAACATCCAAGGTTGTAACAAAAAGGTGGTATGATATGCAATTATAAACACTGTAGCACATGACGACCAGGAATTGGGCGTCAATAGTTCTAACGTTCCTCACTTCTCCCAGGGTGACCGTCCGTTTTACATATCCTCATGGTCGAGTTAATGTACCATTGAAGGCTTGTAAATCTGACCCTTCATACGACATCACCTTTTTCTTTCTTCAGTCCCATTTTCCCAAAGAGGTCGACAAACATAATATCACAAGAACTTCCCCTGTCAATTAGAACCTGAGAGACGTCAAATTTAGTTATGGTTATTTCTATTACCAAAGGGAATATCCCATTCGAGATTCCTTCTACCTTTTCATTATCTTTGGAACCCAAGGATATGCCTTTTTTGGGTTAGCAGTCGAGGTAATCCCCTTTTTCTTGTTGATGACCATTAGTTCGATAAGCTTCCTTTTGATCGTTCCCTTGGATGACATGTTGGGCCTGAGGGATCCCCTAGTTATGGAGGAGATGTAAGAGCACTTGCCTTTACGCTCTTCTTTCTTGCTATCATCCTTACTTATCCCTCTGGCGAGAACCTCAGTGTCTTTGAAGATAGAGAAAAACACAAGAAAGGGGGTTGGATTGGGTTTTAAGAAAATATCCCCCTTTAGAAAATTATTTCATTGAACTATGAAAGAATATAGAATGGAATAAAATATAAAGTGACACATTTAGTTATCCAGGTTCATTGTTAACTAGGTTACTTTTGTCCACTCCTCTCAGGTGATTTTTCCTTTAGCAAAGACTTAATCCACTATAACCAAAATTGATTACAATCCACAATAAGTATGATCAACCTTACTGACAACCACAACAAATTCAGCTGATCCTTATTGCATTTTCTGCTAAGATCGCGGTATAAGCCTTCTTCAGAATCCTGACTCAACCGAGTCTCTCAAGGAACATAACAATGATACATACAATGATCTCCACGAGATATAATAATCATTAACCCGCCTAGAATCTGACCAACATGGTTTCTTAGAAAGGATTTCATCCACGACGACCTTACCTACTCGTCTTCTCAAGTCTTCTGATCTTCACTCGATCACTTGAGGAACCACCAATTCTAAACATAATTGTTTTTATGGAGATTACATGAGTGCTTCTTATCAAGCTGGTTACTCATAGTTTAAGTACATATTGTTTTACACAATTCCGAGCAAGAACTCTTGTGTACAAACAATTTACATGAAGATTCTTAAGAAATAACACAATATGAGCAACAACTCTTGTATTTTATATTGTTTCTACAAAGATAAATATAATCTAAATTGAGTGCAACATCTTGTAGTCTTCTTGTCTTCATCTTCTTTGTTGAGAAATCTATGAGCAACAACTTCTTGCTTCTTCACAATTCTGCCAAAATGTATATGATAAAAGTTTGAGTAGTCTCTGTTGTACCCCAAAATTTGCCCTCTCATTTGTCAAGTATTTGCTCACAAGATCTTCTACGACATCAAGTTTGCAGCACTGATGCATCAATTTAGGCTTGAAATTGGCACAAGGGCAAAATGGTCAATTGTATACTAGAAAGTCAAACTTTGACTTTTTGGTCAACATTACATTCCAAAGATCAAATTTCATCAAGACATTCAAGAATATCAAGCTTGATCATCAAGAAGTCAAGAAAGTCAAAAGTCAACTTGAAAAGTCAAGATTTCCAAGACTTAGAAATTTTCTAAGTGTCTTTATACATGATAATTTCATCACTTCATGTCATTCTTTCACTAAGATGCAAGACAGTTCAAGGGAAACTTTCAACATGAAAGTTGTAGATCTCCATGATATCTACAACATTTCTTTACACAACTTCTCCTAAATATGCTTGGATCTCAAGTTATAGATTCATGAAGTCATGACATTTTCATTAAACACTTAGAGAAATTTTTAGCAGTTTTGGTCAGGATTTTATCCCAACTTCTTGACATTTTTTCACATAGTTACAAGATGATTTTGTCAAAATGGCCAACATGAAAGTTATAGAGGGTGTTTCAAGCTTTCCAAAACATCCAAGAGCATGAATTTATCATATTTGAGCTAGGAGATGCAAGGATCTGAAGTTGGGCATCCACCCTTGATTTGCAAGTCATTCTATTGAAGAACACACAACAAAACCCTTATGTTATGCTGCATAATCTTCACTTTGCAGGCCTCTTGACTTGAAAATCTATCCATAATTTAATGTTAACACAAACTTTTGAGCTATGGTCTATTTGGTTTAAGCATTGTCCAAGTGATCTTTCCATTTTTGGCACAAAGTTGACATTGCCATTCTTGCAAAGTAGCTTTAATCATAAAGTTAGCTCTCCTTGAGCCTCTAACTTATCCCTTCTACACACACTCAACATACAAAATCAGAAGGGAATACTTAAAGTGTCCAACAACTCTATGAAACAAAGTACAAAGCATTGGAACTATAATCTTCAAGCTTGCTTCATGTACAATCTAACCTAGCCACAACATGTGATTTAAAATCTGAGTTTTGTTTCAAGTCTCAAATCTTCTCTATAAATAGATATGCCAATCACAAGAGAAAGAGGTTGGAAAGAGGTTAGAAAAAAGAGAGAGAGGCCAGAAAAATAGAAGGAGAAACTAACCCTCAAAAATCATTTTGCTGTCAAAAACCAGATTTGTACACAAAACCTCCATTTTTGAGCTTTGAAGTCCAAATCTTTGAATCTCATACCTTGCAAGTTTTCTCCAAAACAAACCATCCAAACACTTCATATACACCATATAGAAGTTGTTCAAACATAATAATAACTTTTGTAACATCACTATCACCATCTTCAAAACTCAAAAGCATACATTGCAACTTGACTCGGTTGGAGCGGTTCAATCATTTTCAGCATAAAACGAAGGTTGGAGCTACTTCAATAAGGTTCAAAGGAGCTCGATCAATCACCATGTTGCACCCGAAAACATCTGTACGTGTCCTAAGGCTTCCGCTTAGAGAGGTAAACTTTCTCAAACTGTGATCTCATTGTTCATACATCATTTGCTTTTGCGTTCAAAAGATATAACAAGACAGATCAAAGAGAAAGAACTAACAAAAAGCCAGACCAGAGGTTGACACGGGTGCCCGTGTCACACGACACGGCCCATGTCAGCTTATTTGGGTTGAAAAATGTGATAATATGCAGGGACAGAGGCTGACACGGGTGCCCGTGTCAAACGACACGGCCCGTGTCAATGTTACTGATGCGTACATGAGCAAAAAAAGATGAACAGGGGCTGACACGGGCGCCCGTGTCAGGTGACACAGCCGTGTCAGGATGGCTGGGACCAAAAAAATGCATATAAGTCATGGACAGGTCCTGACACAGGTGCCCGTGTCCCCCGACACGGCCCGTGTCAGCTCGGGCACCAAATTTCTTGATTTTTGGAGATTTTTTAGGTTCTTTTTGACATATTACATTGCTTGGAAGTGACCTGACTTTATAAAACCTTTTTGTTCAAATGAAACCTCAAAAAACAATTAACTTAGACTTAGGTTTTTCTTCAATAAAATTAATTACAAAATCTTTTGCTATAAAAAACCCTAAAAAACAATTTCTCTCACTTTACATCTTCTTGCATATTCTATTTTTGCATTATAAATTATGTAATTGTCAAAGCCTTGTAATAATAATTAGGGTTTACTTTACTTGTCATCCCCATTTGTAAATTTATATCCCCTATCTCCAAATGATGTAATAGCGTAGTAATTTTGCTTCCCGCAATTTATCGCTTTCATATAATATTAGTAATTAGGGTTTGTATGGAAATATAAAACCAACAAGTAGATAACCCTAATTCAAGATAAACAAGCATGTAAATAAAACACATTTTCACACTTACACCCTTAGGGTAATTCCACTTGTTGCCTTACAAAAATGGCCATGTTATGCATGTGGGATGTCTTAGCACAAACAAATCGAAAATACAAGATCATAGTCCCTCGATGATGCTATCAAAGTTTCCTTTCAAAATGATCTTAGTCCCTAAAGGAAAAGTGCTAAGTCATCTCATAACATTGCTATCATGGTCATACGATGACCCAATGACCGTCCCTTCACATCCAACGATGAGGCTTCCTACCAAATCAATGGTAAGATAACAACATCTAAAGGAGGAGGAAAAGCACATTTTAGACCTTTCGAGTAGGTAGATTCGCTCCTAGTTACTCGCTTGCTCACAAAAAAAACATTTTTATACACCCACACTCTCATCTTTGAACTATTTTCAAAACAAACACTTTGTATGCGTTCTTATAGAAACGAGAATCATTATAAAGTTACATTTTTAAAATACTTTCAAAAACGCATCTCACAAACACACCTTTGAACTATTTTCGAAACAAACACTTTGTAGGCGTTCTTATAGAAACGAGAACCATTACGAAGTTCCATTTTCAAAAATACTTTCAAAACACACACAAAGCACAATTTCAAACAAAAGCAAGTGATCTAGCAAAGTAACTAAGAGCCCATGGAAAACCATGGTTGAAAGGGGTGCTAATACCTTCTCTTTTCATAATCTACCCCCCGAACTCAAGAAACAATCTCAAAGGTCTTTCTTGTGATTTTTCACCTTTCCTTTTGGATAAAAGAAAAGTCGGTGGCGACTCTTGCTAACCGCAACATTTGCGATCAAACGCAAAACCCTCAAGTCAGTTCTCCCACTGTATCACAGAACTGGTGACTCTGCTGGGGATTTTTATAGAAGTGGGGTTACCTTAGGGCTAGATCATATTTATTTTCTTACATTTGTTTGACTTGTTTGCTTTACATTATGGTTCTTTGTTTGGGTTTGAATCCTCCACCCGGATTTGGGATACATTATAGGTGAGTAGCAATACGTTGTGGAAACTGTGCAGAGTATACCGACCTGGTCTAAGCAATAGCTATGTTAGTGCGACATATTTGTAGGTACTGGTAGCCTTTGAGTCAATCAAAGAGAATATGGGGCCGCTGAGTGATGTCATGAAGCACTAATGAACTTCTAGAACCCTTTACTTAACCAACTTGGCCTTTTAGGATGTAGTGAGATGACCGGCTTTGGTGCAGTCCGAAGTTGGTAGATATTTGTGATCGGTGGATCTGGAACTGACTGTTTAACGCTGGTTCGCGAAATGTCGCGAAAGCAAGAGTCTCCACCGTCTTTTATTTTCTCCAATATGGAAAGGACAAAAGCACAGAAAAATTCCTTATGAGATTGCTCTCGATTCGGGAGGTAGATTTATAGAAAGGGAAGGTGTTAGCACCCTTTCTATCCATGGTTATCCATGGGCTCTTAGATACTTGCTCATTGTGTTTTCAAAAGTGTTTGTTTTTCAGAGTGAGTGGGTTTGAAAAAGTTTCGTTTAAAATTTCAGTTCGGCTCTTGTATCAGTCCTCAAGAGTGTTTGAAAAGTTGTTTTTTGAAAGCTTTTTGCAAAGTGTCGGTGTGAAAAGAAGTTTTTGATTTGTTTTGAATTAGAGCAAGTATCTACGAGTCATCTACCTACCCTAAGTGTTGTACCCCAAAATTTGCCCTCCCATAATCTTCAAAGTTTTGCCAAACATCCTCTTCAAATGCTTCAAGGTCTACTCAAGGGCCACACAGTCAACCACTCTCCTAAGGCCAATCAAATTAGGGTTTTGGTTCTGATCAAGAAAATGGAGTTTCCAAGGGTCCAATCAAGTCTCACATGCCTACAAATATGGTCAAGCATCCTCATACAAAGTTTCAAGACTTTCAGCACAAAATTGCACAGTCAAAAACCCTAATTGCACTACAGTCAACTGTAGGGGCAAAATGGTCATTTGACAGTCAAAAGTTCAAATTTTTGGTCAACATCTTATTTTGAAGCCACAAACATCATTTGATCAATGCTTGATCATGATTCTCAAAAGTATGGCTCAAAAATCATCAAGATGCAAAAGTTTCTATTTTTGGACAGCTGAAAAGTCAACTGTAACTTGACCAAGGCATAACTTTTTCATGGTTCATCAGAAAAATCCCATCCAATGCTCATTTTTAAGATAAAGACATTTCCTACAACTCCTCTTCATACTTCAAGTCCAAGAAATGCTCTCACAAAAAGTTATCAATTTCAACATTATAGGTCATTTTCAAAAGTCAACAAAAAGGGACTTTAAGTCAAAGGCCATAACTTGAGATTGGTAAATCAAAATGACATGGGACCAAGGACATTGGTTAGAGGACTCAAAGACCTTTCCAAAATGTCCAAGAACATGATCAAAGCTTAAAAATTGAGCAAGATATGCATTGGAGAAGTTGGGAAATTTTTGTGAAATGGCCAAAGTCAATTATCCTTGAAACTTCATTTTTGACAAAAGGGGCCCACTTTTTCCACTTGAATTAACTTGGACATGCTTCCCACGTGTCCCACCTTTTATTTCATATTTTTTAATTAATTTTTCCATTTTTAATTGATTTTATTGGATTTAATTAATTTTAAATCTTTTTAAAATCAAAAGAAAATCAAAAAGCTTAATTAAATGGAATATTTGGCCTTAACTAACCTTGAACTACCATTAAGCCAATACCAAATTCGTGCAAAGGGCCAAATAAGGCAAGAATTCAAAAATAGTTCAAAAATGGAAGTTTGGTTATGGAGGTTTATGGAAGATTTTGAAAATTGATTGCTTTGCATTAAGAGGCCATAATTCCTCTTGATTCACATTACCTAATGCCTATACAAGTGATACAGAACGAAATTGAGACCTAAGCTATGCAAGAGACCAACCATCAAACTCACATTTTTGGCCACATTTTTGAAAACTGAAAACAAGGTTAGAGGTTGATTCAAGCAAAGAGACGTATTCTATCACATTCCTGGGACATCAAGCAACGCATTTGGATCAAAACCACAAGCTTCCATCCCCAGAAACGTAAGAACGACCTCACCCTGTGCATAAAATATTTGAAACTCTTACATCTCAATTCATGCGCATTTAGCCATTTTTGATATATGATTTGTGTTCCTTATTCAATTCTAATGCTAACCAAACAGTTTAATTTTGTTTTCGTGCATCATACAAGAATTTTCCATTGACATATTCTAGGTTTTCAGAGGTTCAAAAAGAGGGTTTCCTTGTTCTGGAAAAATTGGCCTATAAGACCCATATCATCAGAATCAGCAGCTCATGGCCAGTTGTTTCCATGCCTCGCGCTCAATTTATGAGCGACAGAGCTCTAATCGCTATTTCTTGTAATGTCACCTTTGGAAACGGTCAAAAAACCGTTGCTTCTTCTTTTCATGTTTCAGGAAATAAGAAAAGCGAGGAAGAAGATGCTGAGTTGTAAGGCAATGGTTGGCTGGTTCAAAAACGCGCGCTAAAAATCCACTAGCGTGTTGTTTTATTTTTTATTGATTGTTGTTTATTTAATTAACAAAGAAACAAAATGGCTCAGTGGCAGGCACAAACATTGGCAAACTATAGGACCTGGGTTCGAGCCCCAGGTCCTCACCCCTTTCAATATTATTTTTCAATTAATATTCCCATGCAGCTTCAGTACTCAAGCACACCATGCATCCCCCAAATCGAACCTGCCACGCGTTCAATCTCAACAATTCAAGGGCCCAGATCTGAGGAGCACGGTACACATGAGTCAACGCTGGAATACGTGAGTGGAGAAGTCAAAGAGGATAAGGCTTATTGGGCTCAGATTGCTGGACCTCACCCTCCAAATTAGGGGCAAACCCCCCTTAGGTTTTGCAATTTTTCTTTACATTCTTTGTTTTTATTATTTTTATATTCTTTTAATTATTGCCTTTTTTTAATTAATTAATATTTTCATGACATATAAAAAAAACACAAAAAATCAGAAAAGATAAAAATAATAAATATTTTATTTTAGTATTAATTTTGTAAATAAATCTCATAATAAATTTAGTTTTAATTTTAGGTTGTTAATTTAATTCTTTTTCTCAATAACCAAAAATAACAAAAAAAATAGGCCTTTAGCACTTTTTATCTTTTTTTTAATTAAATATTTTTATTATAAGTATCATTAACCATTAATTTTGTAAATGAATTTTATAATTAATTAGTTTTAATTCTAGGTTTTAACTTTAATGCATTTTCTTTAATAAATTAAAAAATAGTTAGAACTAGAATTATTTGACTTTTAATTCCAATTTAATTTTTTCTTTAATGTCATAAATACAAAAAAACATAAAAAATAAGTTCTTTCTTTTTATTTAACTTAGTTATTTTAATAATTTTATTTTAATTCCTTCAAAGGGTTCAACGCCCTCGCATTCGATTATATTATCTTTTCGCGCGTTTTATTTATTTCTTTGATGTAAATATAATGTACTTGTTCCAAAGCCCTGTAATAGTTAATTAGGCATTTATTTTCTGCACTTTATTTTAAATCGGGTCTGGATTAATTTGGCGTTGTAGACCCGCGCCTTTGTAATAGCGTAGGACCTTTTATTCTTCCCGCACCTTTAACTGTTAAACAATAACATGAAAGAATGAATGCCCAAAAATAAAATCAAAGCGTAGATCACCAGTATATGACAAGATGAAAATATCTGAAAATGACACACAATTCACACACCACCCCTAGGGTACGCCTCACTGTTGCCTTGCCTCGAAAGGTGATCGTCGAGTAGAGGATGTCTTAGTAAGTCCTCATGATCCGGGAACCTGGCATGAGGGTAGCTTCTAAGGTGTCTTCCCATTGCTCTGGTGATCATCATGTCCCGAACCTCGAATTGACCCGAACACCTCCAACAGTGGTGCTACCTACCTCTCAATGGTGGGATGGCACTACTTTAAGGACATCTACACAGACGAATTCCTTAGGGTAGGTAGACGACTCTAGATACTTGCTCTAACTTCAAAAACAAATTCAAAAATACTTTTCACACCGACACATTTTCAAAAAGCTTTCGAAAGCAATTTTTTAAACACTCTTGAGGACCGATACAAGAGTCGAACTGGAATTTTCAAAGAAATTTTTTAAAACCCACAGTTGAAAAGCAAACAAACCACTTTTGAAAACACAAATGAGCAAGTATTTAAGAGCCCATGGATAACCATGGATAGAAAGGGTGCTAACACCTTCCCTTTCTATAATCTACCTCCCGAACCGAGAGCAATCTCTTTAAGCAATTTTTCTGTGCTTTTGTCCTTTCCATTTGGAGAAAATAAAAGACGGTGGCGACTCTTGCTTACCGCGACATTTCGCGAACCAGCGTTAAACAGTCAGTTCCAGATCCACCGATCACACTAAGGAATTAGGCTGTGTTAATGTCCTTAAGGTAGTGCCATCCCACCATTGAGAGGTAGGTAGCACCACCGTTGGAGGTGTTCGGGTCAATTCGAGTTTGTAGGGACAGTGTGGTCACCGAGTAACGGTAAGACACCTTAGAAGCTACCCTTATGTCATTGATCTTTTTATTCCGAGGCAACCATTCCGAGACAACTTGTTTCGAGGCAACCGTTTCGAGGCAACTAGATCAATGGAACATAAGGACTCACTAAGACGTCTTATAGTCGACGACCACGTTTCGAGGGGCAAGGCAACAATGTGGTCACTAGAGCAATAGTAGGACACCTTAGAAGCTACCCTTATGCCATGTTCATGGACATAAGGACTTACTAAAACGTCCTATACTCGACGACCACGTTTCGAGGGGCAAGGCAACAGTGAGGCGTACCCTAGGAGTGGTGTGTGAATTGTGCGTCATTTTCAGTTATTATTTGTCTTGATCATGCGTTGGGTGTTCTACGTTTTGATTTTATTTGAGCATACATTCTTTCATGTGTTTTAACAGTTTAAAGGTGCAGAAATTAAAATGCGGAAAAATAAAAGTCCTACGCTATTACAAGGCGCGGGTCTACATCGCCAAATTAAACAAATACCCGATTTGAATAAAAGTACGGAAAGTAAATGTCCTAATTATCTATTACAAGGCCTTGGGGAAAGTACATTATATCCACAAAAGAAATGAAAATAGATGCGAAAAGAAATAAAAATCGAGAGTGCGAGGGCGTTGGACCCTTTAAGGAAATTAAATTGGAATTGAAAGTAATTAATGATTAAATAAAGAAAAGAACTTGTTTTTATGTTTTTTTGTATTTATGAAATTAAAGAGAATTAATTGGAATTAAAAGTTAAATAAAAACCCTAGTTCTAAATTGTTTTTAATTTATTAAAGAAAAATGTTTAAGTTTGACCTAATTTAACCTAATTATTTAATGACAAGTTTATTTACAAATTAATTAAGAATTAATAATGATGGAAAAAAGTTATTTATTAAGAAAAAGAATAAAAGTATTAAAACCCTAATTTCTATATTTTTTAGTTTATTTAAAGAAAAACATTAAAATTAAACCTAAAATTAAACTAATTGCTTATTGGAATTTATTCACAAAAACTATTTAAAGAATTAAAAATAATAAACATTTTTATTTTTAATGATTTCTGATTTTTTGTGGTTTATGAAAATTAATTTAAGGAATTAAAAGAAAATAATTAAAACAAATAAAAAATAGAAAAAGAATAAGGGAAAGAAATACAAACAAGAGGGGTTGTTGACCCAATTGTGGAGGTTTGTAGAAAGCAGTTTGGCCCAAGAATTCCAGGCCCACGTTGACTTTCAGCATTTGTGTGAGGAACGGTTGACTGGTGCATATGGTGATCTGCAAGTTCTGACTATTGGATTGGTCTCTGAAGACATGTGGCAAGCTTAGATGGTGAGGACGCATGATGGTCCTGGGAATGAAGGCTGCATAGGAGCATGTTAAAACAAAATATATTGAATAAGTGGGGGACCTGGGAATCGAACCCAGGTCCCAATGCTTGAAGGACACATCATTCACCAACCCAGCCAGTGCGTTTCTTTGTTTATTTAGTGGGTGATGATTAATATATGCAAAAAGTAAGCGTTATACTGGACAAATAAAAAAAAGGCGCTAACTTTCAAATATACCAATCACATGCCTACAACTCAGCGTCTTCCTCGTGGCTTCTTCGTTTTGCCTGAAAATATAAGCTAGATAGCAGGGGTTTTAAACCCCCACAACCTGAAACAACGAATAATAGCGAATAGAAATTGAGCAATCATAAAAAAAGCGCGATGAGTGATTTGGATTCGTTGGAATGTCACGAGTGCATTGGTCTAGGTCTCATGGCCTAATTTTTCCTCATGAAGAAGTCCCTAATTTCAAGCTCTTGAAACCCTAGAAAATTTCCATGGCAACTTCTCACACAGGCAAGATTAGTTCAATTAAAAGACACCAAAAGCTTCAGTGAGTCCATGTTAGTATAAATTAAACATTAAAATGCATTGATATGGCATGTAAATTCAAATACGATTAAGAAAAAAATTCATGAACAGGGCGACTATGTTCTACCACTTCTTCGAGTATGGAGACTTGAAAAGTATTGAGTTATGTTCAGGAAGATCCCAGCAAGCTTTTGGAATGGATTGTAGGTTCTGAATCACACTGGAACTATGAAAACAGTTTCCACCTTTTTTTTGAAAAAAATGCAAAGTTGTTCTTTGGTTTGAGGCGCAACTTGCTCGTGTTTTTGATTAGGGTTGTGTTTGTATATGTATGAGGAATGATTTAGGTTAACAAAACAAGTCCAAAATCCATGTTTTAATGCTTTTCAAATTTGTGATTTTCCATGATCTTTTTCAATCTTTTTTTCCATCAAAACATTGCCAATCATGGGAGATTCTTTCCCTTTTGGATGTGCACGAAATCTTGAGTGAATAAAGAGTGCAAATGCTGCACAAAAAGATTCCAAAACATTTGTTTAGTATTTTTCCCATATTTAATTTTAATTAAATGAATTAATAGGTTTAAAAATTCAATTAATAAATTAAAAATAAGAAAATAACTCCCCTTTGGGTCAATGGGTCGTGAATAGCCTTTGGGTGATGATTCTTGGAAGAAATTGTGGCCCATTAGCAATTTTGAGGCATTTGAAGCAAATTTGACTTTTCAAAATTCCCAAAACTTTCCCAACTTCCACAAGGCATATCTTGCTCACGTTTTAAGCTTTGATCATTTTCTTGGACATTTTGGAAAGGTCTTGAAGTCCTCTAACCAATGCCTTTGGTCCCATGTCATTTTGATTTACCAATCTCAAGTTATGGTCTTTGACTTAAAGTGCCTTTTTGTTGACTTTTGAAAATGACCTATAATGTTGAGATTGATAACTTTTTGTGAGAGCATTTCTTGGACTTGAAGTGTGAAGATGAGTTGTAGGAAATGTCATTATCTTCAAAATGAGATTTGGATGGAATTTTTCTGATAAACCATGTGGAAGTTATGCCTTGGTCAATTTGCAGTTGACTTTTCCAACTGTCCAAAAATAGAAACTTTTACATCTTGAGACTTTTTGAGCCATGCCTTGAGAATCATGATCAAGAATTGATCAAATGATGTTTGTGGCTTCAAAATAAGATGTTGACCAAAAATTTTGACTTTTGACTGTCAAATGACCATTTTGCCCCTGCAGTTGACTGTTGAGCAATTAGGGTTTTTGACTGTGCAATTTTGTGCTGTGAGTCTTGAAACTTGGCATAAGGATGCTTGACAATGTTTATAGGCATGTGGGACTTGTTTGGACCCTTGGAAACTTCAACTTCTTTTCCATAATCAAAACCCTAATTTTTTACTGTTAGGAGGCCATTGAACTGTGCAACTCTTGGGAGATTCTGAAGCATGCTCTTTGCAAATCTTGAAGAATATGGGAGGGAAAATTTTGGGGTACAACAGTTGCCCCTGTTCAATCTTCTTAGACTTGAGGATGTAGATTGGCTGGCGTGCCTTTCGTAATCCGAAGGTGGAAGATGATTGAACACTAGAGTGCCCAGAAATTTGCGCTCACATGTAGAGTATGATGGTGGGAATGGGCTTACAGATGCCATTTGGAGATTGATGGATAGGATGATGGGCTTATAGATGCCATGTTGAGAGGTGATGGATAGGTGGATGGGCTTATAAATGCCATCTGGGTGTCGATCGCGTAAGAGTTTCCTTAGCGAGAACTTGCGTACCTGAAAAAGAAAATGAGTATCTGGCCTGTTACAGGAGTCGGTCTTCAAACTCTTTGTGTAGATGTGCCCTGGCTGGATACAGGAATTGAATCCTTAAACCTCTTCAGACGTGCTCTCAACGGGACGGTGAGAGAACCTTGGACGATTATTACCTCAACAGTAACGCTGAGAAAATCTTGGGTGATTACCACCTCAACAGTAATGATGAGAGAACCTGGGGACGATTACTACCTCAACAGTAACGATGAGAGAACCTTGGGCGATTACTACCTCAACAGTAACGATGAGAGAATCTTGGATGTCTTCTACTGAGTCTTCATTAGGAAAATCTTTAGGAATCGATTTAACTGGACCAGAGAAGGCCTTTGACTGGATCGGCATCAGAAAAATCTTTAGGAGTCGATTTAACTGAACCAGGCAAGGTCTTGGAATAACTTCAACTGGATAAGAATCAGGGAGATCTTAGGGTCGATCTGACTGAACCAGAGAAGGCCTTTGACTGTATAAGAATCAGAAAAATCTTTGGGAGTCGATTTAACTGAACCAGGCAAGGTCTTGGAATCTTCAACTGGATAAGAATCAGGGAGATCTTAGGGTCGATCTGACTGAACCAGAGAAGGCCTTTAACTAGATAAGAATCAGAAAAATCTTTAGGAGTCGATTTAACTGAACCAGGCAAGGTCTTGAAATAACTTCAACTGGATAAGAATCAGGGAGATCTTAGGGTCGATCTGACTGAACCAGAGAAGGCCTTTGACTGGATAAGAATCAGAAAAATCTTTAGGAGTTGATTTAACTGAACCAGGCAAGGTCTTGGAATCTTCAACTGGATAAGAATCAGGGAGATCTTAGGGTTGATCTGACTTAACCAGAGAAGGCCTTTGACTGGATAAGAATCAGGAAAATCTTTAGGAGTCGATTTAACTGAACCAGGCAAGGTCTTGGAATAACTTCAACTGGATAAGAATCAGGGAGATCTTAGGTTCGATCTGACTGAACCAGAGAAGGCCTTTGACTAGATAAGAATCAGAAAAATCTTTAGGAGTCGATTTAACTGAACCAGGCAAGGTCTTGAAATAACTTCAACTGGATAAGAATCAGGGAGATCTTAGGGTCGATCTGACTGAACCAGAGAAGGCCTTTGACTGGATAAGAATCAGAAAAATCTTTAGGAGTTGATTTAACTGAACCAGGCAAGGTCTTGGAATCTTCAACTGGATAAGAATCAGGGAGATCTTAAGGTCGATCTGACTGAACCAGAGAAGGCCTTTGACTGGATAAGAATCAGGAAAATCTTTAGGAGTCGATTTAACTGAACCAGGCAAGGTCTTGGAATAACTTCAACTGGATAAGAATCAGGGAGATCTTAGGGTTGATATGACTGAACCAGAGAAGGTCTTGGGCATAGTTGAGAACTTAACTGGATCTTCCTGAAAGGTAAAGGTCAGTCATATGCAATGCATGATATGGATCAAGCAATGATGTTCTCAACATAAATGAGATTGTATGTTCATGATGCGTTTATGCATGTATCATGATGTATGTGATGTTTATGAATGTATGTTTTTGTCTAGGAAAGTAAATCCTTGACGGGTGCCGGGAAGTCACATCCTGGGCTGATGTTGGAGAAGAGTGCTTTGTTGTTTCCGCTGGGGATGATAGTTGCAAGAATACCGGTAGGGGAAGATAACTCCGTTGGGGAATAAACTTGGATAGATTACTCTGCGGGGAAATTACTCTAGCGACCTTGCTGGGGAACAATACTCTGTGGGAAGAGAGGTACTTTGCTGGGATGTTGATGATAACTCCGCTGGGGATACCATTGTTATGTTGGAAGTGTTAATAGACTCCACTGGAGATAGGAAGACTTCGCCGAGGACGATCTTTCCGTGGCTTTTGGCTGAGGATAACCCAGTTATATCCTGGTAGGGAAGTAACCTTTGAATAAAGTTGGGCGACGCGTTCGTGCTCTGCAGGGGATAAGCTTCCAGAATCTACTGGGGATAAGCTTACTGCTGGGGAGATGATTCAAACTGTCCTGGGGAAATCTTGAACTATGCTGGACTCTCCTGGGGAAATTCTTGAGATATGTTGGGGAAGTGGCTCCGCTGGATGTCTGGTATACCGCCGGGGAACAGTCTTAGATCAAGACTGTCGGGGATGCTTGTTAGGAATGTCTGTATGATGTGCTGGGGAATGTTGAGATCTGTGGGGGATACCCAACTTCCTTAAGGCTGATAACATAGCTTTGCTTGGGGAGAGTGCATCGACTTGCTGACTCACTCTCTGGGGAATTAAGGTGTATTGGTTATGTTCTTCGGCTGAACTTACCTTGGTACCTTGGTGGACAGAACAATTAGATCGCTTAGACCACTCATTATTGCCCCTGTTTCTAATGTTACCTGTAATTAATCCTTTGTTTCGTATGCAAATATTTATGAGTTAGCAAACATTGTCAAATGCATATATCACAAATTGAACCTTGGACGTTCTTCGCAAAACAAAACAGGAAAAGGAAAAACAATTGGCAATTGATCTGAAAAGTGTGTTTATATTAACTTTTTTGAATTTGCCTGTAAATAGGCGTTTATATACAAGAGGCTGACGTCCTAGTAAGAGAACGCCGCCGAACAAAAGAGTTTATACAATTTGTACAAAGGGAAAACAAAACAGCTATGTGAAAAGAATGATCCCACTGGGTTCCAACTCGGCTATCGCCTTTATATCCTCGAGCGTCTCATCACTTGATGACCTAGATGAAGATGAAGTTGATTGATTGATGCCGTCTGAACTTAATGTTGATACTGGATTCTGGATGCAAGGTGATCCAATGAGACATAGTATTACGCTTCATCCCTAACTTTTGCCTGGACCGCCCTTTCGGGTTTTCAGTCCACCGGGATACCCATTTTTGCCCAAGCCGCCTTTTCAGGTTTTCGACTTGCCGGGTGTACAGATTTTTTTTCATTTCATCCCTTCATTTTGCCCGAACCCTTTTGGTTCGCCGGGAAGCCCTAATTTTTGCCTAGGTATGTCAACCTAGCGGGTCTTTTGTTATGCGTAGTATCTTTTTACTATGTCTGCATTGGCGGGGTGAGGAAGGTCGTCACCATCCATGGTGGTTAGGATCATGGCTCCTCCTGAGAACACATGTTTAACCACAAATGTCCCTTCGTAGGTAGGGGTCTATTTGCCCCTTGGATCACTATGAGGAAGGATGATGCGCTTGATTACCAGATCACCAACTTGATATTCTTGTGGTCTGACCTTCTTGTTAAATGCCCTGATCATCCGTTTTTGGTACGTCTGACCATGACAAATAGCAGCAAGTCTCTTTTCGTCAATCATATTTAATTGATCAAGTCGTGTCTGGATCCAATCATCTTCGCTCAGATCTGCATCCTTCATTATCCGGAGAGAGGGTATCTGCACTTCGATCGGTAAGACTGCCTCCATACCATAGACCAAGGAGAAAGGAGTTGCCCCGGTTGACGTCCTTGCTGAGGTACGGTACCCATGTAGAGCAAACGGTAACATTTCGTGCCAATCTTTATAAGTCACTGTCATCTTTTGCACAATTTTCTTGATGTTCTTATTCGCTACTTCTACAGCCCCATTCATCTTCGGCCGGTAAGGAGAAGAGTTGCGGTGCTGTATCTTAAACTGCTCGCAGAGCTCAGTGATCATCTTGTTATTAAGATTGGTACCGTTGTCTGTAATGATTCTTTCTGGGACGCCGTATCGGCAGATTAGGTTATGCCGAATGAACCGTGCCACGACATTCTTGGTTACAGTGGCGTAGGAAGCTGCCTCAACCCACTTCGTGGAGTAATCAATCGCTACCAGGATGAAGCGATGCCCGTTGGATGCCGTAGGTTTAATCTCGCCGATCATATCTATGCCCCACATTGCAAAAGGCCAAGGTGCAGTCAGGACATTCAGAGGAACTGGAGGAACGTGTACCTTGTCAGCATAGACTTGGCATTTATGACATGTCCGAGAGTGTTGGTAACAGTCGGCTTCCATTGTGGACCAGAAATACCCTGCCCGAAGGATTTTCTTTGCCATAGTGTGCCCACTGGAATGTGTTCCGAAGGTACCTTCATGTAGCTCCGCCATGATCCTTTCTGCTTCAGTCTTATCCATACAACGCAGTAAAGTCGAATCATGGTTTCTCTTGTACAGGATGTCGTTGCTAAGGAAGAACTTCGCTGCGAACCTTCTCAGAAACTTCTTATCGTTGACAGATGCACCTTCAGGGTATTCCTGAGCTTCCAAGTATCTCTTCACCTCATGGTACCAAGGTTTCTCAATTACTTCCCCAGCCTCAAGATCACAACAGTATGCCGGTTCGTCCAGTTTCCAGATGATGATCCGGGGAGCCTCATTGTCCCACTTGACTTTGAACATGGAAGACATCGTAGCTAACGCGTCCGCCAACTGATTCTCCTCTCTTGGGAAATGTTCAAAAGTTATCTCTGTGAAATGGGGGATCATTGTCAACACACATTTTCTGTAAGGAATAAGATTCGGATGTTTCGTATCCCACTCGCCTTTGATCTGATTGATCACGAGAGTGGAATCTCCGAAGACACTCAGAAACTTGATCCTTAAGTCAATCGCAGCTTGAAGTCCCATGATGCATGCCTCATACTCCGCCATGTTGTTGGTGCAGTTGAAACACAGCCGGGCAGTGAGTGGAGTATGAGTGCCTTGAGGGGATATAATCACAACACCGATACTGTTACCCAAAGCGTTGGAGGCTCCGTCAAAGTGCATAGACCATCGGGATCCTTCCTCAGGTCCTTCCTCCGGTCCAGGTACCTCACAATCAGTCACTATCATGATGCTCTCGTCAGGAAACTCAAAGTTCATTGACTGATAGTCGTCTACTGCCTGATGTGCCAAGTGGTCTGCCAATACACTTCCTTTGATGGCTTTCTGAGTCGTGTACTGGATGTCGTATTCTGTCAAGATCATTTGCCATCTTGCTATTCTCCCAGACAGAGCAGGCTTTTCAAATATGTACTTTATTGGATCCATCTTTGAGATCAACAAGGTAGTGTGAGTCAGCATATACTGTCTCAACCGGCGAGCAGCCCATACCAAAGCGCAGCAAGTTTTCTCAAGCAGTGAGTATCGGGTCTCACAGTCGGTAAACTTTTTGCTAAGGTAATAAATGGCATGCTCTTTTCGGCCAGACTCGTCATGCTACACCAGCACACACCCCATTGAGTTGTCGAGTACTGTCAGGTATAATATCAGAGGTCTCCCCTCAACCGGTGGCATAAGAATGGGTGGTTCTTGGAGATACTCTTTGATTCTGTCAAAAGCGGCCTGACATTCATCATTCCAACGTACTACCTGATCTTTCTTCAGCAACTTGAAGATTGGTTCACAGGTAGCAGTTAGGTGTGAGATGAATCGGGCAATGTAATTCAGACGTCCTAGAAAGCCTCTAACCTCTTTCTCTGTCTTAGGAACTGGCATCTCTTGAATAGCTTTAACCTTGGCAGGGTCCACTTGAATACCCTTATCACTTACAACGAAGCCTAGCAATTTTCCAGATCTTACCCCGAAGGTGCACTTGTTCGGGTTCAACCTCAGCTTGTACAGTTTCAGACGGTCAAACAACTTCTGCAGATGATCAAGGTGTTCCTCTTCAGTTTGGGACCTTGCAATCATGTCGTCGACATACACTTCAATCTCATGATGGATCATGTCATGAAATAAAGCAACCATGGCACGTTGGTAGGTTGCCCCAGCATTTTTCAACCCGAATGGCATGACCTTGTAGCAGAAGGTGCCCCACTGAGTAACAAAGGTAGTCTTTTCCATGTCTTCAGGAGCCATCTTGATCTGATTATACCCTGAAAAACCATCCATGAAAGAGAACACCTTATGATGAGCCGTATTGTCAACCAGAACGTCAATGTGAGGTAGGGGGAAATCATCCTTGGGGCTTGCCCTATTCAGATCCCTGTAATCAACACACATTCTGACCTTACCATCCTTCTTCGGTACCGGCACCACATTAGCAACCCACTGAGGGTAAGAAGTCACTGCAAGAAACCCGGCATCAAACTGTTTCATAACCTCGGCTTTAATCTTCTCAGACATCTCTGGATGCATACGACGGACCTTTTGCTTAACCGGAGGGCAGTCTTCCTTGGTAGGCAAATGATGGACCACAATATCAGTATCCAACCCGGGCATGTCTTTGTAGGACCAGGCAAAGATCTCCACATAATCATGTAACATCTGAGTCAACCGTTGCTTCACGCTGAGCTCTAGATTGGCACCAATTTTAACCTCCTTTCTGTCTGCCTCAGTACCCAGATTTATCGATTCCACTGGCTCTTCATGTGGTTAAATTTCCCTCTCTTCTTGGAGTAACAGTCTTGCAAGCTCGCCAGGCACTTCGCAATCATCTTCACCTTCGTCTTTGGCTAAGTTGATCGGATTTTCGAAGTCATAACTGGCAGTAGCAGAGTCGTTATCAGTAAGATCCAAAGTGGATTGAAACCTGTATGGGTGAGTGTATGTAAATACAGCTGTTTTGCAATATATAAAGAAAGGAAAGAAAGAGAAGGAGCATAAGATTTGAAGTGCGAGAAAACGTCCAAGATCTTTATTCATGATATATGTAAATGACAGTTATAAGCCCTCACAAATGAAGCCACGGTGCCCCGGGTAAGACACCGGGCCATAAAGTTTTAACTCATTGTTTATTACAAATAACAAAAACAAAGGAATTCATTACTGCGTAACAAAAGTAACAGGTAGGTTGTCCTTTGCAGTCCAATTGCTAGGTCCACTGTCGGCCGTCGGATAAATCCAGCTGTCGAACTCATATTCTTCCACCTCGTCATCATCCCTGATGGCATTCACCCCATGAGCAGGCAGGGGAGCTTTCACTACATTGGGCTTCTCAGGTGTCTCAAACTGTACCTCCTTTGCATCAATAAGGTCCTGCACCTTATTCCTTAGGGCCCAGTAGTCATCAGTAGAATGCCCCGGGCTATCAGAATGATAAGCGCAGCGGGCATTTGGATTGTATTTGGGAGAGGCAGTATTCACAACCTTCGGGGCCTCTCTAACAGTCACCAAGTTGGTCGATAGCAGCTGCGGCAAGATTTGTGACAAGGTCATACTCAGCCGGGTAAACTCTCTTCTGGGTCTTTCAGCCCTTTGTTGATTGGTTTGTCGAGGAGCGGCAGCAGGTTTAGCAATCACCACCGCGTTGACAGATTGGCGGCGCTCTGGTTTATCTTGCCTTCTAGGCCCATACACAGCACTGGCCTCCTTTTTAAAGGGCTTCTTCTCAGAACTTGAAGATGCACCTTTCTGAATTTTACCGGACTTCATGCCAGCCTCTATCCTTTCCCCAGTCAGAATAAGGTCAATGAACCCTGCAGATGAATTACCGATAAGATGATTGAAAAACGGCCCGGAGAGGGTCCCCAAGAACATATCTACCAGCTCACGGTCAGTTAATGGTGGCTGCACCCTGCCAGCCAGGTCCCTCCACTTCTGCGCATACTCTTTAAAACCTTCGCCTGATCCTAGCAACATACCCTGGAGTTGGGTACGTGTAGGAGCAAGGTCGGCATTATATTGATACTGCTTGTAAAAAGCAGTAGCCAACTCCTCCCAATTACGAACCTTGGTTCCATCCAGCTGATAGAACCATTCGAGATGAGTCCCTGAAAGACTCTCCTGGAAGAAGTGGATCCACAAGTTCTTATCCACAGTGTATGGCTGAATCTTCCGCACATAAGATCTGAGGTGCAGCTTAGGGCAAGACGCCCCGTCATACTTGGTGAAAGATGGTGCTTTAAACTTGTGAGGGATGATCACACCAGTAGATAAACCCAAGTCTCCGAAATCTAAACCATGCACTTGTTGGATCTCCATGGCGTTCAGACGATCTTCCAACTGCTTGTACCGGTCTTCAGTTGGAGGATATTGTTCCTCATTAAAGTCAGTCTCGTTGTCAGAGACTACTGGACTTGGAGCCTTTCCCCCCGGGGGACTGTCTTTGCCTACAGAAGAACCAGCTTCCTCATTCTGCAGAGTATTACCAAACCTCCGGCCCGAGTTGAATAGAACGGTTCTCTTCTTCTTCTTCTTCTCCTTCTTCAGGAGCAAAGCCTTCAGCTCTTCTTGACCTTGAGCCAAACCCATAATCAGCTCCTGAAATTGTGCGTTCTGCGCCTGAAGGGCCTTGATAGACATCTCGGTTGATGATTCAGGGTTCATGATGCTGAAATAAACAGCGAAGAACAGTAAGCAACCTGAAAAGAAGAGTACCTGCTATGCACATGATGAATGGAATGCGTATGATTTATGTTTTCAAAGACAATCGGGAATCACCTTTGTAAACAAAAAGGAACACACTTCATTAAATTCAACTTTGAAACTTAAATTGTTCAACAGATTGCCCTTAGGCGTTACATAAAAATGGAAATATTGAAAAGGGAAATAAAACTGTAAAAGAACATCCAAAGCTCATCATTGATCCCATGGTCTCCTCTTATCAGTACGGATGTAGTCATTCAGAGCTCGCTCGTTCTCCAACTGCTTTGTCAGCTTCTGGATCTTCAATTCCTGCTCGTTGAACTTTTCCCGATAAGAATCTCGTTCTTCTCGCAGTTGCGACCAAGACCTCTTTAATGTCTCATAATCAGTAGGTATCTGAGGAGGGAGGACAGTTGGAGGAGCCCCATCTTTGTCAGGATACTCAAGAATTATGGGTCTGACAGCTTCGTACGGCATACCTAACTTCTGAGCACGGATGTGAATCCATTTGTAGTAGGCTTCCATAGGTAGAGAAGTCTTTGGCCCCAACTCTTGTGGGTCAGCTTTATGAACTCTGTCCCAAGCCTTGATGAACCTACGACGCAGCTCGTCACTATCCACCTGAAACTCAAAACTGATGTGAGGCACCAACATCTCATGAGGCCCTGCTCTTCTGGCCCTTCCAAACTGACGGAGCGCTAGAAATGGATTGTAAGAGATTCCTCCTTGAGTACCAATCAAAGGAACATTAGGGTATTCTCCGCAACGATCAATAACATCTATCTCATCCAAACCTCTGAGGGTCCAAATGATGTCTTTATCAGTGAGAGACATTAACCTATGAGCCCAACCTCTTCCTCCTTGGTTTTTCAGCACGAACTTAGGGAGGTGCGAAATAAACCACCTCACTAACAAAGGGATACAACACCACAGAGTTCCTCGTCTTCGGGCAGTACGAGCATAAAGTTGTTGCAGGATATCACCCAAGAGAGCAGGCACAGGATTCTGAGACATGAAGATCCTGATGGCAGTGACATTAATGAAGTTGTCAGGATTAGGAAACAAGATTAGACCATAGATTAAGAGAGCTAAGATGTCTTCATATGCCCTAAAGTCCAAGTCATTCCAGAAACTGTCAGCTTTACCAATCAGAAACTTGGCCAAGAAACCCTTAACTCCGCTTCTAGTCACCCAGTTGTCCATTACTTCTTGATGGGTCAAGGGAAGAGCTGCAGCAACCTCCTCAAGCCTAAGAATCTTTTCCCAACCAGTGAAGGGAGTCTGATCCAAGATAGGGATACCAAGCATATCAGAGAACTCTTCCAGGGTAGGGACCAGCTGGAAGTCTTGAAAGGTGAAGCACTGGTACAGAGGGTCATAGAACTGAGTTAGGACACTCATCAGCTGTTGGTCCCGCTTTGCCGTGACTAAACTGAGAAGAGAACCATGCCTCTGGATGAAGGAAGTAGTATTTGGAATTCTACTAACCAACTCTTCAAGCAACTCAGGTGGGTGAAGAAAGTTGAACCGGATAGTATTCCTTCGCATAGGCATCATGATGTCCTACAAAACAGAGCAAAGGTGAAACCCTCTTGTCTTTGAAATGGTCAGTCCTTATGCAGAATGCATGCAATGCTCATGATGGCATGATGTTATGATAAAGCACACCACAAATATTCACAAAGGCAAACATGATAAGGCACACAAGTCACACAAGACAAGCCCTTAAAGTTTAGGCCAGCATGGGGTCTAGGTATTACCCTCTTTCAGTTTGTTGGTTAAGACCTGTCCTATCAGAAGTAACCGGGTTCTTAGAGGATCCCAATATCATTGACTACCCTCAATCGGTCATAACTCCAGCATCACAATCTTTTCTTGCGGCCAGAACCATCACGAGAGTTTAGCCTCAATGGGCGTAGCATACTGCTACTGTTCTATTGGCCAAGTTGTGTCATTTAAGGTTCTAAGGTCTGTTGGTGCTTAATGACTCCTCAGAAGACCCAAATTCTCCTTGTTGCAACACAAGGGATATCGGTACAGACCAAGGCGCCACACCAACGTAGCCACTGCTTCACCCATGTCGGTCTATGCCGGACAGGTCCCTCACAGCTTATGCTACCTAAACAGGGTATCCCCAGATCCGGGTTAGGATCTATGTAACTCCGATGCAACCCGCAATTTAAAGCAAACAAGTCAAAACAATTGAAAACACAGTTATGAACTATCCTAAGGTACACCTCACTTTATAAGAGTCCCCAGCAGAGTCGCCAGTTCTGTGATCGGTGGATCTGGAACTGACTGTTTAACGCTGGTTCGCGAAATGTCGCGGAAGCAAGAGTTGCCACCGTCTTTTATTTTCTCCAATATGGAAAGGACAAAAGCACAGAAAAATTCCTTATGAGATTGCTCTCGGTTCGGGAGGTAGATTTATAGAAAGGGAAGGTGTTAGCACCCTTTCTATCCATGGTTATCCATGGGCTCTTAGATACTTGCTCATTGTGTTTTCAAAAGTGTTTGTTTTTCAGAGTGAGTGGGTTTGAAAAAGTTTCGTTTAAAATTTCAGTTCGACTCTTGTATCAGTCCTCAAGAGTGTTTGAAAAGTTGTTTTTTGAAAGCTTTTTGCAAAGTGTCGGTGTGAAAAGAAGTTTTTGATTTGTTTTGAATTAGAGCAAGTATCTATGAGTCATCTACCTACCCTAAGGAATTAGGCTGTGTTAATGTCCTTAAGGTAGTGCCATCCCACCATTGAGAGGTAGGTAGCACCACCGTTGGAGGTGTTCGGGTCAATTCGAGTTTGTAGGGACAGTGTGGTCACCGAGTAACGGTAAGACACCTTAGAAGCTACACTTATGTCATTGATCTTTTTATTCCGAGGCAACCATTTCGAGGCAACTTGTTTCGAGGCAACTGTTTCGAGGCAACTAGATCAATGGAACATAAGGACTCACTAAGACGTCTTATAGTCGACGACCACGTTTCGAGGGGCAAGGCAACAATGTGGTCACCAGAGAAATAGTAGGACACCTTAGAAGTTACCCTTATGCCATGTTCATGGACATAAGGACTTACTAAAACGTCCTATACTCGACGACCACGTTTCGAGGGGCAAGGCAACAGTGAGGCGTACCCTAGGAGTGGTATGTGAATTGTGCGTCATTTTCAGTTATTATTTGTCTTGATCATGCGTTGGGTGTTCTACATTTTGATTTTATTTGAGCATACATTCTTTCATGTGTTTTAACAGTTTAAAGGTGCAGAAATTAAAATGCGGAAAAATAAAAGTCCTACGCTATTACAAGGCGCGGGTCTACATCGCCAAATTAAACAAAGACCCGATTTGAATAAAAGTACGGAAAGTAAATGTCCTAATTATCTATTACAAGGCCTTGGGGCAAGTACATTATATCCACAAAAGAAATGAAAATAGATGCGAAAAGAAATAAAAATCGAGAGTGCGAGGGCGTTGGACCCTTTAAGGAAATTAAATTGGAATTGAAAGTAATTAATGATTAAATAAAGAAAAGAACTTGTTTTTATGTTTTTTTGTATTTATGAAATTAAAGAGAATTAATTGGAATTAAAAGTTAAATAAAAACCCTAGTTCTAAATTGTTTTTAATTTATTAAAGAAAAATGTTTAAGTTTGACCTAATTTAACCTAATTATTTAATGACAAGTTTATTTACAAATTAATTAAGAATTAATAATGATGGAAAAAAGTTATTTATTAAGAAAAAGAATAAAAGTATTAAAACCCTAATTTCTATATTTTTTAGTTTATTTAAAGAAAAACATTAAAATTAAACCTAAAATTAAACTAATTGCTTATTGGAATTTATTCACAAAAACTATTTAAAGAATTAAAAATAATAAACATTTTTATTTTTAATGATTTCTGATTTTTTGTGCTTTATGAAAATTAATTTAAGGAATTAAAAGAAAATAATTAAAACAAATAAAAAATAGAAAAAGAATAAGGGAAAGAAATACAAACAAGAGGGGTTGTTGACCCAATTATGGAGGTTTGTAGAAAGCAGTTTGGCCCAAGAATTCCAGGCCCACGTTGACTTTCAGCATTTGTGTGAGGAACGGTTGACTGGTGCATATGGTGATCTGCAAGTTCTGACCATTGGATTGGTCTCTGAAGACATGTGGCAAGCTTAGATGGTGAGGACGCATGATGGTCCTGGGAATGAAGGCTGCATAGGAGCATGTTAAAACAAAATATATTGAATAAGTGGGGGACCTGGGAATCGAACCCAGGTCCCAATGCTTGAAGGACACATCATTCACCAACCCAGCCAGTGCGTTTCTTTGTTTATTTAGTGGGTGCTGATTAATATATGCAAAAAGTAAGCGTTATACTGGACAAATAAAAAAAAGGCGCTAACTTTCAAATATACCAATCACATGCCTACAGCTCAGCGTCTTCCTCATGGCTTCTTCGTTTTGCCTGAAAATATAAGCTAGATAGCGGGGGTTTTAAACCCCCACAACCTGAAACAACGAATAATAGCGAATAGAAATTGAGCAATCATAAAAAAAGCGCGATGAGTGATTTGGATTTGTTAGAATGTCACGATTGCATTGGTCTAGGTATCATGGCCTAATTTTTCCTCATGAAGAAGTCCCTAATTTCAAGCTCCTAAAACCCTAGAAAATTTCCATGGCAACTTCTCACACAGGCAAGATTAGTTCAATTAAAAGACACCAAAAGCTTCAGTGAGTCCATGTTAGTACAAATTAAACATTAAAATGCATTGATATGGCATGTAAATTCAAATACGATTAAGAAAAAAATTCATGAACAGGGCGACTGTGTTCTACCACTTCTTCGAGTATGGAGACTTGAAAAGTATTGAGTTATGTTCAGGAAGATCCCAGCAAGCTTTTGGAATGGATTGTAGGTTCTGAATCACACTGGAACTATGAAAACAGTTTCCACCTTTTTTTTGAAAAAAATGCAAAGTTGTTCTTTGGTTTGAGGCGCAGCTTGCTCGTGTTTTTGATTAGGGTTGTGTTTGTATATGTATGAGGAATGATTTAGGTTAACAAAACAAGTCCAAAATCCATGTTTTAATGCTTTTCAAATTTGTGATTTTCCATGATCTTTTTCAATCTTTTTTTCCATCAAAACATTGCCAATCATGGGAGATTCTTTCCCTTTTGGATGTGCACGAAATCTTGAGTGAATAAAGAGTGAAAATGCTGCACAAAAAGATTCCAAAACATGTGTTTAGTATTTTTCCCATATTTAATTTTAATTAAATGAATTAATAGGTTTAAAAATTCAATTAATAAATTAAAAATAAGAAAATAACTCCCCTTTGGGTCAATGGGTCGTGCATAGCCTTTGGGTGATGATTCTTGGAAGAAATTGTGGCCCATTAGCAATTTTGAGGCATTTGAAGCAAAGTTGACTTTTCAAAATTCCCAAAAATTTCCCAACTTCCACAAGGCATAGCTTGCTCAATTTTTAAGCTTTGATCATTTTCTTGGACATTTTGGAAAGGTCTTGAAGTCCTATAACCAATGCCTTTGGTCCCATGTCATTTTTATTTACCAATCTCAAGTTATGGTCTTTGACTTAAAGTGCCTTTTTGTTGACTTTTGAAAATGACCTATAATGTTGAGATTGATAACTTTTTGTGAGAGCATTTCTTGGACTTGAAGTGTGAAGATGAGTTGTAGGAAATGTCATTATCTTCAAAATGAGCTTTGGATGGAATTTTTCTGATAAACCATGTGGAAGTTATGCCTTGGTCAATTTGCAGTTGACTTTTCCAACTGTCCAAAAATAGAAACTTTTACATCTTGAGACTTTTTGAGCCATGCCTTGAGAATCATGATCAAGAATTGATCAAATGATGTTTGTGGCTTCAATATAAGATGTTGACCAAAAATTTTGACTTTTGACTGTCAAATGACCATTTTGCCCCTGCAGTTGACTGTTGAGCAATTAGGGTTTTTGACTGTGCAATTTTGTGCTCTGAGTCTTGAAACTTGGCATAAGGATGCTTGACAATGTTTATAGGCATGTGGGACTTGTTTGGACCCTTGGAAACTTCAACTTCTTTGCCAGAATCAAAACCCTAATTTTTTACTGTTAGGAGGCCATTGAACTGTGCAACTCTTGGGAGATTTTGAAGCATGCTCTTTGCAAATCTTGAAGAATATGGGAGGGCAAATTTTGGGGTACAACAGTTTCCCCTGTTCAATCTTCTTAGACTTGAGGATGTAGATTGGCTGGCGTGCCTTTCGTAATCCGAAGGTGGAAGATGATTGAACACTAGAGTGCCCAGAAATTTGCGCTCACATGTAGAGTATGATGGTGGGAATGGGCTTACAGATGCCATTTGGAGATTGATGGATAGGATGATGGGCTTATAGATGCCATGTTGAGAGGTGATGGATAGGTGGATGGGCTTATAGATGCCATCTGGGTGTCGATCGCGTAAGAGTTTCCTTAGCGAGAACTTGCGTACCTGAAAAAGAAAATGAGTACCTGGCCTGTTACAGGAGTCGGTCTTCAAACTCTTTGTGTAGATGTGCCCTGGCTGGATACAGAAATTGAATCCTTAAACCTCTTCAGACGTGCTCTCAACGGGACGGTGAGAGAACCTTGGACGATTATTACCTCAACAGTAACGCTGAGAAAATCTTGGGTGATTACTACCTCAACAGTAACGATGAGAGAACCTGGGGACGATTACTACCTCAACAGTAACGATGAGAGAACCTTGGGCGATTACTACCTCAACAGTAACGATGAGAGAATCTTGGATGTCTTCTATTGAGTCTTCATTAGGAAAATCTTTAGGAATCGATTTAACTGGACCAGAGAAGGCCTTTGACTGGATCGACATCAGAAAGATCTTTAGGAGTCGATTTAACTGAACCAGGCAAGGTCTTGGAATAACTTCAACTGGATAAGAATCAGGGAGATCTTAGGGTCGATCTGACTGAACCAGAGAAGGCCTTTGACTGGATAAGAATCAGAAAAATCTTTAGGAGTCGATTTAACTGAACCAGGCAAGGTCTTGGAATCTTCAACTGGATAAGAATCAGGGAGATCTTAGGGTCGATCTGACTGAACCAGAGAAGGCCTTTGACTAGATAAGAATCAGAAAAATCTTTAGGAGTCGATTTAACTGAACCAGGCAAGGTCTTGAAATAACTTCAACTGGATAAGAATCAGGGAGATCTTAGGGTCGATCTGACTGAACCAGAGAAGGCCTTTGACTGGATAAGAATCAGAAAAATCTTTAGGAGTTGATTTAACTGAACCAGGCAAGGTCTTGGAATCTTCAACTGGATAAGAATCAGGGAGATCTTAGGGTCGATCTGACTGAACCAGAGAAGGCCTTTGACTGGATAAGAATCAGGAAAATCTTTAGGAGTTGATTTAACTGAACTAGGCAAGGTCTTGGAATAACTTCAACTGGATAAGAATCAGGGAGATCTTAGGGTCGATCTGACTGAACCAGAGAAGGCCTTTGACTAGATAAGAATCAGAAAAATCTTTAGAACCCGGTTACTATTATTAGGACAGGTTGAGCCGACTAAACTTCAAGAGGGTACTTACCTACAAACTCCTTGCAAGCCTAAACATAAGGATTTGTCTGCTTTGTGTGTATATGATTATTTGTATAAGCTTGTTTACTTTGCATACTTGTGCATAACATCATAACATCATACCATAGCATTTTCAATAACCGTTTCAAGGATCTCAAGGGCCTATGATACAGGGTCACGTTGAACCAGATGTCTACCAAGGGACAAGAGGATTTATTTTCCTCTAACCAAACACCGTCAAAGATCAAGTACAACATTTTGAGTCAAGGGCTATGACCCACTTGACATGATGAGCTTGATTCTCGTGGAAGGATATCCACCGATACAAAGTTCTCCAATCAAATATGATGATCAAAGTTCAAACTTCTAACTTTTTCTTGTGTTTACCCCGCGAGATCCTTGAAAAAATTGCATCCACATATCATGACAGGTTTCTCCCATACAAGTCTCCTTATCTTCCTACTGTTTATTTCAGTAGAGATGGCTCTAGAGCAGACTATCAAGGACATCCAGGCTCAAAACGCTCAACTTCAAGAGATGTTCTTAAACCTATCCAAGAGGCAAGAAGAGGTCAAGACGCTCCTCACCAGGGGCATGATCATGGGAAATCCTGGGGACGACAGAGATGACTAGTTGGAGTGGCTACAAACTGAGATAGCCATAATGAGGTTCCAAATGATGGGACAGCTAGTGGGCCAGATGGCTCTTATCCAAAATCTGGCTCAAGGACAAGAAAAGCTGAAAGTTCTTGTCAACCAACTTCGTCAAGACGGTTGCAACCATATGGGGCAAACAATCGGGTTTGGAAATCAAATCACTGCTCAGCCTCCCATGAGACAAGAAGTCGGAAGACCTTCCTAATTTGCTTCCACGTTACGATCCCAACAACAACCTCGCCAACAACAACAGGGTAATCAACGAAAGGAGGTCGCGCCTAAAAGACAGCTTACTGAGATCAACATATCACTGGCTCAAGCACTACAACACATCTTGAAGGCAGAGCTGATCACATTAAGGGATACTCCTCAGAATCCCAATACCTTTGCTCCTAGCTATCATCCCAATGCATTATGTGCATACCACTTCAATAATCCTGGGCATGATACGAATGACTGTTGGGCTTTGAAAAATAAGATCCAAGACTTGATTGACGGAGGAATACTGGAGTTCACACAAGATGGCCAGACTGAATTCTCCTGCCATCCCTCAAAGGCTCACCACCTAAAATGACAAGTTCAGACAAAGAGGCTCCTGTTCATTTTGAATTTTCAATTGTAATTTCTTTTGTTATTCAAACAATTATCTATTAATATCGAACTCTGTTTCGTTAATGTATTGCATATGTTTGTCTTGAATTCATCCTTTCATTTTCACTATATTTAAACTATGCTTTTTATTCTTCTTATGACATTTAACTCTTGCTAAAAGTTACAAGCCTTTAGAGGGAGGATGACGAAAACAATGCCATAATCTCATATAATATGCTTTTGGACAGACCTTACTGACGATGTACATGCATTCTTTCAAATCCTAAACACTGGAGTTATAAGGAAGATAATCCCTAGTCAACCCCTTCGAGCCAAAGAAGTAGAAGTTTCTTTCTTACACAAATTGAAACCTTTAATCAAAACCTGGGGCATGGTAGTCTCTCAGTTAATTCAAACGCGTGTTAAGCCGCAAACCCTCATCTCGTAATACAACGAATGACATCAAAAAAAAAATTCCTATGGAATTAGAAGACGGTGATGGTTCCCTGTCACATATGCAGTCATTATCTCTAAAAAAGAAAAGCCCACTAAGTCAAAACCTACAAAGGAGACTTAAGAAAACTGGGGCATCCCATTGACTGTAATCTCAAAACAAGAACAGTGAGGAAAATTTAGGGATAATAAATCAAAAAAAGAGGCCACTACAAATCCTCCACAACATGAAAAAATGTTGCAAAAATGACTGCCTTCCGACAAACTTAACTTGTCTGAACCATCACCAAAATGTCTTTCCAGACTCAATTGGTGTTCAAACGCACAATTAGCTGAGTTTAGGACTGGAGAACATCACGAAGAGAGGGTGGGTACAAACATACTTTGAGCCTTTATCCTTTGTTTCTTAAACCGTGAACCAAGCCACGCTACAACCCTTCAAAAGTCCTAATTGAAGCATGGGTTAGTTCGAAAGCATACTGTTACAAAAGGTATCCTGACTCCTGTAAGGCTTTACTCAAAATCCATAGTTGAATTACAAAACTTCTTTACTTGCTAAAAACGCATTTTTCAAAACTTCAAGACAAACATAAACTTTGCATTACTTGAATATCACTGTTTGCATATGGCTATTTGTTTGACAGCGGAGAAATTCACACAATGAATATCCAGTGAACGAAAGCCCTCTCAGTGAACAAAATCAATTCAAGTGGGATGACACTTCCATTGCAAAATCTTCTATCAACAAGGGAGCATGACATGTCACTATCCAGCAAACCTGGGGCAGTCCAGTCAAGATTCCAAGAAATCTCTCAATAATTGCAGAGTAACCAGGGGCAACCCTCCATCTTCGTCACTTGGGGCATTGAACGTCAATTCCGACAAAGGGTTACATACAATCAAACATTTCCAGGCAGTGCCACAAACACTCGCTACTAGGGGCAGTGACAAATATCCCCAGAAATCCTTCTTATAGGATAATTCCCCAGCAAGAGTTTAATCTCTGAAAACCTTTCCCTAGCTGAAACAACCTCAAGAATCCTCGAGGATTTTCTCAAAACGAAGTCATCACCTCTCTAGCAGGCCGGAAACAGGGTTTATTTCCCCAACAAAATAAAAATTCCCCAGCTTGAGTTTGCCTCTCCAACTACTACAAATCAAAGGACCACAACTCTCTTTCCCCAGAGACTACTCTACAATCCCCAGTAAGTTACTGTGAAACCTAGACCCGACCAGATATCAGTTCAACTTCGACTACTCAGTAGAGCAACGGATAATCGAGACTCCTGAACTCTTTTCTCAAGCAAAATCAACACTCCCCATAGAGTTTTCAATATTCCCCAGCGGAGTTCTCCTCAAACAATAAAACAGGAATCCCTAGTGGATACTGTGATACGGTGGGAGAACTGACTTGAGGTTTTGCGTTTGTTTTCGCAAATGTTTCGGTTGAGCAAGAGTCGCCACCGACTTTTTATTTTATCCTAAGGAAAGGTTTAAAAAGCACAGCAAAAACCTTTGAGATGTTTCTTGGGTTCGGGGAGTAGATTATAGAAAGGGAAGGTATTAGCACCCTTTCTATCCATGGTTATCCATGGGCTCTTAGTTACTTGCTTAGATCACTTGCCTTTTGTTTTCAATTGTTTTAAATGGTGCTTGTGTGTGTGGGTTTGAAAATGTTTTGAAAAGAAGCCAATGTGGTGGCAACCTTTGTAATGATCCATGTGGGGATGTATACAAAGATGTATGTCTCTTTTTAAAAAAGTTTTCATTTGTTTTTGAAAGTTGTTTTGAAAGTGTTGTGAGATGTGGTTTTAGAAAATAGGCAAGTGTTTTGTTTTTGCAAGTTTGATTCAAGTAACTAAGAGGTTGTCTACTCCTAAATTTCTCAAAGTCTATTGCTATGTTTTAACCCTTTTAATAAGTTTGTTCCACCATTGTATTTGGTGGACAATCTCATGTTAGGATGTGAAAGGGACAGGCGCGGGTCATCGTTTTTAGACCATAATTGCAATGGTGCCAAGTATCTTTGGGCATTTTCTTTAAGGGACTTGATCATTTGCTTTTGGAAGTATTTTGAAAATGTTATCGAGGGACTATGATCATTTGTTTGTTTGTCTTGCCCAAAGAGACTTAACATGCAATCTGGCCCAATTTTGAAAGGCAACAAGTGGAATACCCTAGGGGGTGCAAGTGTGATTTGTGTGTTCATTTTCATGCTTATTTGTCTTGAGATTATGTCATAACTATTTTGTCGTTTTTCGCATACAAACCCTAATTCTATCATGGCATAATTAGAAAGCAATAAAGCGCGAAAATAAATTTACTAAGCTATTACAAAACCAAATATGGGAAGGGGGATACAAATGTTCAAATGGGGATTTTGACAAGTAATGTAAACCTAAAACTATTACATCAATATTGAAATATTTTACAAGATGATTAATTGCATAAATAAAGTAAAATAAGAATAAATATGCAAGATGTAAAAATGGTTTTTGTATGTATGAAAAATGAATTATTTATGTAAGAATAAAAAGAAAATGAAAAGGTATTATTTTGGGGTTTTTTTTTCTCATTTAGGGCAAAACCCTAATTCTATTAAATAAAATATATTATTATTTAATCTAATACAAGTATTTATTTATTATGTACAAAAATAAAATAAAATATGGTATATTTGTAAAAAGGCATTTTTTAATATTAAATATTAAAAAATAAAAATATGTACATTTTTTGATATTTTTCTCCCAAGTATATTAATATATCTATTTATTTATGAAACTATGTTTTATACACATTCAATATTAAAATAAAAAGTATTTTATTTTATAAAATATTTTCAAGAAGTAAAAATAAGGTAAAAATATGTATAAAAATATATTTTGTATTATCTTAATATTTTAAACAAAAAGTATATATATATATATATATATATATATATATATATATATATATATATATATATATATATATATATATATATATATATATATATATATATATATATATATATATATATATATATATATATATATATATATATATATATATATATATATATATATATATATATATATATATATATATATATATATATATATATATATATATATATATATATATATATATTTATTTATTTATGTACAAACAAAAGAATTAATCAAACAAAAATTCAATAAATTCAAAAAATGATGGGAAAATATTTTTATGTTTTTAATATGCTGAGAAAAAATAAATGAACCAATCAAAAAAAGGCAAAAGTCAAAAATATTAAAAATGAAGCAAATGGGCTCAGGGGTGCAAAACAGAAAAAGTGGTGTGAATAAGAAAATTGCTCAGGCCCAGCCCAAGAAGTCACCTTCTTCAACCTCTGAACAAAGTTTGTTCAAAAAACGCGCGCAAGCAAGCTTCCTTTGAATATCCTGATTCTTTGATTTTTTGAACAAACTTCCAACACAAAAGATGTTAAGCATGAAACCACGATTCCAAATATATAAAGAACATCTCCTAACTCTCAGAAATGAGAGAGAATTTTAACAATCCCAAATCCTAACCTAAGTTTTCTGCCATTTTTAAACCTTAAATTCTCTCAACTCAGGCAAAAGAAATGAAAAGTAAAAGAATGTACATGTTCAGTGGCATGAGTAGGACATTGTTTATTCACAAACTTAAGGCTAATGATGCATAATCAGAGAGATACGAGTTCACCAAAATACCTGTTAAGCTGAAGTTCTAACTGGCAAATGGGGAGCTCACAGTGCAAGATACTGGTTGGTATAGCTTCCTTGAGGTGTGGTGATGATGTTCCAATATCTACTTTGCCTTGAGACACCTTGAACTGAGCTGTAGAACTTCAACTGCAAAATGGAAAAGTGAAAATGGTGGAACTTGTTAAAGGAGTTACAGGTCGTGTTTCAAGGCATAGTTAGCTTGCATAGGTGCTAGGGAATGTGTGTGAACTGGTTTTGGCAAGAATGCTTGAGAGAAATAGAAGTTGGCACTCAAACTGCAGAGGCAACTCTGTTTTTGCAGTTTGATGGTGTTTTTTGGTTTGATGATGTTTGGGAGGTAAATGGCTCGTGCAATAGCTTGGTTATGATGTGTGTAATGTGTTTGATAACTTTGTCTAAGTGTTTGTAAGCTGGTTTCTGAGTTGGTATTGGTTATGCAATGTTTCTTCACTCTTAAGCAAACAAAGGCAACTTGGTCTTTTAGGTCAGTAGGGGACCTCTAATCCTGCTGCAAAGCTTCTCTAGATCAGAGTAATTTGTTCATAATCTTGTGCCAATCAGATTTGCAATGTGCTTGTTGGATTTGTAATTGAACATAAAGTGAACTTTTGCAAAAATGGATAGTTCACTTTATCTAAAAATGGATCAAACTTGTATATAATACTTGAACTCATAGAATAACACCTTGAAACAATGAAAAAACATTAAATTATTGAGTGTAACTTGGTTTAAGGACCTGTAATCAAGGGCATGCTGGTTTTGAGAAGTTTGCATAACTTATGAACATGAAAAATGACCAATTCAAAAGTGAGTTTTTGCTATATTGTGAAATTCGATTCTCCCTAACCATGAGGTTGTTTGATGAGTTCTTGGACATTTTGGTAAGCTTGGAATGTGTACTACAATCCATCTTTGAAGTGCAATTTGAAATTCCAAGTGGAAGTGTATGGAAAATGGTCTTGAAGTGGGGTAGAAAAACTTGTCAAAATAGGTTAAAATTTCACTAAGTTAAGAATGGTTTAGTGCCCTTATTCAAAAATTTGTAACTTGAGATACAAGCTTCAAATGAGAAAACTTTGTGAATCAAAGTTGTAGATTATGAAACAAGCTACAACTTTCATGTTTTGAGTTTTGTTTGAATCCAAATGAATCATGGTGAAAAAGTGGGGCAAAGTTGGGAAAAAAATTAGGGTTTTCCATAACTTAGAAAAATTCTAAGTTATGAAAAATTCCATTTTAAACCCTAATTTGCATTTCTTGGTTTCTTGGTGAACAACTTTCATGATTTGGCATGTTTTGATGAAAAATGAATCTTGACTCTTGATTTTGACCAAAAAGTCAAAGTTTGACTTTTCAGTATACAGTCAAAATTGATCAATTTGACTGGGAAATTCAACTGTCAATCTTGTGTACTTGGGATCTTTTGAGCTTGATGAATGTGTCAAGACCATTTCATGGGGTCCTTGAGTCCATATGTGAGCTTGGTTTGCCATTGGCTAGGTCAAACAGTCAAAAATTGCCTTTGTGCAGTCAAAACCCTAAAAATGACCATTTTGCCCTTTTGGTGATCTGATCAAATTTCTTGTGGAATTGTGATCCAAACTTGATCAAATGGTCCATATGAGTTCATAATGTTGATGTGGGTCAATTTTCATGAGATTTGACTGTCAATTGGCCACAATTGACTTTTTCCCCAATACAGCTGATTCCTAGGTCATCTGTCCAATTGACTGGGCAAAATTTGGAATCAAGACTTGAAACTTGGTATGGATAAACTTGGGAGTCCAATATGAAGCATGAAAGTCATCTTAGGCATTTTAGGTCAAAACATCTTTGTTCAAACACAAACCCTAATTTGAGTCCACAGTGCAAGGAGAAGTCTTGAGCAGAGGAAACCCTAACTGGATCTTGATCTTCAAGGTCTTGTGATGAGAAAAATGTTGAGGAAATGGGAGGGCAAATTTTGGGGTACAACAGTTGCCCCTGTTCAATCTTCTTGAACCTGAAGAGTTAGATTGGCAAGTTTGCCTTTCGTGACTCGAGGGTAAAAGGAGATTGGACACTAGAGTGCCCGAAAATTTGCACTCGCATGTTGAAGTATCAGTAATGTGATGTTGGGAATGGGCTTATAGATGCCATTTGGAGAGGTGGTGGATAGGGAGATGGGCTTATAGATGCCATCTGGAGATGTGACGAAACTTTGTCGGGAATGGGCTTATAGATGCCATTTGGAAGTGTTGATCGCATAAGAGATTCCTTAGCGAAAACTTGTGTATTTGAGAAAGACAGATGTTTTCCTGGCTCGTTACAGGTGTTTGATCTTCAATCTCCTTATGTAGATATGCCCTGTCTAGATACAGGTATCAAATCTACAATCGGTTGTTCACAGATGTGCCCTGGCTGGATACAGGAATCGAATCCGGAAATAGTCGTCAACAGATATACCCTGGCTGGATACAGGAATCGAATCTGGAAATGTTGTAGTTGATAGATATGCCCTGGCTGGATACAGGAGTCGAATCCGGAATTGTAATAGTTGTTAGATATGCCTTGGCCGGATACAGGAATCGAATCTGCGAACTCTTCAGACGTGCCCTGGCTAGATACAGGAATCGAGTCTGGAAATGTGGTCAACAGATATGCCCTTGCTGGATACAGGAATCGAATATGGAAATCTTCAGACGTGCCCTGGCTAGATACAGGAATCGAATATGGAAACTGATCACTCTCAGACGTGCCCTGGCTAGATACAGGTATCGAATCTGGAATTGTGACAGTTGAAGGTAGTTGTCTTTGGGATTATCTTTTTCCCTGAAAAGGCAGAAACATAAGTTGTATGCAATGTCATGATGTATGATATGCATGATGTCATGATGTTCAACATGAGATAGTGTTATATGCATTTTATCATGTATGTAGGCAAGATGTATGAAAATGTGAAATGTTTATGAATGTATTTTCGTCTTAGGAAAATAAATCCTTGACGACCGGCCAGGGAATTGCTCTGTGGAAGAGATATTTTGCCAAAGTTTTGCTGAGAGGCCTGCTGAGGACTTCAATGATGGACTCCGCTGGGGATAATGATAATAAACTCCGCTGGGGATAACCGAGGATTGACTCTTGCCGGGGAATGAAAGAACTTCGCCGAGGGCGATCTTCCGTGGCAATTAGCTGAGGATAACCCAGTTATAAGTCCTTGTGAGGAAATAACTCTGAATAAAACTCGGGAGAGACGTCCGTACCCTGCAGGGAACAAGCTTCCAGAATCTACTGGGGATAAGCTTTAAGACCTGCCGGGGAATGTTGTGCCTTTTCAGGATTGACAGGGAATCAACTCTGCTTGGGGAAAGTACTGCTGAATCTTGTTTTACTCAGCGGGGAGTTGAGATGATTTGGTCACAATCTTCAGTCGAACCTACCTTGGCACCTTGGTGGACAAAGCAACCAGACTGCATCAGACAACTTTACATTGCCCCTGTCTCTGATGTCACTTGTAATTAATCTCTTGTTTTATATGCAAATATTTATGAATCAGCAATTTAATATCAAATGCATATATAAAAAATGAACATTGGACGTTCTTCGCAAAACAAAACAGAAAAGAGAAAAACAATGGCAATTTGTATAGACAAGTGAATTTGTATTGATTTGAATTTTGCCTGTGAATAGGCGTTTTTGTACAAGAGGCTGACATCCTAGTAAGAGGACGCCGCCAAACAACATAGAGTTTACAATTTTGAAAAGGAACCAAAACAGCTATGTGAACAATCCCACTGGGTTCCAACTCTTCTATCGCCTCTATGCCTTCAAGCCTCTCATCACTTTGCTGCTTGATTGAAGATGAAGCTGATTGATCGATGCTGAGATCTGAGCCAAATAGTTGACGCTGAATTCCGGATGCGAAGTAATCCAATGAGACATAGTGTTACGCTTTATCCCTAACTTTTGCCTGGACCGCCCTTTCGGGTTTTCAGTCCACCGGGATACCCATTTTTGCCCAAGTCGCCTTTTCAGGTTTTCGACTTGCCGGGTGTACAGATTTTATTCATTTCATCCCTTATTTTTTCCCGAACCCTTTTGGTTCGCCGGGAAGCCCTTATTTTGCCTAGGTATGTCAACCTTGCGGGTCCTTTATTCATGCGTAGTATCTTTTCACTATGTCTGCATTGGCGGGGTGAGGAAGGTCGTCACCATCCATGGTGGTTAGGATCATGGCTCCTCCTGAGAACACATGTTTAACCACAAATGGCCCTTCGTATGTAGGGGTCCATTTTCCCCGGGGATCACTTTGAGGAAGGATGATGCGCTTGATTACCAGGTCCCCAACTTGATACTCTTGTGGTCTGACTTTCTTGTTAAATGCCATGATCATCCGTTTTTGATATGTTTGACCATGACAGATAGCAGTGAGCCTCTTTTCGTCAATCAGATTTAATTGATCAAGTCGAGTCTGGATCCAGTCATCTTCACTCAAGTCTGCATCCTTCATTATCCGGAGAGAGGGTATCTGGACTTCAATTGGCAAGACTGCCTCTATGCCATAGACCAAGGAGAAAGGAGTTGCCCCGGTTGACGTCCTTGCTGAGGTACGGTACCCATGAAGAGCGAACGGTAACATCTCGTGCCAATCTTTATAGGTCACTGTCATCTTCTGCACAATTTTCTTGATATTTTTATTAGCTGCCTCTACAGCCCCATTCATCTTCGGCCGGTAGGGAGAAGAATTGTGGTGCTGTATCTTGAATTGCTCACAGAGTTCAGTGATCATCTTGTTATTGAGATTGGTACCATTGTCCGTAATGATTCTTTCCGGGACACCGTACCGACATATCAGATTATGCCGGATGAAACGTGCCACGACGCTCTTGGTTACTGTGGCGTAGGAAGCTGCCTCAACCCACTTCGTGAAGTAATCGATCGCCACTAAGATGAAACGATGCCCATTGGATGCCGTCGGTCGGATCTCACTGATCATATCGATGCCCCACATTGCAAAAGGCCAAGGTGCCGTCAATACGTTCAAAGGAACCGGAGGGATATGCACCTTGTCAGCATAAATCTGGCATTTATGACAAGTTCGAGAGTGTTGGTAACAATCGGCTTCCATTGTGGACCAGAAATATCCTGCCCGAAGGATTTTCTTAGCCATGGTGTGTCCACTAGAATGTGTCCCGAATGTACCCTCATGCAGTTCTGACATGATCTTCTCTGCTTCAGCTTTATCCACACAACGTAGTAGAGTTGAATCATGATTCCATTTGTAGAGAATGCCGTTGCTGAGGAAGAATTTTGCAGCAAACCTCCTCATAAACTTCTTGTCATTGACTGATGCGCCTTCAGGGTATTCCTGAGCTTCCAAGTACCTCTTCACCTCATGATACCAGCTGGAAGGGCTACAAATTGAGTTGGCAACCATGAAGATCCAAATGATGGGGCAGTTGGTGGGCCAAATGACTCTCATTCAGGACTTAGCTCAAAAACAAGAAGAGCTCCGGGTCCTCGTCACCAAGCTGTTTCAAAATAATCCAGTAGGGCAAACAGCCAAGGTGGAAGCTCCAGCCAACATTCAACCACATGCGGGGCAAGAAGACAAAGGAAAATCTCCTCAGCTTGCTTCAGGGTCACGAGCCCAGCCTCAACGGGGTAGTCAACGTAAACGAAATATGCCCGGAAGACATTTCTCGGAGACTGATATACCCTCATCCTTTATACTGAAGCGCTTGCTGGAGGTCAATCTGATCACTCTAAAGGACCCTCCCAAAAATCCCAACAGGACAGCTTCAAGGTATAACCCCGACACCCACTGCGCTTATCATTCAGACAGCCCGGGGCATGCTACAGACGACTGTTGGACCTTGAAGAATAAAATTCAGGATTTGATTGACGAAGGGGTGATAGAGTTCATGCCAGATGGCGAGATGAAAATCTTCCGCTGAGAATTCTTCATCTGAGATGGCTGTCTCAAACTAGAAATTTTTGTTCATTAGGATTTTTCAAGTTGTAATTCCCTTTTGATTATTCAAACGTTTATTCATTGTCAAACATTGTTATTTCACTAGTGCATCGCATATGTCTGTTTTGAATCAATATATTCGTATTCACTATACGCAAATTATTTTCATATTTTTTCTGATGTCAACTCTCGATCAATAATTCTAAGCCTCTTGAGGGAGGATGACGAAAACGATACCACAATCTACAGTATGCTTTTGAACAGACCCCGCTGATGAGGTACAGGCATTGTTTCAATCCCTAAACACTGGAGTTATAAGGATGATAATCCCTCGTCAACCCCTATGAGCCAAAGAAGTAGGAGTTTTTCTTTTCGAAATTCAAAATCCTTCATCATAACCTGGGGCAGGGTAGTTCTCTCAGTTGATCCAAGTGCATAACGAATGGCACCAAAAAGATCCTTACAAAACAAAGAAAGACAGTGATGGTTCCGAATGATCAATAAAGAAAGGCAGTCATTATCGTTCAAAATAAAAACCCATTAAGTCAAAACCCATGAAAGAGACTTACAAAATTGGGGCATCCCGCTGACTGTAATTCCAAAAAAGGAAATAGTTCAGGCAAAAAAGAAAGGGATAACAAAAATCAAGAAAGAGGTCTCACAAACCCTCAACCAACACAAAAGGAATGATTGCCTATTCAAAATGAGCTATCAACATCTGAACCATCATTGGAACACCAAAGCAAAGACTCAAGCAAGGTCTAACGCACGATCAACTGAGTTTAGGTTTGGAGAACATCACGAAGAGCGGGTGGGTACAAATAATTTGAGCCTTTATCCTTTGTTTCTTAAACCGTGAACCAAGCCACGTTATAACCCTTAAAAGCCCTAGCTGAAGCATGGGTTAGTTCGAAAGCATACTGTCACGAAAGGTATCCTGACTCCTGAAGGCCTACGGTAAATACGGAGTTGACATCACGTTTTACAAACATTCACTTGTTTTATGAAAAGATGCATTTTCAAAATCTTCGAGACAGACATAAGCTTTGCGTTTTTGACATAACTTTGTTTGCATATGACCTTTTGTTTGAACAGCAGGGAAAGTCGCACGAGAAATACCTAGTGAACAAGAGCATCTCCAATCAAGGGGAACGACCTAATCATGGTCCGTCATCTGGGGCAATCCAGTCAAGATTCGGAGAATCTCTCAAAAGTCAAATAGCCTGGGGCAAATCTCCGCATGAGCCACCTGGAGCATTCCAACAACGAGTCTGGCCTGATCAACTACCTTCTGGTGGCATGACAAAACACTTCTAACAGGGGCAACTCCCTACATTCTGAAAGCACGGACATAGTCGAAAAGATACTACGCAAAATTAAAGACCCGCTAGGCTGACATGCCTAGGCAAAAATAAGGGCTTCCCGGCGAACCAAAAGGGTTCGGGCAAAATGAAGGGTTGAAATGAAAAATCTGTACACCCGGCAAGTCGAAAACCTGAAAAGGCGGCTTGGGCAAAAATGGGTATCCCGGTGGACTGAAAACCCGAAAGGGCAGTCCAGGCAAAAGTTAGGGATCAAAGCGTACGACTATGCCCTGTCATCTTATCGTCTGCCTACCAGAAGAAGGTTTATCCATCAACAGCTATCAGCACCTCAGAGGTCTTCCTCTCCAACATCAGAAACAGGGGCAAAGATGAGTTGTCTAAAGCAGTCTGATTGTTCTGTCCTCCAGGGTATCAAGGTAGGTTCGACTAAAGAACATAACCAGATGTCTTAATTCCCCAGAGAGTGAGCCAGCAAGCCAACATACTCTCTCCAAGCAGAGTTATATTATCAAACCTTAAGGAAGTTGGGTATCCTCCCGCAGATCTCAACGTTCCCCAGCAGCATATTCTTAACAAGCATCCCCGGCAGTCTCGACCTAAAGATTGTTCCCCGGCGGCATATCAAACATTCAAAGGAATCACTTCCCCCGCAATTCAAAACTCCCCAGGAGAGTCCAACCCAAACTTCCCCCAGGAAAGTTGGAATTCATATCTCCCCAAGCAGCAAGCTTATCCCCAGTAGATTCTGGAAGCTTATCCCTCGCAGAGCACGAACGCGTCGTCCCGGCTGGATTTAAAGAGTTATTTCCGTAACAGGATATAACTGGGTTATCCTCAGCCAAAAGCCGCGGAAAGAGCGTCCTCGACGAAGTCTTCCTACCCCCAGCGAAGTCCATCAACACTTCCAGCACAACAAGGATATCCCCAGCATAACTCGTCAACGGTATCCCCAGCGGAGTTATCTTCATCAACTCAGCAAAGCATCGCTATCCCCACATAGTAGCACTCCCCAGCATGATCGCTAGAGTATCTTTTCTCCCGCAGAATTATTTCATTTGCCAAGTTTATTCCTCAACGGAGTGGTCTTCTCCTACCGGTATTCTTGCGACGAATCATCCACAGCGGAAGCAAAATCTCTTCCTCAACATCAGCCCAGGATATGACTTCCCGGCACCCGTCAAGGATTTATTTTCCTAGACGAAAACATACATGAATCATCACATACATCATTATAGCATGCATGTACACATCATATCATATAAATCGTATCCATGTTTGCTTGATCCATATCATGCATCGCATATAACTGACCTCTACCTTTCAGGAAGGGTGCAGTTGAAATTCTCAAACATATTTCAAAGACTTCTCTAGTCCAGTTAAATCGGCTCCAAACAGATTTTTCTGATAAAGACTCAGCAGAAGTTCTCTTATGGTCCCCTCTCCAACGACGTGTGAGGTGGTAATTCCTTCTTCAGATGTTTCCCTCTCCGGCATGAGCGTGAGGTGATATTCTCTTATGGTCCCCTCTCCAACGGCGTGTGAGGTGGTAATTCCTTCTTCAGATGTTTCCCTCTCCGGCATGAGCGTGAAGTGATATTCTCTTATGGTCCCCTCTCCAACGGCGTGTGAGGTGGTAATTCCTTCTTCAGATGTTCCCCTCTCCGGCGTGAGCGTGAGGTGATATTCTCTTATGGTCCCCTCTCCAACGGCGTGTGAGGTGGTAATTCCTTCTTCAGATGTTCCCCTCTCCGGCATGAGCGTGAGGTGATATTCTCTTATGGTCCCCTCTCCAACGGCGTGTGAGGTGGTAATTCCTTCTTCAGATGTTCCCCTCTCCGGCGTGAGCGTGAGGTGATATTCTCTTATGGTCCCCTCTCCAACGGCGTGTGAGGTGGTAATTCCTTCTTCAGATGTTCCCCTCTCCGGCATGAGCGTGAGGTGATATTCTCTTATGGTCCCCTCTCCAACGGCGTGTGAGGTGGTAATTCCTTTTTCAGATGTTTTCCTCTCCGGCATGAGCGTGAGGTGATGTTTCATTTCAGATTATAATTTCCTATAGTTCCCTCTCCAACGGTGAGTGAGGTGACTCCCTTTGAGATTATAATATCCTTTGGTTCTCTTCCTGACACTACGAAGATGGTAATCCTCACCAAGATTTTCTCAACGAGCGTTGTTGAGGTTGAAATCATTCAGGATTCTCTTACCATTCATGCTAAGGCAGTAACCATCCCTGGTCCATTCATCAGCGTTTGAAGCTCCAGATTCAGCTCCTGTAACCAGTCAGGACACATCTATACCAAGCATCTAAAATCAGCTCCTGCGACGTGTCAGGTACTCATTTTTCTGTTTTGCAGGTATGCAGGTTCTCGCTAAGGAATCTCTTACGCGATCAACATCCAGATGGCATCTATAAGCCCATCATCCTATCCAGCAATCTCTAAATGGCATCTATAAGCCCATTCCCTCATCATCATTGCTACTATGTGAGCGCAAATTTCTGGGCACTCTAGTGTCCAATCATCTTCTACCCTCGGATTACGAAAGGCACGTCAGCCAATCTGCATCCTCAGGTCTAAGAAGATTGAACAGGGGCAACTGTTGTACCCCAAAATTTGCCCTCCCATATTCATCAAGAATTGTCAAAGTCAAGGTTACAAAATTCCCCCAGGGTTGTGCAGCTCAACTGTCTCCTATACAGTCAAAACTAGGGTTTGAGTTCTGGTCAAGCAAATGAACTTTCCAAAGGCCCAATCAAGTCTCATATGCTTACAAAGATGGTCAAGTATCCTCATGTCAAGTTTCAAGGCATTCAGCTCAAAATTGCACAGTCAAAACCCTAGATTGCACCACAGTCGACTGTAGGGGCAAAATGGTCATTTGGCAGTCAAAAGTTCAAATTTTTGGTCAATATATCATTTTGAAGCCATAAACATCATTTGATCAATGCTTGATCATGATTCTCAAAATTTGGCTCAGAAATCATCAAAGATGCAAAAGTTGCTATATTTGGACAGCTGAAAAAGTCAACTGAAATTGACCAGGGCATAACTTTCACATGGATTATCAGAAAAATTCCATCCAAAGCTCATTTTGAAGAGAAAGACATTTCCTACAATTCATCTTCATGTTCCAAGTCCAAGAAATGCTCTCACAAAAAGTTATCAATTTCAACATTATAGGTCATTTTCAAAAGTCAACAAAAAGTGACTTTAAGTCAAAAGCCATAACTTGAGATTGGTAAATCAAAATGACATGGGACCAAAGGCATTGGTTAAAGGACTCAAAGACCTTTCCAAAATGTCCAAGAACATGTGAAAAGCTTAAAAATTGACCAAGTTATGCCTTGTGGAAGTTGGGAAATTTTTAGGAATTTTGAAAAGTCCACATTGATGCAAAAGGCCTAAAAATGCAAATGGGCCTATTTTCCTTCCAAATTTCTTCATGCCAAGCCTATGCACGACCACTAGGCCCAAAGGGAAGTATTTTCATATTTTTTAATTATTTATTTGAATTAATATTAATTTATATTCATTTAAATCATTTTAATACATGAAAAATATCAAACTTAACCTAAAAAATCTTTTCATGCATGTTTAACCTCAATATTTCGTGCTTGATTGATTATGGCAAGTTTTGATAAGATTTGAGCATGATTGAACCAAAAGCCATGAGAAAAAGATTTGAAAAAGATCTTGTAAAATCAAATATTGAAATTCATCAATGCATAAGATTTTGTCCAATTTTTCTTAACCTAATCACTCCATATATGATCAGCATCACAACCCTAATGATCTCAGACTGCAAGCTGCGCCCAAAACAAGCATTGCATATTGAAATTTCTCACAAAAAACTCAAGACTGAAAACTAGCTTTTAGATCGATTCAAGCTCCAACTTTGATTCCAATAGCATCCTGAGACATTCTTGAACCTTTCTCAATCATTAACATCAACTAAAGCGCAAAGAATCATTGGTTAGAACTCAAACTGCAAAGTGAATTTTCTGAAATCGCATAGCACGAATCATACATCTTTTGCATATTTTGTTTATGAATTCTTGTTTCTCATGATGTTCTAAAGCTAACCATACTAATTGATTTCATTTTTGAGCAATACATGCGATTTGGCCATGAACGATATTTAGGGTTGCAGGGTTCTTGATTTGGGGTTTCTCATCCAAGGAACAATTGGGACTTGAGATCATGATCATTGCACTCAGCGTGTTCTTCTGAACAAGACACATACCTCGCGATGGATTTATATATCAAGGAGGGCTATTCGCTATTTTCTTGAATACCCCCTAAAACAACGTTTCAAAAACCGTTGCTCTTTTGTTTTGTGTTACAGGGGTGGTGAGGAAGAAGATGGCGTGTCAATCAGTGATACGTCCGTTTAAAATTTCGCGCGTGTTTAACCAATTAGCATTATGTTTCCTTTATATTATTTATGTTATATTATATATTAAATGAAATTGCATAGTTCAGCTGGCAAGGAGACGCGCTTATAACCTTCAAGACCTGGGTTCAAGTCCCAGGTCTGGCAAAATCTCAATGCTATTTTTCAATATAAGATCCAATGCTTTGCTAATGCCTCAGTACACCATGCATCCTCAAAGATCAGCTAGCCACGCGTCCTGGAGAGCAAATCAAGGGTGTAGATCAAGGGTGTACCACATACGCCAGTCAATGCATCATACCCAATCCAAAAAGTCAGCATATGGCAAACTCAATTGGGCCAGGCCTCTCAAATTTATACCTCCATAATGGGACAGCAAACCCCCCCTGGTTTTATCTTTTCTAAATTTTCTTTTATCTTTTATTATTTTTAATTGTTTATTTGTTTATTTATTTTCTGATTTAAATTAAATATCCTTTTTACAAAAAATACAGAAAAACATCATAAAAATAAAGAATGGCCAAATAAAAACATAATTTTTAATTTTAATTATTTTCATCAATAAATTAATATATGTAAATATTTAGTATAATTAGGTTATAGTTTTAATCTTTTTTTATAAAAAACACCAAAAATAGAATTTAGGTTTAATATCTTTTTATTTTCTTTTAATTTTCCCTTTTTTTCAGAATAACAATATTATTTATCTATTATTTTATTTTCATAAGTTAAAAACTGTATATAAATTAATTTAGAGTTTAATTTAGGTTTAATTTAATTCTTTCATGATAAATAAAAAAATATTAGAATTAGGGTTTGCCGTTTAATTTAATCTCAATTAATTTCTTTTTTTCATTAAATCTAAAAAAACACAAAAATATCATTCTCATTTAATTTTAATTTTTAAGTCCTTATTAATTTTAATTATTTGCAAAAAGGGTCCAACGCCCTAGTTTCGTTTTAATTATTTAATTTGCGCATTTATCTTATGTCGTTTAATTATAATTATGTAATTGTCCCTAAGCCATGTAATTTACTTTTCACTTTTTATTTCTTCGCATTATTTATTTTTCCGCTAAATCGGGTCCGGTTTAATTTTGGCGATGTGGACCCGCGCCATTTGTAATAGTCTAGCTTTATTTCCTCGCAACTTATAACTGTTAAATATGCATGCAAGAATGAATGGACAAATTAAAATCAAGCGTAGAACACGACAAACATGACAAGACAAATAACTGAAACATGACACACAATTCGCACACACCACCCCTAGGGTACGCCTCACTGTTGCCTTTCGAAAGGTGATCGTCGAGTAGAGGATGTCTTAGTAAGTCCTCATGATCCGGGAACCTGGCATGAGGGTAGCTTCTAAGGTGTCTTCCCATTGCTCTGGTGATCACCATGTCCCTAAAAACTCGAATTGACCCGAACACCTCCAACGGTGGTGCTACCTACCTCTCAATGGTGGGATGGCATTACTTTTAAGGACATCTACACAGACGAATTCCTTAGGGTAGGTAGGTTTTCAAGGATACTTGCTCTAATTTCAAAACAAATTCAAAAATACTTTTCACACCAACACATTTTCAAAAAGCTTTCGAAAGCATTTTTTCAAACACTCTTGAGGACCGATACAAGAGTCGAACTGGAATTTTCAAAGAAACTTTTTTAAAACCCACATTGAAAAGCAAACAAACCATTTTTGAAAACACAATGAGCAAGTATCTAAGAGCCCATGGATAACCATGGATAGAAAGGGTGCTAACACCTTCCCTTTCTATAATCTACCTCCCGAACCGAGAGCAATCTCTTTAAGGAATTTTTCTGTGCTTTTGTCCTTTCCATTTGGAGAAAATAAAAGACGGTGGCGACTCTTGCTTCCGCGACATTTCGCGAACCAGCGTTAAACAGTCAGTTCCAGATCCACCGATCACATGTAGCATCTGGATCAATCGTTGCTTCACGCTGAGCTCTAGATTAGCCCCAATCTTGACCTCTTTCCTATCTGTCTCAGTACCCAGATTAATCGTTTCTACCGGCTCTTCATGTGGTTGAATAGCCCTCTCTTCCTGGAGTAGCAGTCTTGCGAGTTCACCAGGCACTTCGCAATCATCTTCACCTTCGTCTTCGGCCAAGTTGATCGGATTCTCGAAGTCATAATTGGCGGTAGTAGAGCTGTTACCAGTGGGATCCAGAGTGGATTGAAACCTGTATAAGTGAGTGTGTGTAAATATAGCTGTTTTGCAATATATAACACAAAGAAAAAGAGCACAAGATTTGAAATGCAATAAACGTCCAATGTTTTGATTGATGATATATGGAAATGTCATACAAAAAGCCCTCACAAATGAAGCTACGATGCCCTGGGTAGGACACCGAGCCGACAAAGTTTTATCATATTGTTTGCTACAAATTGGAAATCAAAAGAAATTAATTACTGCGTGACAAATGTGATAGGTGTAAAATCCTTTGCCGTCCAGTTGCTCGGTCCGTTGCTGGTAGTCGGGTAGATCCAACTGTCAAACTCTGCTTCCTCTACATCCTCCTCGATGGCATTCACCCTTGGGTTGGAGATAAACACCGGAGCCTTTCTGATCTTTTCCTTGCGCACAGCCCTCTGAGCCTCTGTAGTAAAGCCCAGCCCAAACTTGTCGTTCTTTTGAGTGAAGTCAGGAAGCTGACCCCAGTTTGCACAATTGCCTTTCTCGATTACAGCCCGGGCATCCTTCAAGGACGCCATCTTCAACGGAAAATCTTCTTCAACTACTGCCTCAGCTGATGCCAACACTGGAGGTACTTCCTCAAAATGCTGAAAGGGGGTCTCAATAAACTCCCCGTCCATCTCGATATACCGGAATGAATTCAAGTGGCTCACCATGTATTCCTCCTCGCCCTGCACAGTGACAATCTTCCCTTTGACAGGGTATTTGAGCTTTTGGTGTAGAGTGGATGTTACTGCCCCAGCTTTGTGAATCTAGGGTCGCCCCAACAAGCAGGAGTAAGATGGACGAATATCCATTACATAGAATGTTGAGTTGAAAACTTGGGAACCCACACGAATGGGGATGTCTACTTCACCGTGCACCATCCTCTTAGAACCGTCGAAGGCTCTAACAACGATGTTACTGGGTTTCAACTCCAGGCCCTCACAATCCAGGCGATCCAATGCTTTCTTGGGCAAGACATTCAGGGAAGAGCCGGTATCCACTAGCACGTGTGCGAGAGTAGTGCCCCTGCATTCTATGGAAACATGCAGGGCATCATTGTGATTTTTCCCTTTGGCGGTAAGGTCAGCATCCGAGAACCCTAAGCCATTGTCAGCCGTCAAATTAGCCACACAGTCGGTGAATTGATCCACGGAGGTCTCTTGCGGCACGTGGCCCGTTTTTAGAAATGAAATCAGGGCTTTTGCATGGGCCTCTGAGCATAGCAGCAATGATAACATAGAGATTTTGGAGGGAGTATGCCCCAACTGTTCAACAACGTTAAAGTCACTCTTTTTGATAATCTTAAGAATTTCCTCCATTTCTTATTGGGAGGCTTCCACAGCAGTCTTCTTTTTTGGTGCCTCCGTCCTGGCAGGCGAATCAGTAGCAACTTCTTTGCCCCGAGCATCAGAGGACTCGGCGGTAGCAGTAGACACAGGAACTTGAATTGGAACATGCACACTTGCGGGTGTGATGGTGAGAGGTTTTCGGATAACAGGCGGTGCGATGTCAGGCGAGAAGAGCCTGCCACTGCGGGTAATCTTTGCGGGACCAGTGATATTACTGATACTGGTATTGGTGTTGAACTCCTGCTTCACCCCAAGCACATACACGTCGGCTCCATAATGCCATGGAACAGCTTTATCAGACTCATATGGGAGTGGCCCCAGGACAGTAATAGTGATGGGTGCAACAGACATAATTTGGACTGGTTTCTTTACGGGAGCTTTGGCAGGATTGTAAATTGTGACAACAGATATTTCTTCAATGGAAACAGACGGAACAGCAGTTTTCTTGAACAGAATCTCCTTGCTATCCATCAGGCCTTGGATGCCTGATTTCAGCAGTGGACAACCGGTAGGGATAACAGCACACAAGAGGCAACCCTTACTACAACCCGGAAATAAACCGGCTAGTAGTAAGTTCCTCTTAACAGTCAAAAGAGGGGTAACAACTTCATTCACTGAAACATCATACAACTCTTCCTCAATGGCATTTACTCTATGCTGGGGCATAGGAGCAGTTACAACATTTGGTCTCTCAGGCGCTTCAAACTGAATTTCCTTCGCGTCGATAAGATCTTGCACTTTGTTTCTCAAGGCCCAGCAATCATCAGTAGTGTGCCCGGGACTATCAGAATGATAAGCACACCGGGCATTTGGGTTATACTTAGGAGACGCAGTGTTGACGACCTTAGGGGCTTCTTTGAGGGTCACCAAGTTGGTTGATAAAAGTTGGGGTAAAATTTGAGATAATGTCATACTCAGCCGAGTATACTGCCTCTTGGGCCTTTCACTTCTTTGTTGATTGTACTGCTGAGGAGCAGCAACAGGTTTTGAGATGACCAAAGCGTTGACGGCTTGGCGATTTTCGGGCTTGACTTGTCTTCTAGGACCATAGACGGCACTTGCTTCTTTTTTAAACGGCCTCTTCTCAGTACTTGTAGAGGCAGCCTTTTGTATCTTGCCTGACCTGATGCCAGCTTCAATTCTTTCTCCCATTAGAATCAGATCCGTAAACCCAGCGGAGGAGTTACCAACCAAATGATTGAAGAATGGACCAGACAAAGTCCCTAGGAACATATCAACCAGCTCACGATCAGTCAACGGAGGCTGCACCCTGCCAGCCAAATCTCTCCATTTTTGTGCGTACTCTTTGAACCCTTCACCCGTTCCTAGAGACATACCCTGAAGTTGGGTACGCGTAGGAGCGAGATCAGAATTGTATTGGTATTGTCTGTAGAATGCGGTTGCCAAGTCTTCCCAGTGTCGGATGCTAGTTCCATCTAATTGGTAGAACCATTCAAGCTGTGACCCCGAGAGGCTATCTTGGAAGAAGTGAATCCAGAGGTTCTTATCCGCCGTGTAAGGTTGGATCTTCCTTACGTACGACCTCAGATGCAGCTTTGGGCAGGAGACCCCATCATACTTGGCAAAGGAAGGCGCCTTAAACTTGTTTGGAATTACTACCCCAGAAGATAACCCCAGATCTCCGAAATCCAGTCCCGGCACATTCTAAATTTCCATGGCGCTCAAGCGGTCTTCCAATTGCTTGTATCTGTCAGCAGCAGGTGGGTATTGTTCGTCGTTATAGTCCGTCTCGTTGTCGGAGACTGCGGGACTAGGAGCTCCTCCCCCTTGGGGACTGTTTTTCTCAGCAGAAGAAGTAGTTGGCTCAGCTTCATTATGGAGTGTGTTCCCAAATCTGTGTCCGACGTTGAACAACACAGTCCTCTTTTTCTTCTTCTTCTTCAGGATTAGAGTCTTCAACTCTTGCTGACCTTGGGCTAGGCTTAGGACCATCTCTTGAAACTGTGCACTTTGGGCCTGAAGGGCCTTGATTGCTTGCTCACTGGAGGAGTCTGGATTCATGATGACTGTTCAAAATAAACAGCGAAGGAGATTAAGCAACCTGTGAAATAGGGTACCTGCTATGCATATGGTGCAATGGAATGCGTATGTTTTATGTTTTTCAAAGACAAACAAGATTCAACTTTGTAGACAAAAAAAGGAAACACACTTCATTAGATTAAAATTTTCAATTGTTCAACAATTTGCCCTTAGGCATTACAGGAATGAAAAGTACTGGAAAGGAAATAAAAACTATAAAAGGAAATATCCAAAGCTCATCAATGCTCCCATGGCCTCCTCTTCTCAGTGCTGATGTAGTTGTTCAGGACCCGCTCTTCCTCCAATTGCTTAGTTAGCCTCTGGATCTTCCGTTCCTGCTCGTTGAACTTCTCCCGATAGAAATCCCGTTCTTCCTTTAGCTGCGCCCAAGATCTCTTCATTGTGTCAAAATCAGTAGGTATCTGAGGAGGGAGGACAGTCGGAGGAACCCCATCTTCATCAGGAGATTCAAGAATGATTGGTCTGACAGCTTCGTACGGCATACCTAACCTCTGAGCGCGGATGCGGACCCATTTGCAATAGGGCTCCATTGGTAGAGAAGTCTTTAGTCCCAACTCATGTGGGTCAGCTTTGTGAATTCTGTCCCAAGCTCTAATGAACCCATGGCGTAGTTTGTCACTATCTGCCTGAAACTCAAAATGGAAGTGAGGAACCAGCATTTCATGAGGCCCATCTCCTCTGGCTCTTCCAAACTGACGGAGAGCTAAGCATGGATTGTAAGAGATTCCTCCTTGGATACCAATCAACGGAACATTAGGGTATTCTCCGCAACGGTCGATAACAGCTACCTCATCCAAACCTCTGAGAGTCCAGGTGATGTCATTATCAGTGAGAGACATCAACCTCCGAGCCCAACCTTTTCCTTCTTCATTCTTTAGCACGAACTTAGGAAGGTGCGAAATAAACCACCTTACTAGCAAAGAAGCGCAACACCACGGAGTTCCCTGTTTTCGAGCAGTACGAGCATAGAGTTGTTGTAGAATATCACCCAAAAGAGTGGGTACAGGATTCCGAGACATGAAGATCCTTATGACATGGGTACTGATAAAGGTGTCGGGATTGGGAAACAATACCAGACCATAGATCAAAAGAGCCAGAATATCCTCGTACGCCTTGAAGTCGAAGTCATTCCAGAAATCATTAGCCTTGCCAACCAGAAATTTGACCAAAAAGCCCTTGACCCCATTTCTAGTTTCCCAGTTGGCTAATACCTCTTCTTTGGTCAAGGGGAGAATTGCAGCAATCTCTTCAGGCCTAGGAGTCTTTTCCAAATCAGTGAAGGGAGTTTGTTCCAAAACAGGGATCCCAAGCAGATAAGAGAATTCTTCCAGGGTAGGAACCAGCTGGAAGTCTTGAAAGGTGAAACAATGATACAGAGGGTCATAAAACTGGGTCAGAACACTTATCAGTTGTTGGTCCCATTTTGCAGTGATCAAGCCAAGGAGAGAACCACGTCTGCTGATGAAGGAAGAAGTGTTTGGAATCCTTCCAATCAAATCCTTGAGTAAAGTTGGTGGTTGAACAAAGTTGAGCCGGACAGTATTCCTACGTACGGGCATCATGATGTCCTACAAAACAGAGCAAAGATGAAACTTTTTTGTCTTTGAAATGGATTAGTCCTTTATACAGGATGCATGCAATGGTATGATGGCATGATGCTATGATGAAGCACACCACAAGTATTCACATAGGCAAGCATGATAAGGCACACAAGTCACACAAGACACCCTTAGGTTTCAGGCCAGCATGAATTTCAGGTATTACCCTCTTTTGGTTTTGTTGGTTAAAACCTGTCCTATCAAAAGTAACCGGGTTCTAGAGGATCTCAAATCATTGGCTACCCTCAATCGGTCATAACTCCAGCATCGCAATCTTTTCTCGCGGCCAGAACCATCTCGAGAGTTTAGCCTCAATGAGTGTAGCATACTGCTACTGTCCTAATAGCCAAGTTGGTCAATTTAAGGTTCTAAGGTTGGTTGGTGTTTAATGACTCCTTAGAAGACCTATATTCTCCCCGTTGCAACACAAGGGATATAGGTACAGACTAAGATTCCACACCAACGTAGCCACTGCTTCACCCATGTCGGTCTATGCCGGACAGGTCCCTCACAGATTATGCTACCTAAAAAGGGTATTTCCCAGATCCGGGTTAGGATCTATGAAACTCCGATGCAAAGCCCACAAATATAAAAGCAAACAAAGCAAACAATTGAAAACAAAGGTGATCTAAGCCCTAAGGTTACTCCACTTTAAAAAATTCCCCAGCAGAGTCGCCAGTTCTGTGATACGGTGGGAGAACTGACTTGAGGTTTTGCGTTTGTTTTCGCAAATGTTTCGGTTGAGCAAGAGTCGCCACCGACTTTTTATTTTATCCTAAGGAAAGGTTTAAAAAGCACAGCAAAAACCTTTGAGATGTTTCTTGGGTTCGGGGAGTAGATTATAGAAAGGGAAGGTATTAGCACCCTTTCTATCCATGGTTATCCATGGGCTCTTAGTTACTTGCTTAGATCACTTGCCTTTTGTTTTCAATTATTTTAAATGGTGCTTGTGTGTGTGGGTTTGAAAATATTTTGAAAAGAAGCCAATGTGGTGGCAACCTTTGTAATGATCCATGTGGGGATGTATACAAAGATGTATGTCTCTTTTTAAAAAAGTTTTCATTTGTTTTTGAAAGTTGTTTTGAAAGTGTTGTGAGATGTGGTTTTAGAAAATAGGCAAGTGTTTTGTTTTTGCAAGTTTGATTCAAGTAACTAAGAGGTTGTCTACTCCTAAATTTCTCAAAGTCTATTGCTATGTTTTAACCCTTTTAATAAGTTTGTTCCACCATTGTATTTGGTGGACAATCTCATGTTAGGATGTGAAAGGGACAGGCGCGGGTCATCGTTTTTAGACCATAATTGCAATGGTGCCAAGTATCTTTGGGCATTTTCTTTAAGGGACTTGATCATTTGCTTTTGGAAGTATTTTGAAAATGTTATCGAGGGACTATGATCATTTGTTTGTTTGTCTTGCCCAAAGAGACTTAACATGCAATCTGGCCCAATTTTGAAAGGCAACAAGTGGAATACCCTAGGGGGTGCAAGTGTGATTTGTGTGTTCATTTTCATGCTTATTTGTCTTGAGATTAGGTCATAACTATTTTGTCGTTTTTCGCATACAAACCCTAATTCTATCATGGCATAATTAGAAAGCAATAAAGCGCGAAAATAAATTTACTAAGCTATTACAAAACCAAATATGGGAAGGGGGATACAAATGTTCAAATGGGGATTTTGACAAGTAATGTAAACCTAAAACTATTACATCAATATTGAAATATTTTACAAGATGATTAATTGCATAAATAAAGTAAAATAAGAATAAATATGCAAGATGTAAAAATGGTTTTTGTATGTATGAAAAATGAATTATTTATGTAAGAATAAAAAGAAAATGAAAAGGTATTATTTTGGGGTTTTTTTTCTCATTTAGGGCAAAACCCTAATTCTATTAAATAAAATGTATTATTATTTAATCTAATACAAGTATTTATTTATTATGTACAAAAATAAAATAAAATATGGTATATTTGTAAAAAGGCATTTTTTAATATTAATTATTAAAAAATAAAAATATGTACATTTTTTGATATTTTTCTCCCAAGTATATTAATATATCTATTTATTTATGAAACTATGTTTTATACACATTCAATATTAAAATAAAAAGTATTTTATTTTATAAAATATTTTCAGGAAGTAAAAATAAGGTAAAAATATGTATAAAAATATATTTTGTATTATCTTAATATTTTAAACAAAAAGTATATATATATATATATATATATATATATATATATATATATATATATATATATATATATATATATATATATATATATATATATATATATATATATATATATATATATATATATATATATATATATATATATATATATATATATATATATATATATATTATATATATATATATATATATTATATATATATATATATATAATATATATATATATATATATATATATATATATATATATATATATATATATATATATATATATATATATATATATATATATATATATATATATATATATATATATATATATAATATAATATATATATATATATATATATATATATATATATATATATATATATATATATATATATATATATATATATATATATATATATATTATATATATATATATATAATATAAATATATATATATATATATATATATATATATATATATATATATATATATATATATATATATATATATATATATATATATATATATATATATATATATATATATATATATATATATATATATATATATATATATATATATATATATATATATATATATATATATATATATATATATATATATATATATATATATATATATATATATATATATATATATATATATATATATATATATATATATATATATATATATATTTATTTATTTATGTACAAACAAAAGAATTAATCAAACAAAAATTCAATAAATTCAAAAAATGATGGGAAAAAATATTTTTATGTTTTTAATATGCTGAGAAAAAATAAATGAACCAATCAAAAAAAGGCAAAAGTCAAAAATATTAAAAATGAAGCAAATGGGCTCAGGGGTGCAAAACAGAAAAAGTGGTGTGAATAAGAAAATTGCTCAGGCCCAGCTCAAGAAGTCACCTTCTTCAACCTCTGAACAAAGTTTGTTCAAAAAACGCGCGCAAGCAAGCTTCCTTTGAATATCCTGATTCTTTGATTTTTTGAACAAACTTCCAACACAAAAGATGTTAAGCATGAAACCACGATTCCAAATATATAAAGAACATCTCCTAACTCTCAGAAATGAGAGAGAATTTTAACAATCCCAAATCCTAACCTAAGTTTTCTGCCATTTTTAAACCTTAAATTCTCTCAACTCAGGCAAAAGAAATGAAAAGTAAAAGAATGTACATGTTCAGTGGCATGAGTAGGACATTGTTTATTCACAAACTTAAGGCTAATGATGCATAATCAGAGAGATACGAGTTCACCAAAATACCTGTTCAGCTGAAGTTCTAACTGGCAAATGGGGAGCTCACAGTGCAAGATACTGGTTGGTATAGCTTCCTTGAGGTGTGGTGATGCTGTTCCAATATCTACTTTGCCTTGAGACACCTTGAACTGAGCTGTAGAACTTCAACTGCAAAATGGAAAAGTGAAAATGGTGGAACTTGTTAAAGGAGTTACAGGTCGTGTTTCAAGGCATAGTTAGCTTGCATAGGTGCTAGGGAATGTGTGTGAACTGGTTTTGGCAAGAATGCTTGAGAGAAATAGAAGTTGGCACTCAAACTGCAGAGGCAACTCTGTTTTTGCAGTTTGATGGTGTTTTTTGGTTTGATGATGTTTGGGAGGTAAATGGCTCGTGCAATAGCTTGATTATGATGTGTGTAATGTGTTTGATAACTTTGTCTAAGTGTTTGTAAGCTGGTTTCTGAGTTGGTATTGGTTATGCAATGTTTCTTCACTCTTAAGCAAACAAAGGCAACTTGGTCTTTTAGGTCAGTAGGGGACCTCTAATCCTGCTGCAAAGCTTCTCTAGATCAGAGTAATTTGTTCATAATCTTGTGCCAATCAGATTTGCAATGTGCTTGTTGGATTTGTAATTGAACATAAAGTGAACTTTTGCAAAAATGGATAGTTCACTTTATCTAAAAATGGATCAAACTTGTATATAATACTTGAACTCATAGAATAACACCTTGACACAATGAACAAGCATTAAATTATTGAGTGTAACTTGGTTTAAGGACCTGTAATCAAGGGCATGCTGGTTTTGAGAAGTTTGCATAACTTATGAACATGAAAAATGGCCAATTCAAAAGTGAGTTTTTGCTATATTGTGAAATTCGATTATCCCTAACCATGAGGTTGTTTGATGAGTTCTTGGACATTTTGGAAAGCTTGGAATGTGTACTACAATCCATCTTTGAAGTGCAATTTGAAATTCCAAGTGGAAGTGTATGGAAAATGGTCTTGAAGTGGGGTAGAAAAACTTGTCAAAATAGGTTAAAATTTCACTAAGTTAAGAATGGTTTAGTGCCCTTATTCAAAAATTTGTAACTTGAGATACAAGCTTCAAATGAGAAAACTTTGTGAATCAAAGTTGTAGATTATGCAACAAGCTACAACTTTCATGTTTTGACTTTTGTTTGAATCCAAATTAATCATGGTGAAAAAGTGGGGCAAAGTTGGGAAAAAATTAGGGTTTTCCATAACTTAGAAAAATTCTAAGTTATGAAAAATTCCATTTTAAACCCTAATTTGCATTTCTTGGTTTCTTGGTGAACAAGTTTCATGATTTGGCATGTTTTGATGAAAAATGAATCTTGACTCTTGATTTTGACCAAAAAGTCAAAGTTTGACTTTTCAGTATACAGTCAAAATTGATCAATTTGACTGGGAAATTCAACTGTCAATCTTGTGTACTTGGGATCTTTTGAGCTTGATGAATGTGTCAAGACCATTTCATGGGGTCCTTGAGTCCATATGTGAGCTTGGTTTGCCATTGGCTAGGTCAAACAGTCAAAAATTGCCTTTGTGCAGTCAAAACCCTAAAAATGACCATTTTGCCCTTTTGGTGATCTGATCAAATTTCTTGTGGAATTGTGATCCAAACTTGATCAAATGGTCCATATGAGTTCATAATGTTGATGTGGGTCAATTTTCATGAGATTTGACTGTCAATTGGCCACAATTGACTTTTTCCCCAATACAGCTGATTCCTAGGTCATCTGTCCAATTGACTGGGCAAAATTTGGAATCAAGACTTGAAACTTGGTATGGATAAACTTGGGAGTCCAATATGAAGCATGAAAGTCATCTTAGGCATTTTAGGTCAAAACATCTTTGTTCAAACACAAACCCTAATTTGAGTCCACAGTGCAAGGAGAAGTCTTGAGCAGAGGAAACCCTAACTGGATCTTGATCTTCAAGGTCTTGTGATGAGAAAAATGTTGAGGAAATGGGAGGGCAAATTTTGGGGTACAACAGATACATTCCAAGCAAAGTTTGAAGACACACATACTCTTCAACAGCAGTCCAGGATTTAACGACTCCCCAGCATTTGTCAAGGATTTATTTTCCCGGACGAAAATACATTCATAAACATTTCACATTTCATACCTCCTATTTACATACATGATAAAGTGTATATGACACAATCTCATTTATTTTTGAGAACATCATGACATCATGCATTTCATATATCATGACATTGCATATAGCTAACGTTTTACCTTTTTCAGAAAAAAGGTCAATCAACAGATGGCTACCAGTAACCTTTTCAAGTTCCAGATTAATACCTGTAGCAAGCCAGGAAAACTATTTATGGACGACTGATTGTAGATTAATACCTGTAACAAGCCAAGAAAACTATCTACATGAAGATATTGAAGATTAATACCTGTAGCAAGCCAGGAAAACTATCTTTCTTTCTCAGGTCAAAGATTAATACCTGAAACCAGACAGGACAACTATCTCGTCGACCAACCTTTTCAAGTTCCAGATTAATACCTGTAGCAAGCCAGGAAAACTATTTATAGACGACTGATTGTAGATTATTACCTGTAACAAGCCAGGAAAACTATCTACATGAATAGATTGAAGATTAATACCTGTAGCAAGTCAGGAAAACTATCTTTCTTTCTCAGGTCAGAGATTAATGCCTGAAACCAGACAGGACAACTATCTCATCGACCAACCTTTTCAAGTTCCAAATTAACACCTGTAACAAGCCAGGAAAACTATCTACATGAAGAGATTGAAGATTAATACCTATAGCAATCCAGGAAAACTATCTTTCTTTCTCAGGTCAGAGATTAATATCTGAAACCAGACAGGACAACTATCTCGTCGACCAACCTTTTCAAGTTCCAGATTAACACATGTAACAAGCCAGGAAAACTATATTTCTCAAGTCCAGGATTAATACCTAAAACCAGACAGGACAAATATCTACTCGACCAGCTCAAACAACCCAACCTTTCAGATACAGTTCAGATACGCTCCAAATACGGATGCTATCCTGATACTCATTCAGATTCAGCTTTCAGACACAGTTCAGATGCGCTCCAGATACGGATGCCATCTTGATACTCATTCAGATTCAACTTTCAGATACAGTTTAGATACGCTCCAGATACGGATGCCATTCTGATACTCATTCAGATACAGTTCAGATACGCTCCAGTTACGGATGCCATCCTGATACTCATTCAGATTCAGCTTTCAGATACAGTTCAGATACGCTCTAGATACGGATGCCATCCTGATACTCATTCAGATTCAACTCTCAGATACAAGTTATACACAATCCATTTATGGATATTATTACGGTACTCAATCCAACACATCCACTATTCTAGTGTAAATCAACCAAAGATTTAGTCTGATACTTCTTCTATTCCTACCAGCAATCATTTTGGATGGAATCTACAAGCCCATCTCCAACAAGATTCTATTACCTCTCCAAATGGCATCTTTAAGCCTATTCCTCCTATCATCGCATCGTTGAGTGCAAATTTCTGGGCACTCTAGTGTCCAATCGTCTTTCACCTTCGAGTCACGAATGGCAAAACTCGTCAATCTAACTCTTCAGGTTTAAGAAGATTGAACAGGGGCAGCTGTTGTACCCCAAAATTTGCCCTCTCATTTGTCAAGTATTTGCTCACAAGATCTTCTACGACATCAAGTTTGCAGCACTGATGCATCAATTTAGGCTTGAAATTGGCACAAGGGTAAAATGGTCAATTGCATACTAGAAAGTCAAACTTTGACTTTTTGGTCAACATTACATTCCAAAGATCAAATTTCATCAAGACATTCAAGAATATCAAGCTTGATCATCGAGAAGTCAAGAAAGTCAAAAGTCAACTTGAAAAGTCAAGATTTCCAAGACTTAGAAATTTTCTAAGTGTCTTTATACATGATAATTTCATCACTTCATGCCATTCTTTCACTAAGATGCAAGACAGTTCAAGGGAAACTTTCAACATGAAAGTTGTAGATCTCCATGATATCTACAACATTTCTTTACACAACTTCTCCTAAATATGCTTGGATCTAAAGTTATAGATTCATGAAGTCATGATATTTTCATTAAACACTTAGAGAAATTTTCAGCAGTTTTGGTCAGGATTTTATCCCAACTTCTTGGAATTTTTTCACATTGTTACTAGATGATTTTGTCAAAATAGGCAACATGAAAGTTATAGAGGGTGTTTCAAGCTTTCCAAAACATCCAAGAGCATGAATTTATCATATTTGAGCTAGGAGATACAAGGATCTGAAGTTGGGCATCCACCCTTGATTTGCAAGTCATTCTATTGAAGAACACACAACAAAACCTTATGCTATGCTGCATAATCTTCACTTTTCAGGCCTCTTGACTTGCAAATCTATCCATAATTTAATGTTTACACAAACTTTTGAGCTATGGTCCATTTGGTTTAAGCATTGTCCAAGTGATCTTTCCATTTTTAGCACAAAGTTGACATTGCCATTCTTGCAAAGTAGCTTTAATCACAAAGTTAGCTCTCCTTGAGCCTCTAACTTATCTCTTCTACACACACTCAACATAAAAAATCAGAAGGGCATGCTTAAAGTGTCCAACAACTCTATGAAACAAAGTACAAAGCATTGGAACTATAATCTTCAAGCTTGCTTCATGTACAATTTAACCTAGCCATAACATGTGATTTAAAATATGAGTTTTGTTTCAAGTCTCAAACCTTCTCTATAAATATAGATTCCAATCACAAGATAAAGAGGTTGGAAAGAGGTTAGAAAAAATAGAGAGAGGCCATAAAATATAAGGAGAAACTAACCCTCAAAAATCATTTGCTGTCAAAAACCAGATTTGTACACAAAACCTCCATTTTTGAGCTTTGAAGTCCAAATCTTTGAATCTCATACCTTGCAAGTTTTATCCAAAACAAACCATCCAAACACTTCATATACACCATATAGAAGTTGTTCAAACATAAGAATAACTTCTGTAACATCACTATCACCATCTTCAAAACTCAAAAGCATACATTGTAACTTGACTCGGTTGGAGTGGTTCAACCATTTTCAGCATAAAACGAAGGTTGGAGCTACTTCAATAAGGTTCAAAGGAGCTCGATCAATCACCACTTTGCACCAGAAAACATCTGTACGTGTCCTAAAGATTCCGCTTCGAGAGGTAAACTTTCTCAAACTGTGATCTCATTGTTCATACATCATTTGCTTTTGCGCTCAAAAGATATAACAAGACAGATCAAAGAGAAAGAACTAACTAAAATCTAGACCAGAGGTTGACACGTGTGCCTGTGTCACACGACACGACCCGTGTCAGCTTATTTGGGTTGAAAAAATGTGATAATATGCAGCCGTGTCAAATGACACGGCCCATGTCAATGTTACTGATGCGTACATGAGCAAAAAAAGATGAACAGGGGCTGACACGGGCGCCCGTGTCAGGTGACACGGCCGTGTCAGGATGGCTGGGACCAAAAAAATGCATATAAGTCATGGACATGTCCTGACACGGGTGCCCGTGTCCCCCGACACGGCCCGTGTCAGCTCGGGCACCAAATTTCTTGATTTTTGGAGATTTTTTAGGTTCTTTTTGACATATTACATTGCTTGTAAGTGACCTAACTTTATAAAACCTTTTTGTTCAAATGAAACCTCAAAAAACAATTAACTTAGACTTAGGTTTTTCTTCAATAAAATTAATTACAAAATCTTTTGCTATAAAAAACCCTAAAAAACAATTTCTCTCACTTTACATCTTCTTGCATATTCTATTTTTGCATTATGAATTATGTAATTGTCAAAGCCTTGTAATAGTAATTAGGGTTTACTTTACTTGTCATCCCCGTTTGTAAATTTATATCCCCCATCCCCAAATGATGTAATAGCGTAGTAATTTTGCTTCCCGCAATTTATCGCTTTCATATAATGTTAGTAATTAGGGTTTGTATGGAAAGATGAAACCAACAAGTAGATAAACCTAATTCAAGATAAACAAGCATGTAAATAAAACACATTTGCACACTTACACCCTTAGGGCAATTCCACTTGTTGCCTTACAAAAATGGCCATGTTATGCATGTGGGATGTCTTAGCACAAACAAATCGAAAATACAAGATCATAGTCCCTCGATGACGCTATCAAAGTTGCCTTTCAAAATGATCTTAGTACCTAAAGGAAAAGTTCTAAGTCACCTCACAACATTGCTATCATGGTCATACGATGACCCAATGCTCGTCCCTTCACATCCAACGATGGGGCTTCCTACCAAATCAATGGTAAGATAGCAACATCTAAAGGAGGAGGAAAAGCACATTTAAGACCTTTCGAGTAGGTATATTCGCTCCTAGTTACTCGCTTGCTCACACAAAAAAAACATTTTTATACACCCACACTCTCATCTTTTAACTATTTTTGAAACAAACACTTTATATGCATTCTTATAGAAACGAGAATCATTACAAATTTACATTTTTAAAATACTTTCAAAAAAACACATCTCACAAACACACCTTTGAACTATTTTCGAAACAAACACTTTGTAGGCGTTCTTATAGAAACGAGAACCATTACGAATTTCCATTTTCAAAAATACTTTCAAAATACACACAAAGCACAATTTCAAACAAAAGCAAGTGATCTAGCAAAATAACTAAGAGCCCATGGAAAACCATGGATGAAAGGGGTGCTAATACCTTCCCTTTTCATAATCTACCCCCCGAACTCAAGAAACAATCTCAAAGGTATTACCTGTGCTTTTTCACCTTTCCTTTTGGATAAAAGAAAAGTCGATGGCGACTCTTGCTAACCGTAACATTTGCGATCAAACGCAAAACCCTCAAGTCAGTTCTCCCACCGTATCATAGTATCTTGTAGAATTCTTCTTCTTCATTTTATTTCTTCATTAAGTAAGATATGAGAAACAACTCCTTGCTTCTTCATTTCATCTCTTAAACATTGTAAATATTTACTATTAAGAACAACAACATTGTTTGGACTTAGACATTATCTTCATTGCCAATATCTTCGTCAATTTGAATTGAAGCTTTAGTCTTCTTATATAATGTTCATATGAAAAGAGTCATTGTAAGGATAGAGAATTTTTTCTCCTTCCAACAGTTGATTCCCAACGGATATATTCAAGAGAGGTTTGGAACAGTACAAAACGTCACTTTCCTACACCTGCTACTTGCAGTGGTTAACGTACGACAGTGGGAGAACAACTTCTTTGAATAGTACAACCAATATTATGATAGTGGAATTTATGGTGTATTGTATCCTTCTTGACTAAGTCTCTTGATCTTTATCTTTTGATGATGTACTTCTGATTCTGAAGTATTAACCTTGAAAGAGATCAATCACTTGTCCTCGTTCTTCTGATGACTGACTAACGAGTAGTTCAAAAATTACTTTATTATGGTAGCGCATGAACAACAGAGTGGCCAGAACCAAATCTTGTCTTTAAAATTATGGGCAGCAACCTATCTGAAACACAAAGCTTTTCTTCTGATCTAGAACTAGTCTTGAAGGCATATTTATTTTCTGATATGAGAGATAAGGATTGTGTTGAGAAGATGTTTCATTTCATATTATTTCAATAGTGGATTCTTGTTTTCATAATAATCGACAACAACCTATCTGAAATAACAAGTCTTGACATTGTACATGAAAGCTTTTCTAATGAAGATATCAAAAGCTTTTCTGATGATGGATCTTCAAATTAGAATTGTGACAATAACATATCTGATTCTCAAATCTTTATATTCTCGAGCTTTGATTCTTTTCTTCTTACTAGATTGATTCTGATTGAGGAGTGATAGTGATCCAAAAGATTCTTCTTTGTGGTAGAGTCACAGTCTTTCAGATATTTGAACATTGCCTTCAGATATATAAGCAATAACTTATCTAACGAATAATTTCTTCTTTGAGTGAAAATTCTTATGATCTACTCCGTCTTGATCTTTTCTTGATTCCTTGATAATCAACTTTTCTAAGATGCATATCTGATGTCTAATTTTTGAAGCAAGAACTTATATCAGTGCATCTAATTTTGATGTTGAGTTCCTTCTTTCTGATCCCTGGAATTCTGATCTTTGGATTGATCTAAAAGCAACAACTTATAGTCAGCTACATCTTTGTTGTTTGATCAAGAATTATTTTCTTTCTTTAGAAACATATATGTTTTCTGATCTGAGAGCGACGTTTTCCTGAGAACATACTTGATTCCCTTTTTTAATGAACATTCAACATTCCTTAGAACTACTAATGTTTCTATAGAAATGGTCTCAATAGTTATTTCGTTGAGTGCAGTGGTACTTTTGATGATATTTGTCTTCTTATGAATATTAATTCTGCTGAGTAGATTAGCTTGAGAAGATATCATTCTTTGATCTTGTCTTATGATGGACTTTTTGATGTTGATTAGAAATGAGTACTGAAGATCTTCTTTTCTGTGATCCTTTCTTCTGATGGGATACTTCTAATATTGAATGAAGGTGCGTATTCCATGAACTCTTCGAGTCTTTAGAATCTTGAATTTGTCTTCAAATACATGAGCAACAAATCTTCTGATGAGCAAATATTGACTTCTGATCTTAGAGTGGAAGCTTTCTTTCTATGTGTTCAGAATCTTGACTTCGTCTTTAGAATTGTAAGCAGTAGCTTTTCTAATGAACTAGTCTTGACTTTTGATCTTCTGCGTTAGAAGCTTGTTTCTTGTCTCCTCTTGATTTTTGATCTTGAAGCAACAACTTATCAAAAAATATTTCTTCTTGGAAACTCATTGAGATTCTTTTCTTGTCGAACATTCAGCATTTAATAGATCTACTGATGTTACATTAGAAACAAAACTTAATGGTTCTTCTTTTGAGTGGTGAAGTAATTCTGATGATATCTTGATTAAGACTATCCAGAATACTAACAATGTATATGCACACTCAAAGAAACCATTAGAACTAAAATTGTTCTGCATAAAATATATGTTTATTATCATCAAAATTTAGAGATTAAACATAGATCCAAATCTTGTTCTTACAATCTTTATGGGAGAATGTCCTTTTTTTGGTGACTTTTCTGTGATCCTCTTACCATATTTCGTATACTCAAATAGTTATCTCTTCTTGATGAGCCCTTCGATTCCATCCTTAAGTTGGGTGCAATCATTTTTTTTTGTTTCCATGGCTTTTTGTGGAAACAATGATACTTTGGTGAAACAAAATTTGGTTATTTAGAAAGAAAAGTAGGCGGGGTAAGTTTTTGTGGTTCAAACGGCTTCAATAGCCAAACGTTGAACGGTAGAATAAGTAATTTTTTACAGTACCATTATCTAATAACTTTGGTGAAACAAAATTTGGTTAAAAATTTAGTATGATTAATCAGAAGTGTATATCCATGTCCTGATTGAAGTTGATCTAAAGTAGGCGGGGTACATTTTTTATGGTTCATACGGCTTCAGTAGCCAAACGTTGAACGCTAGAATGAGTAATTTTTTACAGTGCCATTATCTAACAACTTTTGTGAAACAAAATTTGGTTACAAATTTAATATGATTAATCAGAAGTGTATATTCATGTCTTATTAAAGTTTATCTAGGTATGCGATCAAGAAATCATGGTAATCATAGAATTCTGGTGTCGGTTCTCACATACGATGCCAATGTTCTACGTGAGAAGAAGATGATGATCGGAACAGTGGACTTGAGTTTGGCATTAAGGTGGACCTTGATTTTGATGTGGTGGATGGAGATAACTTGCAAGGTTAATGCTCAAACAACCAAGTTAGTGTTTGAGTAAAAATGGAAATTTTAAATTAGAGAGAAGTTACCTTTGAATGGCGTGATTTTCTTTCTTATATAGAGGAGTTTGTTTGTAACTGAATTATGAAGGGACCTCGCGAAATGAGGTGGGTCATAGGATTGGTCTAATGTCTTTGATTGCTCTATATTTTTTTATGACATTCATCATTACGTGATTTTTACTAGCAAATTCTGATGGAATCAGAGGAATATTGATAAAAGGCCAAGCTAAGTATGGAAGAATTGAACAAAATTGAAAAAGAGTGAAGAAAGTGGACTTAAAAAATTCTAATGAAAATGATGAAGAAAAAAAATACACTTTTGCTTATGGTTTTCACGTGCACGTGATGCATCCCATCATGGTGCGATGAAAGGCTCATTGTGACACAATGTATCCCATCATGGCGCGATGGTACGATCATTTCTGACACGTTTTACAACTTTTATTAGAGAATGTTGGCTACTTTTTTAGGGTTATGAAATTGAGAGAGAGTGATGAATGAAGATTACCAAGTGATTATTTTGAGGATTTTGGAAGTCATCGAAGACCTTATTCTTCCTTGACTTTCATGTTCTTTCCATCTAATCGCATGGTAATTGTTATAATCATTATGAGTAGCTAGATTCATTAGATACATATTTTTAGACAAACCCTATTGTACTTGTTGGATCATATGGTTGTTTGATGTTAATTGAATTATTTCATGCTCTTGTTATTATTTAATTGTATTTATGTTTATTGATTTTTATGTATTGAAGAATGCATGAATTGATATCAAATGAGTAGAAATTTATTATCGTTAGTCTAGCAATCTGTTCTACGAAATTATTCAACTTTGTAATTAATTAGGGATAGGTAATTATAAATTATGACTTATGAATTAACAAACTTATAACACTTAATTTAACCCTGAATGGACCTAAATAATTAGGGAGTTATTGTGAAGATTAGTAAGTTGTACACCAAGGAATTTGGTGCAATGGTCGTAAATTTTTCGTAATACTTTAACATATTATAAATTTGATTAATATACAGTTTATCAACAAGTATGAGAAGAGGATTCAAAAGAAGATCAAATCACTTTTAGTTATTGAAATCAACTCAGTTAATTTCTCGTTTTTATTCTTGAACCGAATAATTATGAAACCCCCATTGTTATTTACTTTAATTTGAATGTAGTTACTTTGTTTAAATCCGTAATCTATGAAGAAACAAATTTTATCTATTACTTCAACGATACTAGTACACTTGCTAGAATTGTCCATCAATTTCTCATCATAGTTGTGGACCGTTGTTTTAGTCCAACTCAATACATTTAGTTTCTCTTGGATATTGGGATTTATCCCTTACTAGGCCATTGTTGCTAGCTCAAAACAGAATCTAATATAAAAAGTGAAACAAACATGCTATTTCGTAACACTTTGAACAAACTTAGACTATGGGGTGTGTTTGAATTCTATAACTTGAGTGTGTAAAAATGTATTTTACACATTAAGATACAATAATGTGAACCTGTATTTTACAATAAATACTTTTTTTTATGATATTTGAACTTGTATTTTACATAAACATCATAAATTAACCATAACATGACAACAAATAGTATTATTATAATAAAAAAATAACCAACAAAATACATAATATGAAAATATCCATAATACTTTGTACATAATATCCAGTATATATATTTTATCAAAATATCCAACAAAAAAAATAAAACACATAAATACATAATATCTCATACATCTAATTGTGTCACGTGCATTCTGGCTCCATCCTTAACCTTTGGTATAATAAGACATTTTATGCTTCAATGAAAATTTGTTACTCAACACTGCGAACTTGAATAATATCTTATAAAGCCCATAAAAGAGAATCTCAAGTTCAATGTCTCAGACGCACATGCATGTAGGGATAAAATTATTTGCAGGGCATCCATTGTCTTTTGTTGTTGCATTTATAAGTGCTTTCTCTTTAGCTAGCCTCAACAACTTTTCTTCAGGTGTGGGTTTGATACGGTGGGAGAACTGACTTGAGGTTTTGCGTTTGTGTTCGCAAATGTTTCGGTTTAGCAAGAGTCGACACCGACTTTTTATTTTATCGTAAGGAAAGGTCAAAAAGCACAGGAAAGACCTTTGAGATGTTTTCTTGGGTTCGAGGAGTAGATTATGAAAAGGGAAGGTGCAAGCACTCTTTTCATCCATGGTTATCCATGGGCTCTTAGTTACTTGTTTAGATCACTTGCTTTTGCTTTTCAATTGTTTGAAATGGTGCTTTGTGTGATTTTGAAAATGTTTTTAAAAGAGGCCATCATTGTGGCAACCTTTGTAATGATTCTTGTTTGAATGTATACAAAGATGTATTGTCTTTTGAAAAGATTTCAATGTTGAAAGTTTGTTTTGGCAAATGTTTTGGAATTGTGTTGTGAAGTGTGTTTGAAAATAGCAAGGATGTTTTGCAAGTTTTGATCAAGTAACTAAGAGTTATCTACCCTATTTTACTCAAAGATCTTTCCTATATGTTTTTAACCCTTTTTGACAGTGTTGTTTTACCATTGCATTTGGTAAACAACCTTGTATTAGGATGTTAAACGGGACAGGCGCAGGTCATCATATTGACCATGATAGCAATTGTGTTAAGTATTTTTAGCAATTTTTTTGAGGGACTTGATCATTTTGTTTAGGCAACCAAGATAGCGTCATCGAGGGACTATGATCTTTTGTTTTGTTTTTGTTTTGCCAAAATACTCAACATGCATAACATGGCCCATTTTTAAGGCAACAAGTGGATGTAACCCTAGGGGTGCAAGTGTGCATTATTGATTTTCATGCATTTTTGTCTTTGTATTAGTCAAGCTACTTGTTAATTTTGGATTTTTGCATACAAACCCTAATCTCTAATCATGGCATAATTGAAAGCGTAAATGCGTGAAATAAATCTACCACTATTACAACATGATTATGGGGAGGGGGATACAAATTTTGAATGGGGAATATTTGACAAGAAATTAAAACTATAGTTTTACTATTACATCTAATTTGAATCAAATGGCATAAATAACAAATGAATAATATTTAAGTAAACAAATTAAATAAATATACAAAATAATATGAATATGCAAAAAAGGTTTTTGTGTATTTTGATGTATGTAAAATAAATAAAAAAAGATTATTATTTTTTATTAAGGGTAAACCCTAATTTTCTTTAAAGAATGCAAATATATTAAGTATACTATTTATCTACAATAAAATAAAATAATGTATATACAAAAAATAAAATATATTTAGAAAAAGTATTATTTAAGTATAAATAATAATAAGAATAAAAGTATAATATTTTTATATTTTTATTCTAAAGTATCTATTAAAATAAAATAAAAGTATGTATGTATATATATTAATTATATTAAATATGTACAAAAAAATATATATACAAGACAAAAATATATTTAGAACAATATTTTTTAGTGTAAATAAAATAAAGAATAAAAATAAAAGTATAATGTTATTATTTATTATTTTCAAATTTTCAATAAATAAAAGTATATACTAATTAAATTATTTTATATCTAAAAAAAACAATAAAAATAATAAAAATAAATGTGAGAAATTATGAAAATATTTTTGGATATTTTTATGTTTGGAAAATATGAAATAAAAATCAGAAATGATAAATAAATACAAAAATATAAAATATAAAGAAATTGGGCCAGGGGGGTGCATTCAGTAAAAGGGGGGTGTCAATAGTGAGCCAGGACCAAGTCCAGCCCACCACACTTCATCTTCAACCTCTGTTCTTCAAAAACGCGCGCGCCTGGATTCAAACACGAACAACCTGTATACGTGCTCTAATGCAAAAACACATAACATCAAAGTTGTAGAGCTTTCCAAGACGAATTCAACCATATAAAAAACTTGTCCTAACTCTCAAAGACCAGAGAGAATTTCTCTGGCCCTAAAATCTAACCTAATTTTTTCAGGAAATTCATGGATCAAATTCTCTTAGCATGCTTAACTAAAATGAAAACTGAGCATATGTACAACTTCATGGCTATGAATACTACATTTCTTATTCACAAACCTAAGTCTAAATGTTCCTAAATAGAGAGATAGGAAGTTGATAAAAACTTGTTTCAGCTGACTTCGTGTATGGCAATGTGGAGCTTTTCAACAAGGCCTGAGATGTTTGGGAGCTTGCTTGGACTTCACTTGACCTTCTCCAATGTCTAGCTTGCCTTGAATGTGCTTGAACAAGCCTACAGAACTCAACCTGCACAAGCTGAAATTAAAAATGGCAAACCCTGTAAATGGAGTTACAGTCAGTGTTTAAGGGTTGGGATAGCTTGGATAGGTTGTATGGAAGGTGTTTGAACATGTTTGGGGCAAAACACACGAGCAAATTGTGTTATGGAAATCAAACTGCAGATGTTGCCCTGTTTTGCCAATGAGATGTGATTTTGTGCTATGGGAAGTTTAAGGACTCAAAGGGTCGTGTTTCTGGTTCAAGGGGATGTGAGAAAGATGTTTCAAAAGCTTGCACAAGTTAGTTTTAGCTGATGTTCCAGTTCTAGTGTTTTGGACATATTTCTTGTATATGAAGCAAAAATGAGCCATGATGTAATACAAGCCTGTACAGACTATCTATCAGCCTGCTTCTTCTGATCTTGGCCCCTCAAGTTGGTGGATATGCTTTGCTGCACAAGATTTGGCTCTATGCTCAAGGATTATGGTTTTGACATAAAACAAACTTTGGCAAAAATGGTAATGTACCTTTTACCATTTAGGGATTAATCTTGTATGCAATGCCCTAATGACCAAAACAATGCCTTAGACCAATGGATTTGCATTTAATTATTGAGTGTGGAATGGTTTTGAGGCATGTAATCTAGTGCAAAGCAAGCTGATTTGAATTTGCAACTTGTATCAATATGAACATGTCATGGATGAAAAGTGAGTTTTTGCCAACTTCAAGCCTTCGATTCTCCCTAACCACAAATGTGTTTGAAGAGTTCTTGGACATTTTGGAAAGATTTCAACATGCTATACAATCCATCTTTGAAATTAAATTTGAGATTCCAAGTGGAACTATGTGAAAAATGTCCATGAAGATAAGTCAAAATCCTGCCTAAACTAGGACAAAATTTCACTAAGTTAAAGGTTTTAGGGACCCTTGTTCCATAAATCATAACTTGAGATCCAAACTTCTTTTGGAAAAACTTTGTGAATCAAAGTTGTAGATTTTGTGGAGAAATACAACTTTCATGTTGGAAGTTTTATTTGAATCCAATTTCATCATGGTGAAAATGTTGGGCAAAGTTAGGAAAAATTAAGAAAATTTCATAACTTAAAAAAAATTCTAAGTTATGAAAATTTTCAACTTTAAACCCTAATTTGCAAAAATGGGTTTCTTTATGAGAAAGTTTCATGTTTTGACATATCTTGATAAAAAATGACCTTTGGCACTTGATTTTGACCAAAAAGTCAAAGTTTGATTTTTCAGTGTACAGTCAAATTTGATCAGTTGACTGAAAAATTCATTTGTCAATCCAATGCATTTGAGATCTTTTGAACCTTGTGAATATGTCAAGATGATGCCATTGAGTCCTTGAATCCATGCTTGAGCCCAAATTGCCATTGGCTAGGTCAAAAGTCAGAAATTGCCCTTGTGCAGTCAAAACCCTAAAAATGACCATTTTGCCCTTTTGGTGATCTGATCAAATTTCTTGTGGAGTTGTGGTCCAAACTTGATCAAATGGTTCATATGAGTTTATAATGTTGATGTGGGTCAAAGTTTATGAGGTTTGACTGTAAATTGGCCACAGTTGACTTTTTCCCCAATACAGCTGATTTCTAGGTCAATTGTCCAATTGACTGGGTAAAAATTTGATTCAAGGCTTGAAACTTGGTATGGAAAAACTTATGAGTCCAAAATGAAGTATGAAAGTCAATTTGAGTATTGAAAGTCCAGAAATATCTATGCAAACTCAAACCCTAATTTAGGTCATCAGTGCAAGGAGATGTCTTGAGCAGTGCAAAACCCTGATCCTGTCTGGAGTTCAAGGAGCCTTGTGAGGGGAAATCTTGATAAAATAAGAGGGAAAATTTTGGGGTACAACAGTGGACAACAATTAAGAACGTGATATCCAAAAATACCATCTGATATTTCTTGCCTCAGTCTATATATTATGAATAATACGATTGCCTTGGTGCTCTATAGACAATACACAGTCTATATATTCAACATTATTATGTTCAAATTATTGTGAAGTTATCAAAGGTTGATCAGAGACAACTAGATCCCTTGAAATAGTTTGCATGTACAATAACTGTCAAAAGAATCTCTCAAATAGGTATCAAACCATATCTGATCCACATATGAAGCATTGGGAGTATAAGCGTATCTCATCAAGCAGGTGACACAATGATTGATGATCAATTTATGTGTAAAAGAATACCTCGAGTTGTAGTAGTTGATTTAGGCACTCTTGATGCATATCTAGAACATAATGACCTTTAGTTAGAGATAAAAAAAATTAGCATATGACTCATTATCCATGTATGCAATATCATAATCTTAACCACCAATATAGAGAAATTATTGTAAGATACATGCATGCATCAACATATACTAATCAGTAAACAACATTGAATATGATATTATGAACAATTAAATAAATAATCACCTGAATATGTTACTCAAAGTGGTGTTATATAACTTGTCAGGTGCTTTGTATTAAACTTATTGGTAGGATTGAACTCCTTATGCAAGTAAGTCATAGTAACAATGCCATAAATAAAGTCGGTAATCATGTCAATGAAAACTAAATGTACACCTTATTCGTATATTCAACATTATTATATGAGAATGCAATGGAGTCCACCAAGAAAAATAAATACAACTCGATGGCATATTATTTATTCAAGTGTCATCCCACATTGTCATCATCCACATAACGAGTTATTTATGCATCCTAGTATCTTTCTAGCTCATGTTTTAGGATGTTAAACCGTGAAAGAGCCCTTATATGTTTTCAACTTCATGATTAACTTCCTCGATATCAAATCCAATTAGATCAACCATCAATTTCATCACTCAAACTTTGTTTAATAAGGCGTGGTCCAATAGACAATCATGAGTAGGTAGATACAACAAACATAACTTCTGATAATGTTGATAACACTTGATCATACTATTATTTGTATCAAGTTTTTAAAATGGTATAATTACTATTTATTTTAAAATTGCATGAATTATAGCAATTTACCGTACAAATCAAGATTATTGTGGGAAATGCCAACTTGCATAAAATCATTTTAACCAAACAACATTACAATATTCACACACGGTGAAGGTTATAGTGGCGAGAAGTGAAGCAGAACCGAACACAATAAATTAAAGTTTAGAAAGATTGTCCCTTCTAAAATCCTACCACAATCAAGGAGAATTGTGGCAAAATACCTATAACAATATAAAGAAAATTGGTCTATTAAAATTGTGCCACGACCATATTGTATTGTATCACAATTTCCTTCGAACCAAGTTACCACATTAGTTTACTAAGAAATCATGGCGTGATAAGATCACATTATGACACAATTTCTACAATAAAAAACTCTCTACATAAGATAAAATCATACCAATTTCAAGGGTACAATAAAGAACTCTCTACATAAGATAAAATCATACCAATTTCAAGGGTTCTTGATTTTGATCATTGAGAGACACCTGTAGAGTTCCAAAGGATGAAAATTGATACTCCATAACCATGTGAGTTTAATTTTTTTATTTATAATACATGTGTTCCTTATCAAATATTTTGGCTATGAAAGTTTATACCACAAGTAACTAAGTTTTCTGATATCATGCATTTGTAGAAGAATTTATCTTGAATTTGATTGCCAATGTGAAAATCTTGGAGATGTTCGAAAATGGTGGAAAACACTTCGAGAGAGACAATGTTTATGAAGGATAATAAAAATGGAGCAAGAAAGTAAAGAATGGAATGAGACAATTCGGTCCTATTTATACTCTTTTGGCAGAGTCCAAAAGACGGAAAGAAAATAGACATGTCAGGATAAACTCAATGGATCATCGAGACCGCACACCTACTAGTAAACTAGTCTCAAGTCATTAAGGAATACTTTATCAAATCTATAACTGCAATTACAATTCCCATAAAGTAATTATTGAATGCCTATAATAAAAATCACCTTATAAATTATAAGCTCCGTATGACAACAAGAGGGAAAGGCGACAAAATCAACCAAATCCAATCACGTTATGATAGTAAGAAAGTCAAGAATACAAGAAGTTAACAAATATTGAAACCAGAGTTGAAAGTTAATTCTCATAGAAAATACTAATATGCATATGGAAAAACAACTTGGACTACAAGTCATACTCCAACTACACCGGACCAGTCTTAAGGGCTACTGGTTTGGTCTAGTTCGATGCCCAATTTACAAAGAGCCATTGAAGAGGGTTATCCAAATAGTAAAAGTCTCAAATGCTCCACGAAGCAAATAAATCATTTAAACTCTAAATATCATATTATAGAGGCTTAGCGAAGATCCTCAATTTGTTGTACACACTATTTTAACTCTAAATATCTCTCATTTTTAACATTTATTAATTTACACATGAGAATATTTATGTATGCCCTTTTCGCCTTCGTCATCAGGATAAAGTCCCAAAACACAAAGAATACACTAAAATTTATCATTGAACTCAAATTCACCACTTCATTTGTGAACCACACAAATATTTTTAAAATCAACTTCAATTTAGTCTCACTTAAGCAAAGTTAAATATTGATTTATAGTTAATACTTATATAATATAAATTAATATGTATTTGAATAAAATATTATTTGTATTAATGTTATTTATATGCTTTAACCAATGATTTGATTTTATAAAATAAAACCTAAATCTAAACATAATATATAAACTTTTCTCAAAAATATTTCAAAACAATTAAAAACAAAAATCAATTAGTAATTAAAATGGTTCCTTAAAAAAAACACTTCTTTAAAAAAATCAATTAAAATGATTAAAAACACTTTTTCTTTATACAAAATGATAAAACAATGTAGGTAAATGGAAAAAGAAGGGACTAGCGAAAACCTGTGTTGTGGCGTGTCAGTTTCACTGAAGCCCTAATCACAAAACGGAACCTAAAACCCAATCTCAGTGACAAAGCACCATGAGAGGCTTATCGAGAATCTCAAAATCACTCGCGACCAGTTTCTTGTTCAACCGAACAAAACCTGAACTCGCACCATGCAGAAATCGAGCATACAGTTTGATCCCAATGGTCATTGAAACCTCTTCCAGAGGTGAAAGAGCCTACGATATCTTCTCTCGTCTTCTCAAGGAACGCATCATTTGCATCAATGGACCCATCTCTGACGACACCTCTCATGTCGTTGTTGCTCAGCTTTTGTTTCTTGAATCTGAAAACCCTTCCAAGCCTATCAACATGTACCTCAATTCCCCTGGTGGTGCCGTTACTGCAGGTACTAATTAATAACACCAATTTCCATTTTATCGCCTTTAATTGCTTACGTCTACTAAAAATCTCTTTTTTTTTACTACCCATTTTGTTGTATCATAATAACCCCCTAATTATCGATGCCTTAATGTGTAAAACTTTTTTTTTTTGTGTTAAATTTTTATGGTTTTCTTGTCCTGAGATTTACTTTGGAGTCTGTTTCGATAAGCAACTTAATTAACAATGGTGAAAGTCACACATTGGATGAGATATAAGCTGAGAATGTGTTTATAAGTGAGAGACTTCTGTCACACTGTAACCCTATAAGTCAGTTTTGTAGGATTGAGTTAGGCTAAACTCAGATTATAAGAAAATGCTTATTATGTAAGTGGTTATGTATTTGTAAAATCGAGACAAGTATAGTCAAATTGTTTTTAGATAAGCTATAAGTTGTTTTCAGAATATTAGGGAGAGCTCATCGAAATTAGCTTAAAACAACTTAATGATATGTTATAAAATGTTTTTAAGACCATTCTAACACTCACATGTTCTTATGTTAGTAGATATGCCCAAATAATTTATTCTTAAGTCAATCCAACCGCAATCTTGATGTTACAAGTTATGAATCATTTTTGGAGATAGTGCTTATATGTTAAAAGATCGGGGGTTATGGCCAAGCTAAGGGTTGAAAGAGTTAAAAGACCAGAGTTCAAAGAGAAAAAACTAGTAACGTAATAGCTAATATGCTAACATTTGCTTATCCTAAGAAAAAACGTGTAAGCACTTATTTGGACGGATAGTGTTTATATTCAAGTTCATTATGAACGAATGACTGAATAACTAATTGACTTATTGTTTTATAATTACCAAATGCCTATTACTGCTAGGTAACAAACTGTTGAGTTGGATAGTGATACAGTTGATGTCTTGTTGGTAATGTGTGTAGGGCTTGCAATATATGATACTATGCAGTACATTCGGTCTCCGATCAACACAATGTGTTTGGGGCAGGCTGCGTCCATGGCTTCTCTCCTGTTGAGTGCGGGTGCCAAGGGTCAGAGGCGTGCTCTTCCGAATGCTTCAATCATGATTCACCAGCCTTCTGGTGGATACAGTGGCCAGGCAGCGGATATTTTAATTCATTCCGAGCAGATTAAAAAAGTCTCGAAAGCGCTGAATGAGTTGTACGCCAAGCACACTGGCAAATCGGTTGATGTTATTAAGAAGGATATGGATAGAGATAATTTTATGGATGCTAAAGAGGCAATGGAGTATGGGATTATTGATGAGGTTATTGATCAGAGACCTATGACTTTGGTTTCTGATGCTGTTGGCAATGAAGGCAAAGATAAAGGTTCAAATTAGAACTGGAGGGTAAGGTTTCTTTGAGGAATTCTTGCTGTTTTTAAATGTTTTCGTGCCACCTTAGGCATTAGTTGCAGTTGGTATAATTTTATCAATTGGACATAATCTTTGTAAGTTTCGGTTATTAGATTTTACAATTAAGCTTCAGTCTTTCTTCTCAATTCGGTTTTATTGGCATATTTTTATCACAGAGATTTTGAGCTTTAGGTACCCGTTTCTAATTATTCATAATAATATAAGATGAATTTTTCAGCAAGTCTGTCTAGTATTTATCTGATTGCTAAATTATGTGTGGAAGTAATGCTTTTATATCTATTAAGTTTGGTACTTGAAGCTCTCTTAGTTCATAGTGCTTTGTATACTTCTATCCTGTTATTAGCAATCATCTTAAGAGACAGAGGAATGGTTTGATAATCCGCTGATGTGATGCATTGTAGTTTCTTGGTTTTTAAATTGCGCGAGTATCATCCAAGTTCATAATTGGAAGTTGAAGATTGGGTTGTTGACTTGTTTCCCTCCTGGTTTATAGACCCTTACAAATTTAGAATGGCATGGAAGTTTGCCCAGATTTTGTAATACTTTCTTATCAGTGGCAGAAAGTTTGATCTTGTTGAGAACTTAGTGCATTGACATAATTGCACAATTCTGAACTATGGTGTATATGAGTTTTTGTAGGAAATACTCAGAGAGGTGGGAGATTTTATTGAAATTTTTTCTCCAAAGCAAAAGTACAGAAAGGAGTAATAAATTCTAGCCAACCAATTCCTTCTCCCCTACAAGGACTAGAATGATGACAAACAAATTGAGATTTTCTTAATGCACCCCTACGCTGTGAACCTCGTGAAATTTAGAAAATACTTTCAGATTTTAGAGATGTATCTTCAGACGTACCTAAAACACACATAATTCTTTCATTTTTGAGACATTCTAAATTTATGATTAAATTTAGTTTGAAAATACATTTATAAAATTTCTCCGGAAATACATTTTTGAAGCCTACTATGAAAACAATGCACCTCCCATTATGAAAGCAATGCAACAAAGAGATGTAAGGTGTTATCCAATCTGTAAGACACTTCTCAAAGCATCCAAATCAAAACATACATATTCTTATTTAAGGTGTCTCAACTCCTAAACAAAACAAAAAAAAAGCACTTTAAAATTTACAGTAAAAGCTATTATCATATGGAGGTGTTCCTGGAAATGCGTTTCTGAAATAAATTTAGTTTTAAAATTGGAATGTAGTTCAAAACGAAACAATTGTATATGTGTGTTTGGAAATGTATTTTTGAAAATTGAAGGATATTTTTGAAATTTTATGAGTTTTTCAGGTACATAAGATGTATTAAGAGATCCTCAACAAATTTTTTATATTTAAGTGTACTTTTAGTCCCTAAACTTTACATCATTTAAAAATTGGAATTATTTTACATAAGTGACCGTGCTTGAGATAAAAAATTATGTATACGTGACATTGATGACTGGACTAATATTAATTAATATTTTTTATTAACTAATAAGTTAATAAATAATTTTAATTATGTTTTTTTTAATTAATTAATCAAAATAATTAACTAAAATATATTGGGCTAGACCTTAACAAGTACACCTCATCTAGTCATTTGCCTAAACAAATGAAATTCTATTATTGAGATATATAAACACTCATGGGCGGATCTACGTTTAGGCTAGGTGTGGCTATAGCCACACCAGATTTTTTTTTTCTTCTAATATTAATATATATTTAATTAATTAATTAATTTTAATATTTAATATTATATAACTCTTCAACTCACTTTTATCTCTTAATTTTCTCTCTCTTTTATTTCTTTCTCTCTCACACAGTAAACTCTTTCTCTTCTTCTCAAACCCCACCAACATGGGCGGATCCACGTTTAGGCTAGGTGTGGCTATAGCCACACCAGATTTTTTTTTCTTTCTAATATTAATATATAATTAATTAATTAATTAATTTTAATATTTAATATTATATAACTCTTCAACTCACTTTTATCTCTTAATTTTCTCTCTCTTTTATTTCTTTCTCTCTCACACAGTAAACCCTTTCTCTTCTTCTCAAACCCCACCAACTTCCATATTTGTCTCTTTCTCTCATTAATCCAATAACCCCACCATTTTGCATTGTTTATGGGTGATTGAAAATCAAAGGTAAACTAACTACTTCAAAATTTTCTTATTCTTTTGTTCTATTTGAGTTGAACCCTAAAACTCCAATTTGTTTTAAAAAAGTAAATTTTCAATTTCTCATAAATATTTTCTTTACAATAAATTGTTCTTATTATTTTCTTTATAGAGTGAATAGTTAATTTTAATGGTTTCATTGTTCTCTTTATAGGATGAAGAAATTTTTTCCTGTGCTTTCTAGAGACAAAGCTACTTCTTCGGTAAATCTAGAAGCATCGGAAACTCAACATCCAAGTGAGAGTATTAAAGTTGTCGATTATGAATTGTTGGAAACCGATCCAGGAATTAGGCCTCCAATTTCAAGCTATCATCCTGACATCCAAAATGAGGTAAGGAAAGCTTATTTAAAAATAGGTCGTCATAAACCTCCTTACAATTTTGTTTACCCTTGGTCTGTTCAAGGTAATCAAAGACGTAGATTTTGTAAAAATTGGTTTGATTTGTATGATTGGATTGATTATAGTGAATCTAAGGACCTGGCATTTTGCTTGCCATGTTTTTTGTTTAAGAATGTCTCTAAATACGGGGGAGATCACTTTGTGACATAGGGGTTTGGTGATTGGAAGAATTCTCACAGATTGGCTAATCATGGAACTTCTTCCAATAGTCATATTGATTGTGTGCATATGAGTTACGCTCTCATGAACCCAAACCAAAGTATTAAGGCTGCATTTGTTAATCAAACTAAACAAATGAATTCTGAATATCGTGTTCGTGTAAACACATCTCTTATAGCTACTAAGTTTCTTTTGAAGTGTGGCATGCCATTTAGAGGGAGTGATGAGTCCTTTAACTCTTTATTTAAGGGGCCATTTCTTGAGTTGGTGGACACTCTAAAGGAAATTAACCCAGAGATAGCTAAGGTAATAAATTGTGCTCCAGGAAATAACTTTATGACCGCCCCTAAGATTCAAAAGGATCTTGCTGCTGCTTGTGCATGTGAAATAACTAAACAAATTGTATGTGATATTGCGGATGATGTGTTTTGTGTTTTGATTGATGAATCCGGTGACGTTGCTGGTAAAGAACAAATGGCTGTTGTTATTCTCTATGTTAATAGTGATGGTTTGGTAAAAGAAAGGTTTCTTGGGATTGTTAGTGTTAAAGAAACAAGTGCTAAGTCACTTAAGGAGGCACTTGAGAAGTTGTTGTCTATTAATGGCTTGAGTTTATCTAGCATAAGGGGGCAAGGATATGATGGAGCTAGCAATATGCGAGGTAAGTTTGGTGGTTTGAGAACTTTAATTCAAAATGAAAATCCATCAGCTTATTATGTGCATTGTTTTGCCCATCAACTTCAATTAGCACTTGTTGCATGTGCTAAGACTCACAAAGATGTTAGTGGTTTTTTCGGTAAGGTCAATATGCTTGTTAATTTCATACGGTCTTCTAACAAGAGACAAGAATTGCTTCGGGACAAACAAGTATCTCAATTTGCTAAATTGATTGAAGAGGGTGAGATAGAGACTCGTAGTGGATTAAATCAAGAATCGTCTATTGTTAGAGCGGGTGACACTCGTTGGGGTTCCCACTTTAGGACTCTCACTAGTTTGATGACTTTATATGGTGCCATTATTGAGGTACTTGAAGAAGTCGGGAAAGATACGTCATTTGAAAAATATGGTGAAACTATGCTTTTGCTAGATGTGCTTCAGTCCTTTGATTTTATTTTCATGTTATACATGATGGTTGAGATTTTAGGATTTACAAATGATTTAAGTGTAGTGCTACAAAAGCGTGATCAAGATCTTTTGAATGCTTTATCACTTGTCAAAGCCACCAAACAGGAATTACAAGAAATGAGAAATGATGGATGGGAAGAACTTATATCTAAGGTTATGGAAATTTGCAATAAGCATGATATTGATGTGCCTGATTTGGATGCAGCGTACGTGCAAGGGAAGAAACCTAGATGACATGCTATCACTTCTAGTGTTTCTAATTTGCATCATTATAAGCATGATTGTTTATGTAGTGTTTTAGATTTGCAGTTGCATGAGCCCAATGCTAGGTTTGATGAAGAGAATACTGAACTTTTACAATGTGTTTCATGTTTGAGTCCCTCATCATCATTTGAATCTTTTGATGTGAAAAAATTATTGAGGATGGTTGAACTTTATCCAAATGATTTTGTAGATGTGCCGGAAGTGGCGGTACGACATCAGCTTCAGAATTATGTTAGAAATGTTCGGTGTGATCCAAAATTTGCAAATTTAAACGGACTTTCAGATCTTTGTGCAAAACTTGTGGAAACAAAAAAATGCAACACTTTTGATATAGTTTATAAGCTTCTGAAGTTGGCTTTAGTCTTGTCAGTAGCAACTGCGAGCGTGGAACGTGTTTTTTCAGCTATGAAGTTTGTGAAGAGTCAGCTATGTAACAAAATGGGTGATCAATGGTTAAATGATCGTCTTGTAACTTTTATAGAAAGAGATGTTCTTGGAACAATTAACAATGATGTTATTTTAGCTCATTTTCAAGAAATTGATACTAGACGGTTTTCATTGTAAATACACTTCATCAAACAATATTATTTTTTATTTTCAATATATTTTAGTCGATAATTTCTTTTATGTTTAGCCACACCAATATATAAAGTCTGGATCCGCCCCTGTAAACACTACCCATGTTTAATACAAAATCAATGTGGGACTTTAATCTAAAACAACATGCAGCTTGAAACCATCTTCAAATTATTCCAATTTTTAAATGATGTAAAGTTGGTATAGATATGTTCACAGAAGAAGAAAACTGGTGTCATTGCGCCCAAGCAATTTGTACAAAGGTTGAAAAAACATGATGAACTCTTTCGCAGCTATATGCATCAGGTATGTACCTTATGTTTAGAATAAGCTCATGTACATTGAATCATTAGTTGTGGAATCTGTAAATTCTTTTAACAGTAACGTTTATGTTATAAAATATAAATATCAATATATACGAGTTTGGGTACAAGTTTGTATGCAACGTTTGCCTATGCTATTTTTTACTCCATGATTATGCAAAGATGCCAGTAGGTGTTGCTCCATGTTTATTCACATTTCCTTTTTCAGTTTTTCTGCACATGGATTGTTATGAGGAATACAAGGCCTAAGAGAGAGTTGAAGAAGTTAGTCCATCTAAAAAATTATATTTTAAATTTAATGGCGCATTTAGTATTTCTGTTTTAAATTGGACTTTTGTTTAGTCTTTGTTTAGCCCATGGCCCATTAGGATGTTACAACCCTACAATATATTATGTATGTTGCTGCTATTGAAATCAAGAAGAAAAGTTGTTATATCTTATTGTCTTTTTATGCAATTTCTAGATCTATAGTTAACCCTAGCATAGCTTATCATTGGTGCTTTCCTATCTTGTACTCATGGCTCTCCCAAAATCCACCAACCCTTCTTCAAAGGATATTGTGGAAGAAGCTGTGAACTTGACTCATCTTCAAATGAACAATGCTCTGCAAGAACAACAACTCCAACTTGATGAAAGATTTGATCTCGTGACTGCAGATTTTGCTCATTAATTTGGAGAGATGAACATGAGATTTGAAAATGAGAAGAGTATGGCGGAATCTCACATGATTCCATCATGACGATTTTACACCAGATCTCTACTCAGCGAGAACAACCAAAGACTACTACAGCGCAATCAGCAGCAAGCGGCTCATGTATTACTCATACACACTTTTCATCCCATATGTTAACCGCTCCTGTCACCATTATCTCCACACCCATTAACATACCCTTGCATAACACAACAACTTCTACCCACACACTACACTCAATTGTGGTGACTTTACCACCACCACAATTCACAACCGCCCAACCACCTCCACCATATCCACCCTTTCTCCAACAACAATTTGCCTTTACCCCAACCCAGCCCTATACTAACCTTTTTCATCACCAACCACCATACCATCAAATGTCCCAAATACCCCCATTACAACCATTTAGATCCCTAAAATTAGAACTAGCCCTTTTTGATGGGTCAAACCCTTTTGAGTGGTTATTTCAAGCTGAGCAATTTTTTAGTTTTTTCAATTTACCACCTGAATACCGTTTATCATTAATTTCTTTTTACATGAAAGGGGATATGTTATGTTGGTTTAAATGGTTGCACCAAAATAACATGTTAACTGATTGGTTCAGTTTTACAAAGGCTTTAGAGTTTCGATTTGGTTCTTCCACCTATGAAAATCACCAAGCTGAGTTATTTAAATTGAAACAAGAGGGGACAGTTGTGGAATATCAAACCAAGTTTGAACAATTAGTAAATCAGATTGTGGGGTTACCTCAAGATGCCATTTTAAATTGTTTTATTTCTGCTCTCCAACTTGAAATTCGAAATGAAATATCCAACTGTTGTACCCCAAAATTTGCCCTCCCTTTTTCACAAGAAATCACAACCCCAGGGTTTTCTCTGATTTTTAAGATCAGCTCAGGAATCGATCAAACAAACTTTTCTTCGGTAGTTAAATCCGGAATTAGGGTTTTCGCTCGCATTTCTCAAAAGGAGCATAATCCTCAGAAATTCAATTAGCTGCTACATATTTTCACGCTTGTTCAAGATTGCTGTTTGTCCTCAAGTTTTATTTATCTGGGATAAGAGATAGGAGCTGAAATTGTCTAATCCAAATTAACCAGGTAATGTGTGTCTGTTGAGACATCTATTTGTTAACGGAACGAAACGTTTGTTTGTTAATGGAATGCTTGCTTGCCTGTTGGAATACACAACGCGTATGTTGATTGGAATGTTGTCGCAAGTTATGAGATTGCAGAGTTTTTTAGGGATTACTTGGATTTTAAGTTATCTGTATTGGAAATGGTGGAATGCAATTTCAGTCATTTTTAATCAGGAATCTTAAATGAAAAAGTGAAGAGGCAAAGGGAAAGATTGAAAGATATTTGACAGTAGAAATTTCTTTTGGATAAAGACTTTTTATTCATTTCAAATGTTGTTACAAAATATATTTGAATATTGTAAGTCTACAACTTATAGTATTTAAAATAATAATTGTTTACAATAAATGGAAAATAAATCTAAGCCTAATCTCCTAAGCTTCAAGTGCTCCCATGCTCAAGGTCTTTGGTTCCTACTGCTTTATCGCCATCCAATATGCATTCACCTGAAAAAGAAGAAAGAAAAGAAATTAGCACAGTTAATTGAAAAGGATTTTCAAATAGAAAAAGAAAGAAAATCATCATTAAAGTTTGCCAGTCGGAATCAGAATGCTATTTGTTCATCATGTTTTTATTTTTCTCTTTGCAAATCACAAGAAGATTGCTCTTCTTGGTTCACAAAGAGAAAAGTAAAAAATAAAATGCAAGCATACAATTGGTTCAAATACAAAAACATGGGCCATGTTGTACAAAGTAAGGTACAAGGCTGCATACAAAGCAAAACTATGTCAAACTAAATACCAATTGCAGTAACCAAACCAAATGCAACAAGGTTCCAAGCATGTCAAACTAGAATGCAACATACAAGTACAGAAAATACACAATGCAGAAAATATGCAATCAGAAAAGTACACAATGCAGCAGGTAATACAATGCAGAGGAAAACCAAATTACAAGCCAAAGAGGCTTGTCATAGCTGTCATCATTTTCTAGCCAGCAAACTTTTCAGAAAATATAATATAATAAGCAAAAGTGCTTGTTTGGGAGAGAGAGAAAAGAGAGGACCTTTAGTGAAAAGTTTGCAGTTTGGGCAAAAAGCAGGTTGTTTCAAGTTATCAAAGACAAAAAACAAAAAGATATAAAAAGAAGAGACGGCATAACAGTCCAAAGGAGGAGAACAGGAGAACCTGCATAAGCCTAAACACAAACTCAGTAAACAACAAACCAAGCTGCACAACTTGCAAACTTGCAAACCTGCAGTTCAAACTACAAACTCACAGCAACAAACCTGCTTGCTCAAACCAAATCATCAAACCTGCAGTTCAAACTACAAACTCACAGCAACAAACCTGCTTGCTCAAACCAAATCCTCAAATCTGCAGTTCAAACTGCAACTCCACAAACTACAGCAAAACTGTTAAACCAGCTTGCTCAAACTCCAAACCTGTCAAAAAATTACAAAATCCCCAAAACTCAACAAGCCAAACTACTGCAACTTGCCCAAACCTGCAGTTTCAGAACTGCAAAACCAAAACTCAACAAGCCAAACTACTGCAACTTGCCCAAACCTGCAGTTTCAAAACTGCAAAACCAAATCATCAAGCCTGCACAACTCGCAAACTTACAAACCTGCAGTTTCAAAACTGCAAAACACAAACTCAACAAGCCTGCAGTTCAAACTGCATAAACTCAGCAAGCCCACAAACTCAAGATTGCTCAAACCTGTACCAAAACTGCCCAACACCATAACAGTTTCACAAGCTAACATAAAAAACAAGCTTGTCAAACAAACCAACAAGTTTCAGAGAACTTTCATCAACATCACATTCAAAAAATCAAACCAACACAGTTTCAGAAACTATCAATCAACAAACAATAACAGTTTCAGAGATGTATCATCATTAACATACCAAGAGAAGAGGAAGAGCATTCAGAAGCAAAGCAAACAGTTTCAGAATCATTATCCAACAAATATAAACAATAACACAGTTTTCAGAATCAAGTTCATCATCAACAACAATAAACGTTCAAGTCTCAGAGCATCATCATCATCAACGAAAGAACATCAGAAATCAATAAATCTCAGAGCTATTCTCATCATCAATATTCAGCAAAGAGAAAGGAAGAGATTCAGAAGCAAATAGGGTTTCAGAAGCGTGTTCATCATTAACAAAAATCAAAACAAAGCAAGTTTTCAGAATAATCATCATCATCATCAAACAACCATCAAAGTTTCAAAATCCATGGACAAAGACAAAAATACCAAAAGCGTGTTCATCTCATCTTCCTCCGCTCCGGCCACCAGGAACGCTACCACTAACTCCCATCTCTCTCCCTCCATTTTTTTTCCAGAAACAAATCTTTCCCAAGGTACGTTTTTCAAACCTCTTACTGCATATCAAACACATAATAACCATGGATTAAAAAACAAAACTGAACATGAAGCAAACAATCAAACATTGAAACTGTAAAACCACAAAGAAAAAAGAAGCGAATTGTACCGTTTACAAGCAAAACCCTAGGTCGCTGTGAGGAGGAGAGAGATTGGGGTGGCGCTCCGGTAACTAGGTTGAGGGAAAGAATCAGCACCTTGTTTGAGAAAGATGAAACGAAGAAGAAGAACGAGAGAAGAAGAACGACGCCGCTGTAACCCCAACGCAACAAACCCTAAAATGCCAAACCCTAACAAATTTGTGTAAACAACACTCTGGGCCTGACTCGCCCCAAACACATTTGCCTCAAGCCCATTTTGTTTTACCAACGAAACCCCCCCATTTTGTCCTTTCTGCCTTCTTTCTTTATCTTGGGCCCAACTCCTCAAGCATGGCCCATTCTCCTTATTTTCTCTTCATTAAATTAACAAATATTTTTTTTACTATTTAATCTTCACTAATTTGTTTTCTTTCTTTTGGTTAATAAAAATACTAATTAAATTTTGTTTTACTTTCTTTTAAGTTAATTTTATTATTTCTTTATTAATCTTGTTTAATATAATAAAAATACAAAAAAAAAGAATATTTAGTTTGATTTAAATAATTTTGGTTTTCTTTAATCCTTTTTATTGATTAATAAAATATAAAAATAATAGAAACATTAGTTTTGTTTAATTAATCTTTTCTTTTAAACTTTTCTTTACATAATTCCTAAAAAAAAACACAAAAAAACAATAATATAATACTTAATCCTTTTTGTTAGAATAGATTTTTATTTATTTATTTTTTAAGTTAATAAATCCATGCATCTCATAACTTACTGATTCTCCTTATTTTCTAATTTGTTAAAATTTTATGTTGAATTGCGATAGATTGATTTGGTTCTAACACATAATATTTGGGCTTTATTATCCTTGTGAGATTCATCCCCATTTGTAAATAATTGTACCCCCATCCCCTGATACTTTTTTGTAATAACTTAGACTTTAAATTCCCGCAATTTATTGATTTTAATATACTGTATAGTAATTAGGCGTGTATGGCAAGATTTAAAATCAATCGCTAGATGACCTAAATACAAGACAAAAGGCATGAAAATTGACAAACACAATTCACACTTGCACCTCTAGGGTAACCTCGCTTGTTGCTTCGGAAAATGCAATCATGTCCCTCGAGTATGAGATACTCTAGCAAATGCCCCTTCGATAAACAAAGATCGTAGTCCATCAATGACCCTCGATGTTGCCTTCGATAAAACGATCTCGTCCCTTACAAAATTGCTAGAGCGTCTCACAAGTTGCTTTCAATGATTGTATGCGATGACCCGCGCCTGTCCCGTATAACATCTTAACACAAGGTTGTTCACCAAATGCAATGGTGAAACAACACTGTCAAAAGGGTTAAAAACATTAGGAAGGATCTTTGAGTAAAATAGGGTAGATAACTCTCAGTTACTTGATGAAAAGCTTGCGAAAACATCTTTGCTACTTTCAAACACACCTTACAACACAATTTCAAAACAAACTTTCAAAAACATTGAAATATCTTTTCAAAGAGACACACACCTTTGTATATATTCAAACAAGAATCATTACAAAGGTTGCCTAGACAAGGCCTCTTTTTCAAAGCATTTTCAAAACCACACACACAAAGCACGATTTCAAACAATTGAAAAGCAAAAGCAAGTGATCTAAAACAAGTAACTAAGAGCCCATGGAAAACCATGGATGAAAAGGGTGCTAGCACCTTCCCTTTTCATAATCTACCCCCCGAACCCAAGAAAACATCTCAAAGGTCTTTCCTGTGCTTTTTGACCTTTCCTTAGGATAAAATAAAAAGTCGGTGGCGACTCTTGCTAAACCGCACAATTGCGAACACAAACGCAAAACCTCAAGTCAGTTCTCCCACCGTATCACACCATCCATAAATCTACCTCAAATTCACAGGCTATTGGCCTTGCCAAGCTAATCGAGTCCAAGCTGAAAGATTCTAAATCTAAAATTTTCAAACCATTTCATTCCCAATACCAAAAGCAACACAATTCTGTTTCAATCCAGCAAGCCTTAAAAACACCTTTCCTAAATACCCAAATCACCTCAACTACCCTCAAAACCCCCAACGTACCTACAACCAAATTCCCTATTCGACGGCTGGCCCAAACCCTATCACAAGAACGGAGAGCTCAAGGCTTATGTTTCAATTGTGATGAAAAGTTTGTTACGGGTCACAAATGCTCTACTAGCAGATTTTTAATACTATAGGCTGAAGAAGACTCATTGGAGGATCAAGAAGAGATTCATAATAACATCGATCCACCTATTGATATAGACATGAATAAAACTTATTTCCAGCTATCTACCCAAGCTGTAACAGGCCAATTCTCCCCACATACACTAAAATTCAAAGGATTAATTGGAGGCTTGACAATCATGGTGATTGTTGATACAGGCAGTACACATAACATAATACAGCCACAAATTGCCCATCGTCTTCACCTTAAAACTACCCCAATTAATCATTTTTCAGTCATGGTGGAAAATGGCTCCCATTTACAATGTGAAGGAATATGTAGCAATGTGCAAATACTACTTCTGAACAAACCTTTCAATCTTCCTTTTCATCTATTACCTATAGAAGGAGTTGGCATTGTGCTAGGCATGGCTTGGCTACGAACTTTGGGCCCCATTCAAGCTGATTTCTCCATACCCTCCCTTACTTTTCAGCACCAAAACAAACCCATCACTTTGATAGGTGACCACAAATCCCACCCTATTCATGCTACTTTCAACCAATTGAGACACCTTATTCATACCAGTTCTATTGCATCTTTCCACTTACTGCTCATGGAACCCTTAGTTCCCAAAGGACCCACCCAACTACCAAAAACACAACCCTTATTTGTCAAAGACACCATGGATTTACCCCTCCCACCTGAAATCTCTAACCTTTTAACATAATACCAAACCATTTTTCAGCCACCAACTGGCCTCCCACCCCTAGACCTCATCACCATCATATTAATATTACCCCTCATATCAATGTCAAGCCATACCGTTACCCCCATTCAAAAAAAGATGCCATGACTTCTCTCATACAAGCAATGTTACAAGAGGGCACCATCATTCCTAGTAATAGCCCTTTTCCGTCCCCAGTTTTACTTGTTAAAAAAAGACGGGACTTGGCGTTTTTGCATGGATTACAGAGCTCTTAATGCAGTAATAGTCAAGGACATATTTCCTATTCTAACTATAGACAAATTATTAGATGAGCTAGGCTCAACCTCAATTTTTACCAATATAGACTTACGTTTGAGTTACCACCAGATCGTGGTTGCATCGAAAGATACGCATAAAACTACTTTTCGAATATTTGATGGACACAATGAGTTCTTAGTTATGCCTTTCGGTTTAACAAATGGACCCTCTATGTTCCAATCAGATATAAATGATTTTTTAAGGCCTTACTTAAGGCGGTTCGTGCTCGTTTTTTTTATGATATTTTGATTTATAGCACCATTTTTTGTGATCATCTAACCCATTTGCAGGTTGTGTTTGACTTACTAAAAAGCCATTCGTTCTTTGTGAAGTTGTCTAAGTGTACTTTTGCAGCAAAATAAATGGGCTACCTCAGACATGTTATTTTAGAGAGTGGTGTTGCACCCGATTCAGACAAAGTAAAGGCTATTTTAGATCAGCCTCCACCGTAATCTCTCACGACACTCCGTGGATTTTTGGGTCTCACCGGATTTTATCATCGATTTATTCAGAATTACACCACTCTCATCGCTCCTCTCACTGACTTTTTACGTTCCACTAAGTTTACATGAAGTTCAGAGGCTTATTTTTCCTTTACAGAGTTAAAAAGAAAAATGATGGCCATGCCGGTCTTAGCTCTACCAGCCTTTACACAAAAATTCATTATTGAAACCGACGCCTCCTGTGTAGTTATTAGTGCGGTCTTGTCTCAGGACGGTCACCCCATTGCATTCTTCAGTAAAAAGATGTCTCCTAGGATGCAAGCCGCGTCTGTATACATTCAGGAAAAGTTTTCAAACACAGAAGCTGTCAAGAAATGTCATCAGTATCTCATTGGTCAGCGGTTCTACATTTATACATATCAGAAAAGTCTACGAAATTTGATTCTACAAAGGATTCAAACACCAAAACAACAAAAATGGACAGTGAAATCACAAGGTTTTGACTTTGAATTTTTTTACAAACCTAGAAATCGAATATTGTTGCGGACGCATTAAGTAGAAAGTTTGAAGTAAAAGCTCCCTTGCTTCTTGCCTTGTCTTCTCTCATTCCAGACCTGTTCACCACCTTGCGAGCGTTTTACAAAACAGATATTGTTGGTCAGCAGTTGTTAACATTGGCAGAAAAGAACAACAACAATAATGACTACCGTGTCATTGACGACATACTTTACTATAAAGACTGAGTTTTTATACCTGAACTCCAACAACTTCACCAGAGTATTATGCAAGAGTATCACAACACACCGACATCTGGTCATTCAATCGTTAATGCAACATTGGCTCGATTGAGATCTTCATTTTGTTGGCCAAGAGTGTACCTGGATGTTAAGAACATCGTCAAACAGTGTACAATTTTCCAGCATAACAAGTATGACACACATAAAAAGAAAGGTCTTTTACAACCCTTACCAGTTCCTAAGAGAGTTTGGGAGGAGCTCACAATGGGTTTTATCACACACTTACCTAATTATTTAGGGCATACGGTTATCTGGGTCATTTGTGATCGTTTAACCAAGTTTATGCACTTTATGGCCTTGCCATCTAAGTTCTCTGCTAAAGATCTGGCCGCCCAATTCACTTTGGAAAATTTCCACCTTCATGGAACCCTAAAATCCATTGTTTATGATTGTGGTCCGCTATTCCTTAGCCAGTTTTGGAAGCAATTCTTCAAACTCCAAGGCACAACCCTGAAATACAATACAACCTATCATCCCAAGACCGATGGTCAAACAGAAGTTGTGAATCGATCAATAGAAACTTACCTTCTGTTGTTTTAGGATTTTAAAATATTTTCCACCAAAGAAAATACCAGTTTGAGTAGCGGACTAGGTCTCTCTCTTTAAGAAGTTTCGCGACACTGCTCAAAATTATGCAAAACAGTCGAACTACCGTACCGCCTCCAGGATAAAACAACCCAGTTCTATACTGTACGATTACTACTTGCATGATAGATAATCGGTCTAGAAATACACCCTCTGATGGTACAAGACCATTCAAATATGGTATCAACACCACTCATAGTATCTAGTACAAAGACCAGTCATGATAATTTCTCAAACAAAAAGAAACTCAAATAATTCTCCAAAGAGAAATTAATAATGGTCATTTGAACACTCATAATAATTTCTCCAACAAAGAGAAATTCAAATAATTTTCCAAAGAGAATCCAAAAGATTAAACTTGAGTATTTCTCAACTAAAATGAGGAGAAATTAACATAATTCTCTAAAGAGAATTCAAGAAAAATACTCGAAAAATTCAACGAGTAGGAAGAAGGGGAAGAAGATGGCGCATCGACAATTTTAGAGACGCAGAGTTATGAGAGTGAGGAGGGAAAAACTAATAGAATAGTTTTTGGTGTGCTTTGGAATCAAATATGTGCACTCCTTATATAGTGAAGTAAGGTAGTTAATATTTCTCACATGAGCAATGTGGGACTAAATAGTTTTTTTCAACCAAAAAGATATTCTAACAATGTGGGACTTGAGAAATTTTTAAATTTAACATATTGGAACATGGACATGTTCCAACAATCCCCCACTGAATTTAAAAAATTGATTTTATAAGTAACGTCAAACATTTCTAAGATTGTGCATAAACAAAGGTGTCTACGACTTGAACCTTTGCATAACAAGTAGGATTCCAATTCAACAAGAGTGACACAAATGTGTTGAACCCTATCTCAAACATCAAACCCGCACACAACCTTTTCTTAAGGTGTATTCTAATAGCCCGTGCTTTAGTGGCCCTGCACGTGTATCCCAGTTTAATGAAGGCTCTAGGAATTCTGCCTCAAAATTCCATAGGAACCGGCCTAAGTTCCACAATCACATAGGTGAATCTATCAAGAGTACTTCTGTAGTCTAGTTACTCCCTCATACAGAGTATAGATCTCATTAAGAGTTTCTATTATCTCATCCTTTTATTACTTTAGGATTCATGCTTTACTTGCATGATCATCTCATATTACTCACAACTTATTATTACCCATTGAACCTATTTCTTGGGATCTCCAGTCATTTAGGTCGGGTTACCATCATGAGCAACTCATTTTCCTATAGGCATTAGTCTCATCTTATATGATGTATTATATACTTTCTCTCTAGCTAATCCTTTCGTCAAAGGATCTGCTAAATTTTCATCAGTGCGTACATGATCCACTCTTACAGCTCCTTTAGAGATACTGTTGTACCCCAAAATTTGCCCTCCCATATTCTTCAAGAAATTGCCAAGTCAAGCTTCAAAATTCCCCAAGGATTGCACAGTGCAAGAGCCTCCTGAACAGTCAAAATTAGGGTTTGTGTTCTGATCAAGAAAAGGAAGTTTCCAAAGGTCCAATCAAGTCTCACATGCCTACAAATATGGTCAAGCATCCTCATATCAAGTTTCAAGACTTTCAGCACAAAATTGCACAGTCAAAAACCCTAATTGCACTACAGTCAACTGTAGGGGTAAAATGGTCATTTGACAGTCAAAAGTTCAAATTTTTTATCAACATCTCATTTTGAAGCCACAAACATCATTTGATCAATGCTTGATCATGATTCTCAAAGCTTGGCTCAAAAATCATCAAGATGCAAAAGTTTCCTTATTTGGACTGCTAAAAAAGTCAACTGTAAATTGACCAGGGCATAACTTTCACATGGATTATCAGAAAAATTCCATCCAAAGCTCATTTTGAAGAGAAAGACATTCCCTACAACTCATCTTCATACTTCAAGTCCAAGAAATGCTCTCACAAAAAGTTATCAATTTCAACATTATAGGTCATTTTCAAAAGTCAACAAAAAGGGACTTTAAGTCAAAGGCCATAACTTGGGATTGGTAAATCAAAATGACATGGGACTAAAGGCATTGGTTAGAGGACTCAAAGACCTTTCCAAAATGTCCAAGAACATGAGAAAAGCTTAAACATTGAGCAAGTTATGCCTTGTGGAAGTTGGGAAATTTTTGGATATTTTGAAAAGTCAACATTGATTCAAATGACCTAAAATTGCTAATGGGCCCATTTTTCTTCCATAATTCATCATCCATGGCATGTGCACGACCACTTGGCCCAAAGGGAAGTATTTCTTCATTTTTTATTTTTTTATTTGAATTTTTATTTATAATAATTCATTTAAATCAAATTAAATACATGAAAAATATTTAACCTAGGTTTTACAATCTTTTTGTGCACAAAATCTACTCAATAATTCGTGTGAAATTAAATAGGGAAAGATTTGGAGAGAATTGATCTTAATTTGTACAAAATTGCATGGAAAAGATTGAAAACACAATGCTTGAAAATCAAATCTTCAAAGCCATGAATGCAAAAGATCTTGATCAATTTTCTTGACCTAATTGATTCATTACATAAGCCTGAACGAAACCCTAATGGAAACACACACGCAGCTGCTCAGAAAACCCTTGCACAAACTTGAATTTTTTTGCAAGAAACTCAATTCTGAAAACCACATTCTAGAGCGATTCAAGGCATAATAACTGTTCAAACATCTTCCTGGAGGTTCACTGAACGATTCCCAATCAAAAACATTCCTTAAAACATCAAGAATTGGTACAATGAACTGGCCCTGTATAGAAAAAAAATGCATAATCGTGTTTCATATTTAAGGCATTTTCATTGCGTTTTTTTTATGCATTCACACTAATTGACTTGTTCTGATGCTAACCCAATGATTCAATTGTATTTTTATGCGTTGTGTGCCAATATACCATTGTCAATTTTTAGGGTTTACAGAACTTGGAATTAGGGCTTTTGAAACAAGGAAAAATTGGAGCACAAGACCTAGGCTATCCTAACCAGGACCTTCATACGAACTCATTGATAGGGTCGCGCTCAATTTATGAGCGCCCAGTGGCTAATCGCTATTTTCTTGTATGGTGTCTACAGCCACGCTTAAAAACCGTTGCTCATTGTTTGTATATTTCAGGAAAAATAAAACACAACGAAGAAGATGATATCGTGGCTGCCAACGATTGGCTAGTTTAAATTTCGCGCGCTGATTACCACTAACCATTGTTTTCTTATTATATTATTCTTGGTTTATTTAATATACAAAACGCATGAATTGGCTCAGTGGCGCGCGTGTTGACTGGTGATGTTCAGGACCTGGGTTCGATCCCAGGTCCCCACCCTTTCCACATATTTTTTTCCAATTAATATTCCTATGCAGGTTCAATGTTGTTGTCCCATGATACACTTCCAAGATTAAGCGTCCACGCGTCCAACAGAATCCAATCAAAGGCCAAGAATTGAGATACACGGTGAAACCCAGTCAACGCTTCAACATGCTACCTGGCAAAAGTCCAAACAGGCCAAGCTAAATGGGCCAGGTTTCTCAACTTTCACCTCCATGTTGGGGACTACAACCCCCCTTGGTTTGCAAATTCTTTTAACTCTTTTTATTTTATTTTATTCTTTTTATAAATTACTTGTTTAATTAATTTAATATTTTCATAAAATCACAAAATACCATAAAAATCAGAAAAGATCAAAAATTAAATATATTTAATTAGTTAATATTTTGTAAATAAATTCCTAAATTATTTAGTTTTAAATTAGGGTTTAAATTAATATTTTCATAATAAAAATCTAAAAAAAACATAGAATTAGGTTTAATTAATTTTCATCCTTTTATTTTTCTTTCATGATAATCAAATATTTAATATTATTTATTTTATTTTTATAATTAAATTTGTATATAAAAATTAGGGTTAATTTAGGTTAAAATTCAATGTTTTCTTAATAAATTAAAAATAAAATAGAATTAGGGTTAGCATTTAATTTCAATTAATTCCTTTTTCTATTAAAGCCTAGAATACTAAAAAATACCAAAAAAAAACAAGTTCTTTCTTTCTTTTAATTTTAATTAATTCCTCATTAGTTTAATTTTGCAAAAAGGGTCCAACGCCCTCGTTTAATTCTTATTAATTCGCATATTATTTTATCTCGTTTAAATATTTATGTATCTCTCCCAAGGCCTTGTAATTAATTTTCTCGCACTTTTCTTTACTTTCTTTATTTTTCTGTCAAATCGGGTCCTGGTTTAATTTTGGCGATGTGGACCCGCGCCTTTTGTAATAGCTTAGAATTTTTACTTTCCCGCAATATTTTTAACTGTTAAACAAATGGCAAGAAAGAATGAATGCCCAAAAATAAAATCAAAACGTAGATCACCAATACATGACAAGATAAACAATAAACTGAAAATGACACACAATTCACACACCACCCCTAGGGTACGCTTCACTGTTGCCTTGCCCCTCGAAAGGTGATCTTCGAGTAGAGGATGTCTTAGTAAGTCCTCATGATCCGGGAACCTGGCATGAGGGTAGCTTCTAAGGTGTCTTCCCAATGCTCTGGTGATCACCATGTCCCGAACCTCGAATTGACCCGAACACCTCCAACGGTGGTGCTACCTACCTCTCAATGGTAGGATGGCACTACTTTAAAGGACATTTACACAGACAAATTCCTTAGGGTAGGCATATTCTCATAGATACTTGCTCTTTTCAAAAACAAACAAAATACTTTTCACACCTTACACTTTTCAAAAAGCTTTCAAAACAACTTTTCAAACACTCTTGAGGACAGATACAAGAGTTACTTAGAGATTTTTCAAACGAAACTTTTTCAAAACCCACTCACCTTGAAAAGCAAACAAACATTTTGAAAACACAATGAGCAAGTATCTAAGAGCCCATGGATAACCATGGATAGAAAGGGTGCTAACACCTTCCCTTTCTATAATCTACCTCCCGAACCGAGAGCAATCTCTTTAAGGAATTTTTCTGTGCTTTTGTCCTTTCCATTTGGAGAAAATAAAAGACGGTGGCGACTCTTGCTTCCGCGACATTTCGCGAACCAGCTTTAAAACAGTCAGTTCCAGATCCACCGATCACAGATACAATCTCTAACAATGTTGTGCTTTCTTCTTATTTGACGTCTTTTACCATTATAATAATGGTTCTCAATTTTTGCCATAGCCGCGGTACTATCGAGTGGATCAACACAACTGACATATGTTTTTCCCATAAGGGAATCTTAGTTAGCAAGCATCTTAACCAACTTTCTTCTTCACTAGTAGTCGCTAATGCTATATTCTCAGGATAATATGTTTCTTTGATTTCCAAGATACAAATCCTCTAGCTATGTTGAATACATAATCACTAGTTTCTTTGGAATCATCTGATAAGGTATTCCAATATGCATCATTGTATCCTTCAGGTACAATAGGAAATCTCTGATAATGTAAACTGAGATTCGTGGTCCTTTTAAGGTACCGTATGACTCGCTCAATAGCTTGCCAATGTTCATTACTCGGTCTACTAGTAAACCCGCACAATAATCCCACGACATATACAATGTCAGGTTTAGTATAATCAATGGAATACCTAATACTTCCAATGATGCTCGCATGTTCTGTTTGTCTAACACTTTCACCAGTGTTCTTAAACAACTTCACGCTTGGATCATTTGGTGTGCTCACAGGTTTACTGTCAAAGTAATTATATTTCTTTAAGATCTTTTTCACATATTGTGATTGATCCAAAGAAATTTCTTGCTCAGATTTTGTGATCTTGATACCAAGAATCACACTCACTTCTCTGAGGTATTTCATATCAAAGTTGTTGCACAACAATGATTTCATATCATTAATGGCCTGAATGTTTGATCCAAATATGAGTATATCGTTTACATATAGACATATGATAGTGCAAATACAATTCTTAAATTTGTAATAAATGTATTTGTCACTTTTATTCACTTTGTACACATTCGATATCATTAAGTTATCAAACTTTACATGCCATTGCTTTAGAGCTTGTTTTAGCCCACACAAAGACTTATCTAACTTACAGACCTTGTTTTCTTATCCATAGATCAAAAACCCTTCCGGTTGTTTCATATAGATTTCTTTTTCTAAGTCACCATTTAAAAAAGTTGTTTTAACATTCATTTGGTGTACTATTAAGTTATAAATAGCAGCTATTGAAATAAGTACCCTAATGGATGTAATTCTAGTGACAAGAGAAAAGGTGTCGAAGAAATCTATATTTTCTCTTTATCTAAAACCCTTGGCAACAAGGCGAACCTTGTATTTATCAATAGTTCCATCAGGTTTTAGTTTCTTTTTCAAAACCCATTTACAACCGATTGGTTTGCAACCAGGAGGCAAGTCTACTAAGTGTCAAGTCTTGTTAGATTCTAGAGATTCTATCTCATCATTGATAGCTTCTTGCCATAAATAAACATCCAGAGATGACAAGACTTCTTAAATATTCATTAGATCTTCTTCTACATTATAAGTCGCATAATCAGGCCTAAAGTCTTTGGCAACTCTTACTCATTTACTTCGTCGAAGTTCTGTTTCTACATTGTCGTTGCTTTCTGTGCTTCTTATCACAAGAATGTGACTCGATTGTGTGCCCCCACTATTTATCAATTTGAAAGGAAATTTGTCTTCATAGAATTCAACATCATTTGATTCTATGATCACTTTTTCCTTTAGGTCATAAAACCTATATGCTTTATTGTTTGGTGCATACCGAATAAAAATATATTCATATGCTCTACTAGCGAGTTTAACTCGTTTCGGATCCGGAATTCTGACATAAGTCAGACAACCCCAATTTCTCAAATAAGAAAAGTTTGGCTGTCTTTTCTTTAATATCTCATAAGGAGAGATCTTACATTTTTGACTTGGGGACTCTATTCAGGACATAGCAAATAGTCAATAAAATTTCCCCCCACCAGTGAGGTGCAGCACCAGAATTCATCATAATTTCAACAACAAGTTCAGTAAGAGTTCTATTATTTCTTTCTGTTTTACCATTCATTGCAAGAGAGTATGGTGCAGTCGTTTCATGTACAATTCCATGTATAAAATTCATTAATAAACTAGAATCATACAGTTTATCTATCACTACAAATTCTTATTATATCATTTTCAAATTCTTTACAAACAATTTAAACATATAAACTTCATTCTTCGTAATGGCGTACAAATCTACCCCGATAGACTGACTAAACCCTGTCTTATTTAAAAGAAAACCAGAAACAATATTCTTTATAATCTTAGGAACATGCATAACGTTCCTTAAGATTAAAGTCTTTTTGAAGGTGAAATTTAGCTCCATGTCTACAATTCCAGCAACATTCGTGGTCTGGCCATCTCCCAACAACACTTTCTTATCTTTAGTATTTGTGTATGTTTAAACATAACACGGTCATAACAGACAAAACGAGAGATGCAGGTGTCTATCCACCAACCAACATATCTATCAACCATGTTGATTTCAATGACCGTAGCAATAAATTTCCCATTAGTCAGGTTGACCTGTGCATTAGGGACAACACCAAGTTCAAGCTTAGTTCTACATTTCTTTGTCATATGACTTGATTTTCCATAGTTAAAGCAAAGGGAAACCAACGTCATTTCTTTTAGGTGGTGGTTGTTGCCTAGTTGTAGCTATTGAGATCATATAAGGATTCCCATTCTTAATTCGGTTCACAATATTGCAGTTCTGATTCTTTAATCATTTTCCAAATGGCTTCAGAACTACACCAAATTTCTTTTTGTTGTTTGAAACAACCAAGACTTTTTCTTTTTGATATTGTCTCTAAGATTCCCTTTTTGTTTTTTTAAACATTTAAACTATGGGGTAGTTTGTCAATAATAAAACCAATTTAAAATTGTTCATTTAAACACATACCTTTTGTGATGATCTTTTAAGCAATCTTTTGAAGTTCGTAACATTGAGCCTCCATCGACCTTACATTTTTGCATTTGATACTTGAAGTAGCGGCTAACAACATACTTCTTTGCTCCAGCTTCTACGTCATACTTCTTTTTCTGAGTCTCTCAATCTTGTTTTACAGTATCACATCAACTGTAATTATCATACAGATCATCTGCGAGTCTATTCAAAATATGATTTTGTAGAGATTTTCATTCTCTTTCTATAAGATGATTTCTTTACTATGCTGTAAATCATTCGCTTTAATCTGTGCAGCAGATTCAACTTTAACACTATTAAGTGTTCCTTCTAAATCTCCATATTTACTACTGTTAGTTTGTTTGATTGATCCAGAAGGAGCAACATAATGTCATCGATCAGAATGTTATCAACTTTTTTCAACGTTAAGAACTTCATCTTTTGTTGCCAACGTTTGAAGTGACTTCTCTCAAACATGAACGATTTCTCAAAGACAATATCCGCAAAAGAACCAATAATTTCTTCGGTAGCCATGGCAGTTTGAAATGCCTTAAAATTATTGTTTTCGGATTTTAAAATATTTGCCACCGAAGAAAATACCAGGTTGTGTCATAGACTAGGTCGCTCTCTTTAAGACGTTTCGCGATACTGCTCAAAATTATGCAAAGCAATCGAACTACCGTGCCGCCTCCAGGATAAAACAACCCAGTTCTATACTGTACGATTACTACTTGCATGATAGATAATTGGTCTAGAAATACACCCTCTGATGGTACAAGACCATTCAAATATGGTATCAACACCACTCGTAGTATCTAGTACAAAGACCAGTCATAATAATTTCTCAAACAAAAAGAAACTCAAATAATTCTCCAGAGAGAAATTAATAATGGTCATTTGACCACTCATAATAATTTCTCCAACAAAGAGAAATTCAAATAATTATCCAAAGAGAATCCAAAAGATTAAACTTGAAAATTTCTCAACTCAAATGAGGAGAAATTAACATAATTCTCTAAAGAGAATTCAAGAAAATACTCGGAAAATTCAACGAGTAGGAAGAAAGGGGAAGAAGATGTCGCTTCGACAATTCGAGAGACGCAGAGTTATGAGAGTGAGGAAGGAAAAAATAATAGAATAGATTTGGTGTGTTTTGGAATCAAATATGTGCACTCCTTATATAGTGAAGTAAGATAGTTAACATTTCTCACATGAGCAATGTGGGACTAAATGGTTTTTTTCAACCAAAAATATATTCTAACAATGTGGGACTTGAGAAATTTTTAAATTTAACATATTGGAACATGGACATGTTCCAACACCTTCGCTATCTAGTGAGTGATCATCCACAATAATAGCATAAATTTATTCATCTGGCCGAATACTGGTACAACACCTCCTTCCATACTGCAATACAAATGACACCCTTCAAGGCTTTGTACGGTCGCAGCCCCCCAGATGTACCGAAATACTTGAATGGCACAACCTCAGAAAACTCCTTGGATTTAGCACTCAGACATCAACAATAAATCATCACTGAGTTAAAAATCCATTTAAAGGCTATCAGAGTTCTTATGGAGAAACAAGTGAACTTAAAGCGATGAGATTTTACCTTTAGGGATTGAGATTTTGTCTTGTTGAAACTTCAACCATACTTCCAATCAACGGTTTTGCGGCGTACCTCACAAAAACTGGCTAAATGCTACTTTGGTCCCTTTCGCATCATCAAACGCGTAGGCCCTGTCACCTATCTTCTAGATCTCCCTTCTTCATCACATATTCATCTGATTGTTCATGTTTCTGTGTTGAAACCTTACTATGGCACAAACCCTAACACTGACCATTAAGCTTTTCCCTTGCCGGATCTTCTTGATTTCCTCTATGATGAGACCATCAGACACAATAACCAACAAACACAGACAACAAATAAGAATTTGGTTAGAATTGATGCTCAGAAACAAAACAAAAGTACTGAATCTGAGTTCTCAGAAACATTCTTACCACATGCAACACCTTTGAGTGACGATATGACTTTACAGGAAGATAAAACAGATCATCAAAATACAATTGAGGTTGGATCCTCAACAATAGGAGCGAAACTGCCATCTCAAGAGTTCATTGAGAAAAGAATTGCAAGTACAAAGAGTTCAACACAAAGGAAGACAACAAATGTTGTACTTAAAGAAAATAAATCACGTGAGTTATGTGACCCCACTAATCAATTGTTTTTGACCGTATTGCCCCCCACTTGTCCAACATTCAGATTCCCTATCACTTAAATCCAAAACGCATTTCTCCAAGTACAACTTAGGGAACAATATTTCCAGCTTTTCCCAATGTCCAAGATTCGTCCTTATCACCTAAAAACCAATCAAAGCTTACCTTGACGATTCCCTATAATCCTCTTTTATCCTCTCATCACAACCATCCACCTCTCCATGTGATAAAACCTCCAACTGCCACGTTTCGACCCATTAGATCTGCATCAGGCCCAAATAGTTTTGATAAAGTCTCAGCTCATTCCTCTTTGAACCTTGAGGACAATGTTCCTTTTAGGCATAAGAGTAGTGTTATGAGGAATAAAAGGCCCAAGAGAGAGTTGAAGAAGTCAATGCATCTAAAATATTATATTTTAAATTAAATGATGCAGTTAGTATTTCTGTTTTAAATTAGACTTTATTTAATATTTGTTTGGCCCATGGCCCATTAGGTTGTTACAACCCTACTATATATTATGTATGTTGCTGCTATTGAAATCAAGGAGAAAAGTTGTTTTATCTTATTGTCTTTTTATGCAATTTATAGATCTATAGTTAACCGTAATATAGTCTATCATGGATCCTAGTTAGAAATGCTATTGGAACAACTTGAATATAGTTCCAAGCTGAATGTGCAAGTGTTACTTTTGTTTCAAATTAAAGTTCCACATCGATTTTGAGTTAAATATGATTAGTGTTTATATATTTCAATAATAGTATTCTAATTGTCAACATGGGTACTAGGCTAATGACTAGATAAAGTAGACTTATTAGGACTTGGCCCAATATATTTTATTTAAGTATTTTGATTAATTAATTAAAAAAACATAATTAAAATTATTCATTAATTTATTAGTTAATAAAAAATATTAATCAATATATTAATCCAATCACTAATGTAATTAAAAATAATTATTTATCTCAATTAGCATTGCTACGTATATAAAAGTGGAGGAGGACCAACTAAATTCTAAATGATGTAAAATTTAGGGAAATAAAAAATATTAATCAATATATTAATCCAATCACTAATGTAATTAAAAATAATTATTTATCTCAATTAGCATTGCTACATATATAAAAGTGGAGGAGGACCAACTAAATTCTAAATGATGTAAAATTTAGGGACTAGAATAGCATATTTTAAAAAAGATGGACTAAAAGTTAAAAAAACATCAATCTATCTCTCTCTCTCTCTCTCTCTCTCTCTCTCTCTCTGCAATTAACCATGTTTTTGTTCTTTGTAATACGTGTGTTTTGGATGAATTTTTTGTTCCATGGAGGTTCTTCCCCGTGAAACTCATAGATTCATGATGATCTTCATGTTTTGGGAAGGTTTTTCCCCGTGAAATTCAAAGATTCACGGCTTTTCCACAACATCTTCATGTTTTGGGATGGTTTTTCCCTGTGAAATTCATAGATTCTTGACTTTTCCCCGTGAGATTCACGTGGACCTTTATCAGTCGTGCCCTAAGCTTATGAGGGTTAGTCTTGACTTCATTTGAACCGTCGAGCTAGGGTTTTGCGTCGGGGACTTAGTAGTCGTCTCGTGATACGCCCTTTCACTTAACTTGCGGTGGAAGGGTGGATTTGATTTGGCCATTGAATTCACGTTTTCCTTTGCAGGTGATATGGCCGAACTTGTCGAGGATGTTCAAATGGTCGACTCAATTACCGACCCCCTACTACATTGGGTCGCCCCCGAGCCTCGGAGCATAGCTTCGTGTTATGCTGAGTATTTAGACGGTGTGTTCACGCATATTGAGGATGGGGTGGAAGATCCAGACGTCGAGAAGCAATGGAAATTTGTCAAACTGGTTGGGAGGAAAAGGATATGCTCGTTTTACTCGAGGAATCGCATCCCCATTTATGAATTTGTTTTCAGAGAGTTAGGGATTCAGCTTCCCTTTATCGTTTTCCAAGTCAGGGTTTTCGGGAACTTGTCATTGGCGTCCTCTCAGCTGTATCCAAATGCAATTTCCTTTATATTAGCGTTCGAGCTAGTGTGTCGATACCTTCAGATCGGTGCCACGATTCCTCTTTTCTTCCGCTGTTTCCGACTTCAGCGACAAACTGTGGATGGGAAACATAGTTGGGTTTCTCTGAAGCAGTCAAAGAAGAAGCTTTTCAAAATGTCCATGGAATCCGTTCATGATTTCAAGGATAACTATTTCCTCGTTAAGCCAGTGTCGCAAGAGGCCTTTGACTCAGTGTTGAAGGAAGCGACCATGGTCGATGAAGAGGGCAACACACTCAATGACAAGGAGGGGAACATAGAGACGAAGTTGGTCTCGAAGTTCCCCTTCCACTGGTGTGTGACTCACTTTAATCATGGCCCGAGCTATTACCTCACCATGGAGGGTCGTATGGATGACGAGGATGAAGAGTCCTACGCAAAACTTGTCAAATTTATCGACAACTTCTTACCCGCCCAGTGGGTGACGAGGGAGGGGAAGGATTTCCTTGATGATGATGGTGAGCCTATATTTAAGGCTCGAGCAATTAACACTAAGTCACTGCTCGAGTGCCATTCTTACAAGGACGTTGTAGCATTCCTAGGCATCTGTTTGCGTGTTTTTCCCTTAGGTTTTTTTAACCCTTTTAGCATAATCGCATGTATTTTCTTAACGCACTAACCCAGATTATTGTTTTCCGCATATAACATGTCATACTCCCGTGAACGTTTGATCAAACTGACCCAGGACGAGACTAAAAACAAAACGATATTGAAAACTACTCGCTTTGCTCTAACTCTGGGCCATCCCAAGGATGGCTCCAATACCTCCTCCATATCCCCAGGTGCCGACCAGTCTCAACCTGCGCAAGGGCTTTTGGGCAGAAAGAGGGATCGTCCCGAAGGTGATACCCTAGATCTAACGAGGAGTGATTTTGAGGCCATGGCTTTCATAATGCCCCCTTAATTTGCTCATAAGGGCTTCTTTGAAGGGTATCCCTTGACCTTTCCTGACAGTGAATCTGTAGCCATCCAACGTCTTGATTCGGCAGGCAAGAGGAAGCAACTGGCTGAAGGTGTAGTTGGTATGATGAAGGTTTTGGAGATGGCGATGGTCCTCTCGAGGGAGAAGGTTAGCTCTGTATTTATGCTGGATAAACTACAGACGGAGAAGAAGGCCCTCGAGGACAGGGAGAAGGAGTTGACAACTACCCTTGACGGTTATAAAGAGAAGTTTCGGGTTCATGGCGTCGAGTTGAAGAAAAAGGAGGAGGAGGCAGCCAAGTTATCTGAGGCAAAAAACTCCTAGCTTCTCGAGAAGAAAAATCTTGAGGACGATATAGTCGGTTTGAAAGCTATTGCAACGCCCGTCGAGGATGAGTCTGACGGAACAAAAGTCTTGAAGACTCGTGCTAAATTCGTTGCTCAGATTCAGCTTCTCGAGCCGGATTGTGTGGAAGCAACGATAATGGGCCTCGACACTATCGTGACCCAACTCGTGTTGCTGAACCCTAGGATTAATACCGAAGGGATCGGGCTCCTGTCCTAGGTGGTCGATGGCAAGCTAGTTCCTTCCCTTGAATCCCCTGAAACCAAAGATGACCGTCGTCATGAAGGATGACTAGGGTTCTTATTTTTCTTGTTTTGTAGGGCTTGCGTGCCTTATTTTTTTAAACATTTGGATAATGGGCTCAGCCCGGTTTTTAATATAATATATTGGCAGTGTCGGCCTTCGTGGTCGACGCTTTTAAATGTCGTTTTATATTTGATGTGTATACTTGTTTGTTGAATGCTCGATTTGCTCATCGTTATGTATGTTTGCAGTGCGCGATTTATTTAAGTGCGGGGTTCTTGCTCGATGGAGTTAATGCTCGACAGTGTGGGGGATATGTTAAGGAAACAAAGTTGGTTTCACTTTAAAATAGAACTAGGACCACGGTCGGGGCCCTGATCCTGCAACGTGAACTTTGCCGTTGCGAGCTAGGTGTTCTGCCTCATTTATACTACCACGGTGGAGCTCGGTCGAAGTATCCCCGCCAGGCTAAGGCTCTGCTCGTCCCTTGAGCGGGAGCCTGCCTATTTGTTTCAATTGGTATGTTGTGTTCATACCCTAACACACTTCTATGGTCGGGCGCGTCTGGTTTCCTGTCGAACAGGGCAGGCCGGTTGTTAGGCCCAGACGTAGTAATGTCGGGACTTAACTGTAATATTGCTTTAGCTTATCAACATTCTATGGCCGAGCAAGTTGTTCCCCAGTCAAATTTTCAAGGTAATAGGACCCATCCTCCATTTTTTTCCCAGTTCACGACGAGTTTTCCCTCGCGCGAGTTTTTCTTATTCCTTTGTAGGACGAGGTTGTCAACTTGGAACTCGTGTTTTATGACTTTGGCATCGTGGCACAGGGTTTCTTTTTGTTTGAGAGTGGCCATGCAGATAGCTTCTCTTGCTCGAATTTCCTCGACCAGGTCGAGTTTCTCTCTTAAGGCTTCGTCGTTCATCTCTTTGTCGAGGAGAGATTCAGTTCGCATGGTTGACTCTCTGATTTCCACTAGGATCACCATATCGGTTATGTGCTCTAGTCGAAAAAGAGTTTCCTCTGTGGTTGAGTGTAGGGTCGTTCTGTAGGCCCAGAGTACGGGGTGTAGCTCCTCGATCCACCTGTTCTTGACCGCATCCAACTGTCATTTCATACCTCGTAGGATCACTCTGTTTGTAGCCTCGGCCTGCCCTTTTGTTTGAGGATGCTCGACAGATGTGAAGTGTTTCTTGGTACCGAGTTTGGCAACGAAGTCTTGGAAGTTTATGTCGGTGAATTGTGTCCCGTTATCGGTGATGAGTGCTTGGGGTATGATGAACCGTGAGAGCAAGTTTCTCTTGTAGAAACACAATATATTATCTTTCGTGATCTTAGTGTGGGCTTCAGCCTCTATCCACTTCGTGAAGTAGTCGGCGACGATGATTAGGTACTTGTTTTAGTATAATCCCACATTAAATGAACCGAGGATGTTCCTTCCCCACCAGGCGAAGGGAGGCGGGGACGATAAAGTCTTCAATTAGTTGGGAGGTGCCAAGTGCATGTTTGTATGGCATTGGCATTTGTCACACTTTTTACATGCTCTTTCGCATCATGATGCATGGTGAGCCAGTAGTATCCTGCTCAGAGAACTTTATGTGCTAGGATCTTCCTCCCATGTGTTGGGCGTTGATTCCTCCGTGGATCTCATGTAGAATATGGGGGATTTTGGCTTCCTCGACACATTTTAAGAGCGGGACGAAGAATCCCCAACCGTAAAGTTTGTCCTCGATTAGGACGTACGAGCAGGCTCTTCGCTTAGCTGCGTTGCCTTTTTCTCATCGTGAGGTAGTTCTCCTGTGGTGAGGTAACGATACACCGGGGTCATCCAGCACTCGTGGTCCCCGATGGCATTTACGTAGAGCGTCATGGAGGGTTTTTCGATGCTCGGGCGAGGGAGGATTTCCCACCCTTTTTCCTCGTGCTAACAAGTTTGAAAGGATATCTGCCCGGGTGTTGTGCTCACGAGGGACGTGTGTGACTTTTGCAAAAGAAAATTGTTTCATTTTTCCCCTCACATAGGTTAAATACTCGATGAGGTTATCGTTTTTGGCTTGATAATCTCCTCGTACCTGGGAGGCGACGAGCTGAGAATCCGTAAAAAAAATTACTTCCTGCGCACCTAAATCCTCGGCTAGTCGTAGTCCCGCGGGGAAAGCCTCGTACTCGGTTTAGTTGTTTTACGTCGGGAAAGACAAGGCAAGGGAGACCTTGATTAAGATGTCATCCTCGTTCTCAAGAATGATACAGGCGCCACTTTCTATCGAGTTGGATGCCCCGTCGACGAAAATAGTCCACTTGTAGGATCCGCTCTTCAGGGAGGCGGCTGTCATATCCCAATTTTTCTCCAGGATTATTCATTCATCGCATTTGCATTATTAGTCGGTCGCCTTGCATTTAGGTTGACCAAAAGTCAATTTAAATCGACATTTACATCATTGTATAGTTGAAAAATACCCGATATCTCACTTCACCCATTTTTATCTCTTTACCCGCTTCATGCATTGCGCCAAGCTATTTATATGTCGATAATATTGATATTTCAATTTTGCAGGCAAATTGTTATAAGCGTTTCGACACTATACGAAAAATTAGCAGACAAAATATTTCAAGTTTTCACATTTATATGACCGTTTTATGAATTTGCGTTTCGCGTAGATCATATCGGTGTGCTCGTTTTATTTTTCGATACATTTTGCAGTCTTTTTCTTAACTATCAGCGTCTGTGCAGCCGGGTATTTTCATTTTAGTTTTATTTTTGATTTTGGTCATTTGCAGTCTTTTTATTTAACTTTGCGATTCATAGTTTATTTTAACACGTTCATATCTTTTTTCCGATTAATTAACGGTCTATTTTTTTAAAATTATTTTTGATTATTTTAGATGTCTCTTTTTTATTTAAAAAAATTAAGAATTTTTTTTTTTGAATTTGTTAATTTTTATTCTTTTACATTTTTATGTAATTTTTACCAATAAGTGTTTTTTTGGTTATTTAAAAAAATAAATAGAAAACCTAGTTTTGTGAGTATTTAAGAGATAAGAGTAGAGATTGTGAGCAAGAGGCAGATTTGTTGATCAAATTGAAAAACTCAGAAACGATACGTTCCTCTCTTCTGGCTCTTCACACTCACGATTCACACCAACCTCCATAGCTTCTCACGCGGCCAACCCTTCTTCATGAGTTCATTTTGTGTTGTAGGTTGTGTTTGGAATTTTCGCTTGGCTTTTAGTTTGTTTTCGTTTGGTTGCATCTTTGCTTGCTCGTACTTGTTTATGGTGTTATAAGTTGAATTAAAGAGTGCGAAATATGTTTGTTTTAGTGGCTGGTTTGTATTATCATGTCTGTTTCAATCATGTTTCATTTTGTTACGATTATAGCATTCTAAGCATGTGATATATGTTGGGTGTTGTTATTTGATCAATATGGGGGCAAGAAAATAGTTAAATCATTGTTGGTGTTAATGAATTGAATGAATTAATGAATATGTTGTTGACTATTGTTTGTAGGGGAAACATTAAAATTGAATGAGGAATTCAACCATGACATTTCTTTGTTGTTTTTATTTGTGTTAAATATGTTTGAGATAGAATTATGGAGCCTTCTTATATAATTTGAGTTGCTGCTTGGATTTCGAATTAGGTGATTAAAATTTATTTTGAATTTGGTTTTCATGCTTTGAGTTAAGTTGGGTATGCCATGAGCTTATTGATAATTTATTTTGATTTTAGAATAAGCTAATTGAAAATATAATGTGTTTAAAGTTGTTTTGAGACTAGAACTTTCATGAGACTTATGATTGGAATTTGTCTCTTATCACTTATTTTGTTGGTTCACATTTGAATGTTAATTACCAAATTGATTCATGTCTTGCTTCACTTCATTCATGCATGTATGTTGCTTTGATTGAGAAAAATGATTCAATTATACATGTAAGATAATGCGAGTTTCATTTAGTTCATTTTAATTTCTCTTGTATTAGTAACTTGTTTATGGTTTGTGTAGCCTTCAAGATGACTCAAATACTCACTCTTTTAGCACAACTTTATTGTTTTTAGTTAATTAACTAAATGTCGATTTAGTTATTTGATTTCGTTATTAAAAATTAATTAGTTTTGTTAATTAATTTTTTTAACTCAATTAATTAATTTAATCAACTTTTAATTAATTAATTAATTAAACACTTACTTCATATTTCATTTAGCTTTGATATATATTTCTAATCCATTTGGTTTGAGTTCTTACTTCACATGAGACTTTTGAATTATATCTCTATCATCTTGGTTTTGTCTGTTTGTTTGGAGTTTCATCTGATACATGAATTCTTATTCGATACTTGGAGTTTTTATCTGATGCTTTGAACTTTATATGACATATTGTGCTTATTTGATACCTTGAGTTTATCTGACGCACATTCTACTTGTGATTTATTCTCACTTCTTGCTCGGTATATTCTTGATTTATTCTTTGCTCGTGACTTTAATCCAAAAGATGAGAATTTTATGTGACTTTATTATGTCAAGTGTCGACTTCTTGTTTGATCAGACATTCTTTATCTATATTATATTTGTTTAATATTTATAATGATACTCAGCGATCTATGCAAACGCACAAGTAGATGACAACTTAATTATTTCATTTTTTAAATTAAAATATACATTTCTGATGTGCTGAAACTACTTAATTTATATATCTTTTATATACATTTCTTAACCATTATTATATTATATTTATTTATTATTTATAATAATATTGTGCGACCCGTACAAACGCACGAGTCTCTTACTAGTTTCAATAGAAATCTACTTTTCTCTTGTGTCTAAAAGTTGTTGGACATCATGTCGATGGTACAACGAAAGTTGTATTTGAATGAAAATCTTTATATATTTGCCATTTAAAAATAAGTAACATTTCTTATATTATAAAATTTAAAAAGTTTATCAATTACATCGTCATTTTTTAAATAATTCACTTTTGTTAAATTGTTCCTTCCTCGATCAAATTATAACTTCCTCATCCAATGATATATATACTCTTTTTTATTCCAATCATGTCTTTCTATTTTTCTCATATGTGTGATGTCATATTTTCTTATAACTCACAACAAAACATTCTAATTAACTCACTTACCCATGCAGGCGAGGACACCACATAACGGGAGTAAAAATATTGGAAAGAAGAAGTTGATATTGAATCATCTGTCTTTGTCAAATATAACATAATACTACATGGAAAGATGTTTACACCGACAACTTTTGAAAAGTTGCTAATTGTCATTTCCACGTCCTAATTATTATATAGTTTATATAAACATATTTGATATAATATATTTCAATTGAAAATAATTAACACGTAGAAATTTATAAATTAACACGTAGAAATTTATAAATTTGTTTTTAGAAGGAACTAAAACCCAAAGGCCTTCGATTATTACATTTGTTTAAATATATGTAATATATTTTTTGAAGAAAAAATTACAACATTCCTCAAGAATTGTTCAAAGAATGTATTTTTTTTATCATTTGTCATACATTTATTAAGAAGTATATATTTCATTAAATAATTGACTATATAAAAAATATTTTTTTTATTGTCTTTGAGTTTGATGATTGAACCATTGTCTATGTATTTGGTGTTAAAATATTTTACTAGAAAAAATCTTGTTATGTATAATATATCACTTAATATATTTATATATCAATTAATCAATATTATATATTTTATTGATGCTATTAAATTCCTAAATTAATAAACTTTTTTTAAATATTAAGGTGTGTTTGATATTTTAAGATAATTTTTATATTACTTAATTAATATTATTTGGTGCAACAATTTTAATGATATTACTAGTAAGAAACTTATGCTCTCTGATAATTTAATTATGATATTGTGTACATAACTTAAAAAAATATGTAGTAATAAAGAATCTTCAAATAATAATCGTGTAATAAAAAAATTACAACAAAAGATTTGTTAATGTCATAAGACATGAATGAATGTTAATATTATAACACTTAGACAGTACTAAAAGAAGAATTAAAATACAAGATGCCACATCATTTTGAAATTTGAAAGGGCAATTAAAAAAAAATATATTTTCACAAAAATAACAATTAAAAAAGAATAAAGCGAGTAAATTTGACACACTCTAATCTTGCACACTACTCTAAACATGATTAACCATTAAGACTCGACTAAACTATACATTTTTTATTTAAAAAACCATAATCACAAGTCCTTGCAAAGAAAATGGTAGCCACTACTTATTCAAAATCTATTTAACTAATCCACGTAATATGACATATATGTCATAAATTTTACTCATTTTATCAAAGAAAAAGATCTTTCTATGAAAATGTCTATTGAATTTGTTATCCAAATTATCATATTAGAGATATTCTTACAGTTTCATCAAACTCTTCAAGGAAAATTAGTTCATTTATAATAAGTTTCGAACAAATGATTAGTATATCTATCTTAAGGTTAGTATTTAAACATATCTCCGATTCAATGAAATTCTACGCAGATGTATATAATTACATTAGATAAAATATTTTTTCTGGTCCTTTAACTTTATTTCGGGATCTATTATGGTAGTTTATTTTTAAAAAGTTTTAAAGTGATTATTTAATTGTTCAAAAAGATCCATGTTAGTCCTTTCCGTCCAATTTTCACAAACGACGTTAATTTTTCCATGTTAACATCTGAAGTGACGTCTGTTTATACGCGTGACATGTGACTTGACATACAATCATCTTCAAGATCATCAAAATTCCAAGAAAAATTCTAAAAATTTGTATTGAACTAGGATTCAAACACAAATTCGTTTTATTACTTGACAACATTCCAACCACTAAGCCAACACGTACTTGCTTCTATGTCTTACAAATCAAATATATATTAGATTTGATTATTTTTTTAAAATTTTTTTAAATACAGATCTGGAAGGTAGTGATCTCCTTTGAACAAAAATTTACCAACCATCATCATTATTATCACCTTATATATTGTCTAAATATTTTCTCAAAATCATTTCTAGATTTTACAAACAAATTAAATTTGAAAATCTTAAATCTAAAATTGAAAAATAACAACATCAAATCTAAAATCTTTTAAAAGTCATAGTGTTATCAAAGTAAAAAATTGCTTCCAATTAAAATATCTTTTCTCCTTTACAATGGTTAAAGGACTTTCCCACCTTTCTAAAATTGAAATTTATCAGCGCAGTTCTATGAAAGATATATATAGTACTCGAAGACAACAATTCAAGGGCAAATAATGAAAAAATTGACTTCCTTCAATTGCATTCTTTGACTCTAGAACATTTGGAGACACTCGATAATTTCTTCTAATTATTTGACACACTCCAGAAGTAAGCAAAAGTATCAAAGTTTGAAACCTTATGTTTCTTTTACACCATTTTTCAATGTCCAGATATGTTATTTTGTTTTTAAATTTTCTATAAATGACAAACTTGTTTTTAATATATAGATACTTTTCAAAAAGTTTTAATAATGTATTAAATATATTATTGTTTTAGTATTTGATTTTTTTTAAAATGTCATAATATATTTTAAGATTATGTCTTAAAAATATATGTAATATCTATTAAAAAATTAAAATAACTGGTTGACGATTTTTATATGATTGATATAATGATGTTATTAATTTTATATTTAGATGAACTGATTAAGTTATTTATCAATAAAATGAATTTATTTTGTTTAACAATGTTGCCTAATATTTTATGTATTTTAAATGTGTTTGTAAATTGTAAATTGTCATTTTAATATGTCTCTCACATTGTTTTGTTTTGCCAATTTAATATGTTTTACCTTAAAATATAATTTTACTATTTTCTGTTTCGATTTATTAATTTTGTTTCTCTTTTTAAATTAATTCTCTCTAATTTTTTGTTAGAACCTAAAATCCACTCTCTTACTATTAAGCTCTAGTGGTTTTTAAAAAAAATGAAAGTTAATTTTTTTTTTAGTATTATGGATCTATAAAAAAATAAGTTAATTTTATATGAATATTTTATTTTAATTTCATTACTACTTTTTACTGATTAATACAATGATGAGAATTTTAAATTTATCATTGATCTCATTGCCTAATTGTGTAATTTCTATAGTTATTTAATTGTTTAAGACATACAAGCAAGCATGTGTTGGCCTAGTGGTTGGAATAATGTCAAGCAATAAAATAAATATGTGTTTGAATCCTAGTTCAATACAATTTTTTTTTCTTGGAACTTTGATGATCTTAAAGATGATTGTATGTCAAGTCACATGCCTCGCATACAAACAGACGCCACTTCGGATGCTAGCAAGGAAAAATTAACGCCGTTTGTGAAAATTGTACAGAAAGGACTAACGTGGACCTTTTTGAACAATTAAAGGACCACTTTGATTCTTTTTAAAGATAAGGGACTATAATAGACCTCGAGATAAACTTAAAGGACCAAAAAAGTATTTTGCCATTACATTATATAGTTACCCGTGCGGGAGCACAACTACAAAAACACATGTCCTCTTCATTTCACATCTGTTTTAAATTCACATGTCCCTAGCACATTTTAATTTCACTGTTATTAATACATAATCACATGTACTGTTATCAATACATATGCAAATAATACTTGAGACATGAGAATTTGTGATGTTTCATGGACAAGTGCTTCTTAGAACATTTTGAATGAATTTGAAAAGCTTTAGAAAAGAACAAAGCCAACACCAATGGTTGGATATGTCATAGTGTCCCACCTGTATTATTGACTTGATTCTACTCAAGAGTCGTCCATGTATATAATTGGAGCTCAAAGTGCTGCTATACACTATATTTCATTCTTAGCATCCATCGACAAGGCACCTAACTGATACGTCGCACGAGCGGGGGCAGGTGAAGGAAAGTCTGTAACCATTCAAACATTGGATGGCATATCAGAAGTGAGAATAAAATTTGCATAAAATGATTCTCATGCATGAGAAGCATACTCATATTCATCATATATGTCATTAACTTTATTGAAATCCTTCAAGTCAGTGAACCTAAAAGAAATGAATTATATTAACCTTCGACATGTTGCCGCCAATATTAACCTAACTCATCCTCAAAACTAAAACTTAAAAAAAAAAAGTAAACAAAATGATAAAGCAATCATAAAATACATGCACGATTTCAAATCAATCAAGCAATCATAAAATATATGCCCCGTAAGTAATAGTCCATTATGAAACTGAATATAAGATGTCATTACACAATTACATTAATACTTTCTGAAAAAGAATTACACCTATATCATTAATCATAGTAGATTTGGATTATCGCCATGCTTTATCATCCATTCTAGATCAATACTATTTATACTTGTTTTACACAACTTGTATTCAATAAGATTTAGATTATAATGAAGGGAAGATAGTGGATCTAGGAAGGTATTATAATTTTGTAAGAAGTTATACAAACAATATTGTCGCATATGTATGCGAAAATGTAGCAGTAAAGATTTGAGACTAAACCATTAATTGACTTAACTCATACAATAAAGTCGCCACCACACTTTATTGTTTCCAAAGGAAAATGGGAAAAAAGTGAACAAAATCCAAAATAAAATAAAAGATCAGAGATCGAGGTACGGGTATCGGTTATACAGGGGGAATATATTAGCACTCTAAGCATCTATGGTACTCCGCATGATCCACTTTGTTTGTTTTAATGAGAGAGTGTAATATCTAAAGCTTAAACTTGATGAATGGAATGGATGAAAGAGTATTTGCAAACAAAAAAATGTTTATTATTATTACGCTCGCCTTTGGTCGTGAGACCTAGTACCTACGTACTCCCTCGTGCAATAAAAAAGGCAGAGCGTCGTAGTTCGGCTAGAAAAGACTTGTTGTTGGTTGATTTTAAACGAAGAGACAAATCGTCATTTTTAGGAGAGAAATCTTAACTAATCACCCACAAGCTGTACGAAATAGGGAAAATGCATCAGCAAGAGTGAGGGTTTGAGAACACCTCTAGTACTCAAGTGGAAAAATCAACATCTTTACAACCGCGGGGATAGGAAAATAACATCTCGACTATAAATGAAATGTCTAATCTTAAAAAAGGTTTTAAATGAAAAAGGTGTCTGAGCGCACGAAAAGGTTTGAATGAACTAAGTGTTTTGTTGGGATGATAGTGTTGTACCCCAAAATTTTCCCTCTCATTCCTCGAGATAATTCTCACAAAGGACTACCAAAATCCAAGCTTACATAAATATATTTGGATTTTTCAGCATTTAGATTAAGGAAGAAATTGCTAAAAAAGGACAAAACAAATGAAAATGCTCTTTTTGACAAAATTAAAGGAAAAGCAAGTTCCTTTCGATTTTGGCATCCTTCGATTGGAAACTTTGGTATTGGTTGCATCTTTTGTTTGGACGCTGGATTCCTTTGGGGAAAGTTCATTTCATGCTTCGATTGAGGCATTGGACTCGTTTGGCTAAGATCATTTTTGGTTAGCGCTAGACTTTGCTTGAATGTTTGTGCTAATCTTTCGTTTGGCCACACAGAATCTTCCCTGCGTGTTAGCCAAGGCATATAAGGCAGAATTTCCCACCATAATAACATGCACAAGGCCAAAGTCCTCTTTGAAGCAATTTGTTACAAGCTTCGACAGGACAACACTTCCCATCAAACAACTTCAATTCACAAGGCAAGAAGCCTCCTCATGATGTCCTTCGATTCAGGAGGCCAAAGCCTCCCTTATGTCCTCTTTCAATCACACGTTTTCCCCCTTCAGGCCCCCTTCGTTTGGGGCAATGTATTTCCCAGCATTGCAAGCTTCGATTGAGCCTTTCATCCCTTGCAAGCATCCTTCGTTTAGGGGTGTGAATCCTTCAGCATAAGTCTCTAGTCATGCCTTTCGTTTGGGCACGTGGCTTCCCTTTTACAAGTTTTCATTTGAACATATTTGCATAAGCTCACAAGGCAGGGACCTCCTACACACACTCTTTCGTTTGGCCATATGGCCCCTTTGCAGGCAAATTTGAGTGGGCATGATCTCTTGTGGAAATGGCCTGCTTCAAACACACAAACTCTGCACTATGCTATTGCCTCAGGTGAAGGAAGTACCATGGCGGTGGATTCGAAGGGAAGGCCAGGCATGTCTGGATGTCCGAATCGAATGACATATTTTACTGACCCATCCCAAAGGTATGCATTTGGACCATTCGAAGGAACCCATGAAGGATCTGGTCGAAAGGCACTAATTTGGCCCATTCAAAGGACATCCACATAAGCCATTCGAATGACACTTCAAAATGGTTGTTGAAGAGTCTGGTCGAAAAGCAAGGCTAGGGGGTCAAGACAAAAGGTTGATATGCCAAAGGCATTTGTTGACCAAGTCCCATGCGCTGCCATGCTCAGGCCTGATACACTGGCCATAAAACTCCAAAACTGTTGCACAGCAGTCCTGCAATGCTGCCTTATTCCTTGCACCAAAATGGCAACAAAACATTGTTCCTCGAAAGCTACAAATACAACATAACTTTTTTGTTTGAACCTTTTGTTTTCCCTCCCAAAACATCAGCCCGGGACATCTATAAATAGGAGACATCACCACACATGTTGGGCGCCTGAAAGATTACAAGAAAGCACTTATGAAAATTCTCAGAAATTCTCAAACACTCCCCAACATTATTTTTCAAACACTTCTATACACTAATAAAAAACCTCTAATTCACTCTCCAAGTGACCATCAAACTACCCTTCGACATACTCCTTCAGCTACCATACAGTAGGCCTTTGAGTTACCCCATCACTTGTGATAAAAAAGTTTCAATCCACTCACACAACCTCTTTCGACCCAATCAATTATTTCACAAAGTAACAACTGGACTAGCCTCGGGAAGGTCCCAACGAACTCCCATTTCCCATCAAAGAAAGCACTTACATCTCCCTTCGATTTAAGGACTTCAAGAGGTAAGTTTTCTTTCAAACTTGAGTCTATTCTATTTTAATATCATGTGCATATGCCAATAAAGAAAAATGTAGACATTTCTATACCATGTTTTAACTTTTGATTCTGACTGCCTATATGTTGAAAACTCAACCTTAGTTTAGTTATGCTTTAGACTTTGAGACCCATTAGTTTTCATGCTAACCCCTGGATTATAGTTATGTTTGGATATTGCATTTTTAGACTTTAAGACAGGTATGTTATACACTTCGATTGGCTAGCTGCACAAGCCTTTCGAATCACAATCTGAGGGCCCAATATGCTTACAAAGAGTCAGCAAAGAACCGGTGGCAAAACATGAGTGTTGCTGCTTCTAGGCCTCAAACGAAGGCCATAACCTTGTTGTCTCCAGGCCTCAAACGAAGGCCAGAACCTTGCTATCTCTAAGCCTCAAGTGAAAGGCAGAAATATGCCGACTTCCAGGCCTAGATGAAAGGCGTGACTATCCTGATTCTAACCCTCAGTCGAAGGAGACAGAAAGGAAAATCGAAGGGCATGACTCCACTGACTTCAGAACCCAAATTGAAGGAGGCCAGAGAATGCAGAATCGAAGGGCCTTTCTACCTGAATCAAAAGATCCATTTTTTTGCCTTTATTTTATTTTTGCCTTTTTATTTCCATGTTATTCAATATGGTTGTAATAGTGTAGGATTTTTATCTTTTTTTTCATTTTATTATTTTTGTATAAATGTTAGTAACTAGGATGTATGGTAAGGTAAAAACAACAAGTAGATAACCAAAAGTCCAAAAGACAAAATGTATGCAATCAAACACACTCCTCACACACACGCACCCCTAGGTTAATTCCACTTGTTGCCTCGGAAAAAATAGTCATGTCCCTCGAATATGGGCATTTTAGCAAAGACCCTAAATAAAAGATTGTAGTCCCTTGATGACCCTCAATGTTGCCTTTGGTAAATGATCTAGTCCCTAAGCGACATTGCTAAAACGTACCATATGTTGCCTTCTATGACTATACAAACATCCCACGCCTGCCCCTTCACATCCAACGATGAGGCTTCCTACCAAATCAATGATAAGATAGCAACATATAAAGGAGGAGGAAAAGAACATTTAAGACCTTTTGAGTAGGTAGGTTGCTCCTAGTTGCCGCTTTCTCACAACAAAAACATTTTATACACCAATACTTTCATTTTGAAACATTTTTAAAAGACAAACACTTTGTACGCGTTCTTATAGAAACGAGAGCCATTACAAAGACACTTTTTCAAAATCACTTTCAAAAAACACACTTCACAAACACTTCTTTAAACTATTTTCCAAACAACACTTTGTACGCGTTCTTATAGAGACGAGAACCATTACAAAGACGTTTTCAAAATACTTTCAAAACTCACACCACAAGCACACTTTCAAACAAAAGAAAGTGATCTAGCAAGCAACTAAGAGCTCGTAGATAACTACGGATGAAAAGGGTGCTAACACCTTCCCTTTTCATAACCTACCCCCCGAACTCAAGAAATAATCTCGAAAGGTCTTTCCTGTTCTTTTCAGCATTTCCTTATTGGATAAAATAAAATTTAGTGGTGATTCTTGCTATCCGCAACAATTGAAATCAAACGTAAAATACCCAAGTCAGTTCTCCCACCGCGTTACAGAACTGGCGACTCTGCTGGGGATATTTTACTTAAAAGTGGGGTTACCTCAGGGCTAGATCACCTTTAATTAATTTTCATTGTTTGGTTTGTTTGCTTTATATTATGGTTCCTTGTTTGGGTTTGTTTTGATCCTCTACCCGAATCTAGGGCACCTTTTTTAAGTAAGTAGCAATAAGTTGTGGAAACTGTGCGGGGTATACCGACATGGTCTAAGCAATAACTATGTTAGTGTTACATATTTGTTGGTACCAGTAGCCCTTTAATAGTCAAGGATAATACGGGGCCGCTGTGTGGTCTCATGAAGCACTAACTGATTTTAGAACCTTTACTTGAACAACTTGGCCATTAGAAGTTGTGAGGTAGCCGACTTTGGTGCAGTCCAAAGTTGGTTGATACTCGATACTACGCTCATTGAGATCGGACTTTCGGTATATTTCGGTCACCAATAAAGAGGCTTGTGCTGAAACAATTCCCGATGAAGAAAGATTAGTGATATTGAGATTCCCTAGGACCTGTTTACTTTCTAGGACAAGTTGAACCAACTAAACTTCAAGAGAGTACTTACCTATAAGCCTCATGCAAGCCTAAACTTAAGGATTTGTTTGATTTAACTTGTGCATATGCTTGTACATAATATCATGACATCATACCATAGCTTTTTAGACTAACCATTTCGAGTATTTTGAGATTCATCTTTGTTTTGTTTTGTAGGATATGACTCCCACTCGCAGGAACACAATCCAAGTCAACCTTGTACGAGTACCTTTTCAGCTCAAAGAGTTAGCATCAAGGGTCTCTGAGAATTCCCCGTTCACCAAAAGACATGGGCGACTTCTCAACGTGGTTACTTTGAGCTTTGATGAAGATATGATGAAGGTGTTTTTCCAGTTCTTTGACCCTTTGCACCACTACTTTACCTTCCCCGATTACCAACTTGTACCAACTATGGAAGAATTCTCTTAACTCTTGGGAATTCCTATTCTCGATCAACTACCTTTCAACAGTACTGAAAGGGATCCAAGCCCTGAAGAGGTTGCCCAAGCTTTACACTTGCAACAATCTGATGTCACGGCTAATTGGGAAACAAGGTGTGGTGTCAAAGGGTTCCTAGCCAAGTTCATGTTAGAAAAAGCTCAAGACTGTTGGAACACTCTGGATTTACAAGATTTCGAAGAAATTTTGGCTCATCTCATCTATGGGTTGGTACTATTTCCAAATCCCGACCAACTTATAGATTTGAATGCTGTCAAAATCTTTTTATCTCATAATCCAGTGCCTACTTTGTTGGGAGATATTTTGCATTCTATCCACTCTCTCACCATGAAGAGAAGAGGAACCCTCATGTGTTATACTCCTCTGTTGGCTAGATGGTTTATTTCGCATCTCCCCGATCCGTTATGCAGAACGAGCAAGGTTTGAGATGGTCCAATAGGCTGATGTCAATCAGACATTCGGATATCCACTAGTGTTCTCGATCCTTAGAGGATATTACTATCACCGACCGTTGTGGGGAATTCCCTAATGTCCCTATGCTTGGAATTAGGGGAGGTATCACTTATAACCTTTTCTTAGCTCTGCGACAGTTTGGATACGCACGAAGAGATGGTCCACATGACACGCTCATTCAAGGTGTGGTGTTCGACTACGAAAGCGACGATCAAGGGTACCATCAGAGGTTTATACAAGCTTGGAGATTGGTAAACAAGGTGGATAGTAGGACATTGGGGCACAAAAATTCCATTCCCCTTGATCCTTACCTTAGGTGGGCACGAGCTCGTGCTCAGAGTCTCACAATGCCTTACCCCTCCATCAACCCTGTTATCATAGAGCCTGTTGTTGAAGGAGATGTCCCGTATACTATTCTTCATCCCAACATGCCTACCTCTCTCGAAGACTTGTAAAAGGATTTGATTAAGCTAAAGGAAGAACGAGATACTTTCGAAGCCCAATTCTACACCAGTGAGAAGAAAGTTCTGGAACTCACCAAGCAGCTTCATGAAGAGCGGAGTTTGAACGCCTACATCGCACCGAAGAGGATGCGTTCAACCTTTTTGTCTTAGGAGTTTTTGTATTTGTATTTCTTTCATTGTAAGCCCAAAGAGGCATGATGTACTCGAACTTGGATTAATTAATGCAACATGTGTTCCTTTTTGTCTAAAGCAAATTTAAATCTCTAATTTCCTTGAAATCATTTGCATATGCATTTTCATTCATCATAACACAAACATGTTTCTTATAGCAGGTCTCCTTATCTTTCTACTATTTATTTCAGTGAGCTGGATATTAAACAGACAGTAAAGGATCTCCAAGTGTAGAACGCTCAATTCCAATAAATGTTCTTGGCCCTGGCTAAAGGACAAGAGGACTTGAAGACTTTGTTGATCAAAGAGTGTGATGCGGTGGGAGAACTGACTTGAGGTTTTGCGTTTGTGTTTTCAAATGTTGCAGTTAGCAAGAGTCACCACCGAATTTTCTTTTATCCAAAAGGAAAGGTAAAAAATCACAGGAAAGACCTTTGAGATGTTTTCTTGAGTTCGGGGGGTAGATTATGAAAAGGGAAGGTGCTAACACCCTTTTCATCCATGGTTTTCCATAGGCTCTTAGTTACTTGTTTAGATCATTTGCTTTGCTTTTGAAATTGTTTGAAATGGTGCTTTGTGTGGTTTTGAAAGTATTTTGAAAATAGGCCATCGTTTAGGCAATCTTTGTAATGATTCTCGTTCGTAAGAATGTATACAAAGATGTTTGTCTTTTGAAAAATGTTTCAATGTTTTGTAAAATGTTTTGAAATGTGTGTGTGCTTGTTTTTGAAAATAGCAAGGATTGTTTTGAGATTGATCAAGTAACTAGAATCTATCTACCTACTCAAATGTCTTTCTTGTGCATTTTTATTCCTTTGATATTGTTGACTTACCCTTGATTTGGTAAGCAACCCTATCTTTGGATGTAAACGGGACGGGCGTGGGTCATCGTATGACCATGATAGCAATGTTGCCAAGTATCTTAACATGTTTGAGGGACCAAGATAATTTTTTTGTACCCCAAAATTTTCCCTCTTATTTTATCAAGATTTTCCCTCACAAGGCTCCTTGAACTCCAGACAGGATTAGGGCTTTGCACTGCCCAAGACATCTCCTTGCACTGATAACCAAAATTAGGGTTTGAGTTTGCACAGATATTTTTAGACTTTCAACACTCAAAGTGACTTTCATACTTCATGTTGGACTCATAAGTTTGTCCATACCAAGTTTCAAGCCTTGAATCAAATTTTTGCCCAGTCAATTGGACAGTTGATCAAAAATCAACTGTATTGGGGAAAAAGTCAATTGTGGCCAATTTACAGTCAAACCTCATAATTTTTGATCCATATCAACATTATAAACTCACATGAACCATTTTATCAAGTTTGGACCATAACTCCACAAGAAATTTGATCAGATCATCAAAAGGGCAAAATGGTCATTTTTAGGGTTTTGACTGCACAAGGGCAATTTCTGATTTTTGACCTAGCCAATGGAAAATTGGGTTCAAGCATGGACTAAAGGACTCAATGGAATCATCTTGACCTATTCAAAAGGTTCAAAGAATTCCAATTGCATTGGATTGACAGATGAATTTTTCAGTCAACTGATCAAATTTGACTGTACACTGAAAAGTCAAACTTTGACTTTTTGGTCAAAATCAAGTGCCAAGGGTCATTTTTCATCAAGATGTGTCAAAACATGAAACTTGTTCATCAAGAAACCCATTTTTGCAAATTAGGGTTTAAAGTTGAAAATTTTCATAACTTAGAATTTTTCTAAGTTATGAAATTTTCTTAATTTTTCCTAACGTTGCCCAACATTTTCACCATGATGCATTTGGATTCAAACAAAACTTCCAACATTAAAGTTATAGTACTCCACAAATTATAAAACTTTTATTCACAAAGTTTTCCCAAAAGAAGCTTGGATCTCAAGTTATGATTTTTGGAACAAGAGTCCCTAAAACTTTTAACTTAGTGAAATTTTGCCCTAGTTTAGGCAGGATTTTGACCTATCTTCATGGCCATTTTTCACATAGTTCCACTTGGTATCCAAAATTTCATTTTAAATATGGATTGTAGAGCATGTTTCAAGATTTCCAAAATGTCCAAGAACTCTCCAAACACATTTGTGGTTAGGGAGAATCGAAGGCTTGAAGTTAACAAAAACTCATTTTTCATCCATGGCATGTTCATATTGATACAAGTTGCAAATTCAAATCAGCTTGCTTTGAACTAGATTACAGGCCTCAAAACCATTCCACACTCAATAATTAAATGCAAATCCATTGGTTTAAGGCATTGTTTTGGTTATTAGGGCATTGCATACAAGATTAATCCCTAAATGGTAAAAGGTACATTACCATTTTTGCCAAAGTTTGCTTTATGTCAAAACCACAATCCTTGAGCATAGAGCCAAATCTTGTGCAACAAATCAGATCCACAAACTTGAGGGGCCAATGGCAAAGTGTGCAAGTTGATGGATAGCCTGTACAGGCCTGCTTCACATCACTTCTCATACTTTTCTTCATAACCAAGAAATTGGTCCAATACACTAGAACTTGAACATCTGTGAAAACCAACTTGTGCAAGCTTTTGAAACATATTTCTCACATCCCTTTGAGCCAGAAACACATCCCTTTGAGCCTTCAAACTTCCCATAGCACAAAATCACCTTCCATTGGCAAAACAGGGCAGCATCTGCAGTTTGATTTCCACAACTCAATTTGCTCGTGCGTTTTGTCTCAAATTGGTTCAAACACCTTCCATACAACCTATCCAAGCTATCCCAACCCTTAAACACTAACTGTAACTCCATTTACAAGGTTTTCCATTTTTGATTTTAGCTTGTGCAGGTTGAGTTCTGTAGGTTTGTTCAAGCACATTCAAGGCAAGCTAAGCATTGGAGAAGGTCAAGGGAAGTTCAAGCAAGCTCTCAAACATCTCAGGCCTTGTTGAAAAGCTTCACATTTCCATACCCGAAGTTAGCTGAAACAGTTTTTTATCAACTTCCTATCTCTCTATTTAGGAACATTTAGACTTAGGTTTATGAATAAGAAATGTAGTACTCATAGCCATGAAGCTGTACATATGCTCAGTTTTCATTTTTATTAAGCATGCTAAGAGAATTTGATCCATGAATTGCCTGAAAAAATTAGGTTAGATTTTAGGGCCAAAGAAATTATCTCCGGTCTTTGAGAGTTAGGACAAGTTTTTTATATGGTTGAATTCATCTTGGAAAGCTCTACAACTTTGATGTTATGTGTTTTTGCATTAGAGCACGTACACAAGTTGTTCGTGTTTGAACCCAAGCGCGCGCGTTTTTTTGAAGAACAGAGGTTGAAGATGAAGTGTGGTGGGCTGGGCTTGGTCCTGGCTCACTATTGACACCCCCGTTTTGCTGAATGCACCCCCTGGCCCAATTTCTTTATACTTTGATATTTTTTTATTTATTTTCATTTTCTGATTTTATTTTATTATTTCTAAATATAAAATACCCAAAAATATTTTAATAAATTGTTTGCATTTATTTTGTATTTTATTTTTATTTTTTCTAACATGAAAATAATTTAATTAGTATATGTTTTATATTGAAAACCTAAAAATAATATATAAATTGTACTTTTATTTTATTCTTTATTTTATTCACACTAAAAAATATTATTCTAAATATATTTTTATTCTTGTATATATTTTATTTTTATTATACATATTTAATATAATTAATATATATATATATATATATATATATATATATATATATATATATATATATATATATATATATATATATATATATATATATATATATATATATATATATATATATATATATATATATATATATATATATATATATATATATATATATATATATATATATATATATATATATATATATATATATATATATATATATATATATATATATATATATATATATATACTTTTATTTAATAAATACTTGAAAAAATAAAACATAGAAATATTATACTTTTATATTTTTTTATTATTATTTATACTTAAATAATGCTTTCTTTTTCTCTAAATATATTTTATTTTTTGTATATTCATTATTTTATTCTATTGTATATAAATAATATGGTCAATATATTTACATTCTTAAAAATTAGGGTTTTACCCTTAATAATAAAAATAATGATCTTTTTTTATTTATTTCTTTCTTTTTTGCATTAAATATTTTTTACATACATAAAAAAATAAACATAAATATTTTTGCATATTCATGTTATATTTATCTAATTTGTTTATTTAAATATTATTCATTTGTTATTTGTGCCATTTGATTCAATTTGGATGTAATAGTAAATTAGGGTTTTTAATTTTTTGTCAAATAATCCCCATTCAAAAATCGTATCCCCCTCCCCATGATCATGTTGTAATAGTGGTAGAATTATTTTACGCATTTACGCTTTCAATTATGCCATGATTAGAGATTAGGGTTTGTATGCAAAAATCCAAAATCAACAAATAGCTTGACCTAATACAAGACAAAAAAGCATGAAAATCAATACACAATGCACACTTATACCCCTAGGGTTACATCCACTTGTTGCCTTAAAAATGGGTCATGTTATGCATGTTGAGTACTTTGGCAAAACAAAAACACAACAAAAGATCATAGTCCCTCGATGACGCTATCTTGGTTGCCTATACAAAAATGATCTAGTCCCTCAAAAATTTGCTAAAAATACTTAACACAATTGTTATCATGGTCTATACGATGACCCGCATCTGTCCCGTTTAACATCCTAATACAAGGTTATTTACCAAATGCAATGGTAAAACAACACTGTCAAAAGGGTTAAAAACATATAGGAAATATCTTTGAGTAAAATAGGGTAGATAACTCTTAGTTACTTGATCAAAACTTGCAAAAACATCCTTGCTATTTTCAAAACACACCTCACAACACAATTTCAAAACATTTCCCAAATCAAACTTTCAAACATTGAAATATCTTTTCAAAAGACAAAAACACCTTTGTATACATTCAAACAAGAATCATTACAAAGGTTGCCACAATGATGGCCACTTTTCAAAACATCTTTCAAAACCATATACAAAGCACCATTTCAAACAATTGAAAAGCAAAGGCAAGTGATCTAAACAAGTAACTAAGAGCCCATGGATAACCATGGATGAAAAGGTTGCTTGCACCTTCCCTTTTCATAATCTACTCCCCGAACCCAAGAAAACATCTCAAAGGTCTTTCATGTGCTTTTCGACCTTTCCTTAGGATAAAATAAAAAGTCGGTGGCAACTTTTGCTAAACCGAAACATTTGCGAACATAAACGCAAAAACCTCAAGTCAGTTCTCCCACCGTATCACAGAATTGACGACTCTGCTGGGGATTTTCTAAAAGTGGAGTAACCTTAGGGTTTATATCACCTTTGCATGCTTATCTTGTTTGCTTTGATTGCTTTACAATTGGTTCTCTTGTTTGGGTTTTGAATCCTCCACCCGGGTTTTTGGGAAAACATTCATAGGTAAATAGCAATACATTGTGGAAACTGTGCGGTGTATACCAACATGGTTGAAGCAATAGCTATATTAGTGCGACATATTTGTAGGGACCGGTAGCCTTTGAGTCAATCAAAGAGAATACGAGGCTGCTGAGTGATGTCATGAAGCACTAATGAACTCTTAGAATCTTACTTGACCATCTTGGCCTTTTTAGGGGTAGTGAGATGACCGACTTTGGTACACACCGAAGTTGGTAGATACTCGATACTACACTCATTGAGGTTTATTTTCTTGGAATATTTCGGTCGCCAGTTAAGTGGCTAAACTGAAACAATGAACACAGAAAATAATCCAGTGATATTGAGCTCCTTAGAACCCGGTTACTATTTATATGACAGGTTGAGCCAACTAACTTCAAGAGGGTACTTACCTATGAAACCTCATGCAAGCCTGAAACTAGGATCTTGTGTGACTTGTTTGTACATATACTTGTGCATACATCATGAACATCATAAAGCATCATATGCATCCACTAACCATTTCAAGGGTTTGGATCTTCATCTTTGTTCTTGTTTTGTAGGTAATGGAATCTCTTCGCAGAAAAACAATTCAGGTCAACCTTGTGAGGATCCCTCCTCAACTCAAGGAGCTTGCTTCCAAGATTCTAGAGAATTCTCTCTTCAGTGAAAGACATGGTAGACTTCTCAACTTAGTCAACACCAACACTGAGGAAGACATGATGAAAGTCCTCTTCCAGTTCTTTGACCCCCTACACCATTGCTTTACATTTCCTGATTACTAACTAGTACCTACTTTGGAGGAATTTTCTCAACTCCCGAGGATTCCTATTCTCCATCAACTACCCTACAACGGTACGGAAAGAGAACCAAAGCCTGAAGATGTTGCTCAAGCCTTACACTTGCAACCATCTGATATCAAAGGTCATTGGGAAACCAGAAGTGGTGTCAAGGGTTTCTTGACAAAGTTTCTGTTTGAGAAGGCACAAGACTGCTGGAATTCTCTAGATCTGCAAGCTTTTGAGGAGATTGTAGCACTTCTCATCTATGGGTTGGTCTTGTTCCCAAACCCTAATCAGCTTATAGATGTGAATGCTGTCAAGATTTTCATATCTCGGAACCTTGTGCCTATATTTCTTAGGGACATCCTACACTCATTTCACACACGAACAATGAGGAAAAGAGGTGTTCTCATGTGTTGTACTCCTCTTCCAGCAAGGTGGTTTATTTCTCACCTTCCCCAATCAGTTTTGAAGAATGAGCAGAGTTTAAGGTGGTCACAACGATTGATGACCCTCACACATTCTGATGTTCATTGGTGTTCTCGGTTCAGAGAAAATGTCATCATCATTGATCGTTGCAGAGAATTCCCTAATGTCCCACTACTTGGCATTAGGGGAGGTATTATCTACAATCCCTGTTTAGCTCTGAGGCAATTTGGGTATGCCCGAAGGGATGGCCCTCATGATATGCTGATTCCTGACTTGGTTTTTGACTTCGACAATGACGCTCAAGGACTTCGACAAAGGTTTATCCGAGCTTGGAGGATGCCCAACAAAGTGGATAGTAAGACACTAGGGCACAAGAATTCCATCCCCCTTGAGCCTTATCTCAAGTGGGTACGAACCCGCGCCCAGAATCTTATGATGCCATATCCTCACATTCTCCCCGTGATCAAAGAGCCTGTTATGGAAGGAGAGGTTCCATACACCCTCCTACATCCAGACATGCCAACATCATTGGAAGATTTGCAAAAGAGTTGGATACAACTCAAGGAAGAACGAAACACTTTTGAAGCCAGCTTTTATGACAGTGAGAAGAAAGTTTTGGAACTTACCCGCCAACTTCACGAAGAGGAGACTCTTAACACTTACATCGCGCCAAAAATGATGCACAACGTCTTTTTACATTAAGAAGCTTTGTAATATTTTGCCCATAGGGCTTTTTATGTACTAACAAATTTCTTCTTATTAATATGACGTGTGTTCTTTTTGTTTGCAACAAATCTGAATTTCTGAATCCTTGAATGCATTACATGAATAACATATCATTCATCATATGCATAAACAGGTCTTCACACCAAGTTTCCTTATCTTTATGCTGTTTATTTCAACAAGATGGATATAGAGCATACGGTCAAAGATCTGCAAGCACATAATTCACAATTACAACAACTCCTCATGACCTTGGCAAAGGGTCAAGAGGACCTTAAAGCACTGTTAGAGAAAGAGAAAGAAAAGGAAAATAAGAAAAATAAAAGAATTGGTGTGGCCACTATGGGAAGAAGATTTGAGAATCGGGCTAGGAGAGTGCTGGATTTCCCCTCGACGTCTAACGAAGGGGTTGGTAAAGGAAAGGGAGTTGCAATGCCCTCCGAGTCTGAAGCTGAAGAAGAAGAAGAGGAAGAGGATGAAGATTACTCCGAACAGCAATACCCTCCGGCGGATGATAAGTATAAGAATCTAGAGGACCGGCTGACAGCCATGGAGGTACAAAGGGTACCTGGTGTTGTACCCCAAAATTTGCCCTCCCATATTTCTCAAAACATTTCAAGAAAATTCACAAGTCCAACCCGGCGTGTTATATTCAGGTGTTCTTTCGTCAAGATATCTCTGGTAACATATTCTCAAATTCAGGTTCGGCTCAAGAGTCAATTCTTTGAAGAAGGTATCCGAATGTGTGAGTTTTCTCGAAGAAATATGGTGAAAAAAGTGTGCTGAAAGTGCAGTTTTTACGCGCTAAAAAATTCATAACTTGAAGATCGTGACTTGCTTTGAACCCGTTCTGGTGGCCAAAATTCCGTCTTGACATTATCTACGTTTTCATCTCTCACGGCTGGAAGCCAATTTCGATCAGAAGGTCTTCAAAAATGTGGATTTATCAGGTATTTTCGTGCAGAAAATTTGTGACAGAAGTTTATTTGCGTCATGTTCAAAAAATCATAACTCGGTCGATTTTCATCGTATCGAGCTGGTTCCGGTGCCAAAATTTCACAAATTGAGTTGGCTACATTTTCACAGAAGGTATTGAGTTCAAACGGTATTCAAAAGGCCTTCGTTTTTTGCTCAGAGTGCGTGACACGCTGAAAATCCTGAATGCTGAATATTATTTCATCTGGGCCGAAACTTCGAAAATTCATAACTCGGTCAATTTTTATCGGATTGGACTCATATTTTTACACAAGGTCCCTGACTCATAGATCTACAACTTTGCTTCAAAAGTCGAGACCAAATTATGCACCGATCAATACCAGTTTTTTATGGAAGAACGTGTCAGAGTCGACACTGGAGCCCAAAATAAGTTTGTCTGAGCTGAAACTTCAAAAATTCATAACTAATTCACCGTTTATCCGATTGAGTCGATTTTCGGACAGGAGTTAGTTCTCGATGCCGGCTACATTTTGTTTTCACATTTCAACTTCAAAAAATGCACTTAAGTCCCTGCGATTTAGCCTGGAAAGTGACGAATTCAAGTGAATATTGGAGGCCCAATTGCACATTCAAAGCCCATTTGCTTTACCCTAATTTGCATTATATAATCACCTTCTTTTCACACAAACCAGGAGAGGAGAAAAAAAGAAAAAAGAAGAAAAAAAAAGAAAAAAGAGGGAAGAAAAAAAAAGAGAAAAAACCTTGCCACAACACTGTTGGAATATCAAACTCTTTCAAGAACCCTAAAACCTTGAAATCCTTATTACAAATCTCTCTCTCACTACAAACAAAGCCATCTCAGTTACAAACCAACATCTTATTACTTCTTCAGTAAGGGTAAGGCTGGCTTGATCTCCATGATCCAAAGGGCATAAAAACATTCATGCCACTACTTTTCCAGTAAGGGTAAGGTTGATTTGATCTCCATGATCAAAAGGGTATAATCATTCATACATGCCATATTGTGCCTAAACATTAAATTTTTTCATATATTGGTTTTATTTGCATTTTTATGATTTTATTTGATGTGTTTGTGAGATTCAACACTGCAGATTTAGACAGGATCCCAGGCAGGTTCATTAAGGAACGTTGAGGCCAAAAGCCAAATGGCCAAAAGGCAAAAGCCAAATGGCCAGACTAGAAAAACTTATGCATGACACCAATACATGGCGAGGCAGACATTAAGCCAGACATTAAAGGAATGTTAAAGCCAAAACGCAAATGGCCAAAAGCCAAAAGCCAAATGGCCAAAGTAGAACAACTTATGCATGATGAGGCCAGAACACAAATGGCCAAACCACTCCAATTCACCTCCAAAAAGGGGACAGAAACCCCCCAAGGTATTGTATTTTCTTTCTTTTCCTTATTTTATTTATTTCAATTATTTCTTTTTTTAATTAATTCCTTTAATTTAACTTATTTTCATAAAATATAAAAAATAGTAAAAAACAGGAAAATCATAAAAATCAAAATGTTTATTTTATTAATATTAATTTCACTATTATTATTTTTGTAAATAAACTTTAAACAATTAATTAGATTAATTTAGGTTTCAAAACTTTAATATTTTTCTTAATAAATTAAATATGTAGAAATTAGGGTTTTTAACTTTTTCATCATTTTTTTAATAAATAATTTTCTCATCATTATTATTATTATTAACTACTAATTTATTTTGTAAATAAACATGTACATAAATTCTTTAGTAAATTAAGTTAAACTTTAACATTTTTCTCAAATAATTAAAAATAACTTAGAATTAGGGTTTCTTTTAATTTTAATTTGAATTTTCTTATTTCATAAATACAAAAAAAACCTAAAAAACACTTCTTGTATTTCAATAAATAATTAATTAATTTTTAATTTCATTTAATTTCTTTAAAGGGTCCAACGCCCTCAAACGTTCTATTTTTATTTCTTTCGCACATTTATTTTCTTTCAAATATTATGTAATTGCTCAAGCCATGTAACTCGGACATTTTATATTTCCCGCATTTTATTTCTTTATTTTATGTCAAATCGGGTCCTGGATTTTAATTTGGCGATGTGGACCCGCGCCTTTGTAATAGTTTAGGAATTTTATCTTTCCGCACTTTTTAACTGTTAAATAAATGCATGAAAGAATGTATGGACAAAATAAAAACAAGCGTAGAACACCTATAAACCTGACAAGATAAATGCAAATGAAAACGACACACAAATCGCACACACCACCCCTAGGGTACGCCTCACTGTTGCCTTGCCTCGAAAGGTGATCGTCGAGTAGAGGATGTCTTAGTAAGTCCTCATGATCCGGGAACCTGGCATGAGGGTAGCTTCTAAGGTGTCTTCCTATTGCTCTGGTGATCACCATGTCTCGAACCTCGAATTGACCCGAACACCTCCAACGGTGGTGCTACCTACCTCTCAATGGTGGGATGGCACTACTTTAAAGGACATTTACACAGACGAATTCCTTAGGGTAGGTAGGTTCTCATGGATACTTGCTCTCTTCAAAACAAACTGCAATCTTTTCACACCAACACTTTTCAAAAGCTTTCAAAGCAAATTTTTTCAAACACTCTGACGTACGAGTCGAACTGAAATTTTTCAAAGAAACTTTTAAAACCCACATTGAAAAAGCAAGCAAACATTTTTGAAAACACATTGAGCAAGTATCTAAGAGCCCATGGATAACCATGGATAGAAAGGGTGCTAACACCTTCCCTTTCTATAACCTACCTCCCGAACCGAGAGCAATCTCTTTAAGGAATTTTTCTGTGCTTTTGTCCTTTCCATTTGGAGAAAATAAAAGACGGTGGCGACTCTTGCTTCCGCGATATTTCGCGAACCAGCGTTAAACAGTCAGTTCCAGATCCACCGATCACAGAACTGGCGACTCTGCTGGGGATATAACTTAAAGTGAGGTGTACCTTAGGACTAAGATCACTGTGTTTTCAATTGCTTTCCTTGCTTGCTTTATTATTGTGGGTTGCTTGGGAGTTCTATAGATCCTAACCCGGATCTGGGGATACCTTCTTAGAAAGTAGCAACAAGACTGTGAGGGAACTGTGCGGGGTATACCGACATGGTTGAAACAGTCTGCTACGTTGATGTGGCACTTTGGTGTGTACCGGTAACCCTTGAGTTCAGTCAAGGAGAGTACGGGGCCTCCACGTGGTGTCGTGAAGCATCAACAGACCTTAGGAACCTTAATTGAACTATCTTGGCCTCTTTAGGGTAGTGAGATAACTGACTTTGGTGCAGTCCGAGGTTGGTTGATACTCGATACTACACTCAATTGAGGGTTGCTTTCCTGGAATATTTCGGTCGCCAGTTCAGTGGCTAAATCGAAACGATGAACAATGAAAGCAATCCGGTGACATTGGGACCCTTAGAACCCGGTTACTTCTAATAGGACAGGTTGAGCCCACCAACTTCAAGAGGGTAATACCCAGACCCCATGCTGGCCTTAAACTCTAAGGGCTTTCTCTTGTGTGACTTGTGTGCCTTCGTACTTGACTATTTGCATGCTTGTTGTCTGACACTTGAGCTTCTTGCAGGTTTTGTTTGTAGTCCTTAATTAGGACTCATAAAAAGGTTTACCAAATTTCTTGCAGGTTTTGTTTATAGTCCTTAACTAGGACTCATGACAAGGTTTACCAAATTTCTTGCAGGTTTTGTTTATAGTCCTTAACTGGGACTCATAACAGGGTTTACTAGATCTTTTGCAGGTTTTGTTTATAGTCCTTAATTGGGACTCATAACAAAGTAAACTGAAGTTCTTGCAGGGTTTGTTTATAGTCCTTAATTGGGACTCATAACATGGTTTACCTACATCACCCCATGCATAGCATGACATCATACCATTGCATACATCCTAACCCATTTCAAGGATCTCCAGGGCTTGTGATGCAGGTCAGGATGAATCAAACATCCAGCAAGGGGCAAAGAGGATTTATTTTCCTCTAGCCAAGGTTGTCAGGGGCTATGACCCACTGGATATGGTGAGCCTTTAACCCTTGAAGAAGGGGTCTCTACAACAGGAAGTTCCTTCAATCAAGTTGCCAGTTTCCAACTCTAACAAGTTTCTCTGTTTACCCCGCGAGGTCCTTGAAATCATTGCATGCATATCATACACATCATTGCTTAACAGGTACCCTTGTTGCAGGTTACTTACCTTTCCCGCTGTTTATTTCAGCAATGGCTTCCCAACCAGACAACCAGGACCTTCTTGCTCAAGAGACTCGGTTCGGGGAAGTCCTCCTGAATCTATCCAAGGGGCAGGAGGAACTAAGGGCACTCCTCATGGGGACCTTTGTCAGGGACAGTGCTGAAGATGAAAGGCTGAAACACCTACAATCTGAGATGGATGCTATGAAAGCTCAAATGTTGGGACAGAGGAATGCCATTCAAGGTCTAGCGCAAAGACAAGATGAGCTCCGATTTCTTGTCAACCAACTGCTTCAGGGTAACCAACTGGGGCAAAAGTCTAAGGGTAAGAAGCCATTCATCATCCAATCATCCTCGAGACAAGAGGATAAGGGGAAAGCTCCTCAAATGGCTCCAGTGCCACAAATTCAGCATCAACCTCACCAGCTTCAGCCAGACAAGCCCAGAAGGCAATTCACCCCGCTCAACATATCGCTGTATCAAGCTTTGCAACGCCTATTGAGGTTGAATCTGATCACATTAAGGGCTCATCCCCGGAACCCCAACACAGCATCTCCTGCCTATGATCCCAATAAGAGGTGTGCCTACCACTCTGCTAGCCCAGGACATGATACCAATGAATGTTGGGATCTGAGGAACAAAATCCAGGACCTGATCGATGAAGGGGCATTGGAGTTCACACAAGATGGACAAGCTGAATTTTTCTACCACTCCTCCAAGGCTCACCAGTTGAAGTGACAAGCTCCGAGACTAGGAAACTTTTGTTCATTCGAATGTTCAAGTTGTGTTTTTCTTTTGACCGTTCAAACATTTATTCATGTTAAAACATTGTTATTCCATTAATGCATCGCTTATGTCTATTTTGAATCAATATATTCGCATTCACTATATGCAAATTGTTTCATATTTTTTCTGATGTCAACTCTCGTTAATTCTAAGCCTCTTGAGGGAGGATGACGAAAACGATACCACAATTTACAGTATGCTTTTGGACAGACCCCGCTGATGAGGTACAGGCATTGTTTCAAATCCTAAACACTGGAGTTATAAGGAAGATAATCCCTCGTCAACCCATCTGAGCCAAAGAAGTAGGAGTTTTATTTTCGAAAATTGAAACCCTTAATCATAACCTGGGGCAGGGTAGTCTCTCAGTTGATCCAAGTGCATAAAAAATGGCACCAAAGAAGTCCTTACAAAACGAAGAAAGATAGTGATGGTTCCGAACGATCATAAAGATAGGCAGTCATTACTTCTCAAAATAAACGGCCATTAAGTCAAAACCCATGAAAGAGACTTACAAAACTGGGGCATCCCGCTGACTGTAATTCCAAAAAAAGGAAACAGTTCAGGCAAAAAAAGAAAGGGATAACAAAAAAAAATCAGACAAGAAAGAGGTCTTACCAACCCTCAACAAGAAAGGAATGACTGCCTATTCAAAATAAGTTATCAGCATCCGAATCATCACCGGAAAATCAGAGCAAAGACTCAAACAAGATCTAAAGTATGATCAACTGAGTTTAGGTTTGGAGAACATCACGAAGAGCGGGTGGGTACAAATAAAATTTGAGCCTTTATCCTTTGTTTCTTAAACCGTGAACCAGGCCACGTTATAACCCTAAAAAGTCCTAGATGAAGCATGGGTTAGTTCGAAAGCATACTGTTACAAAAGGTATCCTGACTCCTTAAGGCTTACGGTAAATACGGAGTTGACATCACGTTTTACAAACATTCACTTGTTTTATGAAAAAGAATGCATTTTTAAAATCTTCAAGACAGACATGAGCTTTGCATTTTTAACATAACTTTGTTTGCATATGACTTTTTGTTTGAACAGCATAGAAATTCGCACGACGAATGCCTAATGAACAGAAGTATCTCCAATCAAGGGGCACGGCATGATCATGGTCTACCATCTGGGGCAGTCCAATCAAGATTCGGAGAATCTCTCAAAAGGCATGGGGCAAATATCTGCCTGAGTCACTTGGGGTACTCCAGCAACGAATCTTGCACGATCAAACACCTTCTGGTAATATGGCAACACAAGCAGCCAGGGGCACCTCCCTACATTCTGAGAGCATGGACATAGTCGAAAAGATACTACGCAAAATCAAAGACCCGCTAGGTTGACATGCCTAGGCAAAAATTAGGGCTTCCCGTCGAACCAAAAGGGTTCGGGCAAAATGAAGGGATGAAAATGAAAACATCTGTACACCCGACAAGTCGAAAACCTGAAAGGGCGGCTTGGGCAAAAATGGGTATCCCGGTGGACTGAAAACCCGAAAGGGCGGTCCAGGCAAAAGTTAGGGATCAAAGCGTACGACTATGTCCCGTCATCCAGTCACCTGCCTACCAGAAGAAGGTTGGTCTATCAACAACTATCAACACCCCACAGGTGCCTTCTCCCATAGAAACAGGGGCAATAAAGAGTTGTCCAAGCGATCTAATTACTTTGTCCACAAGATATAAGGGATGTTCAGCTGAAAAACATAACCAGATGCCTTAATTCCCCAGAGAGTAAGCCAAACAGTACATTCTTCTCCAAGCAGAGTTGATAAATATCAAGGAAATTGAGTATCCTCCCGCAGATCTCAACGTCTCCCCAGTAGCATACATATTCTTAACAAGCATCCCCGGCAGTCTTGACCTAAAGATTGTTCCCCGGCGGTACCTCAATATTCAAAGGAATCACTTCCCCAGCGTATCAAAACTTCCCCAGAAGAGCCCAATCCAGTTTCCCCAGGAAAATTGGAATTCATATCTCCCCAAGCAGTAAGCTTATCCCTAGTAGACTCTGGAAGCTTATCCTCGCAAAGCACGAACGCGTCGCCCGGCTTTATTCAAAGAGTTATTTCCTCAATAGGATATAACTGGGTTATCCTCAGCCAAAAGCCACGGAAAGGTCGTCGTCAACATAGTTCTTTCCTACCCCCAGCGAAGTCTATCAACACTTCCAATACAACAAAGATATCCTCAGCAAGTCATTCTCAATAATTCAGCAAAGCATCTCTCTCCCCACAGAGTATTGCTTCCCAGCATGGTCGCTAGAGTATCTTTTCTCCCCGCAGAATCTTCCATTTGCCAAGTTTATTCCGCAACGGAGTCATCTTCTCCTACCGGTATTCTTGCAGTTATCATCCCCAGCGGAAGCAAAGTCTATTCTTCAACATCAGCCCAGGATATGACTTCCCGGCATCCGTCAAGGATTTACTTTCCTAGACGAAAACATTCATAAAACATCACATACATCATTATAACATGCATAGACACATCATACAAATCTCATTTATGTTGAGAACATCATTGCTTGATCCATATCATGCATTGCATATGACTCACCTTTCAAGAAAGATGCAGTTAAAATGCTCAAACATATTTCAAAGCCTTCTCTAGTCCAGCTAAATCGACTCCCAACAGATTTTTCTGATAAAGACTCAGCAGAACTTATGGTCCCCTCTCCGACAAGTGCGTGAGGTGATAATTCCTTTTCAGATGGTCCCCTCTCCGACAAGTGCGTGAGGCGATAATTCCTTTTCAGATGGTCCCCTCTCCGACAAGTGCGTGAGGTGGTAATTCCTTCTTCAGATGTTTCCCTCTCCGACGGTGAGTGTGAGGTGATAATATCCTATGGTCCCCTCTCCGACAAGTGCGTGAGGTGGTAATTCCTTTTTCAAGATGTTTCCCTCTCCGACGATGAGTGTGAGGTGATAGTCTTCTATGGTTCCCTCTCCGACAAGTGCGTGAGGTGGTAATTCCTTTTTCAAGATGTTTCCCTCTCCGACGATGAGTGTGAGGTGATAGTCTCCTATGGTCCCCTCTCCGACAAGTGCGTGAGGTGGTAATTCCTTTTTCAAGATGTTTCCCTCTCCGACGATGAGTGTGAGGTGATAGTCTCCTATGGTTCCCTCTCCGACGGTGTGTGAGGTGGTAAGTCCTTTTCAGATGTTTCCCTCTCCGACGGTGAGTGTGAGGTGATAGTCTTCTATGGTCCCCTCTCCGACAAGTGCGTGAGGTGGTAATTCCTTTTTCAAATGTTTCCCTCTCCGACGGTGAGTGTGAGGTGATAGTCTCTTATGGTCCCCTCTCCGATGGTGAGTGAGGTGGTAATTCCTTTTTCAGATGTTTCCCTCTCCGACGGTGAGTGTGAGGTGATAGTCTCTTATGGTCCCCTCTCCGACGGTGAGTGAGGTGGTAATTCCTTTTTCAGATGTTTCCCTCTCCAACGGTGAGTGTGAGGTGATAGTCTCTTATGGTCCCCTCTCCGACGGTGAGTGAGGTGGTAATTCCTTTTTCATATGTTTCCCTCTCCGACGGTGAGTGAGGTGATAATTTCCTATTGTTCCCTCTCCGACGGTGAGTGAGGTGACAATTCCCTTTCAGATTATAATTGCCTATGGTTCTCTTCCCGATACTGCAAAGATGGTAATTCCCGCTAAGATTTATCTCAACGAGCGTTGTTGAAGTTAAAGTCGCCCAAGGTTCTCTTACCATTCATGCTAAGGTAGTAACCATCCCTGGTTCATTCGTCGCCGTTTGAAGCTCCAGACTCAGCTCCTGTAACCAGTCAGGACACATCTATACAAAGCATCTGAAGACCAGCTCCTGCAACGTGCCAGGTACTCATTTTTCTTTTGCAGGTACGCAGGTTCTCGCTAAGGAATCTCTTACGCAATCAACATCCAGATGGCCTCTATAAGCCCATCATCCTATCCATCAATCTCTAAATGGCATCTATAAGCCCATTCCCCCATCACACTACTATGTGAGCGCAAATTTCTGGGCACTCTAGTGTTCAATCATCTTCCACCTTCGGATTACGAAAGGCACGTCAGCCAATCTGCATCCTCAGGTCTAAGAAGATTGAACAGGGGCAACTGTTGTACCCCAAAATTTGCCCTCCCATATTTCTCAAAACATTTCAAGAAAATTCACAAGTCCAACCCGGTGTGTTATATTCAGGTGTTCTTTCGTCAAGATATCTCTGGTAACATATTCTCAAATTCAGGTTCGGCTCAAGAGTCAATTCTTTGAAGAAGGTATCCGAATGTGTGAGTTTTCTCGAAGAAATATGGTGAAAAAAGTGTGCTGAAAGTGCAGTTTTTACGCGCTAAAAAATTCATAACTTGAAGATCGTGACTTGCTTTGAACCCGTTCTGGTGGCCAAAATTCCGTCTTGACATTATCTACGTTTTCATCTCTCACGGCTGGAAGCCAATTTCGATCAGAAGGTCTTCAAAAATGTGGATTTATCAGGTATTTTCGTGCAGAAAATTTGTGACAGAAGTTTATTTGCGTCATGTTCAAAAAATCATAACTTGGTCGATTTTCATCGTATCGAGCTGGTTCCGGTGCCAAAATTTCACAAATTGAGTTGGCTACATTTTCACAGAAGGTATTGAGTTCAAACGGTATTCAAAAGGCCTTCGTTTTTTGCTCAGAGTGCGTGACACGCTGAAAATCCTGAATGCTGAATATTATTTCATCTGGGCCGAAACTTCAAAAATTCATAACTCGGTCAATTTTTATCGGATTGGACTCATATTTTTACACAAGGTCCCTGACTCATAGATCTACAACTTTGCTTCAAAAGTCGAGACCAAATTATGCACCGATCAATACCAGTTTTTTATGGAAGAACGTGTCAGAGTCGACACTGGAGCCCAAAATAAGTTTGTCTGAGCTGAAACTTCAAAAATTCATAACTAATTCACCGTTTATCCGATTGAGTCGATTTTCGGACAGGAGTTAGTTCTCGATGCCGGCTACATTTTGTTTTCACATTTCAACTTCAAAAAATGCACTTAAGTCCCTGCGATTTAGCCTGGAAAGTGACGAATTCAAGTGAATATTGGAGGCCCAATTGCACATTCAAAGCCCATTTGCTTTACCCTAATTTGCATTATATAATCACCTTCTTTTCACACAAACCAGGAGAGGAGAAAAAAAGAAAAAAGAAGAAAAAAAAAGAAAAAAGAGGGAAGAAAAAAAGAGAGAAAAAACCTTGCCACAACACTGTTGGAATATCAAACTCTTTCAAGAACCCTAAAACCTTGAAATCCTTATTACAAATCCCTCTCTCACTACAAACAAAGCCATCTCAGTTACAAACCAACATCTTATTACTTCTTCAGTAAGGGTAAGGCTGGCTTGATCTCCATGATCCAAAGGGCATAAAAGCATTCATGCCACTACTTTTCCAGTAAGGGTAAGGTTGATTTGATCTCCATGATCAAAAGGGTATAATCATTCATACATGCCATATTGTGCCTAAACATTAAATTTCTTCATATATTGGTTTTATTTGCATTTTTATGATTTTATTTGATGTGTTTGTGAGATTCAACACTGCAGATTTAGACAGGATCCCAGACTAAAAAACTTATGCATGACACCAATACATGGCGAGGCAGACATTAAGCCAGACATTAAAGGAATGTTAAAGCCAAAACGCAAATGGCCAAAAGCCAAAAGCCAAATGGCCAAAGTAGAACCACTTATGCATGATGAGGCCAGAACACAAATGGCCAAACCACTCCAATTCACCTCCAAAAAGGGGACAGAAACCCCCCAAGGTATTGTATTTTCTTTCTTTTCCTTATTTTATTTATTTCAATTATTTCTTTTTTTAATTAATTCCTTTAATTTAACTTATTTTCATAAAATATAAAAAATAGTAAAAAACAGGAAAATCATAAAAATCAAAATGTTTATTTTATTAATATTAATTTCACTATTATTATTTTTGTAAATAAACTTTAAACAATTAATTAGATTAATTTAGGTTTCAAAACTTTAATATTTTTCTTAATAAATTAAATATGTAGAAATTAGGGTTTTTAACTTTTTCATCATTTTTTTAATAAATAATTTTCTCATCATTATTATTATTATTAACTACTAATTTATTTTGTAAATAAACATGTACATAAATTCTTTAGTAAATTAAGTTAAACTTTAACATTTTTCTCAAATAATTAAAAATAACTTAGAATTAGGGTTTCTTTTAATTTTAATTTGAATTTTCTTATTTCATAAATACAAAAAAAACCTAAAAAACACTTCTTTTATTTCAATAAATAATTAATTAATTTTTAATTTCATTTAATTTCTTTAAAGGGTCCAACGCCCTCGAACGTTCTATTTTTATTTCTTTCGCACATTTATTTTCTTTCAAATATTATGTAATTGCTCAAGTCATGTAACTCGGACATTTTATATTTCCCGCATTTTATTTCTTTATTTTATGTCAAATCGGGTCCTGGATTTTAATTTGGCGATGTGGACCCGCGCCTTTGTAATAGTTTAGGAATTTTATCTTTCCGCACTTTTTAACTGTTAAATAAATGCATGAAAGAATGTATGGACAAAATAAAAACAAGCGTAGAACACCTATAAACCTGACAAGATAAATGCAAATGAAAACGACACACAAATCGCACACACCACCCCTAGGGTACGCCTCACTGTTGCCTTGCCTCGAAAGGTGATCGTCGAGTAGAGGATGTCTTAGTAAGTCCTCATGATCCGGGAACCTGGCATGAGGGTAGCTTCTAAGGTGTCTTCCTATTGCTCTGGTGATCACCATGTCTCGAACCTCGAATTGACCCGAACACCTCCAACGGTGGTGCTACCTACCTCTCAATGGTGGGATGGCACTACTTTAAAGGACATTTACACAGACGAATTCCTTAGAGTAGGTAGGTTCTCATGGATACTTGCTCTCTTCAAAACAAACTGCAATCTTTTCACACCAACACTTTTCAAAAGCTTTCAAAGCAAATTTTTTCAAACACTCTGACGTACGAGTCGAACTGAAATTTTTCAAAGAAACTTTTAAAACCCACATTGAAAAAGCAAGCAAACATTTTTGAAAACACATTGAGCAAGTATCTAAGAGCCCATGGATAACCATGGATAGAAAGGGTGCTAACACCTTCCCTTTCTATAACCTACCTCCCGAACCGAGAGCAATCTCTTTAAGGAATTTTTCTGTGCTTTTGTCCTTTCCATTTGGAGAAAATAAAAGACGGTGGCGACTCTTGCTTCCGCGATATTTCGCGAACCAGCGTTAAACAGTCAGTTCCAGATCCACCGATCACACCTGGGCTGGATTTCGAAGAACTAGGATTAGTTGCTGGGATCGTCATTCCTCCCAAGTTCGAAGTGCCTACATTTGCTAAATACGACGGTTTGTACTGTCCGAAGATGCATCTGCGGTCCTACGTTAGAAAGATCCAACCTCACTCTTCTGATAAGGATCTATGGGTCCACTTTTTTCAAGATAGTTTGTCAGGTACGCAATTGGACTGGTTCTATCAACTTGAGAGATCTGATGTACATAACTGGAAGGATTTGGCTACTGCCTTCTATCGACAATACCAATATAACGCAGATTTAGCGCCTACTCGTACTCAACTACAAAGTATGGGTATGGTCTCTAATGAAGGCTTTAAGGAATATGCCCAGAAGTGGCGGGATTTGGCTGGAAGGGTGCAACCACCATTGTCGGATAGAGAGCTGGTTGATATGTTTTTAGGGACCCTGTCAGGTCCATTCTTTAATCACTTGATCGGGAGCTCATCTACAGGGTTCACCGAATTAATTCTGACGGGTGAAAGAGTCGAAGCTGGCATTAAGAATGGTAAAATTCAGAAGGATACCTCTGCTTCCACTGCTATCAAGAAGACCTTCCCAGCCAAGAAGGAAGTTTCTGCTGTTTATACTCAGAAAAATCAAGGAAGAATGGAGCGCCGACCAGCGGTGGGGGCTGTGATGATCCAGAATTCCTCAGCCGATCAACCTCAAAGCAGTCAACCCAGAGCTAACCAGCAAAGGGTAGAAAGGCCACAATGACAATTCACCCGGATCAATATGACACCAGCTCAGGTCCTCCCTCATCTGTTAAAGCTAAACCTTACCAACTTGAAAGAAGCGCCGAAAAACCCAAATACCTCTTCTCCCTATTACCATTCAAATGCAAAAATGTGCATATCATTCGGACAGCGTGGGGCACGACACTAACAACTGTTGGGCCCTTAAAAATAAGATCCAAGATTTAATAGATGCCAAGGAGGTAGAGTTTGATGCCCCCAAAAAACCTAATGTAATATCCGCTCCTATGCCAAAACACGGTCATAATGTCCATGCTATTGTAGAAGATCTTCATGTTACCGCTGTTGATGACTTAATGACTCCATTGCCAATGATCAAGATGAATCTGTTGAAAGCCGGAATTTTCCCGGGCTGTGAAAAAGATTGTTACTTTTGTTCAAACTTGCAACCCGACTGTCCGCTGTTGAAGCCAGGCATTCAACGCTTGATGGATACTCAGAAAACTCCTGTTGCTACTATCACTCATGTTACTCCTGTTACTCCAATCAATGATGTTGCTATAATCACCATTTCCGACAATCTTTCCAAGACCTGCAAAAGGCCTGTTAAGATTACACCTGATCCAAAGTTTGTACCGCTGAAGATTACCATGCCGGGGCCTATCCCATATAAGTCCAATAAGACAATTTCGTGGAATTATGGAGGAGAGGTCTTCTATCACGGTGTGAAACAGATCGAATCAGTTGAAGAAAGTTACGATGAAGAAACTCCTGACATAGGGAATATTGCATGGACAAGTAAGATCACTCGTAGCAGAAGAATCTTTTCTCCGGAGATCGCTCCTGCACGGGCAGTCTTCGGACCCTCAAGCGCTCCTGTGCCTGTCAAGATGTCTGCAAAGTCCAGTAATTGAAGAAATTGTTACTCCTGAAGTTATACCCTCTGCTGTTACTGCTGATAAAGGTAAGGGGATCCAAGAAGCGCCCGTCAGGATGAGGGCTCGGACTTTGGTTATCCCCGAGACCACCCAAAAAGAGATGGATGAGATTTTAAAGATAATTAAGAAGAGCGACTATGATGTCGTAGAGCAGCTGGGGCAAACCTCTTCAAAAATCTCTATGCTTGCTCTATTGCTCTACTCTGAAGCCCATGCCAAAGCCTTGATCAAATTTCTAAAGATGGCACACGTGCCTCAAGAAACTTCTACGAATTAGTTTCAAGAGTGCGTGGCTAGCCTTACAACCGACAATGGTCTTGGCTTCTCTGATGCCGATCTGACATCTAAGGGAAGAAAGCATAATGATGCGCTGCATGTCTCGGTAGAGTGCAGAGGAGCTACACTTGCTCATGTTCTGGTTGATACCGGTTCATCTTTAAGTATTCTACCAAAGAAAGCATTGGACATATTAGACTGTGAAGGTTTGACCCTAAAGCCCAGTAATATCATTGTTAGAGCCTTCGACGGTTCTAAGCGGATGGTTCACAGAGAAGTGGACATCCCAATTAAGGTGTGAACGAAAATTTTCAACTCTACTTTTTATGTGATGGACATCCGTTGTGATCGGTGGGAATAGAACTGACTGTTTGAAATGCTGGATCGCGTATGTCGCGGTAAGCAAGAGTCGCCACCGTCTTTTATGTTCTCCAACATGGAAAGGACAAAAGCACAGCAAAATTCCTTATTGAGAATGTTTCTCGGTTCGGGAGGTAGATTTATAGAAAGGGAAGGTGTTAGCACCCTTTCTATCCATGGTTATCCATGGGCTCTTAGGTACTTGCTCTTATGTTTTCAAAATGCATTTGCTTTTCAAATGTGAGTGAGTTTGAAAAAGTTTCATTGAAAGATTTCTGAGTGACTCTTGTATCTGTCCTCAAGAGTGTTTGAAAAATTTGTTTTGAAAGCTTTTGAAAGTGTAAGGTGTGAAAAGTATTTTGTTTGTTTTTGAAGAGAGCAAGTACCCATGAGTCATCTACCTACCCTAAGGAATTAGGCTGTGTAAAAGTCCTTAAGGTAGTGCCATCCCACCATTGAGAGGTAGGTAGCACCACCGTTGGAGTTGTTCGGGTCAATTTGATTGTAGGGACAGTGTGGTCACCGAAGCAATAGTAGGACACCTTAGAAGCAACCCTAATGTCCTAGATCCTTTTAATCCGAGGCAACCGTTTCGAGGCAACTGTTTCGAGGCAACTGGATCTTGGACATAAGAGCGACCGCTAAAACGTCCTATACTTGACGACCACATTTCGAAGGCAACGAGTGAGGCGTACCCTAGAAGTGGTGTGTGCATTGTGTGTTGATTTCATGTTAACCGTTATCTTTCATCATGGCATTGTGAGCTACGAGTTGTTTTTAATTATCATACATTCTTTCATGCGAGTTTAGCAGTTAGGAGTGCGGAAAATTAAAAGACGGAAAGATAAAAGCTACGCTATTACAAGGCGCGGGTCTATACATCGCCAAAATACGAAGACCCGTTTTTGATAAAGATGCGGAAAGTAAAAAAAAGCAATAAACCTAATTACTATTACATCCTTGAACAGTTACATAATAATCAAAAGAAATAAGAATAGAGTGTGAAAGAATTAAAATCAGGACGTCCTCGGGTTTTGACCCTTTGCTTGAAATTAAATTAAATTAAAACCTAATTAATTATTTAATTAAAGAAAATAAAGTGTTTTTATTTTATTTTTTTGTAGTAAATGAAATAACGAAAATAAAATCAAGAGAAAACCCTAATTCTAAGTTTATGTTAATTATTAAGAAAATATCAAAGTTAACCTAATTTAAGCTAATTAATTAATTTACGTATTTATGTACAAAAATAATAGTAAGTAATAATGATAATAATAATTAATAATAATAATAATCAATTAAGAAAAAGATAAAAGTGTTAAAACCTAATTCTATGTAATTTTTATTTATTAAGAAAAGTATTAGAATTTAAACCTAAATTAAACTAAAGTTAATTGTTAACATTTATTTACAAAAAATAGGTTAATGATGCAATTAATAAATAATTAAAAATATTTACAATTCTTGGTTTTTTTGATTTTTATTAGGAAAAAACTATTTTATGGTGAATTAATAATAATTAAAAAAAACAATTGAAAGAAATTAAAAGGAAAGAAAATAAAATTATACAAACAAAGGGGGTGTCTGGCCCAAAGTGGAGGTGTTTGTGGAGCAATTCAGGCCCAACAGCAAGAAGCCTGGTTTGACTTTCAGGGATCCCGTACATGCTTGTTGACTGGAGCATACTATGGATTTCACCTTCCGGCCAATGGATGGACCTTGAAGCCACATGGCAAGCTTAGGCATGAGGATGCATGATGGAGGTTTGAATGCTTGCTGCATGTGAACGCTTGAGGAAAAATAACAACAATTATATGGGGGACCTGGGAATCGAACCTAGGTCCCAGTAGCTCTTGCCATTATGCCTTTGCCAACTGAGCTATCCAACGCGTTTGTTATATGAATGGACAACAAATATAATAAGAAAAAAACAAACACTAATGATATAGAACAAAAAGAAAGCGCGCCAGATTTAAACTTTCCAATCACATGATGCCACACCCGTCTTCTTCCTCGTTTACCTGCAATAATATGAACAAGATAGCGGGGGTTTTAAACCCCCACTAACCATAACCACGAAAAATAGCGACTAGAGTTAGGGACAATATAAAAAGGGCGCGATGATTCCATTTAGTTCGTATTGAGCTTCTGAATTTAACTGTATAGGTCTCAAGGTCCAATTTTCCCTTATGCCTAAAGCCCTAATTAAAAGCTTCAGAAACCCTAAATGTCGTTCATGGTGGATTTTGATACAGGATGCTATAACTCAATTGGATTATTCCATTAGCTTTAGAATGTTCCTAACAACACAAACCAATCAAGAAAAATGGTTAAAAATGCATGAATGATGATATGTAATTCTTGAAAATAAAGCAAACTGTGTCACTTGTATTCTCTGATTCTTTGCGTGTTAAGCTTCGTTCTTGATTGCAATGGCTTCCTGGCAATGTCAGCAATGTATTGGAAACAATTTTTGGCCTTGAATTGTCCCGCAAATAGGATTTCAGTTTCACAATGTTTTTGAGTTTTTTGCAATTTTGTTCTATGGTTTCAGCAGCAATTGTGCGTGTCCTTGAGTAGGGTTTCACTCAGCATATGTATGTGATGTGAATTAGGTCAAGAATAAGCCCAAAAGTCCATGGCATTATGACTTGAATATTTGATTGCCTAATCATATCTTTTTCAATCTTTTCTTTCATGAAACCTTGCCAATCATGGATTTTTTTGCCTTGTTGATTGAGAAACGAATTGCCAGCTTGCCCTAGTCATATTTGCTGCACAAAAAGATCTAAAAAGCATATCTTTGAATTTTCCTATAATTAAAACCAATTAAATGAATTAATATAAATATAAATTCAATTAATTAATTAAAAATAAGAAAATAAATTATTTTGAGCTCAATGGGTCGTGCATAGGCTTTGGGTAATGATTCAAGAAAGAATTTGAGGCCCATTAGCAAAATTGAAGCTTTTTAGGCAAAGTTGACTTTTGAAAGTTCCCAAAAATTTCCTAACTTCTCCAATGCATATCTTGCTCAATTTTGAAGCTATGAACATGTTCTTGGACATTTTGGAAAGGTCTTGAAGTCCTCTAACCAATTCCTTTGGTCCCATGTCATTTTGATTTACCAATATCAAGTTATTCCCTTTGACTTAAAGTGCCTTTTTGTTGACTTTTGAAAATGACCTATAATGTTGAAATTGATAACTTTTTGTGAGAGCATTTCTTGGACTTGGAGTGTGAATATGAGTTGTAGGAAATGTCATCCCCTTCAAAATGAGCATTGGATGGGATTTTTCTGATGAACCATGAAAAAGTTATGCCTTGGTCAAGTTACAGTTGACTTTTCAGCTGTCCAAAAATAGAAACTTTTGCATCTTGAGACTTTTTGGGCCATGCTTGTGGAATCATGATCAAGAATTGACCAAATGATGATTGTAGCTTAAAAATAAGATGTTGACCAAAAATTTTGACTTTTGACTGTCAAATGACCATTTTGCCCCTGCAGTTGACTGTGGAGCATTTAGGGTTTTTGACTGTGCAATTTGATGTTGTGAGCCTTGAAACTTGACATATGGATGCTTGACAATGTATATAGGCATATGGGACTTTATTGGACCCTTGAAAACCTCAATTTCTTTGCAAGAACCAAAACCCTAATTTTGACTGTATTATGAGGCAATTGGACTGTGCAGCCCTGGAGAGATTTTGAACCATCTGGAGATTGATCTTGCCAAATCTTGAAGAATATGGGAGGGAAAATTTCGGGGTACAACAGTTGCCCCTGTTCAATCTTCTTAGACCTGAGGATGTAGATTGGCTTGTGTGCCTTTCGTGATCCAAAGGTGGAAGATGATTGAACACTAGAGTGCCCAGAAATTTGCACTCACATAGTAGAATGTCAGCAGTGTGATGTAGGGAATGGGCTTATAGATGCCATTTGGAGAGATGATGGATAGGAGGATGGGCTTATATATGCCATCTGGAGCTGTAACAGAATCTTGTCGGGAATGGGCTTATGGATGCCATTTGGAGACTGTCGGTATGTGGATGGGCTTATAGATGCCATCTAGGTGTCGATCGCGTAAGAGATTCCTTAGCGAGAACTTGTGTACCTGAGGAAGAAAGATAATTACCTGGCCTGTTACAGGGGTTGATCTTCAAACTCTTTATGTAGATATGCCCTGGCTAGATACAGGTATTGAATCTCTAAACTCTTCAGACGTGCCCTGGCAAGATACAGGAATCGAGTCTGGAAATAGTCGTCAACAGATATGCCCTGGCCGGATACAGGAATCGAATCTTCAAACTCTTCAGACGTGCCCTGGAAGGATACAGGAATCGAGTCTGGAATTAGTCATTGTTGTACCCCAAAATTTGCCCTCGCATTTTTCCTCAAGAAATCACAGCTGCGGGCGTTTCCTGATTTTCCAGACTAGTTCAAGAATCAGTCAAACAGACTTTTCTCGTCAGTCAGATAAAATTAGGGTTTTCTTGGCTTTGGAACAGTTCATACAGTTTGCTTAGGGTTTGGTTGACTTTAGCTCAAGTTTTGATCAGGCGGACGCTTCTTTGGCTTTTAATCAAGAACTAGGGTTTTGTGCGCGTATTTCTCAGAAAGGATTATCTTTACAGTTTCTTTTCAGTTTACTCTGAAATTTGGATTGAGACGTTTGAATCAAGAAAACTGCAGATTGTTGTTTAATCAGTAAAGGATAAAGCACTTGATTTGAGATGAGATAAAAGTTGAGGCGTTTAAATTAAGAATCTACAGCGATTGATTTGATCAGTAAAAGGATAAATATCTGGATACTGGTTTGATTAACTGTGCATCGGATACTTGAAGCGCCAGGTTTATTACTCAATGATAAGGCCACAACGTTCGTTAATTATTTTTCTAAAGTCAGAATAATTGGATACTTCCAGTTATTTTAATTTTAAGAATTTCAAATAATTAAATGAACATTGAATTGAAAGAAGAATTAATTGATCAAGTTGGATTTTTATTTATCTTCAATTATTCGTTACAATTATTATTTGAATACAGTATTTTACAAAGTATTCTAATGATGATTACAATAATTGAAAGGGAATAAAAAGATTTGATTGATCAATAAAAGGACTTTTATTTATCTTTAAATTATTTGTATAATTGTTATTGTTTACAAAAATGTTTACAATAATAATGTTACAATAATGTAAATTGAAATAAAACAATGTCCTAAAAATTCTAAATCTTCATCTTCTATCCAATGCTCCCTTGATGCTCTTTTGATTTTATCTGCAAAGAATAAGAAAGGAAGAAAAAGTCAAAGCAGAGAAAAATAGTTAAAGCAGACGGATAAAAAAGTTTCATCATTAAAAACAAATGGCCGGAATCAGTTTTACCCTCTTTGCAAATCGTGGGATTTCTCCCGGTTCACAAAGAAGGATGGAAGGCTTGCAATGAAACATGAACGCACAAAGTTATGAGTTTTGCACAGATTCAAAATTCTTAAGCATGCTGCATAATTCAAAACCTGCATAGTTCAAAACAAACAGCATATGCAAGTATAAATCCAAAAGCAAACTAAGTTCCAATGTCAAAGCAAATTGTCAAAAAGCTGCCAAAGGTGCATAGCTGCCCAAAAGATACCCAAGAGGCCAAAGCATCAAAAAAACTGTCACAAAGATGCAGGAAAATATGGAAGCAGAACAGAGACAAAGCTACCTATGCAAGCAAGCTAATTCCATTTCATCACTTTCCAACCATTTGTTTTTTCAGAAAAGACAAATGTAAACAATATTAAATGTTTAAAACTTGTCAAGAGAGAGGAAGAGAGAGGAAAGCAGATTATGTTACAGCAAGCTGAAGGCTAAAAAAGGCATGTATCAGAGCTAGACAGAACATATGCAGCAGAAGTGATCACAAAGAGTGAAATTCTCAAACCTTGCAAACCTGCCCACCAGTTTGACCAAGAAAATATATCAAAATCTGAAGCATTCAAAAAGCCTCGTGCCCAAAGGCACAAAAGGCCATCTGCTAATACATAAACCTGTAAGAACCTCCTACAAAAACATCACAAAAGCTCAAGCCTAGAGGACCCTGCAAAAAAAACCAGTTCACAACACAAACTGTCCAAGTCTCAAAAACCAACATAGCCTAAAAAACATAAAACCTGCAGATCAACCTTTGTCAAAACCATTTTCAAACAAAAACCATGTCAAAGCTTACAAACATCCTGCCCAAACTTGTGACCAACTTACAAAAAGCCTAAACCTGCAATACACACAAAACTCCAAACAAACAGCCATAACCTGTCAAGCCTTGAACCTGCATCAAGCTCAAAAACCAGTATAACCAAGACAACACAAACCATCCCAAACACACAAAACATAAGCCATGCCAAACCTGAAGCAAGCCTCACCAAGACCACAACCTCAAGGCCCTCAAGCATAGAACATGTTCTCAAACAATAACTGTGTCAAAACCTTGTCAAACTTAAAGCCAAAAATTTGAAAAACAGCAGGTCAAGCCCAAGGGCCATCAACCTGTCAAACTTGCTAGCCTAAAGGCCACAAGCCATAGCCATAAGACTGAAACCTAAGCATTCAAAGGCAACGCAAGGCCTCAGAGAATTCCCATCATAGGAAAATATTAGAGGCAACAAAGGCAAGCAAATGGAGGAAACATATCAGAAGCAAGGCAACATATCTCATAAGCATAATAACCAAATATTCAAGCATACTAGGTAGGCATCAAGACAAGCAGAAGAATGAGATAAAGAAGTATACTGAAGCATACTACAAGGCAAACAGAGAAGAAGAGAGATATACTAGGTTTTCAGCTTGTCATCATCAAACCAACACAAAAAGGCAAAAGACGCAGAGTACCATTTTTTCAGCACCCAGTATCATCGAACCTCCCCGCCGGTAAGCCTCCAAATGCCTCCAAATCCTTCCTCCTCCTTCGTCAAGGTAGAAATTTCTTTTCATCCCTTTCCACGACACCATTAACAAACAATAACAAAATACTTAAATCAGAACTCAAATCAAAACATGAAATCAAACAATAACGAAAACCCTAAACAAGATTGAAACGGGAAATCTACCCTTTAAACTGTTGCCTGGATGCTCCATGGAGGGAAGAGGAAGGATGGTTGCGCTGGTGGCTTGGGCGAAGGAAACTCAGGCGAAGGCGAACGAGAAAGACGAATCGAATGCAAACGGCACCGCTTCTGTAAACCCTAAGCCATTTCCCAATTGAAACGAATTATGAGAAACCCTAAAAACAATTGTGAGAGAATCCACTTGGGCCTCGCCCCATTCATTCAGCATAAGCCCAAATGCATTCCATCAGAACACCCCCTCCCTAAGGCCCATTCTTGTTTCTTTTCTTAAAAAAAAGCTTTAAACATTTTTTTCTTTTTTTATTTAATTTTGTTTATACACAAAACATACTGTTTTTTTTTTATATATTAATTAAAACTGTGTATATAAAAGGATTAGTTAAAATACATAAATTAATATAAGACATTAGTATATTCTATTTTTGTACATAAAAAACACTAACATAAAATACATAAAAATTAGAATTATTTAAAACACTTTTTTCTTTAAAACTTATTTTGATTTATACATAAATGCATAATTTTTCTTTAAGTTAATACATTTCTTTTCTTAAAAATAATTTGTGCATAAAAACAATAATACTTTAATCTCATTAAATTTTGTTTATCATATTTAAAATAAATATTAAACTTTTTATCTAGGTTTAAACATCTTGTTTTATTAAAACTCCTTTGTACATACTTTACAAAAATATAAAAATACAAACTAAATCAAACATACTGTGATCGGTGGATCTGGAACTGACTGTTTAACGCTGGTTCGCGAAATGTCGCGGAAGCAAGAGTCGCCACCGTCTTTTATTTTCTCCAAATGGAAAGGACAAAAGCACAGAAAAATTCCTTATAGAGATTGCTCTCGGTTCGGGAGGTAGATTATAGAAAGGGAAGGTGTTAGCACCCTTTCTATCCATGGTTATCCATGGGCTCTTAGATAGTTGCTCACTTGTGTTTTCAAAAATGGTTTGTTTGCTTTTCAATGTGGGTTTTAAAAAGTTTCTTTGAAAATTCCAGTTCGACTCTTGTATCGGTCCTCAAGAGTGTTTGAAAAATTTCTTTCGAAAGCTTTTTGAAAAGGTGTCGATGTGAAAAGTATTTTTGATTTGTTTTGAAATTTAGAGCAAGTATCTTGAGTCGTCTACCTACCCTAAGGAATTCGTCTGTGTAAATGTCCTTTAAAGTAGTGCCATCCCACCATTGAGAGGTAGGTAGCACCACCGTTGGAGGTGTTCGGGTCAATTCGAGGTTCGGGACATGGTGATCACCAGAGCAATGGGAAGACACCTTAGAAGCTACCCTCATGCCAGGTTCCCGGATCATGAGGACTTACTAAGACATCCTCTACTCGACGATCACCTTTCGAGGCAAGGCAACAGTGAGGCGTACCCTAGGGGTGGTGTGTGATTTGTGTGTCATGTTCATTTGCATTTATCTTGTTCATGTCAAAGTGATCTATGCGTTTGTTTTTATTTTAGGCCATTCATTCTTGCATGCATTTATTTAACAGTTAAAAAAAAGTTGCGGAAATTAAAAGTTCTAAACTATTACAAAGGCGCGGGTCCACATCGCCAAAATTAAAATCCAGGACCCGATTTGACGGAAAGTAAATAAAGAAATAAAATAAAGTGCGAGAAATTAAGTTTACAAGGCTTTGGGAGAATTACATAAATATTTAAAAGAAGGAAATAAATAAAAATGCGCGAATAGGAATTAAAATTGGAAACGAGGGCGTTGATTAAACTAATGAAATTAAAGAGAAAAAAGAAATTATTATTTTTTTTTTGAGTTTTTGGTATTTATGTTTTTTATGTATTTTTATGAGAAAGATTAAATGAAATTAAAATATTAACCCTAATTCTAATTTTTTTTATTTATTAAGAAAAACATGTTAAAATTAAACCTAAAATTAATCTAATTATTTACATGCAATTTTGATTTATAAAAATAAATAATTAATTATTAGTGAAATTTATTTACAAAAAATATTAATTAAATAAATATATTTTGATTTTTATGACTTTTCTGTTTTTTACTATTTTTTATATTTTATGAAAATAAGTTAAATTAAAGGAATTAATTAAAAAAAGAAATAATTGAAATAAATAAAATAAGGAAAAGAAAGAAAATACAATACCTTGGGGGGTTTCTGTCCCCTTTTTGGAGGTGAATTGGAGTGGTTTGGCCATTTGTGTTCTGGCCTCATCATACATAAGTTGTTCTACTTTGGCCATTTGGCTTTTGGCTTTTGGCCATTTGCGTTTGGGCTTTTGGCCATTTGTGTTCTGACTTCAACGTTCCTTAATGTCTGGCTTAATGTCTGCCTCGCCATGTATTGGTGTCATGCATAAAATGTTCTGTTTTGGCCATTTGGCTTTTGGCCTTTTGGCCTCAACGTTCCTTAATGAACCTGGGATCCTGTCTAAATCTGCAGTGTTGAACCTCATAAACACATTAAATAAAATCATAAAAATTCAAATAAAACCAACATATGAAGAAATTTAATGTTTAGGCACAATATGGCATGTATGAATGAGTATACCCTTTTGATCATGGAGATCAAATCAATCTTACCCTTACTGGAAGATTAGAGACCTGAATGCTTTTATGCCTTACTGGAAAATTAGGATCATGGAGATCAAGTCAGCCTTGTCCTTACTGAAGAAGTAGTGAGGTATTGGTTTATAACTGTGATGGCTTGTTTGTAGTGAGAGAAGGATTTGTAATAAGGATTTCAAGGTTTTAGGGTTCTTGAAAGAATTTGATATTCTAACAGTGTTGTGGCAAGGGTTTTCTCTCTCTTTTTCTCTCCTCTTTTTTTCTCTGGTTTGTGTGAATGAAGGTGATTATATAATGGAAATTAGGGTAAAGCAAATGGGCTTTGAATGTGCAATTGGGCCTCCAATATTCACTTGAATTCGTCACTTTCCAGGCTAAATCGCAGGGACTTAAGGGCATTTTTTGAAGTTGAAATGTGAAAACAAAGTGTAGCTGACATCGAGAACTAACTCCTGTCCGAAAATCGACTCAATCGGATAAACGGTGAATTAGTTATGAATTTTTGAAGTTTCAGCTCAGACAAACTTATTTTGGGCTCCAGCGTCGACTCTGACACGTTCTTCAATAAAAAACTGGTATTGATCGGTGCATAATTTGGTATCGACTTTTGAAGCAAAGTTGTAGATCTACAAGTCAGGGACCTTGTGTAAAAATATGAGTCCAATCCGATAAAAATTGACCGAGTTATGAATTTTCGAAGTTTCGGCTCAGATGAAATAATATTCAGCATTCAGGATTTTCAGCGTGTCACGCACTCTGAGCAAAAAATGAAGGCCTTTTGAATACCGTTTGAACTCAATACCTTTTGTGAAAATGTAGCCAACTCAATTTGTGAAATTTTGGCGCCAGAACCAGCTCGATACGATGCAAATCGACCAAGTTATGATTTTTTGAACATGACGCAAATAAACTTCTGTCACAAATTTTCTGCACGAAAATACTTGATAAATCCATATTTTTGAAGACCTTCTGATCGAAATTGGCTTCCAGCCGTGAGAGATGAAAACGTATATAATGTCAAGACGGAATTTTGGCCACCGGAACGGGTTCAAAACGAGTCACGATCTTCAAGTTATGAATTTTTTAGCGCGTAAAAACTGCACTTTCAGCACACTTTTTCACCATATTTCTTCAAGAAAACTCGCACATTCGGATACCTTCTTTAAAGAATTGACTCTTGAGCCGAACCTGAATTTGAGAATACGTTATCAGAGATATCTTAGAGAAAGAATACCTGAATATGACGCGCCGGGTTGTACTTGTGAATTTTTCTTGAGATGTTTTGAGAAATATGGGAGGGCAAATTTTGGGGTACAACACATACTTAAAAATACATTTAAGTTCACATTTCTTAACTTGTAAATAATTCTCATTACATTTACACATACACTTACATATTTGAAATACATTGATACATTTCACATTGCCTTTATACTATACATTTGATGCATTTACGTTTTTAGATCGCAATTCGATTTGGTTGTAATTATTAAAGTCTCATCCCCATTTGTACATTTGTACCCCCACTCCCGGATACTTATTTGTAATAGCGTAGACTTTAAAATTCCCGCAATTTACCGCTTTCGAATTATACCATGATTAGACCTAGGGTTTGCACGTACATAAAATCAAACGCTAGATAACCTAATACAAGACAAATACATGAAATCAATACACAATCACACTTGCACCCCTAGGGTAATCCCGCACGTTGCCTTCCAAAATAGGCCATGCTTGCACGTCGAGTTTCTTTGGCAACACAATTCAAAATGATCATAAGTCCCTCGATGACGCTTTCGAAAGTCGCCTATCAAAATGATCAAGTCCATTCAAGCAAATTGCCAAAGACACTTGGCACCATTGCATTCATGGTCCATACGATGACCCGCGTCTGTCCCATTAAACATCCTAAACGCAAGATTGCCCACCAAATACAATGGTGGAACAAAATTGTTAAAAAGGGGTTGAAAACATAGAGAAAACCTTTGAGTACAATAGGGGTAGACAAAACTCTTAGTTACTTGAAATCAACTTGCAAAAACACTTGCCTCCTTTTCAAAATCACGCTTCACAAACACTTTCAAAACAAACTTCCAAAAACACTTTGAAACATCTTTTCGAAAAGATACACACCGTTGTATATACTCAAACACGAGTCATTACAATGGTTGCCGAAACAAAGGCGTCTATTTCCAAAACATTTTCAAAACACACATACACACCACAATTTTAAGCAATCAAAAAATCAAGGCAAGTGATCTAAAAACCAAGTAACTAAGAGCCCATGGATAACCATGGATGAAAAGGGTGCTAATACCTTCCCTTTTCATAATCTACTCCCCGAACCCACGAAACATCTCAAAAGTTTTTCCTGTGCTTTTTAACCTTTCCTTTAGGATAAAATAAAAAGTCGGTGGTGACTCTTGCTAAACCGAACAAATGCGAATACAAATGCAAAACTCAAGTCAGTTCTCCCACCGTATCACAGAACTGGCGACTCTGCTGGGGACTAATTTAAAAGTGGGGTTACCTTAGGGTTTAGATCACCTTTACTTTCTTGCTTTGATTGCCTTGATTGCTTTACTCTTTGGGTCCTTGTTTGGGTTTGTTGTAAATCCTACACCCGGATTTGGGGCACCTTTCTAGGTAAATAGCAATAAAACTGTGAGGGAACTGTGCGGGGTATACCGACATGGTTGAAGCAGTAAGCTATGTTAGTGTGACATATTTGCGAGTACCGGTAACCCTTGAGTTCAGTCAAGGAGAGTACGGGGCCGCCGAGTGATGTCGTGAAGCACTAACGAACTCTTAGAACCTTAATTGACCATCTTAGCCTTTTTAGAGGTAGTGAGATGACCGACTTTGGTGCAGTCCGAAGTTGGTAGATACTCGATACTACACTCATTGAGGGTTGTTTTCTTGGAATATTTTGGTCGCCAGTGAAGTGGCTAAACCAAAACGATGAACACAGAAAACAATCCAATGATATTGAGCTCCTTAGAACCCGATTTCTATCTTAGGACAGGATGAGCCAACTAACTTCAAGAGGGTACTTACCTCCAACCCCATGCAAGCCTGAACCTAAGGACTTGTTTTGCTTTGTGTGAATATGATTGCCTGTATATACACTCATTTGCTTTTGCATACATGAACATAACATCATGACATCATACCATAGCATTTTCAATAACCTTTTCAAGGATCTCGAGGGTTTCTTTTGATGCAGGGTTAAGTTGAACTAGACGTCTACCAAGGGGCAAGATGTTTTTCCTCTAAACAAATGCCAACCAAAGATCAAGTACAACAACTTGAATCAGGGACTATGACCCACTTGACATGGTGAGCTTGATTCTAGTGGAAAGGCATCCACCGGTGCAAAGATCTCCAATCAAAGATCGAAGTTCAACCTCTAACATTTTCTCGTGTTTACCCCAAGAGATCCTTGAAAGCATACATCCACATATCATGCATTGCATTTTGACAGTTTTTCCTTTTTCAGGTTTCCTTACTCTCATACTGTTTATTTCAGTAAGAGATGGCTCTAGAAAGGTCTGTCAAAGACATCCAAGACCAGACTGCTCAGCTGCAGGAAATGTTCCTGAACTTGTCTCTGGGGCAAGAAGAAATGAAAGCTCTTCTCACAAAGGGCTTAGAGAATTCAAACAATGCCAGGAGTGACCAGCTTGCGGAACTGCAGTTTGATCTGGCAACATTGAGGATCCAAGTGATGGGATAGTTAGTGGGCCAGATGGCTCTCATCCAAGATCTGTCTCAAAGACAAGAGGAACTCAGAGTTCTCGTCCGCCAACTGCTTCAAAACAACCAATTGGGGCAAACATCTGAGGTTGAAGAGCAAGTCACTACTCAACCCCCATCCACTCAAGAAGACAAAGGGAAGGCTCCTCTGCTTGCTTCAGGGTCACAAGTCCAGCAACAATCCCGCCAGCATCAACGGGGTAATTGGCGTAAGCAAAATACGTCGGGGAGACAGTTCACGGAGACGGACATACCGTCATCTCTGATTCTAGAACGCTTGTTAGAGGTCAATCTGACTGCTTTGAGGGATCCTATCCGGAACCCAAATACCTCTGCTCCTAACTATCATCCCAACGCATTTTGTGTTTACCATTCCTATAGCCCGGGACATGACACTGATAGCTGTTGGGCCTTGAAAAACAAGATTCAAGATCTGATTGACATTGGAGTACTGAGGTTCATGCCAGACGGCGAGATGAAGATCTTCCGTTGAAGAGTTCTCCACCTGAAGTGACGAAGCTCAAACTGAAAGACTTTTGCTTCATTTGAATTTTCAAAGTTGTAATTTCTTTTGTTATTCAAACAATTATCTGTTGATGTTAAACTCTGTTTCATTAATGCATTTCATATGTTTGTCTTGAATTCATCCATTCGTTTTCACTACTCTTATGCTTTCTTTATGATATTTGACTCTTGATAAAAAGCTGCAAGCCTTTAGAGGGAGGATGACGAAACAATACCACAATCTCATACAGTATGCTTTTGAACAGACCTTGCTGATGATGTACAGGCATTTCTTTCAGTTCCCAAACACTGGAGTTATAAGGAAGATAATCCCTAGTCAACCCCTTCGAGCCAAAGAAGTAGGAGTTTTTTGTTCTAAACAATCAAAACCTTTGATATAAACCCGGGGCAGGGTAGTCTCTCAGTTAATTTAAAAGAAAATGCACATTAAAGTCGCAAACTCTCAAGTTCGTAACACAACGAAGGCAAAGAAAAGCATTCCTCTGGAATCAAAAGACAGTGATGGTTCCCTATCATATAGGCAGTCAATCTCTCAAAGGAGAAAATCCCACCAAGCCAAAACCTGTAAAGGAGGCTTAAGAAAGCTAGGGCATCTCACTGACTGCGATCTCAAAAACGGGAACAGTCAGGCAAAAGTTAGGGATAACAAATCAAAATCAAAATAGAGAGGTCATTACAAATCCTCAACAACATGAAAAATGTTGCAAAAGAAAAAGGAGATGATGACTGTCTCCCAAATTCAATTGGTGAACCATCACCCAAAAGGTCGTTCCAAACTCAAAACAGAGTGCGACGCACAATTAACTGAGCTTAGGTGTGAAGAACATCACGAAGAGCGGGTGGGTACAAATATACTTTAAGCCTTTATCCTTTGTTTCTTAAACCGTGAACCAGGCCACGTTACAACCCTTCAAAAGTCCTAATTGAAGCATGAGTTAGTTCGAAAGCATATTGTTACCAAAGGTATCCTGACTCCTGTAAGGCTTTGCTCTAAATCTTGTGTTGACTTGTCTTATAAAAAGTTTTCTGCTAAAAAACGCATTTTTCAAAATGTCGAGACGAACATAAACTTTGCATTGCTTGAATATCACTGTTCGCATTTGACTATTTGTTTGACAGCGAAGAAATTCATACAGCGAACGTTTGGAGGAACGAAAACTCTCTCAGTAAGTAAAATCACTGCAAAAGGATGACACTTCCAACACCAAATCTCCTATCAACAAAGGGCGTGACATGTCCCCATCCAATTAACCTGGGGCAATCCAGTCAAGATTTCGAGAAATCTCTCAATTCGCAGGGTAATCTGATTCCAGACTCCTGCATCATCACTTGGGGCATTCGAATGTCAAAAGTGTTCAGCAATTCCTTCATCACCTGTTGGAAGTTACAGTCGTCAAAGACCAAATTCTCACAAAATTCAAGTTATGAAGCCCAGATTTGATCGGATAGTATCTTGATCTCTACAGTTATTGTGAAGACTGGATTACGACCAGATAGCAATACAGGTTTCTGTGAAGCCTGGACTACGACCAAACAATAGTCAAGAATACTACGAAACCTGGAATCGACCAGATAGTGGTATGTCTTCATCACAAGCCGTGAAGCCCGGATTTGACCGGATAACAGCTTAGCAAATTATTGTAAAGACTGGATTACGACCAGATAACAGTTAACCCTCAAGAATGAAGACTCTCATCCTTGAAGCCTCAGAAAATTGGTATACTCCCAATTTCTGACCCTGAACAAATCAAGATCTAGAGATAGTTCAAGATGTGACCCAGAGATGGCGACATTCAGTAACTTATTCTAGATCATCACCACTTGGGGCATTCGAATGTCAAAAGTGTTCAACAATTCCTTCATCACCTGTCGGAAGATACAGTCCAGATACGCTCCAAACACGGTAGCCATTCTGTCACTCATTCAGATCCTAGTTACGGTTTCAGATATACTCCAGACACGGAAGTTATTCCGCTACTCATACAGATCTCTACTCCAAGATACAGTTTCAGATACGCTCCAAACACGGTAGCCATTCTGTCACTCATTCAGATCCTAGTTACAGTTTCAGATATACTCCAGACACGGAAGTCATTCTGCTACTCATACAGATCTCAAATCCAAGATGTAGTTTTACACGGACTCATCATCAGGAAACCCTACACCGGTTCCTTCTCAAACTCAAAAGATTCTTAATCAAGATCTAGAAATAGTTCAAGATGTGACCCAGATTTGGCGACATTCTATAACTCATTCAGATTTTCATTCCAGATATAGTTCAAGATGTGACCCATATTTGGCGACATTCTATAACTCATTCAAATTTTCATTCCAGATATAGTTCAAGATGTGACCCAGATTTGGCGACATTCTATAACTCATTCAAATATAGTTCAAGATGTGACCCAGATTTGGCGACATTCTATAACTCATTCAGATTTTCTTCCAGATATAGTTCAAGATGTGACCCAGATTTGGCGACATTCTATAACTCATTCAGATTTGCTTCCAAATATAGTTCAAGATGTGACCCAGATTTGGCGACATTCTATAACTCATTCAGATTTGCTTCCAGATATAGTTCCAGATGTGACCCAGATTTGGCGACATTCTATAACTTATTCTAGACTTCATTCTAGATATAGTTCCAGATGTGACCCAGAGATGGCGACATTCCGCAACTTATTCAAGATTTCATTCCAGATATAGTTCCAGATGTGACCCAAAGATGGCGACATTCGGTAACTTATTCCAGATCAACACCTGCAGCAATCAAAAGATTCTTGCAATCCCCAACCAGAGAACCTTCCAGAAGCTAACTCCTCTCAGAGTCAAGTTTCAATATCCCCAGCGGAGCTGTCTAAAACTGAAAATCCTATCCCCAGCGGAGCTAAAGCTTCCAACTGCCAATCCTTATTGGAACCAGACCAGTGAACATCCTCCCCACAGAGATACTTCCTACCGGACTGAAGATTCTCAAATCTTACCTCTCCAGCTTAAGTCTACCAGGTCCTGAACTCCCCAGCAGAGATCATCAGAATTCTCTCACCCCACAAGTCACCAAGGAGTTCCAATCCCCCGCAGTGGTCCTAAGACCCCCCAACAAGTGAATATCTTGTTCCCCAGGCAGTGGGAAGACAACAGGGATTTCTCATCCTCAGTAACCCCAGAGTTCTTCCATTATGGGTTTATTTCCCCAACATTTGTCCAGGATTTATTCTCCAAAACAAGTTATATTTCAGATTGATCGGTCGTTCAAACTCCTTCATCATCTGTTGGAAGCTACAGTCGTCGAAGATCAAATTCACACAGAATTCAAGTTATGAAGCCCGGACTCGACCGAATAACATCTTAATCTCTACAGCACATTGTGAAGACCGGACTACGACCGGATAATAGTGTCAGACTACCGCAAAGCCTGGATTGCGACCAGATAGTGGTATCCCCTCAGAGCAAGCTATGAAATCCGGATTCGACCGAATAATAGTTTAATCCCCAACAAGTGAAGATCTTGTTCCCCAGGCAGTGGGCAGACAACAGGGATTTCTCATCCTCAGTAACCCCAGAGTTCTTCCATTATGGGTTTATTTCCCCAACATTTGTCCAGGATTTATTCTCCAAAACAAGTTACATTTCAGATTGATCGGTCGTTCAAACTCCTTCATCATCTGTTGGAAGCTACAGTCGTCGAAGATCAAATTCTCACAGAATTCAAGTTATGAAGCCCAGACTCGACCGGATAACATCTTAATCTCTACAACACATTGTGAAGACCGGACTACGACCGGATAATAGTGTCAGACTACCGCAAAGCCTGGATTACGACCAGATAGTGGTATCCCCTCAGAGAAAGCTATGAAATCCGGATTCGACCGAATAATAGTTTAATCCCCTAAAAGTCATTGTGAAGACCGGACTACGACCGTATAACAGTGTCAGACTACCGCAAAGCCTGGATTACGACCAGATAGTGGGATCCCCAAAATTTAAGTTATGGAGCCCGGATTTGACCGGATAGTATCTTAATCTCTACAGCACATTGTGAGGACCGGACTGCGACCGGATAACAGTGTCAAACAATCGCCAAGCCTGGATTACGACCAGACAACAGTCAAGAATACTACGAAGCCTGGAATCGACCAGATAGTGGTATATCTTCAACACAAGCCGTGAAGCCCGAATTTGACCGGATAGCAGCTTATTAAGTTATTGTGAAGCCTGGATTACAACTAGTTGACAATACAAATTTCTGTGAAGCCTGGATCATGACCAGAACAACAGTCAAAAATACTACGGAGCCTGGAATCGACCAGATAGTAGTATATCTTTAACACAAGCCGTGAAGCCCGGATTTGACCGGATAACAGCTTATCAAGTTATTGTGAAGCCTGGATTACGACCAGATGACAATACAAGCTTCTGTGAAAGCCTGGAGATCGACCAGATAACAGTTAAGCATCAGCAGAATGAAGACCCATTCTCGGTTCTTCATAGAATATTCAAATATTCTCCAGTGAAGACCTCCTCAAGACAGGAATTCCCCAGTAACTTGGCATACAACCCAAGCTCCTGATCCCCCAGCAGTGGTCCCAGGACTCCTCATCTTCAACGATCAAAAGATTCTTGCCCTACCCAGCAGCCAAGGATTTATTTTCCCGGGCAGTAGTCAAGATTCCTTTATCTTCAGCCATCCAGGATTCGTCTATCCTCAGCAAGACGGCTCATTAGCTTACATGCGCATTCATCACATTCATATCATGAACATTGATATAACATATATTGCATCATGCATCATGACATTGCATACGATTAACTCTTTACCTTTTTCAGGTGAGATCAGTCGACGGACAAAAATCATCATCTTCCGAGATTCATCCAGAAATAGTTCAGATGTGACCCAGGCACGGCGACATTCTGATACTTATTCCAAGATTCATCCAGACGCAGTTTCATACGGACTCATCATCAGAAAACCCTACACCGGTTCCTTCTCCGCTTCAAGACTTCTGAAAACAGTTTACAGATTCTTCCCAACACCGGATGTTAATCTATCACTTGTTCAGATGCAACTTTTGAAAACAGTTTACGGACACTTCCCAACAACGGATGCTGCTCTATTGCTTATTCAACTCCAACTCCTGAAAACAGTTTATAGATTCTCCAAAAACGGATGTCAATCTATTGCTTGTTCAGACCCCTGGTTCAGAGAGGTTCCAAAACATGGATACCTTTCCGATACTCGTCCATTCACCAGTAACATACAGTTCAACAATCACCTTATGATGGCATCTATAAGCCCATCCCCCTCTAGACATCTCCAGATGGCATCTTTAAGCCCATCACCAAATGGCATCTTTAAGCCCATTCCCTCTACCATCACATCACCGAGTGCAAATTTTCTGGGCACTCTAGTGTCCAATCTCCTTTTACCCTCGAGTCGCGAAAGGCAAACTTGCCAATCTAACTCTTCAGGTCCAAGAAGATTGAACAGGGGCAACTGTTGTACCCCAAAATTTGCCCTCGCATTTTTCCTTAAGAAATCACAGCTGCGGGCGTTTCCTGATTTTCCAGACTAGTTCAAGAATCAGTCAAACAGACTTTTCTCGTCAGTCAGATAAAATTAGGGTTTTCTTGGCTTTGGAACAGTTCATACAGTTTGCTTAGGGTTTGGTTGACTTTAGCTCAAGTTTTGATCAGGCGGACGCTTCTTTGGCTTTTAATCAAGAACTAGGGTTTTGTGCTCGTATTTCTCAGAAAGGATTATCTTTACAGTTTCTTTTCAGTTTACTCTGAAATTTGGATTGAGACGTTTGAATCAAGAAAACTGCAGATTGTTGTTTAATCAGTAAATGATAAAGCACTTGATTTGAGATGAGATAAAAGTTGAGGCGTTTAAATTAAGAATCTACAGCGATTGATTTGATCAGTAAAAGGATAAATATCTGGATACTGGTTTGATTAACTGTGCATCGGATACTTGAAGCGCCAGGTTTATTACTCAATGATAAGGCCACAACGTTCGTTAATTATTTTTCTAAAGTCAGAATAATTGGATACTTCCAGTTATTTTAATTTTAAGAATTTCAAATAATTAAATGAACATTGAATTGAAAGAAGAATTAATTGATCAAGTTGGATTTTTATTTATCTTCAATTATTCGTTACAATTATTATTTGAATACAGTATTTTACAAAGTATTCTAATGATGATTACAATAATTGAAAGGGAATAAAAAGATTTGATTGATCAATAAAAGGACTTTTATTTATCTTTAAATTATTTGTATAATTGTTATTGTTTACAAAAATGTTTACAATAATAATGTTACAATAATGTAAATTGAAATAAAACAATGTCCTAAAAATTCTAAATCTTCATCTTCTATCCAATGCTCCCTTGATGCTCTTTTGATTTTATCTGCAAAGAATAAGAAAGGAAGAAAAAGTCAAAGCAGAGAAAAATAGTTAAAGCAGACGGATAAAAAAGTTTCATCATTAAAAACAAATGGCCGGAATCAGTTTTACCCTCTTTGCAAATCGCGGGATTTCTCACGGTTCACAAAGAAGGATGGAAGGCTTGCAATGAAACATGAATGCACAAAGTTATGAGTTTTGCACAGATTCAAAATTCTTAAGCATGCTGCATAATTCAAAACCTGCATAGTTCAAAACAAATAGCATATGCAAGTATAAATCCAAAAGCAAACTAAGTTCCAATGTCAAAGCAAATTGTCAAAAAGCTGCCAAAGGTGCATAGCTGCCCAAAAGATACCCAAGAGGCCAAAGCATCAAAAAAACTGTCACAAAGATGCAGGAAAATATGGAAGCAGAACAGAGACAAAGCTACCTATGCAAGCAAGCTAATTCCATTTCATCACTTTCCAACCATTTGTTTTTTCAGAAAAGACAAATGTAAACAATATTAAATGTTTAAAACTTGTCAAGAGAGAGGAAGAGAGAGGAAAGCAGATTATGTTACAGCAGGCTGAAGGCTAAAAAAGGCATGTATCAGAGCTAGACAGAACATATGCAGCAGAAGTGATCACAAAGAGTGAAATTCTCAAACCTTGCAAACCTGCCCACCAGTTTGACCAAGAAAATATATCAAAATCTGAAGCATTCAAAAAGCCTCGTGCCAAAAGGCACAAAAGGCCATCTGCTAATACATAAACCTGTAAGAACCTCCTACAAAAACATCACAAAATCTCAAGCCTAGAGGACCCTGCAAAAAAAACCAGTTCACAACACAAACTGTCCAAGTCTCAAAAACCAGCATAGCCTAAAAAACATAAAACCTGCAGATCAACCTTTGTCAAAACCATTTTCAAACAAAAACCATCTCAAAGCTTACAAACATCCTGCCCAAACCTGTGACCAACTTACAAAAAGCCTAAACCTGCAATACAAACAAAACTCCAAACAAACAGCCATAACCTGTCAAGCCTTGAACCTGCATCAAGCTCAAAAACCAGTATAACCAAGACAACACAAACCATCCCAAACACACAAAACATAAGCCATGCCAAACCTGAAGCAAGCCTCATCAAGACCACAACCTCAAGGCCCTCAAGCATAGAACATGTTCTCAAACAATAACTGTGTCAAAACCTTGTCAAACTTAAAGCCAAAAATCTGAAAAACAGCAGGTCAAGCCCAAGGGCCATCAACCTGTCAAACTTGCTAGCCTAAAGGCCACAAGCCATAGCCATAAGACTGGAACCTAAGCATTCAAAGGCAACGCAAGGCCTCAGAGAATTCCCATCATAGGAAAATATTAGAGGCAACAAGGGCAAGCAAACTGAGGCAATATATCAGAAGCAAGGCAACATATCTCATAAGCATAATAACCAAATATTCAAGCATACTAGGAAGGCATCAAGACAAGCAGAAGAAGGAGATAAAGAAGTATACTGAAGCATACTACAAGGCAAACAGAGAAGAAGAGAGATATACTAGGTTTTCAGCTTGTCATCATCAAACCAACACAAAAAGGCAAAAGACGCAGAGTACCATTTTTTCAGCACCCAGTATCATCGAACCTCCCCGCCGGCAAGCCTCCAAACGCCTCCAAATCCTTCCTCCTCCTTCGTCAAGGTAGAAATTTCTTTTCATCCCTTTCCACGACACCATTAACAAACAATAACAAAATACTTAAATCAGAACTCAAATCAAAACATGAAATCAAACAATAACGAAAACCCTAAACAAGATTGAAACGGGAAATCTACCCTTTAAACTGTTGCCTGGATGCTCCATGGAGGGAAGAGGAAGGATGGTTGCGCTGGTGGCTTGGGCGAAGGAAACTCAGGCGAAGGCGAACGAGAAAGACGAATCGAATGCAAACGGCGCCGCTTCTGTAAACCCTAAGCCATTTCCCAATTGAAACGAGTTATGAGAAACCCTAAAAACAATTGTGAGAGAATCCACTTGGGCCTCGCCCCATTCATTCAGCATAAGCCCAAATGCATTCCATCAGAATATCCCCTCCCTAAGGCCCATTCTTGTTTCTTTTCTTAAAAAAAAGCTTAAAACATTTTTTTCTTTATTTATTTAATTTTGTTTATACACAAAACATACTATTTTTTTTATATATTAATTAAAATTGTGTATATAAAAGGATTAGTTAAAATACATAAATTAATATAAGACATTAGTATATTCTATTTTTGTACATAAAAAATACTAACATAAAATACATAAGAATTAGAATTATTTAAAACACTTTTTTCTTTAAAACTTATTTTGATTTATACATAAATGCATAATTTTTCTTTAAGTTAATACATTTCTTTTCTTAAAAATAATTTGTGCATAAAAACAATAATACTTTAATCTCATTAAATTTTGTTTATCATATTTAAAATAAATATTAAACTTTTTATCTAGGTTTAAAAATCTTGTTTTATTAAAACTCCTTTGTACATACTTTACAAAAATATAAAAATACAAACTAAATCAAACATACTTAATAATACATTTAAGTTCATATTTCTTAACTTGTAAATAATTCTCATTATATTTACACATACACTTACATATTTGAAATACATTGATACATTTCACATTGCCTTTATACTATACATTTGATGCATTTACATTTTTAGATCACAATTCGATTTGGTTGTAATTATTAAAGTCTCATCCCCATTTGTACATTTGTACCCCCACTCTCGGATACTTATTTGTAATAGCGTAGACTTTAAAATTCCCGCAATTTACCGCTTTCGAATTATACCATGATTAGACCTAGGGTTTGCACGTGCATAAAATCAAACGCTAGATAACCTAATACAAGACAAATACATGAAATCAATACACAATCACACTTGCACCCCTAGGGTAATCCCGCATGTTGCCTTCCAAAATAGGCCATGCTTGCACGTCGAGTTTCTTTGGCAACACAATTCAAAATGATCATAAGTCCCTCGATGACGCTTTCGAAAGTCGCCTATCAAAATGATCAAGTCCCTTCAAGCAAATTGCCAAAGACACTTGGCACCATTGCATTCATGGTCCATACGATGACCCGCGCCTGTCCCATTAAACATCCTAAACGCAAGATTGCCCACCAAATACAATGGTGGAACAAAATTGTTAAAAAGGGGTTGAAAACATAGAGAAAACCTTTGAGTACAATAGGGGTAGACAAAACTCTTAGTTACTTGAAATCAACTTGCAAAAACACTTGCCTCCTTTTCAAAATCACGCTTCACAAACACTTTCAAAACAAACTTCCAAAAACACTTTGAAACATCTTTTCGAAAAGATACACACCGTTGTATATACTCAAACACGAGTCATTACAATGGTTGCCGAAACAAAGGCGTCTATTTCCAAAACATTTTCAAAACAAACATACACACCACAATTTCAAGCAATCAAAAAATCAAGGCAAGTGATCTAAAAACCAAGTAACTAAGAGCCCATGGATAACCATGGATGAAAAGGGTGCTAATACCTTCCCTTTTCATAATCTACTCCCCGAACCCATGAAACATCTCAAAAGGTTTTTCCTGTGCTTTTTAACCTTTCCTTTAGGATAAAATAAAAAGTCGGTGGCGACTCTTGCTAAACCGAACAAGTGCGAATACAAATGCAAAACTCAAGTCAGTTCTCCCACCGCATCACAGTCGTCAACAGATATACCCTGGCCTAATACAGGAATCGAATCTTCAAACTCTTCAGACGTGCCCTGGCAAGATACAGGAATCGAGTCTGGAATTAGTCGTCAACAGATATGCCCTGGCTTGATACAGGAATCGAATCTTCAAACTCTTCAGACGTGCCCTGGCAGGATACAGGAATCGAGTCTGGAATTAGTCGTCAACAGATATGCCCTGGCTTGATACAGGAATCAAATCTTCAAACTCTTCAGACGTGCCCTGGCAGGATACAAGAATCGAGTATGGAATTAGTCGTCAACAGATATGCCCTGGCTGGATACAGGAATCGAATCTTCAAACTCTTCAAATGTGCCCTGGCTTGATACAGGAATCGAATCTGGAATTAGTCGTCAACAGATATGCCCTGGCCGGATACATGAATCGAATCTTCAAACTCTTCAGACGTGCCCTGGCTTGATACAGGAATCGAATCTGGAATTAGTCGTCAACAGATATGCCCTAGCCGGATACAGGAATCGAATCTGGAATTGATCGCTCACAGATATGCCCTGGCTAGATACAGGTATCGAATCTGGAATTGAGACAGTTGATAGTAATTATCTTTGGATTGACCTTTTTCCTGAAAAGGCAAAACATCAGTTGTATGCAATGTCATGATGTATGAAATGCATGATGTCATGATGTTCAGAGAATAAATGAGATTGTGTGATATGATGCGTGTATGCATGCATTATGTATGTAAATGTTTATGAATTGTATTTTCGTCCCGTAAAATAAATCCTTGACGGATGTCGGGAAGTTGAATCCTGGGCTGCTGTTGAAGAGTAGAGTTCTTCATTTCCGCTGGGGAGGATGATTATAAGAATAAACCGGTAGGAGAAGATGACTCCGTTGGGGAATAAACTTGGTGAAGAGATTACTCTGCGGGGAACTACTCTGTGGGAAGAGATACTTCGCTGAGGTTTTGATGATAACTCCGCTGGGGGTACCGTTGATAAGCTTATTGGGGAATTTTGATGAACTCCGTTGGGGGATAGGAAGAACTTCGCCGAGGACGATCTTTCCGTGGTAATTGGTTGAGGATAACCCAGTTATAGGCTCTGGTGGGGGATAACCTTTGAATATGGTCGGGGAGAGACGTGTACTCTGCAGGTGATAAGCTTCCAGAATCTACTAGGGATAAGCTTTCAGAATCTACCGGGGAGATGGTTCAACTCTCCTGGGGAAACTTTTGAAGGCTGTACCGGGGAAGTGGCTCCACTGGGGTGTCTGGTATTCCACCGGGGAATAATCTTATATTAAGACTGTCGGGGGATGCTTATTTAGGAAGGTCTGTATGTTCTGCTGGGGAATATTGAGATCTTTTGGGAATAACCCAACTTCCTTAAGTCTGACAGTAGGCTAACTCTGCTTGGGGAGAGTGTTGCGGACTTGCTGGAGGTATTGTGCCTTCTCTGCTCGGGGGGAGTATGGCTGACCCTTGGCTCACTCTCTGGGGAATTAAGGTATCTTGATTACATTCTTCAGCCGAACTTACCTTGGTACCTTGGTGGACAGAGCAGCTAGATCGCTTAGACAACTCATTATTGCCCATGTTTCTGATGTCACCTGTAATTAATCCTTTGTTTCGTATGTAAGTATTTATGAGTTAGCAATTAGTGTCAAATGCATATGTCACAATTGAACATTGGACGTTCTTTGCAAAACAAAACAGAAAAAGGAAAAATAATTGGCAATTTTATCTGAAAAGTGAATTTGTATTGATTTTTGAATTTGCCTGTAAATAGGCGTTTATGTACAAGAGGCTGACGTCCTAGTAAGAGAACGCCGCCGAACAAACAGAGTTATACAATTTTGTGACAAAGGAAAACAAAACAGCTATGTGAAGAAAGATAATCCCACTGGGTTCCAACTCTGCTATCGCCTTTATATCTTCGAGCGTCTCATCGTTTTGCTGCTCAGTTGAAGATGAAGCTGATTGATCGATGCCGTCTGAACTTGATAGTTGATACCGGATTCTGGATGCAAGGTGATTCAATGAGACATAGTATTATGCTTTAATCCCTAACTTTTGCCTGGACCGCCCTTTCGGGTTTTCAGTCCACCGGGATACCCATTTTTGCCCAAGCCGCCTTTTCAGGTTTTCGACTTGCCGGGTGTACAGATTTTTTTCATTTCATCCCTTATTTTTGCCCGAACCCTTTTGGTTCGCCGGGAAGCCCTTATTTTTGCCTAGGTGTGTCAACCTAGCGGGTCTTTTATTCATGCGTAGTATCTTTTTACTATGTCTGCATTGGCGGGGTGAGGAAGGTCGTCACCATCCATGGTGGTTAGAATCATGGCTCCTCCTGAGAACACATGTTTAACCACAAATGGCCCTTCGTACGTAGGGGTCCATTTTCCCCTGGTATCACTTTGAGGAAGAATGACGCGTTTGATTACCAGGTCCCCAACTTGATACTCTTGTGGTCTGACTTTCTTGTTAAATGCCCTGATCATCCGTTTTTGATATGTTTGACCATGACAAATAGCAGTGAGTCTCTTTTCGTCAATTAGGTTTAATTGATCAAGTCGATTCTGGATCCAGTCATCTTCGCTCAGACCTGCATCCTTCATTATCCGGAGAGAGGGTATCTAGACTTCAATCGGCAAGACTGCCTCCATGCCATAGACCAAGGAAAAGGGGGTTGCCCCGGTTGACGTCCTTGCTGAGGTACGGTACCCATGAAGAGCAAACGGTAACATCTCGTGCCAATCTTTATAGGTCACTGTCATCTTCTGCACAATCTTTTTGATATTCTTATTTTCTGCTTCTACAGCCCCATTCATCTTCGGCCGGTAAGGAGAAGAGTTGTAGTGCTGTATCTTGAATTGCTTGCAGAGCTCAGTGATCATCTTGTTGTTAAGATTGGTACCGTTATCTGTAATGATCCTTTCCGGGACGCCGTATCGACAGATCAGGTTGTGTCGAATGAACCGTGCCACGACGTTCTTATTTACGGTAGCATAGGAAGCTGCTTCAACCCACTTTGTAAAGTAATCGATCGCCATCAGGATGAAGCGATGCCCATTGGATGTCGTAGGTTTGATCTCGCCGATCATATCAATGCCCCACATTGCAAAAGGCCAAGGTGCTGTCAAGACGTTCAGAGGAACTGGAGGAACGTGCACCTTATCAGCATATATCTGGCATTTATGACATATCCGAGAGTATTGGTAACAGTCGGCTTCCATTGTGGACCAGAAATATCCTGCCCGAAGGATTTTCTTTGCCATAGTGTGTCCACTGGAATGCGTTCCGAAGGTACCTTCATGCAGCTCTTCCATGATCCTTTCTGCTTCAGTCTTATCCACACAACGCAGTAAGGTCAAATTATGGTTTCGCTTGTAGAGAATGCCATTGCTGAGGAAGAACTTTGCTGCGAACCTTCTCAGAAACTTCTTGTCATTGACAGATGCACCCTCGGGGTATTCTTGAGCTTCAAGGTACCTCTTCACTTCATGATACCAGGGTTTTTCTGTTACCTCTTCAGCCTCAAGATCACAATAATATGCAGGTTCGTCCAACTTCCAGATAATGATCCGGGGAGCCTCGTTGTCCCATTTGACTTTAAACATGGAAGACATCGTAGCTAGCGCGTCCGCCAACTGATTCTCCTCTCTAGGAAAGTGTTCAAAAGTTATCTTCGTGAAATGGGGGATCAACTTCAACACACACTCTTTGTAAGGAATAAGATTCGGATGTTTCGTATCCCACTTGCCTTTGATCTGATTGATCACGAGAGCGGAATCTCCGAAGACACTCAGAAACTTGATCCTTAAGTCGATCGCAGCTTGAAGACCCATGATACACGCCTCATACTCCGCCATGTTGTTGGTGCAGTTGAAACATAGTCGGGCAGTAAGTGGAGTATGAGTGCCTTTTGGGGATATGATCACAGCGCCGATACTGTTACCCAAAGCGTTGGAGGCTCCATCAAAGTGCATAGACCATCGGGATCCTTCCTCAGGTCCTTCATCTGGTCCAGGTATTTCACAATCAGTCACTACCATGATGTTCTCGTCAGGAAATTCAAAGTTCATCGACTGGTAATCGTCCACTGCCTGGTGTGCCAAATGGTCTGCCAATACACTTCCTTTGATTGCTTTCTGAGTCGTGTACTGGATGTCATATTTTGTCAAGATCATCTCCCATCTTGCTATTCTCCCAGACAGAGCAGGCTTTTCGAATATGTACTTTATTGGATCCATTTTTGAAATCAACAGAGTAGTGTGAGTCAGCATATACTGTCTCAGCCGGCGAGCAGCCTATACCAAAGCGCAACAAGTTTTCTCGAGCAGTGAGTATCGGGGCTCACAGTCGGTAAACTTTTTGCTAAGGTAATAAATGGCATGCTCTTTTCGGCCAGACTCGTCATGCTGCCCCAGCACACACCCTATTGAGCTGTCAAGTACTGTCAGGTATAATATTATAGGTCTCCCTTCAACCGGTGGAATAAGGATGGGTGGTTCTTGGAGATACTCTTTGATTCTGTCGAAAGCGGCCTGACATTCATCATTCCAATGTACTACTTGATCTTTCTTCAGCAACTTGAAGATTGGTTCACAGGTAGCAATTATATGCGAGATGAATCGGGCAATATAATTCAGACTTCCTAGAAAGCCTCTGACTTCTTTCTCTGTCTTGGGAACTGGCATCTCTTGTATGGCTTTAACCTTGGCAGGGTCCACTTGAATACCTTTTTCGCTCACGACGAAGCCTAGCAATTTTCCAGATCTTACCCCAAAGGTGTACTTGTTCGGGTTCAACCTCAGCTTGTATAACTTCAGACGGTCAAACAACTTCTATAGGTGGTCAAGGTGCTCCTCCTCAGTTTGAGACCTTGCAATCATATCATCGACGTATACTTCAATCTCATGATGGATCATGTCATGAAATAAAGCAACCATGGCACGTTGGTAGGTTGCCCCAGCATTTTTCAACCCAAAAGGCATGATCTTGTAGCAGAAGGTGCCCCACTGAGTAACAAAGGTAGTCTTTTCCATATCTTCAGGAGCCATTTTGATCTGATTATAACCTGAAAAGCCGTCCATGAAGGAGAACACCTTGTGCTGAGCAGTGTTGTCAACCAGAACATCAATGTGAGGCAGGGGGAAGTCATCCTTGGGGCTCGCCCTGTTAAAATTCATGTAATCAACACACATTCGGACCTTACCATCCTTCTTTGGTACTGGAACCACATTGGCAAACCATTGGGGGTAGGAAGTCACTGCAAGAAAACCGGCGTCAAATTGTTTCATAACCTCAGCTTTGATTTTCTCGGACATCTCTGGACGCATTCGGCGGACCTTCTGTTTAACCGGAGGGCATTCTTCCTTGGTAGGCAGGTGATGGACCACAATGTCAGTATCCAACCCAGGCATGTCTTCGTAGGACCAGGCAAAGATTTCCACATAATCATGCAACATCTGAATCAACCGCTGTTTTACGCTGAGCTCTAGATTGGCACCAATCTTGACTTCCTTTCTGTCTGCTTCAGTACCCAGATTTACCGTTTCCACTGGCTCTTCATGTGGCTGAATGGCCCTCTCTTCCTGGAGTAACAGTCTTGCAAGCTCTCCAGGCACTTCGCAATCATCTTCACCTTCGTCTTCGGCTAAGTTGATCGGATTTTTGAAGTCATAACTGGCAGTAGCAGAGTCGTTACCAGTGAGATCCAGAGTGGATTGAAACCTGTATAGGTGAGTGTATGTAAATATAGCTGTTTTGCAATATATAAAGAAAGAAAGGGAGCACAAGATTTGAAATGCGAAAAACGTCCAATGTTTTTATTCATGATATATGGAAATGACAAGTAATAAGCCCTCACAAACGAAGCCACGGTGCCCCGGGTAAGACACCGGGCCATAAAGTTTCAATTTATTGTTCGTTACAAATTTAAAAACAAAGGAATTCATTACTGAGTAACAAAAGTAACAGGTATGTAGTCTTTTGCAGTCCAATTGCTAGGTCCACTGTCGGCCGTTGGGTAGATCCAGCTGTTGAACTCAGATTCTTCCACTTCGTCATCATCCCCAATAGCATTCACTCCATGGTTGGGCATGGGAGCGGTCACTACATTAGGCTTCTCGGGCGCCTCAAACTGAACTTCTTTAGCATCGATAAGGTCTTGAACCTTATTCCTTAGGGCCCAACAATCATCAGTAGAATGCCCCGGGCTATCAGAGTGATAAGCACAGCGGGCGTTGGGATTATACTTTGGAGAGGTTGTGTTTACCACCTTCGGAGCTTCTCCGACAGTCACCAGGTTGGTCGATAACAGTTGCGGCAAGATTTGCGACAAGGTCATACTAAGCCGAGTATATTCTCTTCTGGGTCTCTCACCCCTTGGTTGGTTAGGTTGCCGAGGAGCGGCAGCAGGCTTTGCAATTACCACCGCGTTGACAGCTTGGCGGCGTTCAGGTTTATTTTGCCTTCTAGGCCCATACACAACACTGGCTTCCTTCTTGAATGGCTTCTTTTCAGAACTTAAGGACGCACCCTTCTGTATCTTCCCCGATTTCATGCCAGCTTTTATCCTTTCCCCAGTCAGAATGAGGTCTGTGAAACCTGCAGAAGAATTACCAATGAGATGATTGAAGAACGGCCCAGACAGGGTCCCCAAGAACATGTCCACGAGTTCACGATCGGTCAGCGGTGGCTGCACCCTGCCAGCCAGGTCCCTCCATTTCTGCGCGTACTCTTTAAAACCTTCTCCCGATCCTAGCGACATACCCTGGAGTTGGGTACGTGTAGGAGCGAGGTCGGTATTATACTGATATTGCTTATAAAAAGCAGTAGCCAAGTCCTCCCAGTTACGAACCTTGGTTCCATCCAGCTGATAGAACCATTCGAGATGAGTCCCTGAAAGACTCTCCTGGAAGAAATGGATCCATAAGTTCTTGTCCACAGTATATGGTTGGATCTTTCGCACATAAGATCTGAGATGTAGCTTAGGGCAGGAAGCCCCGTCATATTTTGCGAAAGATGGTGCCTTGAACTTGTGTGGGATCACCACACCAGAAGATAAACCCAGATCTCCAAAATCCAACCCTGGTACCTGTTGAATTTCCATGGCATTCAGTCGATCCTCTAACTGCTTGTACTTGTCTTCAGCGGGAGGGTACTGCTCTTCATTGAAATCTGTCTCGTTGTAAGAGACCACAGGACTAGGAACCCCTCCCCCTTGGGGACTGCCTTTCTCTACAGAAGAACCAGCTTGGTCAGCCTCATTTTGCAGTGTATTACCAAACCTCCGGCCAGTGTTGAATAGTACAGTTCTCTTCTTCTTCTTCTTGACCAGCAGAGCCTTCAATTCCTCTTGACCTTGGGCTAAACTCATGATCATCTCTTGGAACTGGGCGTTTTGAGCCTAGAGGGCCTTGATGGATTGCTCGGTAGATGATTCAGGATTCATGATGGCTGTTGAAATAAACAGCGAAGAACATTAAGCAACCTGAAAAGAAGAGTACATGTGATGCACATGATGAATGGAATGCGCATGATTTATGTTTTCAAAGACAATCGGGATTCAACTTTGTAAACAAAAAGGAAACGCACTTTATTAGATTCAACTTTGAAATTTAGATTGTTCAACAGATTGCCCTTAGGCATTACATAAAATGGAAATACTGAAAAGGGAAATAAAAACTGTAAAAGAACATCCAAAGCTCATCAGTGATCCCAGGGTCTCTTCTTCTCAGTACGGATGTAGTCATTCAAGGCACGCTCGTTCTCCAATTGCTTTGTCAGCTTCTGGATCTTCAATTCCTGCTCGTTGAACTTTTCCCGATAAGAATCCCGTTCTTCTTGTAGTTGCGCCCAAGACCTTTTTAGTGTATCAACATCAGTAGGTATCTGAGGAGGGAGAACAGTTGGAGGAATCCCGTCTCTATCAGGATATTCAAGAATGATGGGTCTGACAGCTTCGTATGGCATACCTAACTTCTGAGCACGGATGCGGACCCACCTGTAGTAGGATTCCATAGGTAGAGAAGTCTTCGGTCCCAACTCATGTGGGTCAGCTTTGTGAATTCTGTCCCAAGCCTTGATGAATCTACGACGCAGCTCGTCACTATCTACCTGAAACTCAAAATTGATGTGAGGCACCAACATCTCATGAGGTCCTGCTCTTCTGGCTCTTCCAAACTGACGGAGAGCTAGACATGGATTATAAGAGATTCCTCCTTGGGTACCAATCAAAGGAACATTAGGATATTCTCCACAACAATCAATAACAACTACCTCATCCAAACCTCTGAGAGTCCAAATGATGTCATTATCAGTGAGAGACATTAACCTATGAGCCCAACCTCTTCCTTCTTGTTCTTCAGCACGAACTTAGGGAGGTGCGAAATAAACCACCTCACTAACAAAGGAATACAACACCACAGAGTTCCTCGTCTTCGGGCAGTACGAGCATAGAGTTGTTGCAGGATATCACCCAAGAGAGTGGGCACAGGGTTCCGAGACATGAAGATTCTTATGGCAGTGACGTTAATGAAGTTATCAGGATTAGGAAACAAAACTAGACCATAGATTAAGAGAGCCAAAATGTCTTCATACGCCTTGAAGTCTAAGTCGTTCCAGAAACTGTTAGCTTTACCAATCAGAAACTTGGCCAAGAAACCATTAACTCTGCTTCTAGTCACCCAGTTGTCCATTACCTCTTTGTGGGTCAAGGGAAGGGCTGCAGCAATCTCCTCAAGCCTAAGAGTCTTTTCCCAACCAGTGAAGGGAGTCTGATCCAAGATAGGGATACCAAGCAAATCAAAGAATTCTTCCAGGGTAGGGACCAGCTGGAAGTCTTGAAAGGTGAAGCAATTGTATAAGGGATCATAAAATTGGGTCAAGACACTCATCAGTTGTTGGTCCCACTTTGCAGTGACTAACCCGAGAAGAGAACCATGCCTCTGGATGAAGAAGGTAGTGTTTGGAATTCTGCTAACCAACTCTTCAAGCAACTCAGGTGGGTGAACAAAGTTGAACCGGATAGTGTTCCTTCGCATAGGCATCATGATGTCCTACAAAACAGAGCAAAGATGAAACCCTCTTGTCTTTGAAATGGGTCAGTTCTTATGCAGGATGTATGCAATGTCTATGATGGTATGATGTCATGATAAAGCACACCACAAATATTCACAAAGGCAAACATGATAAGGCACACAAGTCACACAAGATAGCCCTTAATGTTTAGGCCAGCATGAAGTTCAGGTACTACCCTCTTTCAGTTTGTGGGTTAAGACCTGTCCTATCAAAAGTAACCGGGTTCTAGAGGATACCAATATCACTGACTACCCTCAATCGGTCATAACTCCAGCATCGCAATCTTTTCTTGCAGCCAGAACCATCGCGAGAGTTTAGCCTCAATGGGTGTAGCATACTGCTACTGTTCTATGGTCAAGTTGGGTCAAATTAGGGTTCTAAGGTCGGTTGGTGCTTAATGACTCCTCAGAAGACCCATATTCTCCTCGTTGCGACACAAGGGATATCGGTACAGACCAAGGCGCCACACCAACGTAGCCACTGTTTCACCCGTGTCGGTCTACGCCGGACAGGTCCCTCACAACTTATGCTACCTAAAAGGGTATCCCCAGATTCGGGTTAGGATCTATGAAACTCCAAGACAAAGCCCATAATAATAAAGCAAACAAAACATTCAATTGAAACCATAAGTATGAGCAATCCTAAGGTACACCTCACTTTAATTTTCCCCAACAGAGTCGCCAGTTCTGTGATCGGTGGGAATAGAACTGACTGTTTGAAATGCTGGATCGCGTATGTCGCGGTAAGCAAGAGTCGCCACCGTCTTTTATGTTCTCCAACATGGAAAGGACAAAAGCACAGCAAAATTCCTTATTGAGAATGTTTCTCGGTTCGGGAGGTAGATTTATAGAAAGGGAAGGTGTTAGCACCCTTTCTATCCATGGTTATCCATGGGCTCTTAGGTACTTGCTCTTATGTTTTCAAAATGCGTTTGCTTTTCAAATGTGAGTGAGTTTGAAAAAGTTTCATTGAAAGATTTCTGAGTGACTCTTGTATCTGTCCTCAAGAGTGTTTGAAAAATTTGTTTTGAAAGCTTTTGAAAGTGTAAGGTGTGAAAAGTATTTTGTTTGTTTTTGAAGAGAGCAAGTACCCATGAGTCATCTACCTACCCTAAGGAATTAGGTTGTGTAAAAGTCCTTAAGGTAGTGCCATCCCACCATTGAGAGGTAGGTAGCACCACCGTTGGAGGTGTTCGGGTCAATTCGATTGTAGGGACATTATGGTCACCGAAGCAATAGTAGGACACCTTAGAAGCAACCCTAATGTCCTAGATCCTTTTAATCCGAGGCAACCGTTTCGAGGCAACTGTTTCGAGGCAACTGGATCTTGGACATAAGAGCGACCGCTAAAACGTCCTATACTTGACGACCACGTTTCGAAGGCAACGAGTGAGGCGTACCCTAGAAGTGGTGTGTGCATTGTGTGTTGTTTTCATGTTAACAGTTATCTTTGATCATGGCATTGTGAGCTACGAGTTGTTTTTAATTACCATACATTCTTTCATGCGAGTTTAGCAGTTAGGAGTGCGGAAAATTAAAAGACGGAAAGATAAAAGCTACGCTATTACAAGGCGCGGGTCTATACATCGCCAAAATACGAAGACCCGTTTTTGATAAAGATGCGGAAAGTAAAAAAAAAGCAATAAACCTAATTACTATTACATCCTTGAATAGTTACATAATAATCAAAAGAAATAAGAATAGAGTGTGAAAGAATTAAAATCAGGACGTCCTCGGGTTTTGACCCTTTGCTTGAAATTAAATTAAATTAAAACCTAATTAATTATTTAATTAAAGAAAAGAAAGTGTTTTTTTTAATATTTTTTTGTAGTAAATGAAATAACGAAAATAAAATCAAGAGAAAACCCTAATTCTAAGTTTATGTTAATTATTAAGAAAATATCAAAGTTAACCTAATTTAAGCTAATTAATTAATTTACATATTTATGTACAAAAATAATAGTAAGTAATAATGATAATAATAATTAATAATAATAATAATAATCAATTAAGAAAAAGGTAAAAGTGTTAAAACCTAATTCTATGTAATTTTTATTTATTAAGAAAAGTATTAGAATTTAAACCTAAATTAAACTAAAGTTAATTGTTAATATTTATTTACAAAAAATAGGTTAATGATGCAATTAATAAATAATTAAAAATATTTACAATTCTTGATTTTTTTGATTTTTATTAGGAAAATACTATTTTATGGTGAATTAATAATAATTAAAAAAAATAATTGAAAGAAATTAAAAGGAAAGAAAATAAAATTATACAAACAAAGGGGGTGTCTGGCCCAAAGTGGAGGTGTTTGTGGAGCAATTCAGGCCCAACAGCAAGAAGCCTGGTTTGACTTTCAGGGATCCCGTACATGCTTGTTGACTGGAGCATACTATGGATTTCACCTTCCGGCCAATGGATGGACCTTGAAGCCACATGGCAAGCTTATGCATGAGGATGCATGATGGAGGTTTGAATGCTTGCTGCATGTGAACGCTTGAGGAAAAATAACAACAATTATATGGGGGACCTGGGAATCGAACCCAGGTCCCAGTACCTCTTGCCATTATGCCTTTGCCAACTGAGCTATCCAACGCGTTTGTTATATGAATGGACAACAAATATAATAAGAAAAAAACAAACATTAATGATATAGAACAAAAAGAAAGCGCGCCAGATTTAAACTCTCCAATCACATGATGCCACGCCCGTCTTCTTCCTCGTTTACCTGCAATAATATGAACAAGATAGCGGGGGTTTTAAACCCCCACTAACCATAACCACGAAAAATAGCGAATAGAGTTAGGGACAATATAAAAAGGGCGCGATGATTCCATTTAGTTCGTATTGAGCTTCTGAATTTAACTGTATAGGTCTCAAGGTCCAATTTTCCCTTATGCCTAAAGCCCTAATTAAAAGCTTCAGAAACCCTAAATGTCGTTCATGGTGGATTTTGATACAGGATGCTATAACTCAATTGGATTATTCCATTAGCTTCAGAATGTTCCTAACAACACAAACCAATCAAGAAAAATGGTTAAAAATGCATGAATGATGATATGTAATTCTGGAAAATAAAGCAAACTGTGTCACTTGTATTCTCTGATTCTTTGCGTGTTAAGCTTCGTTCTTGATTGCAATGGCTTCCTGGCAATGTCAGCAATGTATTGGAAACAATTTTTGGCCTTGAATTGTCCTGCAAATAGGATTTCAGTTTCACAATGTTTTTGAGTTTTTTGCAATTTTGTTCTATGGTTTCAACAGCAATTGTGCGTGTCCTTGAGTAGGGTTTCACTCAGCATATGTATGTGATGTGAATTAGGTCAAGAATAAGCCCAAAAGTCCATGGCATTATGACTTGAATATTTGATTGCCTAATCATATCTTTTTCAATCTTTTCTTTCATGAAACCTTGCCAATCATGGATTTTTTTGCCTTGTTGATTGAGAAACGAATTTCCAGCTTGCCCTAGTCATATTTGCTGCACAAAAAGATCTAAAAAGCATATCTTTGAATTTTCCTATAATTAAAACCAATTAAATGAATTAATATAAATATAAATTCAATTAATTAATTAAAAATAAGAAAATAAATTATTTTGAGCTCAATGGGTCGTGCATAGGCTTTGGGTAATGATTCAAGAAAGAATTTGAGGCCCATTAGCAAAATTGAAGCTTTTTAGGCAAAGTTGACTTTTGAAAGTTCCCAAAAATTTCCCAACTTCTCCAATGCATATCTTGCTCAATTTTGAAGCTATGAACATGTTCTTGGACATTTTAGAAAGGTCTTGAAGTCCTATAACCAATGCCTTTGGTCCCATGTCATTTTGATTTACCAATCTCAATTTATGGTCTTTGACTTAAAGTGCCTTTTTGTTGACTTTTGAAAATGACCTATAATGTTGAAATTGATAACTTTTTGTGAGAGCATTTCTTGGACTTGGAGTGTGAAGATGAGTTGTAGGAAATGTCATCCCATTCAAAATTAGCATTGGATGGGATTTTTTTGATGAACCATGAAAAAGTTATGCCTTGGTCAAGTTACAGTTGACTTTTCAGCTGTCCAAAAATAGAAACTTTTGCATCTTGAGACTTTTTGAGCCATGCTTGTGGAATCATGATCAAGAATTGATCAAATGATGATTGTAGCTTCAAAATAAGATGTTGACCAAAAATTTTGACTTTTGACTGTCAAATGACCATTTTTCCCCTGCAGTTGACTGTGGAGCATTTAGGGTTTTTGACTGTGCAATTTGATGCTGTGAACCTTGAAACTTGACATATGGATGCTTGAAAATGTATATAGGCATATGGGACTTGATTGGACCCTTGAAAACCTCAATTTCTTTGCAAGAACCAAAACCCTAATTTTGACTGTATTAGGAGGCAATTGGACCGTGCAGCCCTGGAGAGATTTTGAACCATCTGGAGATTGATCTTGCCAAATATTGAAGAATATGGGAGGGAAAATTTTGGGGTACAACATCCGTCCTTCATATTCATGCTTGTTGGGAAGGCCATGGATCCACAACGCTGGGGCAATCACTTCTTCTCTACACCAAATGCTAAAATACCCAGTCCAGGGTAAGATCATAACCGTTCATGGTGAGGAGGAGTATATGATAAGTCACCTTAACTCTTTCCGCTACGTGGAGTTAGATGGTGAATTCATAGAAACACCTTTCCAACACTTTGAAGAGGTTTCTCCTGAAGTTGCGGTAGCCAAGACAATGACTGATGTACCCATCATTACCAATCCTGTGTCCTGGATGTCATCCCTTAAAGATGCGGAGGCTGTGATCAAGGAAGGAGTAAGTACAGTATGGGGTCAACTGCCAGATTTTCCTTACAAGACAGATAAGTACGGATTGGATTTCACTACTGCTAGCCAGAAAGCTGTGTGTCGCTCCTGGGCTGGAGGACCGCCACTGAAAATCACTCATCACGGAGTTCATGCTTTAGAGGATGATGAAGAAGGAAGCAATTTCGAAGACTGGATCTTTCCAACCATTGAAGGAGGACTGAACAACTGGGAGGCGAAAGACTTCGTTCTCATTACTTTCATCAATCGGTAATTTATCTTTTGAACATTTCCTGTTTGGTCTGTAATAATTATTAAACAATTCGTACACTCTTTTTGCCTTATGCCTTACCCGGGGCATATAGGTCCATTTGTAAGGGTTTTGATTCTTCATTTTCATATGCCATTTTTAATGAATCATGGACGTTTTCATCTATAAACTTTTGTGTTCATTTTCTTTCTTTTTACATTTCATTTTGTTTAAAGGTGGCTATCCCTTACACACCCCCACATTTCATAAAATGCAGGTGCCCATCCACTCCGGATTCCATGGGTAACAATTATGCTATGGCCTTCAGTGACTCAAAAGATCTGGTCAATCATGCCGAATACGAAGGTGATGAAGACTGTGAAGTGCCTGGAGAGTTGGCTAGACTTTTGCAACAAGAAGAAAGGGATATTCTGCCCCATGAAGAGTTGTTAGAGACTATCAATTTGGGTATTGCCGAAGACAGAAAGGAGGTTAAAGTGGGTGCCAACCTAGAGCCAAGTGTCAAAGAGCGCTTAGTTCAGCTGTTGAATGAATATGTTGAGATCTTTGCCTGGTCCTATGAAGACATGCCGGGACTGGATATAGATATTATGGTTCACCGTCTCCCTATAAGGGAAGAATGTCCACCAATCAAACAAAAAGTATGCCGAATGCGACCCGACATGTCCGAAAAGATCAAAGCTAAAGTGATGAAACAATTCAATGCTGGATTTCTTGCTGTTACTTCCTATCCACAATGGGTTGCTAACATTGTGCTCGTGCCTAAGAAGGACGACAAAGTCAGAATGTGTGTGGACTACAGAGACTTAAACAGGGCTAGCCCTAAAGATGATTTTCCACTGCCACACATTGACATCTTAGTTGACAACACAGCTAAACACAAGGTATTCTCTTTCATGGATGGATTTTCAGGGTACAACCAGATCAAGATGGCCCCCGAAGACATGGAGAAGACTACTTTTGTTACGCAGTGGGGTACCTTCTGCTATAAAGTGATGCCATTCGGACTGAAGAATGTCGGGGCAACCTATCAGCGAGCCATGGTAGCTTTGTTTCATGACATGATACATCATGAGATTGAAGTCTACGTAGACGACATGATAGCCCATTTACAAACAGAAGAAGAACACCTCGACCATCTGCAAAAGCTGTTTGTCAGGTTAAAGGAATATAAGCTCAGACTGAACCCTAGCAAGTGAACTTTCGGAGTCAGGTCCGGTAAACTTTTGGGATTTATCGTCAGTAACAAAGGCATCGAGGTTGATCCTGCCAAAGTCAAAGCGATACAAGAAATGACTGCCCCCCGCACTGAGAAGGAGGTTAGAGGTTTCTTAGTACGCCTAAACTATATTGCAAGGTTCATCTCTCACCTAACATCTACCTGTGAGCCAATCTTCAAGCTGTTGAAGAAAGATCAGGTGGTTGAATGGAACAATGATTGTCAAGTTGCTTTCAATAAAATTAAGGAGTGTTTGCTGGAACCTCCTATCTTGATGCCACCCGTCGAAGGAAGGCCTTTAATAATGTATCTGACTGTTTTGGATAATTCAATAGGGGTGAATACTGGGCCAACATGACGAGTCTGGCCGAAAAGAGCATGCCATTTATTACCTTAGCAAAAAGTTTACCGACTGTGAGACTCGCTACTCACTGCTCGAGAAAACTTGTTGCGCTTTGGTATGGGCTGCTCTCCGGCTAAGACAGTATATGTTGACACATACCACTTTGCTGATTTCTAAAATGGATCCGATCAAGTACATCTTCGAGAAGCCTGCTTTATCCGGAAGAATCGCTAGATGGAAGATGATCTTGACTGAGTATGATATCCAGTACACAACCCAAAAAGCTATAAAGGGGAGTGTACTAGTTGACCATCTAGCTCATCAAGCCGTCGAAGATTACCAATCTATGAGGTTCGACTTCCCTGACGAGGATATCATGACATTGGACAACATTAAAGGTAACGGACCGTGTGACGGACCTGAACAAGGATCATGTTGGACTCTGTACTTTGATGGTGCCTCCAACGCACTTGGGAACAGTATCAGCATAGTACTTATCTCTCTAGAAGGTTGCCATACACCTTTCACCGCCAGACACTACTTCAGCTGCACCAACAACATGGCCGAGTATAAAGCTTGTATCTTTGGTCTCAAGGCCGCTTTTGACTTGGGAATCAAATCTTTGATTGTATTTGGGGACTCAGCTTTGGTTATCAGTCAAATCAAAGGAGAGTGGGATACTAAACACCCTAACCTCATCCCTTACAAAGAACATGTCCTGACATTGTTACCACATTTCGAGCAGATCACCTTCGAGCACTTCCCGCGAGAAGAGAATCAGTTGGCGGATGCGTTAGCTACAATGTCATCCATGTTTAAACTTAATTGGGATAATGAGGCACCTCAAATCACCATTGAACGAATGGATGAACCTGCCCATTGTCACGAGATTAATACCGAAGAAGTGGTGGACCGACCTTGGTTTCATGACGTCAAAAGGTATCTCGAAGCACAAGAATACCCTGAAGGAGATTCAGTCAACGACAAAAAGTTCTTAAGGAGGTTCGCTGCCAAGTTCTTTCTGAGCAATGGTATCCTATACAAGCGCAATCTTGATTGTGTCCTACTCCGTTGTGTGGACAAGATTGAAGCTGAGCAGATCATGGTTGAACTAAATAATGGCACCTTTGGCACCCACTCAAGTGGCCATATGATGGCTAAGAAGATTCTACGGGCAGGCTACTACTGGTCTACCATGGAAGCTGATTGTCATCAACATTCCCGTACTTGTCACAAATGCCAAATCTATGCTAACAAGGTACATATTCCCCCAGTTCCTCTCAATGTCTTAACAGCTCCTTGGCCATTCGCAATGTGGGGAATCGACATGACTGGAGAGATCAAGCCTACAACATCCAATGGACACTGTTTCATCCTGGTGGCCATTGATTACTTTACTGAGTGGGTCGAAGCGGCTTCCTCCGCCTCCGTTACAAAGAATGTGGTTGCCCGCTTCATTAAGCAGAACCTCATATACCGGTATGGTATCTCCGACAGGATCATTACGGACAACGGTACAAATTTGAACAATACTATGATCACCGCTCTGTGCGAGCAGTTTAAGATTCAACATCATAATTCATCTCCCTATCGACCTAAGATGAACGGTGTTGTCGAAGTTGTGAACAAAAATATCAAGAAGATTATACAAAAGATGACAGTCACCTACAAGGACTGGCATGAAATGTTACCGTTTGCTCTGCATGGGTACCGTACCACAACGCGTACATCAACTAGGGCAACACCCTATTCTTTGGTATACGACATGGAAGTTGTTTTACCTATCGAGGTTCAGATTCCTTCCTTGAGAATCATGAAGGATGCGAGTTTGAGTGAAGACGATTGGATTCAGACCCGACTTGATCAACTTAACTTGATTGAAGAAAAACGACTTACTGCTGTTTGCCATGGCCAGGCGTATCAGAAACGTATGATCAAGGCCTTCAACAAGAAAGTCAAGAGACAAGTATATCAAGTCGGGGACCTTGTAATCAAGCGGATCATCTTGCCGCAAAGTGATCCCAGGGGCAAATGGACTCCTACTTACGAAGGACCATTTGTGATCAAAAACATCTTTTCTGGTGGGGCAATGATCTTGACCACCATGGACGACGATGACCTACCGCACCCTGCGAACGCAGACATAGTCAAAAGATACTACGCATAAACGACCCGACAAGTTGAAAACCCGAAAGGGTGACTTGGGCAAAAAAATGGGCATCCCGGTGAATCGAAAACCCGAAAGGGTGGTTCAGGCAAAAATTAGGGATAAATATAAAAAATCTGTACACCCGGCAAGTTGAAAACTCGAAAGGACGACTTGGGCAAAAAAGGGTTTCCCGATGGATCGAAAACCCAAAAGGGCGATCCAGGCAAAAGTTAGGGAATTAAAGCGTATGACTGTGTCTCGTCGGATCACTTTAAGGACAATCTCTTCAACGGGCAAATTCCAAGCTTCTGATCAATCCAATCATCTTCGGACGAAGCAACGAATGGACAAGATACTCAGAGTTGTGAAGGCTATAGCAGAATGGGAACCCCATGGAATTGTTACACATAGCCATCTTTCTTTGTATAAATTTTTCTCATTTTTATGACAACATTCTCTTACTAGGATGTTTGTCTCCTTTGTACAAAATACTTATACAAAGTTAATACAAAGATACTTCACAGTGCAGAAATTTGCTTGCCTTTTCTTTCTTTTTACACTTGTGTTTTATTTGAAAACGTCCAATGATTTATTAAATGAGCATATGCATTTGAATATAATCACTGCTTACAAATAAAACGGAATGAGAAAGGATAATTACTGGTAGGTTGAAAGTATAAGAAGACGTCTTTAGGCTATTCCAAGAAGAAATCTCCTACAGTATGTCATTCAGATCCTCAACAGAGCTAAAACCTTGAAATACATATCCCCGGCGGAGTTAAGTTTCAAAATCCATTACATCAGAATTAAGTTTCTAAACTCCCGACTCCCAGCGGAGCTAGAAAACTTTGAACTACAAACCCTCATCGAAGATAAAACTTTCTTCCCGAACGGAGTCCAAAACTTCAAATCTTAAACCCCGGTGGAATACTATCCAACTTCCTCCGATTCCCCAGTAGATTGGAATACAACCCAAGCTTTCGAAAATTCTCTAACAGGTTAAACATTCTCCCCACAGAGTTATTTCCCAGCAGAACGAAGATTCTTGTTCTCATTTCTCCAGTTGAAGCCTCCCATGTTTTAATTCCCCAGTAGAGATCGTCAGAGTTGTCCTTATTTCCCCAGGAAGGTCATGAAGGATTCTCAATTCCCCACAAGTCACCAAGGATTTTCAATCCTCAGCAGTAGTCCAAAGGATGTTCTCAGTATCAACAATCAAAGGTTTTGAATCTCCAACGGAAGTCAAGGGTTTATTTTCCCTGGCAACAGTCAAAGATTTCATTATCTCCAGCTATTAAGGATTTATTTTCCTCAGCAAGACAGCTAATCAGCTTACATGCACATCCATTACATTCATATATCATAAATATTGATAGAACACATTTTATTGCATCATACATGGCATGCAACATAACTTTGTGTTTTTAGCTAACATTTTACCCTTTTTAGGATAAGATTAAAAGCTACCTTTAACAAATGTTCAAAGATTTCAGATACAGTACAGATACACCCGAGACACGGCGGTCATTCTACTACTCATTCAGGCTTCAGCAATCAGATATAGACTAGATACGCTCCAGACACAGAAGCCATTCTATTTCTCATTCAGATTCAACTATCAACTTCAAGTTCAGATACACTCCAGACACGGAAGTCATCTGTCACTTGTCCAAATCCCAGTTACAGTACAGATACACTCCAGACACGAAAGTCATTCTGCTGCTCATACAGATCTAAACTTCAGATACAGTCCAGATACGCACCAGACATGGTTGCCATTTTGTCACTCATTCGGAATTTATCCCCAGGTTGGAGATGCTCTATACACAGATGTTTCTCTGTCGCCCATTCAGAATTCAGATACAATACAGATACACTCCATACACGGCAGTCATTATGATATTCATTCAAGAATCAAATATGGTTACATCTCAGATACGCTCTAGACACGGACGCCATTCCTTTGCTCATACGAATCCAATCTCTAGATACAACTCAGATAAGTTCTAGATACGGATACCATTCTGGTGTTCATTCTCCTGATTTTCAACAAACAGTCTTGGATGGCATCTCTAAGCCCATCTCCAGCAAGATTCTACCATCTCCAAATGGCATCTTTAAGCCCGTCCCCTCAGCTACATTTTGACGAGTGCAAATTTACGGGCATTCTAGTGTCCAATCCTCCTTTACCTTCGAGTCACGAAAGGCAAACTCGCCAATCTAACTCTTCAGGTTCAAGAAGATTGAACAGGGGCAGTTGTTGTACCCCAAAATTTTCCCTCTTATTTTATCAAGATTTCCCCTCACAAGGCTCCTTGAACTCCAAACAGGATTAAGGTTTTGCACTGCCTAAGACTTCTCCTTGAACTGATAACCAAAATTAGGGTTTGAGTTTGCACAGAGATTTTTGGAATTTCAACACTCAAAGTGACTTTCGCACTTTATGTTGGACTCATAAGTTTGTCCATACCAAGTTTCAAGCCTTGAATCAAATTTTTGCCAAATCAATTGGAAAATTGACCAAAAATCAACTGTATTGGGGAAAAAGTCAACTGTGGCCAATTTACAGTCAAACCTCATAATTTTTTATCCACATCAACATTATAAACTCACATGAACCATTTGATCAAGTTTGGACCACAACTCCACAAGAAATTTGATCAGATCATCAAAAGGGCAAAATGGACATTTTTAGGGTTTTGACTGCACAAGGGCAATTTCTGATTTTTGACCTAGCCAATGGAAAATTGGGTTCAAGCATGGACTCAAGGACTCAATAGAATCATCTTGACCTATTCAAAAGGTTCAAAGAATCCTAATTGCATTGGATTGACAGATGAATTTTTCAGTCAACTGATCAAATTTGACTGTACACTGAAAAGTCAAACTTTGACTTTTTGGTCAAAATCAAGTGCCAAGGGTCATTTTTCATCAAGATGTGTCAAAACATGAAACTTGTTCATTAAGAAACCCATTTTTTGCAAATTAGGGTTTAAAGTTGAAAATTTTCATAACTTAGAATTTTTCTAAGTTATGAAGGTTTCTTAATTTTTCCTAACTTTGCCCAACATTTTCACCATGATGCAATTGGATTCAAACAAAACTTCCAACATGAAATTTATAGTACTCCACAAAGTATAAAAATTTGATTCAAAAAGTTTTCCCAAAAGAAGCTTGGATCTCAAGTTATGATTTTTGGAACAAGGGTCCCTAAAACTTTTAAGTTAGTGAAATTTTGCCCTAGTTTAGGCAGGATTTTGACATATCTTCATGGCCATTTTTCACATAGTTCCACTTGGGATATCAAATTGCATTTCAAAGATGGATTGTAGAGCATGTTGAAAGCTTTCCAAAATATCCAAGAACTCTCCAAACACATTTGTGGTTATGGAGAATCGAAGGATTGAAGTTGGCAAAAACTCACTTTTCATCCATGGCATGTTCATGTTGATAGAAGTTGCAAATTCAAATCAGCTTGCTTTGAACTATATTAAAGGCCTAAAAACCATTCCACACTCAATAATTAAATGCAAATCCATTTGTCTAAGGCATTGTTTTGGTCATTAGGGCATTGCATACAAGATTAATCCCTAAATGGTAAAAGGTACATTACCATTTTTGCCCAAGTTTGCTTTATGTCAAAACCATAATCCTTGAGCATAGAGCCAAATATTGTGCAGCAAATCAGATCCACAAACTTGAGGGGCCAAGGGAAAAGTGTGCAAGCTGATGGATAGCCTGTACAGGCCTGCTTCACATCACTTCTCATACTTTGCTTCATAACCAAGAAATTGGTCCAATACACTAGAACTTGAACATCTGTGAAAACCAACTTGTGCAAGCTTTTGAAACATCTTTCTCACATCCCTTTGAGCCAGAAACACATCCCTTTGAGCCTTCAAACTTCCCATAGCACAAAATCACCTTCCATTGGAAAAACAGGGCAGCATCTGCAGTTTGATTTCCACAACTCAATTTGCTCGTGCGTTTTGTCTCAAATTGGTTCAAACACCTTCCATACAACCTATCCAAGCTATCCCAACCCTTAAACACTAACTGTAACCTCATTTACAAGGTTTTCCATTTTTGATTTCAGCTTGTGCAGGTTGAGTTCTGTAGGCTTGTTCAAGCACATTCAAGGCAAGCTAAGCATTGGAGAAGGTCAAGGGAAGTTCAAGAAAGCTCTCAAACATCTCAGGCCTTGTTGAAAAGCTTCACATTGCCATACACGAAGTAAGCTGAAACAGGTTTTTATCAACTTCCTATCTCTCTATTTAGGAACATTTAGACTTAGGTTTGTGAATAAGAAATGTAGTACTCATAGCCATGAAGCTGTACATATGCTCAGTTTTCATTTTTATTAAGCATGCTAAGAGAATTTGATCCATGAATTTCCTGAAAAATTAGGTTAGATTTTAGGGCCAGAGAAATTCTCTCTGGTCTTTGAGAGTTAGGACAATTTTTTATATGGTTGAATTCGTCTTCGAAAGCTCTACAACTTTGATGTTATGTGTTTTTGCATTAGAGCATGTATACAGGTTGTTCGTGTTTGAACTCAGGCGCGCGCGTTTTTTTGAAGAACAGAGGTTGAAGATGAAGTGTGGTGGGCTGGGCTTGGTCCTGGCTGTAGCAGTGAAAATCGGAGATCAAGCTATTTATTAACTTGACTCGCAAATAGCAAGAGTCGCCACCGCGCCTTATTATTTCCAAGGGGAAAGGGAAAAGAGCGAAATAAAACCCTAAAACATGCAATGTAAAATAATACTTAAAAGTAATGAAAATACAATGCGTTTTTGAAAGAGATCGAGAGTTCGGGGGTTGGTTATACAATGGGAAGGTATTAGCACCCAATGCATTTGTGGTACTCCGCAGGAACATTTTGGAATATCTGTTTTTGGTTAAAATTGTTTGTTTGATTAAAATGGTTGTGGGCGGTATTTTGAAGATACGACGACCTAGTGTCGAAGTTTTTGCTTAAAAGGTTTGAGTTTGAAAATTGAGTCTTTAGGAAAATTATCTTAAGTTTAGCAAAATAGTAAACAAGCAAAAAAAATGAATGAGGGTATCCACACGATCATACTGCTTATGAAGTTAGCAAAACACTTTCCTTGGAATTGAGACGAACGAAAGATATAAAGATTAAATGATCGAAAATAAAGTTACAGAAATCGAAAATATCACAAAATCAACCAACATACAAAGATATAAATTTGAATAACAATAGAAACAATGATAATATAGACAATGAGAAACTAAATACAAAGATAAAGAAGAACCATGAAATAAAAATACCTAAATAAAATGAAAGTTATCTAAACTAAATTGAAATTTTAAAAGTACTAATTTAAATCAAAACTAAATTAATTCTAAACTAAAAATTCTAAAACTAAATTAAAATTCTGAAATTACTAAATTACATCTAAACAAAATTATTCTAAGATAACTAATTTAAATTTACACTAAGTTATTTAATAAAAGGGGGTGTAAAGACAGAAAAATGGGGGGTTATGAGATGAAAATCAGATGGGCTTAAGAGTTAGGATAAGGCCAATTGTTGATGAATGAATTAGATCCAGAGAGGTTATTCAGAAGCTTAAGATTCTGATCAAGCAAGCTGTTAAGGCGTCAATTTTCCGATTGGAGAGACTCCAAGTCATGGTCAGAAGGGAAGATGGCGTTATCGCTGGGGTTAAGAGTGGGATTATGATGACGAAGATGGTGGCCGCATTCAACGGCGGTCCAAGCGACATCGGCAACTTCAAGCACCGTTTTACCCACCTCTACGGAGTGTCGCGTACACATGATTGGAATTTTAGGGATTGCATAATTGGAGATTTGAAACCATGGCAAGTGAATGTTTTGGTTTCTGAAATCCCTAATTCCCTAATCGGATTTTGATTTTGTCGTTGGAAACGGGTCGTTGTTGTTTTCGTATTGTGAGAGGTGTTGGAAAAGAGATGAATGGATGAAATTTGGGAAGTTCTGCCTAGGGTCTTTTTCAGGTTCAAGGTTCATAGCGAGTATATCAGAAAGAAGGAGCATGAGCGAGTTTTTATTTCAAAGCGTGAAAGGGCGGAAAGGAAAGGCTGTGGGACTGAGTTGTTGTTCTGATGATGGTGTAGAAACGGTGGAAGGGGTATACGCGCAACTTGGAGTTTGTTAATAAGAGCTTGAAGAGCTCGAAACTTAGGGGAGATTCAAAGCCATTGATGCAATTATGTCTTCATACTGTTTACAATCACTCCTTCACAACATAGATGCAATCATCCAGACGGGCATAACACATCAACAATAATTCTTTTTTTTACAGAAAAAAATGAAGAAGGGATGATTACTTACATGTCGGAGTCGCTCTGACGACGTTTCAATCGTGTTTGTAGATACTGTGCCCAGGTATGCTTGTGGATTCATTATTCCTCTCTTATTCCTAGGGAACTTTGGCTTCTGAAAATAACTCATTATGGCGAACATTGTTGCTGCTGCAAGCTATTACCGTAAATCATGATTTGCAGGTTTTGAACAGAGGTTGAAGAGTAATGTTGTTGAAGGATTCAAGGGTAAGGAATGTGAGGGTCGGTAGTAATCTGTAAGTTTTTTTTTGGTTCTGTGTTACAAACTGCAGGCTGCAGGTTTAGGTTTCAAATTGGTGATTGAAAGTTTTTCTGTATGAAAGTTTGAGAAGTGGTTAATTGGGTTTTTTAGAACCGAAACAGAACTTTGCCAACTGTATGTTATATGATATTCTGGCTTCTTCTTCTCTTCTACTGTGAGTTAGAGTGAAAATATTTTTGCGTATTATGTTAACAGAACTGAGTATTTTTGTGGTTCCTGTCCAGTTTCCTGATATTTCCTATGTGGTGTTAACACGGGTTAGTAGAAAGAGGTAAAACGCAAAACAAAGAGATACCTTTGTGAGAGAGATCGTGAGAGAAGATTTTTTGTTGTTGTTTACTTGTGAGTAGAGAGTCCCTGAGAGAAAAATGAGTGAGGACTATGAGTTCTTAATTCATAGGGGGATGTTGAGTAGTGCCAAACTGTGAGCAATTTTTTTTGGCCGATCGAACAGTAGAGTTTTTTTTATCCCTTTTTATTTTTCTCCCCCCCACCTTTCTACTGATGCTGGGCTCTCTATTTTATTCTCTACCAGTGTGGTTTTTTTGGAGGGAAACTGAATAGGTTCTTTGGACAAATATTGTATCATGTTTTTATCACCTTTTTTGATGTAGTATTTGATTACCTACTTTAGTGCTATCCTTTGACTGGCTTGGACTGATATGATGCAGCTTTTTGCAGGTTGGGATATGGCATTTTGGACTGGTTATGAGCAGGGAAGCAGTGGTATAGCAAGGCTTTGGAGAAGGTATCCGAATTTTGGCAGCATAGAGATGCTTTGAGAGCAGGGCTATTTTTCTTTACATGTTTTGGTTTTTTGCAGATGAAGCGGGTCCGTGTCTGGATAGTAACATGACCTTGCAGGTTTTGGGCAGCATTGTAGCATACTTTTGGGATAGTAATGCAACAGGTTTAGCATGGATGAATGAGCTTGAAACAGAAGCAATGGATAAAGCATTTAGGATTAGGCTAGAACAAAAGTATCATGTAATTTTGTAATTCACTTTCTGGTATATGTAATAATGACTTTAATTGTCTTGCAAACTGTAGCATAAAATTGCTTCCTTGTATTGGCGATAAACTAGTCTCTTGAGATATTGCGGTTTGAATGGTTGTTGTAGTTTTGTAATCCTTTAAAGATCAATCTTGAAAATATCAAGAGAAAACTCCTAATATTTAGAATTGATTCCAATTAAAATTTGTGTCTGTGATCGGTGGAAATAGAACTGACTGTTTAAAGCTGGTTTCGCGAAATGTCGCGGAAGCAAGAGTTGCCACCGTCTTTTATTTTCTCCAACATGGACAGGACAAAAGCACAGCAAAATTCCTTATGAGAACGTTTCTCGGTTCGGGAGGTAGATTTATAGAAAGGGAAGGTGTTAGCACCCTTTCTATCCATGGTTATCCATGGGCTCTTAGATACTTGCCCTTTATGTTTTCAAAATGTTTGCTTTTCAAAGTGTGAGTGGGTTTGAAAAAGTTTCTTTGAAAGATTTCTGAATAACTCTTGTATCTGTCCTCAAGAGTGTTTGAAAAATTGTTTTGAAAGCTTTTTGAAAGTGTCGGTGTGAAAAGAGTTTTGATTTGTTTTTGAAGAGAGCAAGTATCTATGAGTTATCTACCTACCCTAAGGAATTAGGCTGTGTAAATGTCCTTAAGGTAGTGCCATCCCACCATTGAGAGATAGGTAGCACCACCGTTGGAGGTGTTCGGGTCAATTCGAGTGTAGGGACAATGTGGTCACCGAAGCAACAGCAGGACACCTTAGAAGCTACCCTTATGTCCTTGATCCTTTTTTATTCCGAGGCAACCGTTTTGAGGCAACTATTCCGAGGCAACCGTTTTGAGGCAACTATTTCGAGGCAACTGGATCATGGACATAAGGACTTACTAAAACGTCCTATACTTGACGACCACGTTTCGAAGGCAACAGGTGAGGCGTACCCTAGAAGTGGTGTGTGAATTTGTGCGTTGTTTTCAGTTTAACAGTTATCTTTGATCATGGCATTGTGAGCTACGCTTGTTTTTAATTAGCCATACATTCTTTCATGCAATTTAGAATTGAAGAGTGCGGAAAGTTAAAAGCGGAAATATAAAGCTACGCTATTACAAGGCGCGGGTCTATACATCGCCAAAATACAAAGACCCGTTTGGTAAAAAATGCGGAAAGTAAATAAATGCGGTAAACCTAATTACTATTACAATCCTTGAGCAGTTACATAATGATCAATAAGAAAATAAAGCGCGAAAAGAATAAATTGGAACGTCCGAGGGTGTTGGACCCTTTGCTTGAAATTAAATTAAATTAAAGTCTAATTAATTATTTAATTTAAAAAGAAAGTGTTTTTCATGTTTTGGTATTTATGAAATAAAGAAAATTAAAATTAAATGGGAACCCTAATTCTAGATTATTTTTAGTTATTAAAGAGAATATCCAAGTTAACCTAATTTACGCTAATTAATTAATTTACATGTTTATTTACAAAAAATAAATAGTAATTAACAATAATAATAAATAATGAGAAAAATGATTTAATTAAGAAAAAGATGAAAATGTCAAAAACCCTAATTCTATGCATTTTTTATTTATTAAGGAAAAGTTTAAAGTTTAAAACCTAATTTAACTAAATTAATTGTTAGAGTTTATTTACAAAAATATTTTAATGGTGAAATTAAATATAATTAAATATAAAACATTTTTTTGTTTCTGATTTTTTATTATGAAAATTAATTTATGGTGAAAAAACAAATAAAGAAACATTAAAAGGAATTAAAAAGGAAAAGAAAATAGAATTAAAAAAATGCAAACCAAGGGGGTATCAGGCCCAGAATGGAGGTTTTTTGATGTAATTTTGGCCCATCAAGACAATGTCTGGTTTGACTTTTCTGATCATGCGTGTGAGGCTTGACTGAGGTACACCCTGGAATTCACGTTCTGGCCATTGGATGGGTGATCTTGAGCGCGTGGCAGGCTAACGTGTGAGTATGTAAGGTGGAGCGTTGAAGGGATGCTACATAGGAATGTGTTAAAACAAAAATTATGCAATATGTGGGGGGACCTGGGAATCGAACCCAGGTCCCTATACCTGCCAGCCACGTCTTCCACCAACTGAGCTATTGCGTGCGTTTGTATACACAATGGAAAACAAATATTATAAAAAAAACAACGTTAGTGATATAAAACAAAGAAAAACGCGCCAGCTTTTGAATTGCCCAACCATGTGATGACACGCCAGGCTTCTTCTTCGTTTTCTCTGCAAACATAAAGCAAGTAGCAGGGGTTTTAAACCCCCACTAAGTGGAACCTGTGAAAATAGCGATTACGCCCATGGGTTAAATAAATTGAGCGCGAGGGTTTCAATCGTTCAGGCTTGCTGCAACGAATTCATTCATGTATGTTTGATGGTCCAATTTTACCATATGTGAAAAGCCCTATTTTGAAGCTTCTGAAACCCTAGGTTTCATCAATGGTGGATTTTGATACAAGCAGTGTTAGTCTAATTAAACGGTACCAATCGCTTCAGAAGATCATTATTAGTGTAAATCAATGAATAAAACATATGAATGATGCATAGAAATTGAAATTCGATTATGGAATATTTATGAAGAAACGTGATTCAGTTCTACCGATTCTTGGAGTATGGGGACTTGTTCTTGATTGCAATCGACTCCTGGAAGGTTCAGCAACGTGTTAGAATGCTTCAGAAGCTTTGAATTATGCTCTAACTATGAAATCAGTTTCAAGCTTTTTTATGAAAATTTGCAAATTGGTTCTGGCTCCTTAGCATCTTTTTCGTGTATCCCTGAATTAGGTTTTCTTGTGCATATGTATGTGAACGAATTTAGGTCAAGAAAGAGCCCAAAAGTCCATGAATTGATGACTTGAATCTTTGATTGCCAATCATATATTTTCCAATCTTTTTTCATGAAAATCTTGCCAAATGTGGATGATCTTGTCCCCTTGGATGATGCACGAAATCTTTAGCATATAATGAGTGTATTTGCTGCATAAAAAGATTTGAAAAAGCATTATTTGATATTTTCTTATAATTAAATCTAATTAAATGAATTAATAAGAATAAAAATTCAATTAATTAATTAAAAATAAGAAAATAAATCCTTTTAAGCTCAATGGTTCGTGCATAGGCTTTGGGTAATGATTCAAGGAAGAATTTGAGGCCCATTAGCAAATTTGAAGTGTTTTAGGCAAAGTTGACTTTTCAAAATTCCCAAAAATTTCCCAACTTCTCCAATGCATATCTTGCTCAATTTTGAATCTATGATCATGTTCTTGGACATTTTGGAAAGGTCTTGAAGTCCTCTAACCAATGCCTTTGGTCCCATATCATTTTGATTTACCAATCTCAAGTTATGGTCTTTGCCTTAAAGTGCCTTTTTGTTGACTTTTGAAAATGACCTATAATGTTGAAATTGATAACTTTTTGTGAGAGCATTTCTTGGACTTGGAGTGTGAAGATGAGTTGTAGGAAATGTCATTCTCTTCAAAATGAGCATTGGATGGAATTTTTCTGATGAACCATGAAGAAGTTATGCCTTGGTCAATTTGCAGTTGACTTTTCAGTTGTCCAAAAATAGAAACTTTTGCATCTTGAGACTTTTTGAGCCATGCTTGTGGAATCATGATCAAGAATTGATCAAATGATGATTGTGGCTTCAAAATAAGATGTTTGACCAAAAATTTTGACTTTTGACTGTCAAATGACCATTTTGCCCCTGCAATTGACTGTGGAGCAATTAGGGTTTTTGACTGTGCAACTTGATGCTGTGAGTCTTGAAACTTGACATATGGATGCTTGACAAAGTATATAGGCATATGGGACTTGATTGGACCCTTGGAAACCTCAATTTATTTGTAAGAACCAAAACCCTAATTTTGACTGTGTTAGGAGGCAATTGGACTGTGCAACCCTTGAGAGATTTTGAAGCTTGATCTTGGCAAATCTTGAAGAATATGGGAGGGAAAATTTTGGGGGTACAACAGTTGCCCCTGTTCAATCTTATTAAACCTGAGGATGTAGATTGGCTGGCGTGCCTTTCGTAATCCGAAGGTGGAAGATGATTGAACACTAGAGTGCCCAGAAATTTGCACTCACATAGTAGAGTGTCAGCAGTTGTGATGGTGGGAATGGGCTTACAGATTCCATTTGGAAAGATGATGGATAGGAGGATGGGCTTATAGATGCCATCTAGAGATGTGACAGAACTTTGTCGGGAATGGGCTTATAGATGCCATTTGGAGACTGTAGGTATGTGGATGGGCTTATAGATGCCATCTGGAGGTTGTCTGTTGGATTGTAATTTTTGTGAGTTGAAAGAGGGAACCAGTGTGGGGTTGCCTGATGATGAGCTTGTGTAAAACTGCATCCTGGAAAGAAGGACACCTGTGTAGGGTTGACTGATGATGAGCTCGTGTAAAACTGCATCTTTGAAAGAAGGACACCTGTGTAGGGTTGACTGATGATGAGCTCGTGTAAAACTGCATCTTTGAAGGAAGGAAACCTGTGTAGGGTTTACTGATAATGAGTCCGTGTAACACTGCATCTTTGAAGGGGAGAAGGAACCTGTGTAGGGTTACTTTGATGACTCGTCCGTGTAAAACCGCATCTAGAGCTGAGAAGGAAACCTGTGTAGGGTTTCTGATGACGAGTCCGTGTAAAACTTCATCTTTGGGAAGAGAGAACCTGTGTAGGGTTTCTTCGGGATAGGTTTGTGTAAAACTGATGGAGGAACCGGGGTAAGGTTACTTCGGGATAAGTCCGTGTAAAACTTCTTGATGAACTGGGGTAAGGTTATCTTGAGATAAGTCCGCGTAAGACTTTTGGAGGAACCAGGGTAAGGTTACTGCAGGATAAGTTCGTGTAAAACTTCTTGATGAACCGGGGTAAGGTTATCTTGAGATAAGTCCGTGTAAGACTTTTGGAGGAACCGGTGTAGGGTTACCTTGGGATAAGTCCGTGTAAGACTTCTGGAGGAACCGGGGTAAGGTTACTGCAGGATAAGTTCGTGTAAAACTTCTGAGGTGGAGAAGGAACCGGTGTAGGGTTGCCTAAGGATGAGTCCGTGTAAGACTTCGTCTGAAAATTGAGAAGGAACCAGTGTAGGGTTGCTTGTTGATGAGCCCGTGTAAGACTTCTTCTGAAGGAAAAGGAACCGGCGTAGGGTTACCTTGATGATAAATCCGTGTAAGACTTTGTCTGAAAATTGAGAAGGAACCGGTGTAGGGTTGCCTGTTGATGAGCCCGTGTAAGACTACATCTGAAGTTGAAAAGGAACCGGTGTAGGGTTGCTTCATGATGATCAAGTAGATAATTGTCCTGTCTGGTTTCAGGTATTAACCCATGATCAGTCGTTCACCAAATTTTCCTGGCTTGTTACCAATGTTGATCTGGAACTGTAGAGGTAGATGGTAATCATCTTTTGATTGACCTTTTCCTGAAAAGGCAAAACATTAGCTGTACGCAGTGTCATGATGCATGAACTGCATGATATTAAGGTGTTCTAAAAAATAAATGAGATTTGTGTTGTATGATGCGTGTGCATGCTATAATGTATAAAGATGTGATGTTTATGAATGTATTCTCGTCTGGGAAAATAAATCCTTGACGAATGCCGGGAGTTTATTGAATCCTGGGCTGATGTGGAAGAGTAGAGCTTCGTTTCCGCTGGGGATGATGGTTGCAAGAATACCGGTAGGAGAAGATGACTCCGTTGGGGAATAAACTTGGCGAATAGATTGATCTGAGGGGAATTACTTTGTGGGGGAAGAGGCACTTTGCTGAGATGTTGATGATAACTCCACTGGGGATTCCGTTGATAAGCTTTGTTGAGGGAATTGATGAACTTCGCTGGGGATAGGAAGACTTTGCCGGGGACGATCTTTCCGTGGCAATTGGCTGAGGATAACCCAGTTATATCCTGGTGGGGAAATAACCTTTTGAATAAATCCGGGGGAGAGCGTTCGTACTATGCGGGTGACAAGCTTCCAGAATATACTGGGGAGATGCTTCAAGACCTGCTGGGGATATGGATTCCACTTTCCTGGGGAAACCTTTCAGATTGGACTGGGGAATGGCTCCACTGGATGTTTGGTATACCGCCGGGGAACAATATTAGATCAAGATTGCCGGGGATGCTTGTTAGGAATGTTTGTATACTCCATTGGGGAATGTTGAGGTCTTCTGGGGGATAATCCAACTTCCTTAAGGCTGACAGTAGACTAACTCTGCTTGGGGGAGAGTATTGCTAACTTACTGGAGGTATTGTGCCTTCTCTGCTCGGGGGGAGTATGGCTGAACCTTGGTTCACTCTCTGGGGAATTAAGGTATCTTGGTTACGTTCTTCAGCTGACCTTATCTTGGTGCCTGGAGGACAGAGCAGCTTGATCGCTTAGACAATTCTTATTGCCCCAGTTTCTGTGGGAGAAGGTACCTGTGAAGGCGCTTGATGACTGCCGATTTGACAAATCTTCTTCTGATAGGCAAGTGACGAGATGACGGGACATAGTCGTACGCTTTTGATCCCTAATTTTTGCCTAGACCGCCCTTTCGGGTTTCCAGTCCACCGGGATACCCATTTTTTCCCAAGCCGCCTTTTCAGGTTTTCGACTTGCCGGGTGTACAGATTTTTTTATTTCATCCCTTATTTTTGCCCGAACCCTTTTGGTTCGCCGGGAAGCCCTTATTTTTACCTAGGTGTGTCAACCTAGCGGGTCTTTGATTTTGCGTAGCATTTTTTTCGACTATGTCCGTGCTCTCAGAATGTAGGGAGGTTGTCACTGTCAGTAGCGTTGTATTGCCATACTACCAGAAGATCTTCGTTGATCATGCAAGATTCGTTGCTGGAATTCATGTACAATGCCCCAAGTGACTCAGGTGGAGATTTGCCCCTGGTTATTTGGCCCTTGAGAGATTCTCCGAATCTTGACTTAACTGCCCCAGATGATGGATAATGATCATGCCGTGCCCTTTTGGTTAGAAGTGCTTTTGTTCACTAGATATTCTTCGTGCGAATTTCTTTGCTGTTCGAACAAAAAGTCATATGCAAACAAAGTTATGTTAAAAATGCAAAGCTTATGTTTGTCTTGGATTTTTTGAAAATGCAGTTTTTTTCAGTAAAAACACAGGTGAATTTTTGTTTTGTAAACTGTGATATCAACTCGTTATTTTACCGCAAGCCTTAAGGAGTCAGGATACCTTTCGTAACAGTATGCTTTCGAACTAAATCATGCTTCAGCTAGGACTTTTAAAGGTTGTAGCGTGGCCTGGTTCACGGTTTAAGAAACAAAGGATAAAGGCTCAAATTTCATTTGTACCCACCCGCTCTTCGTGATGTTCTTCGATCCTAAACTCAGCTAATCGTGCATTAGACCTTGGTTGAGTCTTTGCTTTGATATACCAGCGATGGTTCAGATATTGATAGTATATTTTGAATAGGCAGTCATTTCCTTTTTTGTTGAGGGTTTGTATGACCTCTTTCTTTTTTGATTTTATGATCCCTATTTTTTGCCTGAACTCTTTCTTTTGCGATTACAGTCAGCGGGATGCCCCAGTTTTGTAAGTCTCCTTCATAGGTTTTGACTTATTGGGCTTTTATTTTTGGGAAATAATGACTGCCTATCTTTTATGATTATTCGGAACCATCACTGTCTTTTGTTTCAGAAGGACTTATTTTGATGCCATTCGTTGTGCACCCGGATCAGCTGAGAAGACTACCCTGCCCCAGGTTATGATTAAGGGTTTTAATTTTTTTGTAAAAAAGAAAAAACTCCTACTTCTTTGGCTCAAAGGGGTTGACGAGGGATTATCTTCCTTATGACTCCACTGTTTAGGATTTGAAACAATGCCTGTACCTCATCAGCGGGGTTTGTTCAAAAGCATACTGTAAATGTCATGGTATAGTTTTCGTCATCCTCCCTCAAGAGGCTTAGAACTTTCAATCAAGAGTTGATCATCACAAAAATATGAAAACAGTTTGCATATAGCGAATGCGAATATATTGATTCGAAACAGACATATGTGATGCATTGATAAAGTAATAAAGTTTGCTATGACAATAATTGTTTGAATCAATCAAAAGAAAATTACAACTTGAATATTTCAATGAATTAAAGGTCTTCTCGTCTAGCGATAGTAGAAGAACTCGACCTAAGCATCTGGGGTGAATTCCACTGCTCCTCCATCAATCAGGTCCTGGATCTTGTTCTTCAGAGACCAGCAGTCGTTTGTGGCATGCCCCGGGCTGTCAGAATGATAATCGCAGCGGGCGTTGGGGTTGTACCTTGAAGGTGTCTTGTTGGGATTCTTAGGAGGGTCCCTTAGTGTGATCAAATTCAATCTCAACAGACGTTGTAAGGCTTGAAACAACGACATGTTGAGCTGGGTGAATTGCCTCTTAGGCTTGTCTGGCTTACTCTGATCAGCCTGTTGTTCTCGGCGAGGTCATTGTTGGGCCTGTGAAGTAGTAGCAACTTGGAGAGGTCTATTCTTCTCCATACCAGACTCTTGTCCTCTTGGAAGCTGATCAATGACCTGGTCCCTGACTTGGACTGATTGCTTCATATTGTGTCTCTCTTGGTGGAGTTGGTTGACCATGGTCCTCAACTCCTCTTGCTCCCGAGATAAGCCTTGGATGAGAGCCATTTTCCCCAGCATCTGGGTTCTCATTGCATCCACCTCAGCTTGCAGACGTTTCAGCTGTTCGTCCTTATCGTCCTCAGGACTTCCCCTGACCAAGTTCCCCATGAGGAGTGTTCTTAGCTCTTCCTGCCCCTTGGATAGATTTAGGAGGATTTCCCCGAACCGAGTCTCTTGAGTACAGAGATCCTGGTTGTCTGATTGGGAAGCCATTGCTGAAATAAACAGCGAAGAAGGTAAGTGACCTGTAACAAGGGTACCTGTTATGCAATGATGTGTATGTATGCATGCAATGTTTTCAAGGATCTCGCGGGGTAAACAAGAAAATTGTCAGAATTTGAATTCGGTAGCTTGATTGAAGGAACTTCATGTTGCTGAGAGTCCTTCTTCAAGAGTCAAAGCTCACCATATCGAGTGGGTCATAGCCCCTGACTCAAGTTATCAACCTTGGCTAGAGGAAAATAAATCCCCTTTGCCCCTTGCTAGATAGTTGGTTCATCATGACCTGCATCACAAACCTTTGAGATCCTTGAAATGGATTAGTCCTTATGCAGGATGTATGCGATGTTATGATGTTATGCTATGCATGGAGTGATGTAAGTAACCCTGTTATGAGTCCAGATTAAGGACTGTAAATAAAACCTGCGAGAAACTCGAGTGTCAGATAACAAGTATGCAAGTATTCAAGTACGAAGGCACACAAATCACACAAGATAGCCCTTAGAGTTTAGGCCAGCATGGGGTCTAGGTATTACCCTCTTGAAGTTGGTGGGTTCAAACCTGTCCTATCAAAAGTAACCGGGTTCTAAGGATCTCAATATCATTGGATTGTTTTCTGTGTTCATCGTTTCGATTTAGCCACTGAACTGGCGATCGAAATATTCCAAGAAAACAACCCTCAACTGAGTGTAGTATCGAGTATCAACCAACTTCGGATTGCACCAAAGTCAGTTATCTCACTACCCTAAAGAGGCCAGGATGGTTCAATTAAGGTTCCTAAGGTCAGTTGATGCTTCACGACACCACGCGGCAGCCCCGTACTCTTCTTGACTTGACTCAAGGGTTACCGGTACTCACCAAAGTGCCACATCAACGTAGCAGACAGCTTCAACCGTGTAGGTATACCCTGCACAGTTCCCTCACAGTCTTGTTGCTACTTTTTAAGAAGGTATCCCCCAGATCCGGGTTAGGATCTATAGAACTCCCAAGACAGGCCCACAATATTAAAGCACGCAAATCAGGCAATTGAAAACATAAGTATGAGCTATCCTAAGGTACACCTCACTTTAAAAGAGTCCCCAGCAGAGTCTCCAGTTCTGTGATCGGTGGAAATAGAACTGACTGTTTAAAGCTGGTTTCGCGAAATGTCGCGGAAGCAAGAGTCGCCACCGTCTTTTATTTTCTCCAACATGGACAGGACAAAAGCACAGCAAAATTCCTTATGAGAACGTTTCTCGGTTCGGAAGGTAGATTTATAGAAAGGGAAGGTTTTAGCACCCTTTCTATCCATGGTTATCCATGGGCTCTTAGATACTTGCCCTTTATATTTTCAAAATGTTTGCTTTTCAAAGTGTGAGTGGGTTTGAAAAAGTTTCTTTGAAAGATTTCTGAATAACTCTTGTATCTGTCCTCAAGAGTGTTTGAAAAATTGTTTTGAAAGCTTTTTGAAAGTGTCGGTGTGAAAAGAGTTTTGATTTATTTTTGAAGAGAGCAAGTATCTATGAGTTATCTACCTACCCTAAGGAATTAGGCTGTGTAAATGTCCTTAAGGTAGTGTTATCCCACCATTGAGAGATAGGTAGCACCACCGTTGGAGGTGTTCGGGTCAATTCGAGTGTAGGGACAGTATGGTCACCGAAGCAATAGCAGGACACCTTAGAAGCTACCCTTATGTCCTTGATCCTTTTTTATTCCGAGGCAACCGTTTCGAGGCAACTATTCCGAGGCAACCGTTTTGAGGCAACTATTTCGAGGCAATTGGATCATGGACATAAGGACTTACTAAAACGTCCTATACTTGACGACCACGTTTCGAAGGCAACAGGTGAGGCGTACCCTAGAAGTGGTGTGTGAATTTGTGCATTGTTTTCAGTTTAACAGTTATCTTTGATCATGGCATTGTGAGCTACGCTTGTTTTTAATTAGCCATACATTCTTTCATGCAATTTAGAATTTAAGAGTGCGGAAAGTTAAAAGCGGAAATATAAAGCTACACTATTACAAGGCGCGGGTCTATACATCGCCAAAATACAAAGACCCGTTTGGTAAAAAATGCGGAAAGTAAATAAATGCGGTAAACCTAATTACTGTTACAATCCTTGAGCAGTTACATAATGATCAATAAGAAAATAAAGCGCGAATAGAATAAATTGGAACGTCCGAGGGTGTTGGACCCTTTGCTTGAAATTAAATTAAATTAAAGTCTAATTAATTATTTAATTTAAAAAGAAAGTGTTTTTCATGTTTTGGTATTTATGAAATAAAGAAAATTAAAATTAAATGGGAACCCTAATTCTAGATTATTTTTAGTTATTAAAGAAAATATCCAAGTTAACCTAATTTACGCTAATTAATTAATTTACATGTTTATTTACAAAAATAAATAGTAATTAACAATAATAATAAATAATGAGAAAAATGATTTAATTAAGAAAAAGATGAAAATGTCAAAAACCCTAATTCTATGCATTTTTTATTTATTAAGGAAAAGTTTAAAGTTTAAAACCTAATTTAACTAAATTAATTGTTAGAGTTTATTTACAAAAATATTTTAATGGTGAAATTAAATATAATTAAATATAAAACATTTTTTTGTTTCTGATTTTTTATTATGAAAATTAATTTATGGTGAAAAAACAATTAAAGAAACATTAAAAGGAATTAAAAAGGAAAAGAAAATAGAATTAAAAAAATGCAAACCAAGGGGGTATCAGGCCCAAAATGGAGGTTTTTTGAAGTAATTTTGGCCCATCAAGACAATGTCTGGTTTGACTTTTCTGATCATGCGTGTGAGGCTTGACTGAGGTACACCCTGGAATTCACGTTCTGGCCATTGGATGGGTGATCATGAGCGCGTGGCAGGCTAACGTGTGAGTATGTATGGTGGAGCGTTGAAGGGATGCTACATAGGAATGTGTTAAAACAAAAATTATGCAATATGTGGGGGGACCTGGGAATCGAACCCAGGTCCCTATACCTGCCAGCCACGTCTTCCACCAACTGAGCTATTGCGTGCGTTTGTATACACAATGGAAAACAAATATTATAAAAAAAAACAACGTTAGTGATATAAAACAAAGAAAAACGCGCCAGCTTTTGAATTGCCCAACCATGTGATGACACGCCAGGCTTCTTCTTCGTTTTCTCTGCAAACATAAAGCAAGTAGCAGGGGTTTTAAACCCCCACTAAGTGGAACCTGTGAAAATAGCGATTACGCCCATGGGTTAAATAAATTGAGCGCGAGGGTTTCAATCGTTTAGGCTTGCTGCAACGAATTCATTCATGTATGTTTGATGGTCCAATTTTTACCATATATGAAAAGCCCCATTTTGAAGCTTCTGAAACCCTAGGTTTCATCAATGGTGGATTTTGATGCAAGCAGTGTTAGTCTAATTAAACGGTACCAATCGCTTCAGAAGATCATTATTAGTGTAAATCAATGAATAAAACATATGAATGATGCATAGAAATTGAAATTCGATTATGGAATATTTATGAAGAAACGTGATTCAGTTCTACCGATTCTTGGAGTATGGGGACTTGTTCTTGATTGCAATCGACTCCTAGAAGGTTCAGCAACGTGTTAGAATGCTTCAGAAGCTTTGAATTATGCTCTAACTATGAAATCAGTTTCAAGCTTTTTTATGAAAATTTGCAAATTGGTTCTGGCTCCTTAGCAGCTTTTTCGTGTATCCCTGAATTAGGTTTTCTTGTGCATATGTATGTGAACGAATTTAGGTCAAGAAAGAGCCCAAAAGTCCATGAATTGATGACTTGAATCTTTGATTGCCAATCATATATTTTCCAATCTTTTTTCATGAAAATCTTGCCAAATGTGGATGATCTTGTCCCCTTGGATGATGCACGAAATCTTTAGCATATAATGAGTGTATTTGCTGCATAAAAAGATTTGAAAAAGCATTATTTGATATTTTCTTATAATTAAATCTAATTAAATGAATTAATAAGAATAAAAATTCAATTAATTAATTAAAAATAAGAAAATAAATCCTTTTAAGCTCAATGGGTTGTGTATAGGCTTTGGGTAATGATTCAAGGAAGAATTTGAGGCCCATTAGCAAATTTGAAGTGTTTTAGGCAAAATTGACTTTTCAAAATTCCCAAAAATTTCCCAAATTCTCCAATGCATATCTTGCTCAATTTTGAAGCTATGATCATGTTCTTGGACATTTTGGAAAGGTCTTGAAGTCCTATAACCAATGCCTTTGGTCCCATGTCATTTTGATTTACCAATCACAAGTTATGGTATTTGCCTTAAAGTGCCTTTTTGTTGACTTTTGAAAATGACCTATAATGTTGAAATTGATAACTTTTTGTGAGAGAATTTCTTGGACTTGTAGTGTGAAGATGAGTTGTAGGAAATGTCATTCTCTTCAAAATGAGCATTGGATGGAATTTTTCTGATGAACCATGAAGAAGTTATGCCTTGGTCAATTTGCAGTTGACTTTTCAGCTGTCCAAAAATAGAAACTTTTGCATCTTGAGACTTTTTGAGCCATGCTTGTGGAATCATGATCAAGAATTGATCAAATGATGATTGTGGCTTCAAAATAAGATGTTTGACCAAATTTTTTGACTTTTGACTGTCAAATGACCATTTTGCCCCTGCAATTGACTGTGGAGCAATTAGGGTTTTTGACTGTGCAACTTGATGCTGTGAGTCTTGAAACTTGACATATGGATGCTTGACAAAGTATATAGGCATATGGGACTTGATTGGACCCTTGGAAACCTCAATTTCTTTGTAAGAACCAAAACCCTAATTTTGACTGTGTTAGGAGGCAATTGGACTGTGCAACCCTTGAGAGATTTTGAAGCTTGATCTTGGCAAATCTTGAAGAATATGGGAGGGCAAATTTTGGGGTACAACAGTATCGAAAGTTGTCTTTGAATTTGAGACACATGAATGAAATGAAGTTGAATTCTTGAGAAAGGTCTTGAATAATTCTTGATATTTTGAACACTTCACATTAATGAACTTGCACTCGAGAAATTGGAATGCATCTTACTCAAGACATCAAATTCATAAACCTTCTTGAATCTCTCTTGAAAATAAGAACCCTAATGTTATTTGACAAACTCGGATATTTTGGCTTTATGGTATTGGTTACTTGAAAGAAAACTTCACAACAATGAATTCAATCTTGATTCAGATCTCAAATCCAAGTTAACTTACAAACCACAAGAATTCGAAGAATTCTCAACCCTAACTCGCGTCTTTACCTCATAGTAATTTTCAATACAGACCAATAGCGCAACTCGTGCCTTTAAGAAATTTAATCGACAATCCACCTTAATCCAATAATCGCTACAGTTCATTTGCAAAATGACTTGAAGTAGTCCACAAGCAATCAAAGAATCATTGGACTAAAACTCCAGTTTCATGAATTATCCCAACAGAAAAAATCAAACGTTCTTGAGAAAACGTCTGTGGCATGACTTGAACTTTAATCTTCGAAGTAATCTCATAAACAACGCTATTTGTGATACTTTGCAAAAGAATCGCCTCAGGACGTTGAAAATTGAAGAAGTTATGACCGTTTGAAATTGAACTTGCAAGAGTTGACTTTTGATCGAAATGCTTTGAATCAACTTGCAAACTTGATCTTTCTTCGCATTCTAAAGCATCTTGATGCACATGTAAACCAGTGATGATGAAATCTTGACTGTGCTTTTGGGGAATTTTGGAAGAAGCTTGAGACCACTTATCGAACAAGGCGTGGAAATAAACACACGATCCTCTGAAGATCCTCGAGACAAAAGCTATCATACTTGAAACAACTGTGATCAAAATAAGCCTGAACAAAGCTTTAGAAGTCGTGTCTTTATGAATCAGTCTTCGAGAATCAATAATCAATTGTACTTCTGGCTTGAAGAACTCAAAACCCTAATTGAAGCGCAACGCCTGATGTCTTTGATTTATACTTTTCTCTGCACATGAAATCAAAGAAACAAAAAAACACACATTTCGTGCTTGATTAGAAGTTAGTGATACATAGGCTAAGAATGTTCAAAACACTTGACAATTTCTGCATAGTCAATGCTCGAAGGTGAGAGGTTAAAACCGACTGTATTTTGTGACCTTGACTTTTGTACAAAAATGCAAAATAAAAATAAAAATGGGATCTTAGGTCAAAAATTGGGGTATGACACTGGCTCACTATTGACAGCCCTCTTTTGCTGAATGCACCCCCTGGCCAAATTTCTTTATACTTTGATATTTTTTTCTTTATTTTCATTTTCTGATTTTATTTTATTATTTATAAATATAAAAAATACCCAAAAATATTTTAATAAATTGTTTGCATTTATTTTGTATTTTATTTTTATTTTTTCTAACATGAAAACAATTTAATTAGTATATGTTTTATTTATTGAAAACCTAAAAATAATATATAAATTATACTTTTATTTTATTCTTTATTTTATTCACACTAAAAAATATTATTCTAAATATATTTTTATTCTTGTATATATTTTATTTTTATTATACATATTTAATATATATATATATATATATATATATATATATATATATATATATATATATATATATATATATATATATATATATATATATATATATATATATATATATATATATATATATATATATATATATATATATATATATATACATACATACTTTTATTTAATAAATACTTGAAAAAATAAAACATAGAAATATTATACTTTTATATTTTTTTATTATTATTTATACTTAAATAATACTTTCTTTTTCTCTAAATATATTTTATTTTTTGTATATACATTATTTTATTCTATTGTATATAAATAATATGGTCAATATATTTACATTCTTAAAAATTAGGGTTTTACCCTTAATAATAAAAATAATGATCTTTTTTTTTATTTATTTCTTTATTTTTTGCATTAAATATTTTTTACATACATAAAAAAATAAACATAAACATTTTTGCATATTCATGTTATATTTATCTAATTTGTTTATTTAAATATTATTCATTTGTTATTTGTGCCATTTGATTCAATTTGGATGTAATAGTAAATTAGGGTTTTTAATTTCTTGTCAAATAATCCCCATTCAAAAATTGTATCCCCTTCCCCATGATCATGTTGTAATAGTGGTAGAATTATTTTACGCATTTACGCTTTCAATTATGCCATGATTAGAGGGTAGGGTTTGTATGCAAAAATCCAAAATCAACAAATAGCTTGACCTAATACAAGACAAAAAGCATGAAATCAATACACAATGCACACTTGCACCCCTAGGGTTACATCCACTTGTTGCCTTAAAAATGGGCCATGTTATGCATGTTGAGTACTTTGGTAAAACAAAAACACAACAAAAGATCATAGTCCCTCGATGATGCTATCTTGGTTGCCTATACAAAAATGATCTAGTCCCTCAAAAATTTGCTAAAAATACTTAACAAAATTGCTATCATGGTCTATACGATGACCCGTGCCTGTCCCGTTTAACATCCTAATACAAGGTTGTTTACCAAATGCAATGGTAAAACAACACTGTCAAAAGGGTTAAAAACATATAAGAAAGATCTTTGAGTAAAATAGGGTAAATAACTCTTAGTTACTTGATCAAAACTTGCAAAAACATCCTTGATATTTTCAAAACACACCTCACAACACAATTTCAAAACATTTCCCAAATCAAACTTTCAAACATTGAAATATCTTTTCAAAAGACAAAAACACCTTTGTATACATTCAAACAAGAATCATTACAAAGGTTGCCACAAAGATGGCCTCTTTTCAAAACATCTTTCAAAACCACACACAAAGCACCATTTCAAACAATTGAAAAACAAAGGAAAGTGATCTAAATAAGTAACTAAGAGCCCATGGATAACCATGGATGAAAAGGGTGCTTGCACCTTCCCTTTTCATAATCCACTTCCCGAACCCAAGAAAACATCTCAAAGGTCTTTCCTGTGCTTTTCGACCTTTCCTTAGGATAAAATAAAAAGTCGGTGGCGACTCTTGCTAAACCGAAACATTTCCGATCACAAACGCAAAAACCTCAAGTCAGTTCTCCCACCGTATCACACATTTGTTTAGGCAACCTTTTGATAGCATCATCGAGGGACTATGATCTTATTTGTTTTGTTTTGCCAAGATACTTCGCGTGCGTAACATGGCCATTTTTGTTTTAGGCAACCAAGTGGGTGAAACCCTAAAGGTGCTTGTATGCAATGTGTGTCATTTTTCATGCTTTTGTCTTGCATTAGATTTTGTCTATTTGTTTGGTTTTTGTTCTTGTCATGCAAACCCTAGTTTACTAAATATGGTATATGAAAGCGATAAATTGCGTAAATGTAAACTAAGCTATTACAACAATTATTATGGGAGGGGGATACAAGTTTTTGAATGGGGATATTGCACAAAATAAACCCTAAATATACTATTACAACCCAATTGAATATTGTGCGAAATAAATAAATATACAAATATTTAAATATGCAATGCAATGAATTTATGGAAAAAATGTTTTGTATTTGTTTAAGGTATGAGAAAATAAAATTAATTAACCCTAGAAAATAAGGAAAAATAATATTATTATTTTTGAAAGGGGGAAACCCTAATTTTTGATTAAAAGAAATATATGTTTCCTATTATTTATTTTGTCCATTTTTGTACAAGAAAATAATAAATAATATTATATGTCAATATAAAAAATTAAATATGTATGAGAAAATGAATATTTTATGTGTAAAATAATAAAATAAAAATGTATAATATTTTTTTAAATTGTATTTACAAATTTATTTAAGAAAATAAAGTATATTATCCTAATAAACTATTATTTATGCCAAAAAATAATAAAAAAATAAAATAAAAGTAATAAAGAAATTATTTTTATGATTTTTTAATGATTCAGAAAACTAAATAAAAGCAATAAATATAAAAAATATGAGAAAATATTAAAAATAAAACAAATATGCAAGGGGGGTGCAAAAGTAATACAGGGGGTGTGAAAAGTAAAAACAAAAAGGCCAGAAATGCAAAAAAGCCCAAGGCAAGCTTCGTCCCTGTTGTACCCCAAAATTTGCCCTCCTATTTTTCACAAAAATCACAACCTTAGGGTTTCTCAGATATTCAAGATTGGCTCAGGAATTGATCAGACAGATTTTCTCCTTTGGCAGTAAACCAGCAATTAGGGTTTTTACTTGCAATTCTCAGAAGAAATGAATTCACAAAGATTCAATTGGCTTTCGCATGTTTTCATGTTTTTTCAAGTTTACTGAAAGGTTACTGTTTGCTCTCAAGGCATGTTTATTTGGGACAAGAGATGGGATCTAAGACTGTCATTTGGAACATTCATGTTTTGTTTGATCCAGGTTAACCAGATACTTTGCGTCTGTTAAGACATTTGCTTGTTAATGGAATAAATATTTGTTTGTTTATGGAATAAACATTTGCTTGTTTATGGAATACACAGTGCGTGTTTTGATTGGAATACATTTGCAAGGTTACATGCTTAATGGAATTTAAGTCATCTTGATTGGAATTATTGGAATTTAAGTTATCTTGATTAGAATTATTGAAATGCAGTTTCAATTATCTTGATCAGGGAATCTTTAAGAATCAGTGAAGACACAAAGAGAGAATTACAAGTTATTAACAGTAAAGGGTTTTTAATGGACATCATAATATCTCATAAAACTTTCTCCATCTATTTCAAAAATTGTTACAAAAACAATTTATTATTTAAGTAGTTTAGGTTTTACAACTTATTGTATTTAAAAATAAATTAGTACAATTGTTGAATGTTTCTCTCTAAGTTACAAAGAAAAGAAATTGAATATATGCCTAAGGTTGACTGTGCCTCCATTGCTTTCATGCTTGCCACATAGTCTCTTGCTTCCCCTGCTCTACCACCATCCATTTATGCTCACATGAAAATGAAAGACAAGAAAAAAAGTTAGTACAGTTAATTGGACATGAGCAAAGAATTTTCAAAAGACAGAAAAAGTGTTCATCATTAAAGTTTGCAATTTGGAATCAGAGGGCTATTTTTAATCCATCACATTTTATTTGCAAATCACAAGAGAATTATTCCTCTTGGTTCACAAACAAGAAAAATGTAAGCAAGCTATCCAAACAAGAGAAATGCAGCAGACTTTCCAAACATGCAGCAAGCTGTCCAAACAGCAGTACAAGCAAGCAAAACAAAGTACAAGTAACAGCAACATAACAACTAGGACAAGCAACAACAACATGGCAAAAATGAAAGCAGTAAGAAGCAAGTAGCATAGCAGTAAGAATGCAGCAACATGGCAAAGAAAGTAAAACAGTATGGTAAACCAAGCCAACAAGCAAGGGGCTTGTTTCATTAGCCTTTTCATCATTTTCTAAGATTTTTGCAAACTTTTCAGAAAAAAGGGTGAAAAAGCAATTTGCTTTTATCATTGAGAGAGGAGAGAGAGGAAAGAAATCACCTAATTTGTTGGAATTGCACAAAAGGTACATCTTTGCTATTCTGTCCACAGGCTGTCAAAAAGCAATCTATATATAACAGTAAAAAAATGCAAGAAGGAGGAGGAGAACATTTGGTCAAACTCAGAAACAAAAAAACTGCATAACCATTTTCTCAAACCTCAAATCACAAAACATTTCAAACCAGTTCATACCAAACTGTAACCAAATCAAACAAAGCCAGAAAAATCAAACCTCAAAACTGTCAAACCCAAACAGTAAAGAGTATTCCAACAACATCAAAAACCTCCAAGTTTCCACAACCTTCAAAAAGACTGTTACAAACCATTTTCAAAAACTCACAAGGCCTGCACTGTCAAAGTCCCAAACTAGCTTCCAAACCTGCATAACCATCTTCAATACCAAACTGTAAAATACAACAAGTTCAAACCAAAGAAACAGAAAAATATCCCAAGCTTAACCTCAAAAACCATTTTCAAACATAACCTTCAAAATACTGTCAAGCAGTTCAAACAAATAGTCAACAAATACTGTCAAGCAGTTCTCAAACCTCAATAGTCAAGAAATCAAAAATAACAAAAACATTCAAAAAAAAAAACTGCATAACCAAAGGCAACCTGTAACACAGTTCAAAACCTCCAAGTTTTCACAACCTTCACCAACTCATCCAAATCTATCAAACCATCCTCAAATCATCAAACTGATCTCAAGCCAAACATACAACTCAAAAAACCCTGCAAACTGTAACAACTATCATCAAGCCTCATCCAATATACTCAACCAAAACCAGTTCAAAACCAACATCCAACAATCAAAAACTCAGATACCCAACAAATCAAAAGAGAAAACCAACAAAGTTTCAAAAACAGAACAATCACAAAATCCATCAACATCATCAAATCATCAGCAAACAATATCAAACAAAGCACGAAAAATAACAAAGTCAGAAGTACAACATCATCATCCCAGGCTCAAAGAGTATAGAAAAAGGTTACCAAAAACCCTAGCATCTTCCAATCTTCATCTTCCTCCCTCGCGAGATCCGCCACCAGGGAGCGCCTCCCTCAAGACTCACCATTCCCTTCCATTCCAGAAAAGCCCTAAATAGGTATGGCTTCCTCGCCCTCCTTACAAATTTTTCTGCATCTCAATAAGACAATAAGCATGATTAACAAGCAAAATATGAACAAGATAAAACAACAACAGTAAAACATTCAAATCCAAACAGAACATCACCTTTTTTCACGAAAGAAATTATTTGAGCATGGTTAGGAAGAGTTTGAGTGGCGCTCCGGTAACAGAAACTGGGGAGGGAGGATCAGATTAAGCTAATCGAGCATCTTAGGCATGAATCGAAACTCAGGGTTTCCAGACAAGGGGAAAATCAGAGTGAGATCAAAAGGCCAAAAAACCTTCACTCATGAAATTAGGAAGAGGGATAGGGACGTTCAGTGAGAAAGATGAACAAGAGAGAAGCTATAGAGACGATTGGAGCAGCGCCGCAGTGAGCAACAAAATCACAAACCCTAAATCTTTGTTTCCCCTAACCAAAGCGTTAAACAAGAGTTAAAGAATTGGGCTGGTTCTGTCCACAAACCCTAAAGCCCACACACGTTTTTTTGCTAAACCACCTCCCTTTTGCCTTATCCTGTTTAAGCAAGACAACAACACCTTTGGGCTTCTCATCCAATCCCTTAAGCCCATTTTCATTTGTTTAAATTTAATTTGTTCTATTTCTTTTTCATTAATAATATACTAATGAATTTTAAAACTTCATTTTATTAACTTAGTTTTTAGTGATTAGTTTTCTTTTACCATTTTCTCTTTTTTTTTTAATAAAAAAACTCATTTTTATTATTTTTCTTACATTTAATAAAAACACAAAAAAAAACATTAATTTAGTTAGTTTTTCTTTCTTTAAACTTTTTTTAATTAATAAAAATACAAAAAAATAATTAATAATAATAAAAATTTTAATCTTTCTTTTTAGAATAGATTTTATTTCTCTTTTTTCAAGTAAATACATACATTTCATACCTTGTTGATTTTATTTTATAAATTGTCATAGCTTTGTATTAAATCGCACAGTAATTCGATTTGGTTGTATTATTTGATATTTGTACATTGCTATTTTTATTTGATTCATCCCCATTTGTAACAATTGTACCCCCATTCCCGAACATTCTGTAATAGTTTAGAATTTCAATTTCCGCAATTTATTGCTTTCTATATACTGTATAGTAACTAGGTGTGTATGGCAAGATTCAAAAATCAATCGCTAGATAACCTAATACAAAAACAAATAACTTGAAATCAACACACTTTCTCACACGCGCACCTCTAGGGTAACCTCGCTTGTTGCCTCGGAAATACAATCATGTCCTTCGAATATGAGACACTCGAGCAAATGACCCTTCGATAAATAAAGATCGTAGTCCCTCGATGAACCTCGATGTTGCCTTCGATAAAACGATCTCGTCCCTTACAAAATTGCTAGAGCGTCTCACAAGTTGCTTTCAATGATTATAAAATTGACCCGCGCCTGTCCCTTCACATCCAATGATGGGGCTTATTACCAAATCAATGGTAAGATAGCACCATTAAAAGGAATAAGAAAAGAACAACTTAAGACCTTTCGAGTAGATAGATTCGCTCTTAGTTACTCGCTTGCTCACGACAAAAAAAATTTCACACTTACACCTCCATTTCAAAACACTTTCAAAAGACAAAATGTTTTGCATACGTTCTTATAGAGACGAGAACCATGGCAAAACCTCTTTTCAAAACACTTTTCGAAACACGATTCACAAACACCTTTTTGAACTATTTTTTGAAACAAAGCTTTGTATATGTTCTTATAGAGACGAGAACCATTACAAAGAAACTTTCCAAAATACTTTCAAAACCCACACCACAAGCATACAATCAAACAAAAGCAAGTGATCTAAAACTAGTAACTAAGAGCCCATGAAAAACCATGGATGAAAAGGGTGCTAGTACCTTCCCTTTTCATAATCTACCCCCCGAACCCAAGAAAATTCTCGAAAGGTCTTTCCTGTGCTTTTTTACCTTTCCTTTTGGATAAAAGAAAAGTCGGTGACGACTCTTGCTAACCGCACAAGTGCAAACGAAATGCAAAACATCAAGTCAGTTCTCCCACTGCATTACAGAACTGGAGACTCTGCTGGGGAAAATATAAAAGTGGGGTTACCTTAGGGTTTTAGATCAACTTTACATGCTTATCTTGTTTGATTTGTATGCTTTACATTTTTGGTTCCTTGTTTGGGTCTATTTTAAATCCTACACCCAGACTTGGGGACACCTTTTAGGTAAGTAGCAATAGACTGTGAGGGAACTGTGCGGGGTATACCGACATGGTTGAAGCAGTAGCTATGTTGATGTGGCACTTTGGTTGGTACCTGTAACCCTTGAGTTGAATCAAGGAGAGTACGGGGCCGCCGCGTGGTGTCATGAAGCATCAACTGACCTTAGAACCTTACTTGACCAACTTGGCTATTAGGACGTAGTGAGATGACCGGTTTCGGTGTAGAGCTGAAAATTGGTAGATACTCGATACTACACTCATTGAGGGTTGTTTCCTTGGAATATTTCGGTCGCCGGTAAGAGGTTAAATTGAAACAATGAACAAGGAAACAATCCAGTGATATTGAGCCCCTTAGAACCCGGTTACTATTTCTAGGACAGGTTGAGCCAACTAGACTTCAAGAGGGTACTTACCTACAAACTCCATGCAAGCCTAAAACCTAAGGACTTGTCTGCTTTGTGTGAATATGGTTATTTGTATATAAACTTGATTACCTCGCATATCTGTACATAACATCATAACATCATACCATAAGCATTTTCAATAACCATTTCAAGGATCTCGAGGGTCTTTGATGCAGGGTCACGTTGAACCAGATGTCTACCAAAGGGCAAGAGGATTCATTTTCCTCTAAACAAACACCGTCAAAGATCAAGTACAACAACTTGAGTCAAGGGCTATGACCCACTTGACATGGTGAGCTTGATTCTCGTGGAAAGACATCCACCGGTACGAAGTTCTCCAATCAAAGAATTCAATTTCTAACATTTTCTTGTGTTTACCCCGCAAGATCCTTGAAAACATACATCCACATATCATGCATCATATCATGACAGGTTTCTCCCCTTCAAGTCTCTTTATCTTCCTACTGTTTATTTCAGTAGAGATGGCTCTAGAGAAGACTATCAAGGACATCCAGGCTTAAAACGCTCAACTTCAAGAGATGTTTTTGAACCTATCCAAGGGGCAAGAAGAAGTGAAATCTCTCCTCACTAGGGGCATGATTATGGGGAATCCCGAGGGCAACAAAGATGATCAGTTGGAGCTGCTACAAACTGAGATAGCCATAATGAAAATCCAGATGATGGGACAACTGGTGGGCAAAATGGCTCTCATCCAAAACTTGGCACAAGGACAAGAAGAACTAAGGGTCCTCATCAACAAACTGCATCGGGATGGATGTAACCAAATGGGGCAAACAACTAGGGTTAAGGATCAAGTCATCGTTCAGCCTCCCTTGAGACAAGAAGCCGATAGAAAAGCTCCCCAGTTTTCTTCAGGGTCACAAGCCCAACAACAACCTCACCAACGTCAACAGGGTAATCGGTGTAGGCAAAATACATCTGAAAAGCGCTTCACTGAGATTAACATGTCATTATCTCAGGTGCTATAACACTTGTTGGAAGTCAAGCTGATTGTATTAAAGGACCCTCTTCGGAGTCCCAACACAACCGCTCTAGGGTACAATCCAAATGCAAGATGTGCGTATCACTCCAACAGTCCTGGACATGACACCGATAGCTGTTGGGCATTGAGAAACAAAATTCAAGATCTGATTAAAGAAACAACGCTGGAGTTCACACAAGATGGCCAGATGAAAATCTTCCGCTGAGGGCTCTCCACCTAAAATGACAAGTTCGAACAAAGAGGCTTCTGTTCATTTTGAATTTCCATTTGTAATTTCTTTTGTTATTCAAACAATTATATGTTATTGTCAAACTTTGTTTCATTAATGCATTGCGTGTGTTTGTCTTGAATTATTTCATTTTCATTACATTTTAACTATGTTTTTTTACTCGCTTTATGACATTCAACTCTTGCTAAAAGTTACAAACCTTTAGAGGGAGGATGACGGAAACAATGCCATAATCTCATACAGTATGCTTTTGGACAGACCTTGCTGACAATGTACAGGCGTTTCTTTCAAATCCTAAACACTGGAGTTATAAGGAAGATAATCCCTAGTCAACCCCTTCGAGCCAAAGAAGTAGAAGTTTTCTGTTTTAACACAAAATGAAACCTTTAATCAAAACCCGAGGTAGGGTAGTCTCTCAGTTAATTCAAACGCATGTTAAAGTCGCAAACTCTCATCTTGTAATACAATGAATGACATCAAAAACTTTCCTTTGGACGGTGATGGTTCCTTATCACATAGGCAGTCATTATCTCTCAAAAAGAAAAGCCCACTAAGTCGAAACCTGCGAAAGAGGCTTGAGAAAACTGGGGCATCTCGCTGACTGTAATCTCAAAAATAGGAACAATCAGGCAAAAATTAGGGATAACAAATCAATCAAAAGAGGTCATTACAAATCCTCAACAAAAATAATGTTGCAAAAAATGACTGCCTTCCAACAAATTTAACTTGTTTGAACCATCACCAAAATGTCGTTCCAGACTCATTTGGAGTTCAAATGCACAATTAACTGAGTTTAGGACTGAAGAACATCACGAAGAGCGGGTGAGTACAAATATACTTTGAGCCTTTATCCTTTGTTTCTGAAACCGTGAACCAAGCCACGTTACAACCCTTCAAAAGTCCTAATTGAAGCATGGGTTAGTTCGAAAGCATACTGTTACAAAAAGGTATCCTGACTCCTATAAGGCTTTGCTCTAAATCCTGAGTTGAATTTTTCTTACAAAAAACTTTCTGCTAAAAAACGCATTTTTCAAAATTTCAAGACAAGCATAAACTTTGCATTATTTGAATATCGTTGTTTGCATATGGCTATTTGTTTGACAACGAAGAAATTCACACAGTGAATATTCGATGAACGAAAGCTCTCTCAGTGAACAAAATCACTTCAAGTGGGATGCCACTTTCGTTGCAAAAAAAATCTCCTATCAACAAGGGGACATGACATGTCATTGTCCAGTACACCTGGGGCAATCCAGTCAAGATTTCAAGAAATCTCTCAAAGTGCAGAGTAACCAGGGGCAAGTATCAGTCCCCGCCACTTGGGGAATTGAACGTCAATCCCAACAAAGGGTTGCATACAGTCAAACATTTCCTGGCAAAGCCATAAACACTCGCTACTTGGAGCAGTGACAAATCTCTCTGAAATCCTTCTCATAAGAGGACTCCCAGCCAGAGTTTCAATCTTTGATGACCTCTTCCCAGCTAAATCGACCTCAAGAATCCCTGAGGATTTTTCCCATTAAAGTCGCCAGAATTTTCACTATCGGAAATGAAGAATTCAACTCTTTTCTCCAACACCAATTCGGGATTTATTTTCCCCAGCGAGAGATCACCCTGAAGACATTAAATATTTGTACATCAGGACATCATACAACGCAATCTCATTTATTTTAAGAACATCATTGTTTGATATATGTCATGCAACTAACCTTTACCTTTCAGGAAAGATGCAGTCAAATTCTCACGAAATTCGAGCTATGAAGCCTGGACCACGACCAAATAGTAGTTCATCCAACTTTCCTCTTCAACAAAGGGGATTCCTCAGTAGAATAACGGACGACTGGAGCTCTTAAAATTCTATTTCTCTCAAAACAAAAGATCAACATTTCCCAGCGGAGTTTCTCCTCAGACAACGAGACAGGAATCCCCAACGGAAACATTCTGAGCAAGTTTAAGGAAACAAATACTCTTCAACAGCAGTCCATGATTTATTTTCCCTGGCATCTGTTGAAGATATTCCAAGACTTTCGTATGGTTCAGTTTAAATCGATTCTAAGATTTTTCTGATTCTTATCCAGTCAAAGTTAATTCAAGACCTTCTCTGGTTCAGTCAGATTGACACTAAGATCTCCCTGATTCTTATCCTAGTTGAAGATCTTCCAGATTTTTATTGTTTCAGATAAATCTCTCAACGATTTATTCTGATTCATTTCCAGATTTTTACTGTTTCAGATAAATTTCTCAACGATTTATTCTGATTCACTTCCAGATTTTACTGTTTCAGATAAATCTCTCAATGATTTATTCTGATTCACTTCCAGATTTTGCTGTTTCAGATAAACATCCCAACGGTTTATTCTGATTCATCTCCAGATTTTTACTAATTCAGATAAAATCTCTCAACAGATAAATCTCTCAACGGATTATTCTGATTCATTCTCTGTTCAAATCCAGTCCAACTTTTCGTCAACAATCACCTTTGGATGGTGTGATACGGTGGGAGAACTGACTTGAGGTTTGCGTTTGTATTCGCAAATGTTTCGGTCGAGCAAGAGTCGCCACCGACTTTTTATTTTATCCTAAAGGAAAAGTTAAAAAGCACAGGAAAAACCTTTGAGATGTTTTCGTGGGTTCAGGGGGTAGATTATGAAAAGGGAAGGTATTAGCACCCTTTTCATCCATGGTTATCCATGGGCTCTTAGTTACTTGTTTTAGATCACTTGCCTTTGATTTTCAATTGCTTGAAATGGTGGTGTGTGTGTGTGTGCTTTTGAAAATGCTTTGAAAAAGATGCCTTGTCTAGGCAACCGTTGTAACAATTCTTTACTCGAATGTTTTACAAAGGTGTTTGTCTTTTTGAAAAGATATTTCAATGTTTTTGAAATTTGTTTTGAGAGTTATTTTGAAAGTGTGTTGTGAAAAGTAGGCAAGCGTGTTTTGCAAGTTCGATCAAGTAACTAAGAGTTGTCTACCCTATTGTACTCAAAGGTCTTTCTCATGTTTTAACCCTTTTAACAGTATTGTTCCACCATTGTATTTGGTGGACAATCTTGTGTTAGGATGTTAACGGGACGGGCGCGGGTCATCGTATGGACCATGAATGCAATGGTGCCAAGTGTCTTTGGCAATTTTTCTTGAGGGACTATGATCATTTTGTTTAGGCAACTTCGAAAGCGTCGTCGAGGGACTATGATCATTTGATTTGTTTTGTTTTGCCAAAGAAACTCAACATGCAAGCATGGCCCATTTTTGAAGGCAACAAGCGGGATTACCTTAGGGGTGCAAGTGTGATTGGTGTATTGATTATCATGCATTTGTCTTGTATTAGGTTATCTAGCAGTTGATTTCGAATCTTCGTATACAAACCCTAATTACTATACAGTATATAGAAAGCGATAAATTGTGGGAATTTAAAGTCTAAGCTATTACACATAAGTATCCGGGAATGGGGGTACAAATATTTACAAATGGGGATGAGTCTTATCAGGATAGTAGTGTCCGAATAATATTTACAACCAAATTGAATCGCATTCTCAATGTAAAATGTAGCAATGTATAAGAATAAAAGCAATGTATCAAAAGTATTTGTGTATGTGATTATTTACAATTGATGCAAAATGTTAACTTAATGTATTAAGTATTTTATTATCTTTATTTTGTGTTTTTTTGTGTTAATGAAGTATAAACAAAAGTTTTGAAGAAAGAAAAGAAAATGCTTAAGAAATTATATTTTTATGTATTGATGTTTTTATGCATGAAAAAGATTTATTAAAAAGAGTTTTAAGACAAAAAATCTATTAACCTAATTTAATCTAATATTTATGTATTTTTCAAATGTAATAAAATAAAAAAAGAAGCAATTAAGAAAAATTTGTATAAAAGGGTTAATGTATTATTTTTGTATTTTATAAGTTAGAAAAAATATAACAACAAAAAAAAGCTTTTTAAAACATGAGAATATATAAAACAGTAAATGGGCTTTTAAGAGAATGTCTAGCCCAAAATAAATGCAAATAAGACAAGAAAAAAAAGGGGGTGCACGCCAGTTTCGCTTGGGCTTAATGCTTTTGTGGGGGAACGGGCCCAACCGGGTTTCACAAGCTTTGTTTAGGGTTTCATTTTGTTGGTTTCAGAATAGGGTTTGTGTGAACGAACGGCGCCGCTCTCCACCTTCTTCTTCGCCTCTTAATCCTTTCTTCAACCATGGCTTCTGATATCTCCCTCCACTCGCCTCAGCCACCGGAGCGACGCTTCCATCCATCTTCCGTCATTCCTTCATAGAGGCTTAGGGCTCTTGCTTCGTGACGGTATGATCTATTAGCTTCGTTTTAGTTTTCTTATGATATTACTCTTTCCATCTTGGTGGTGTTATGTACGAGTTTTAATCTTTATCTTTTTTATGCTTATATGTGATAGGGATTTTGAGAGATATACCTGAGTGCTTCGCTCTGATATTTGAAGGAGGAGGAAGATGGATTGGCCGGTGATGCTCCCAGGAGGCCAAGGCGGAGGGAGTATGATGACAAGAGCTTCCTGGTATTTCGTATCTTTATCCTTTTTGATGGTTTTGTGATGAGCTTCTCTGAAAACCCTACTTTTTGTTCTCTTCCTCTTCTGATTGCTTGCCTCTGTATGATTATTTGATGATGTTCTTGTCTCTGCCAATGATGATAACTCTGAGATAGTTTTGCTTCAGTATTGCCTTCTTCTGAGTTTCTTTTCCTCTGAGTTTGATGGTATTGATTCTGAGTTGCCTGTTGTTGGACCCTGTGATGAGCTTAGCTCTGAGGGTTTGGATTTTAGCCTATGATGATTTTTTATGCTGAGTTTGTTCCTGGGTTGCTTTTCCTTTCTTCTGACTCCTGACGAACTTTGATGTTCTTCGCCTATGAAGAAAACTAGTTCTGAGGCATGTATTTTTGTTGTTTGGATACCTAGATGTTTGGATATTGAACAAGTTGCCGAGTTTAGGCTTGAGTGACTTGTTGGGTTTGCTTTAGGCAGGCTACTGATCTCAGGCTTCAAGACTTCTAGAGGTTTGCTATGCTTGTTTATTGTGCAGTTGGCTTCAAGTTTATGTGTTCTGTGCAGGCTTTTAGTTTTATGCAGGTTGAACACAGGTTTGGCTTTGGCTTGAAGCTTTTGACACAGTTTGGAGCTTGACAGGCTTCAGGACTTATGTTATGTTTGCTTTTGGTTTGAGGCTACAGGCTTGCTGTGATTTTTGCTATGTTACAGTTTTGTGGTCTTTTTTGATACAGGCTTCAGGCTGAGTTTTGAAAGGCTTGAGGCTTGTTTTGAAAGGGCTTCTGTTTGAAGAAGGTTAGAGGAAAGCAGGTTTGAAAGGTTGTGTTTGAAGCAGGTTAGAGGTTAGCAGGTTTGAAAGGTTGGAGGCTGTTTTCAATGTTACAGTTGTGGTATCTTCTTTTTGCGATATTCTGCCTCTCTCTTTTGTTCTGATATTTCTTTGTTATATCCTTGTCCTTAAGCCTGCTGTACTGTAAGCCTCTTCTCTCTCTCTCTCTCTTTTCTCTCTCCACAGAAAAGCATTTTTTATTGCTTTAGACTGTACTTACTCTGAAAAAGTGTGGCTGGAAAATGATGATATTTGAATATGTTGCTTGCATTGTATCTTTCCTCTGCATACTTCCTGCTTTTCTGTCTTGCTTTTGCTAGCTTGTAGGCAGCTTTGACAGTTCTTGGTTGACATCTCTTTTGGACAGTTGGTTTTGACATTCAGTTTGCCTTTGACAGCTTAGTTTGCCTTTGTGCATTGTTTGTTCAGTTTGAACTTTGTACTTGGTTTGGAATTTTGAACTGTGCAATTTGTTTTTTGGCATATTCAGTAGCTTTGTGCATTTGGTTCAAATTTGTAGCCTTGTACATTTTTATATGTGCAAACATATTTCCTTTCCCTCTTTGTGAACCAAGAATTTTCTTGTGATTTGCAGAGAGGGTGAATAAACTGATTCCGGCCAACACTTTTAATGATGAGTTTCTGATTAACTGTCTGCCTTTGATTTCATCTGTGTTGACTTCTTCCTTTTCTTTTTGCAGGTTAAAATCAGTTGAGCAAAGGATGTAATTAGAAGATGAAGATTTCAAGACATTTAGGATATAGCTCTATTTCATTTTAATTATTTGTAATAATATTAATGTAAATAACTGTAAATGAATTTACAGTATTCAAATAATATCTGTAACAAACAATTCAAAATGAATAAACAAATCTTTTTTGTCAGATTTCTCTTTTAATTCCTCTTCAATTGTTTATTTAATTATTTATATTTCTTGAATTATAATAACTGGACAATATCCAATAATTTTAACTTAGAAATGATAAATAATCAATAAACGTCCGGCACTCCGAATAATCAAAAGCATTGCACAGTTAATCAAACAAACGTCCACATGTATTTCCTTTTACTGATTAAACCAAACACTGCAAATTCTCAATTCAAATGCCTCAGCTTTTATCCCAGATGTTTAGACAGAAATCTTGAACAAACTTCAAAACCATGTGACAGTCAATTAAGACACTGTGGATTCAAATTCTTTTGAAAATGCGCGTGCAAACCCTAATGTTGGATTTACTGTCAAAGAAGCGCCTGCCTGATCAAACCCTGAGCCAAACTCAACCAAACCCTAACAATCTGCTTGAATTGATTCTAAATCAATAAAAACCCTAATTTTGTTTGACTGACAAGAAAAGTCTGTTTGACCGATTCTTAAGCCAATCTGAAAAAAATCAGGAAAAGCCCGAAGCTGTGATTTCATGTGGAAAAGAGAGAGAAAAACCTTGAAGTACATATCCCCAGCGGAATCATAATTTCAAAACCCTTAATTCCCATAGAGTTAAAACTTCAAACTCCCAATCCTCAGCGGAGTAAAAACTTGAAACTACAGACCTTTAGCGGAGATGAAACCTACTTTCCCAGTCAAGTCAAATTTCCAACTATCAATCCCCAATGGAAACCATTCAGTTTTCCCCAGTTTCCCCAACAAGTTGTCTTAAAATCTGAGAATCAACCAGATAAAAATTAACTTTTGTTTTATCCCCAACCTAGGATAATTCCCCAGTAGATTGGCATACACCCAAGCTCCTGATATCCCCGTCAGAATGAAGATTCTCATTCTTGACTCCCCAGTAGATTGGCATACACCCAAGCTCCTGATATCCCCGTCAGAATAAAGATTCTCATTCTTGACTCCCCAGTAGAATGGCATACACTCAAGCTCCTGATATCCCCGTCAGAATGAAGATTCTCATTCTTGACTCCCCAGTAGATTGGAATACACCCAAGCTCCTGATATCCCCGTCAGAATGAAGATTCTCATTCTTGACTCCCAGTAGAATGGCATACACCCAAACTCCTGATCTCCCCAACAATATAGCTACTCCCCCAGAGTTTTCACTTACTCCCCAACAGGAAGCCTTCTTCCCCACAGAGTTTTTACTCCCCAACAGAATAAAGATTCTCATTCTTGATTCCCCAGTGAAGTTGCCAAAGTCTTCATTACTCCCCAACATGAATTTGTCAGAATTTTTAATCCCCTGCAGATCGAGGATTCTCATTCACCACTCCTCAACAGATTGAAGTTTCTCATTCTTAATTCCCTGCAGAAGCCATCCGAGTCTTCCTTTTTCTCCAGCAGATCAAGGTTTTCCTTTGTTTGACCCCAGGTAGAGATCGCCAGAGCTTTCCCTATTCCCTATCCGAGTAAGGATTCCCATTATTTAACCCCCAGTAGAAGTCTTCAAAGTTCTCTGGATTCCCCAAGCAGGTTTCTCAAGCAACACTTGGCATTATTTTCACAACAGAATGATTATCATATTCCAACTCCAAAGACTTAAAGGATCCCTATATCCCCAGGAAAGTCGTGAAGGATTCTCGCATCCCCATAGAAGTTGTCAAGGATTTCTTATCCTCAGCAATCAAAGATTTTGAATCTCCAGCAGCGGTCAAAGATTTATTCTCCCTGGCAGCGGTCAAAGATTTCATTATCCCCAGCTATCAAGGATTTATTTTCCTCGGCTGAAGATGAAAAATCAAACCCTTACAAATGGACCTATATGCCTCGGGTAAGGCATAAGTTTAAAAGTGTACGAATTGTTTAGGAATTATTACAAACCAACAGAAATGTTTGAAAGATAAATTACTGATTGACGAAAGTAATGGGAACAAAGTCCTTTGCCTCCCAATTGCAAAGTCCTCCTTCCACAGTGGGGAAAATCCAGTCTTCAAGGTTGCTCTTCTCTTCACCATCCTCCAAAGCATTGACTCCATGATGAGTGATCTTCACTGGTGGCCCTCCAGCCCGGGAGCGGCGCACAGCCTTTTGAGCAGAAGTAGTGAAACCCAAGCCGAATTTAACAGATTTAAAGGGAAAGTCTGGAAGTTGCCCCCAGATTATGCTTCCTCCTTCTTCAATCACATCCTTTGCATCTTTAAGTGACGACATCCGAGGCGGAGGTCGGGTAATCATGGGTACAGAAGGCAATGTCTTGGTTGTCGCAATCTCCTGAGCTACCTCCTCAAAATGCTGAAAGGGGGTTTCGATGAATTCACCATCCAATTCAACATAGCGGAAAGAATTAAGATGGCTTATCATGTATTCCTCTTTGCCATGAACAATCACAATTTTCCCCTGGACATGGTACTTGAGCTTTTGATGCAGTGCTGATGTGACGGCCCCAGCATGATGAATCCAGGGTCTTCCTAACAAGCAAGAATAGGAGGGACGGATGTCCATGTGATCGGTGGAAATAGAACTGGCTGTTTTTAAGCTGGTTTCGCGAAATGTCACGGTAAGCAAGAGTCGCCACCGTCTTTTATGTTCTCCAACATGGAAAGGACAAAAGCACAGCAAAATTCCTTATGAGAATGTTTCTCGGTTCGGGAGATAGATTTATAGAAAGGGAAGGTGTTAGCACGCTTTCTATCCATGGTTATCCATGGGCTCTTAGGTACTTGCTCTATGTTTTCAAAATTGTTTGCTTTTCAAATGTGTGTGGGTTTTGAAAAAAAGTTTCGTTTGAAAGATTTCTAAGTAACTCTTGTATCAGTCCTCAAGAGTGTATGAAAAATTTGTTTGAAAACTTTTAGAAAGTGTGAGTGTGAAAAGTTGTTTTGTTTGTTTGAAAGAGCAAGTACCCAGGAGAATCTACCCACCCTAAGGAATTAGGCTGTGTAAGAGTCCTTTAGACAGTGTTATCCCACCATTGAGAGGTAGGTAGCACCGTCGTTGGAGGTGTTCAGGTCAATTCGATTAAGGGACAGTGTGGTCACCGAAGCAATGGTAGGACACCTTAGTGGTAACCCTAATGTCCTAGATCCTTTTATCCGAGGCAACCGTTTCGAGGCAACTGGATATTTTAGACAGAAAGGCGACCTCTAAGACACCCTATACTTGATGACCACGTTCGAGGCAACCAGTGAGGCGTACCCTAGGAGTGGCATGTGCACGTGTGTTGTTTTTTCAGTTAATGTTTGTCTTGTACATGTTATTTATGAGCTACGGATTGATTTTATTATTCATACATTTTTTCATGCATTATTAACAGTTAGGAGTGCGGAAAATAAATTGCAGAAATATAAATCTAACTATTACAAGGCGCGGGTCTATACATCGCCAAAAACAAAACCCGTTTGGAAATAAAGTGCGAGAAATAGTAAATAAAGAGATAAACCTAATTACTATTACATATCCGGAAACAGTTAAATAAATAATCAAAATAAGAATAATGCGCGAAAGAATTAAGTCGGGAACGTCCTAAGGGTTTTGACCCTTTTTTAAGAAAGAATTGAATTTTTGTCTTTTTTTGTAATTAATGAAATTGAAACTAATAACTAATTAATTAATTAATTAAGAAAATATTTTTTGTGTTTTTATGTTTTAATGAAATAAAATAAAAAAAGGAATTAAAAAATATTAAAAGAAAAACCTAAGTCTAAATTATTTTATTTATTATAAAAAGGTATTAAAGTTAACTAATTAAACTAATTTAATTTAATTTACATTTATTTACAAAATAAGTTAATAAATAATAAAATGTTATTTTTTTGTTTTTTCTGAATTTTCATAAAAAATATTAGTTTATGAGGTAATTAAATAATAATAATAGTTAATAATAATAAATGGTTAAAAGAAAATAAAAAAGGAAAAGAAAATAAAAGAAAATAAAAATAGAACCATAGGGGTGTTGGGCCAGAATAGGGGTGAAATCAGGAATTGTGAGGCCCATTATCTCAAGCCTTGTGGACTTTTGCAATTGGTTGCGTGTGCTTTGACCAAGGTGTATGGTGGTCATCCTCTCTTGGCCTTCAGATCTGTGATAAGGGCCACATGGCGTGCATCTGGATGAGGTGTAGGATGGACATCACTTAGTATCCTGCATGTGATTGCATGAGGAAAAATAATATTGAAATTATGGGGGACCTGGGATTCGAACCCAGGTCCCAGCACTCAAAGCTCATTCGCCCTGCCACTACACCAATTGACTCAGTTGTAATAATAATAAGAAAGTAACGTTATATGGAATAAAGGCAATATCCTGGAAATAATAAAAAAACACGCGCGCTAAGTTTGAATGCCCCAGTCACATGCTTCCACGTATCATCTTCTTCACCTGGCCTGTAACAAAAAAACAATCAAATAGCGGGGGTTTTAAACCCCCACAAAATGCAAACGTCAAAAATAGCGATTAGGGCTACAGGTAATATAAAAAAGGTGCGATGGTTGGGTTGAATTCGTCTGGCCTTGACGAATTCAACCATATACGTCTCAAGGTCCAATTTTTATGTATGTGCAAAGCCCTAAAATCCAAGCTTCGAAACCCTAGGTTGCTTCAATGGTGTTTTTTAATTCAGAGCACCATAATCAAATTGAATCATACCAATAGTTTCAGAATGGTCCTATTAACACAAATCAATCTAAAAAAGAGGTTAAAAATGCATGAATAAGGATATGCGATTATGGAAAAATATTCAAACCGTGGGACTTGTTGTGGATGATTCTTTGAGTGCTAGAGCTCGTTTTTGGTTGCAAATTGTTTCTGGAGACTTATGCAAGGTGTTTGAATCTTTAAATCTCCTTGAAATGGCCTGGAAGGTAGAATTAGGATTTGACTTTTTTGCTTGATTTTTGAATATGGTTAACCCCTTTCTGCAGCAGCTTGTGCGTGTAATGTATTAGGGTCCTCTTTTGCATATGTATGGGAATGTATTTAAGTGATATGATGAGCCAATGATCCATTGTATTCAAGTTTTTGGATTCTTCATAACCACCATTAAAGAAACTTTCCAAGTTTGTTCAAATTTGAATTTTATACTCAAAATGGCCCTAGCACGAAATTTGTAGGTTGTTCATGACACATGAAAGCCATTCAAAACTCAAAGATACCATTTAATTCATTTTTTGATTTTATTTGAATTATTATGGATTAAAATGAATTAAATCCATAAAAATTAAATAAAAATGAAAAAATAAATGTTCGGTCTTGTAATTGGTCATGGGACACGTGGGTGGCATGACAAGGCTGAATCAAGTGGAAGAAAGTGGGCCCTTTTGTCAAAAAATGAAGTTTCAAGGATAGTTGACTTTTGCCATTTCACAAAAATTTCCCAACTTCTCCAATGCATATCTTGCTCAATTTTGATCATATGAACATGTTCTTGGACATTTTGGAAAGGTCTTGAAGTCCTCTAACCAATGCCTTTGGTCCCATGTCATTTTGATTTACCAATCTCAAGTTATGGTCTTTGACTTAAAATGCCTTTTTGTTGACTTTTGAAAATGACCTATAATGTTGAAATTGATAACTTTTTGTGAGAGCATTTCTTGGACTTGGAATGTGAAGATGAGTTGTAGGAAATGTCTTCCCCTTCAAAATGAGCATTGGATGGGATTTTTCTGATGAACCATGAAAAAGTTATGCCTTGGTCAAGTTACAGTTGACTTTTCAGCTGTCCAAAAATAGAAACTTTTGCATCTTGATGATTTTTGAGCCATTCTTGTGAAATCATGGTCAAGATTTGTCCAAATGATGATTGTAGCTTCAAAATAAGATGTTGACCAAATTTTTTGACTTTTGACTGCCAAATGACCATTTTGCCCCTACAGTTGATTGTGAAGCAATTAGGGTTTTTGACTGTGCAACTTGACCTTGTGAGCCTTGAAACTTGACATGTAGATGCTTGACAATGTGTATGAGTGTTGTACCCCAAAATTTGCCCTCGCGTTTTTCCACAAGAAATCTCAACTTCAGACATTTCCTGACTTTTCAAACTGGCTCAAGAATCGGACAAACGAACTTTTCTTGTCAGTCAAGCGAAATTAGGGTTTTGCTGATTTTCAGAGCTCTGGATTGTTTCACAATTGGTTTAGGGTTTTGAATGATTTTTGGTTCAATTTTGATCAGGCGAACGCTATTTGGCATTTAATCAGGAATTAAGGGTTTTATGGGCATGTTCTCAGAAGAATTTAAATTCCACAAGCACTTTGCAGTTTATTCCGAGATTCGGGTTGAAATTCGCGTTATCTTGATTTAATCAGTAAAAGAGACAGTGGTTTGAATTCAGTTCATTTTGTTTGGGCCAGTCAAATACAGTATGCAGTATTGGATTCACAGTGTTTATGGCAAATCAGTGAAGAAGGAACGCGTTTGATCAGTCTATTTGGATTGACTGCTGCTTTGCTTTGGACTTTGAATAAGACAGGTTTAATTGACCAATATTGTTATTATTTAAGTTATTTATTATTCTAAAAAATTGAATGATTGAAATTTATTTTTCAATTGTTTTAATTCTAAGAATTTTAAATAAATAAATAAACAATAAAGAAAATTAGAATTAATTGGATAATTTAGACTTTTATTGATATTTGAATTATTTGTACAAATTGTTGTTTATAATTTAAATTATGAACAATAATATACATTAATTTAAAATATTACATAAAATAAAAAACTATCCTATTCCTAATATTCTTCATTCTTCACTTCGCTCCGGTGCTCCATTTTTTATCTGCAAAAAGAAGAAAGAAAGTCAGAAAGCAGTTGAAATTAAAGACAGTTAAAGTTGCTCATCATTAGGGGCCACTGACTGGGATCAATTGACCCTCTCTGCAAATCGCGGGATTTCTCCCGGTTCACAAAGAGGGAAGAATTCCATTTTTTTTTCATGAATGTCAAATGCATAATTTCTAAAAATTCAAACTGCAAACTTCCAATTCAAACTAAACTGAAAAGTCCAATTCCCACTTAAATGCCAAAGATATTAAAGAAAATCAAGGAAGTACAATTTGCTGTCAAGATCTATCCCAAGCTGTCAAAGAAGGATTTTGGAAAGATATCAATGCAAAGTCAGCACACAAACTGTCAAAGCAAGATAAAGATGCAGAAAATGTGTTATGCAAGCTAAACATATTAATCATCATTTCCCATAGGCCCCTTCAGAACATAGTACAACAATAATCATATAAAAATCTTGACTGTACTTTTGGAGAGAAAAAGAGAGAAAAAGCAGCATAGGCTTTAGGTTTAGGCAGGGCAGAAGACAACAAGGAGATATAACACAAATAAAAGAGAATACAATTCAACATTATTCAAAACTGGGCAGAAGTACACAGCATAGACAGTTACCAAAAATGGAAAAATGCCAAGAAACTTTGTAAAACTACCCAGCAAGCTTGGATCAAAGAGAAGACCAAGGTTTGAATAAAGATTGGGCGCCAAAGACCAAGAGAAAGAGGACAAAAGAACACAAGAAAACATACTGTCAAACCTGATTGAGCCAAGCACCAATATCACAAAAAAAAATATATTATCTACAAGCACAGAACCATAAAAACCATCCAGCCTCATCAAACAGCATATACCAACAACATAAACACACAAAACCTTCTGCAAGCATCAACCTGCTCCAGCCCATAAACCCGCATCAGGCCTCACCCTCAAGAACATACAAACACATGACCTGAAAATGCTTTAACCTGCCTACTGTCAAGAAAAGAAACAAAACTACCAACAACCTGCCTACCATCCAAACTGAAGCAAATAAACACACAACATAACACATCTCAAAACCATAACCAGAATCACCAAAAACCATAACCTGAAACACCTCAAAACCCATCCTAAAAACCTGAAACCAAGTTCAAAAAGCATAGAAAACCTGCAAGCTGATACAAACTCAGAAAGCCATGAAGTTCAAATCAGTGGTCAAAGCAAAGAACCTGTATTATCCCTGCCTGAACCATCAAATACGTCTAAAACCTCATACCAGCACCATACACTGAACTACAAAACCTGCATCAGCATTAACCTCACAATAACCTGCCTGTCATCAAGCTCAGGCAACAAATATCAAAACCATTCAAGGCCACATCCAGCACTAAGCCTCAGAAATTAACATCATAGGCGATTAACAAGCATACATCAACGAGAGAAGAAGAGAGAAAGCGTCAAGGGCATACTCAGAAGCGTGTTCAGGGCATCATAGGCCACAACATAGGCAAATCGTTCAAGAAAGCATTCAACAATTCAAAGGCAACCTAGGCCCTCAGACCTCTGAGATCATCACAGGGCAATACAAGCAAGCATACAGCGTTCAAGAGAAGAAAGAAGAGGCGAACTCAGTAAACATACAACACGAGCAAATACATTCCAAGGCCACCAACAATTCAAAGGGACGAAAGTAGAAGAGATAAAGATACCAGGAAAGCATCAGAAACAAAGCAAGCATCACGTTCACGCCGTCCCGGCCTCCTAAGCGTCTCCACCCCTCTTCTCTCCTCCTTCTCCAAGGTCAGGTAACGAGCTTTCTACCTCTTCTCCTTCACCTCATAATAACGAAAGATCAATTAAGACTCAAATCAGAAAGACATGCAATCCGTAAAAAAGGAAAAGAGATAAGAACATAACAACTAAAAGCTAACCTTGTTTCAAGAAGATGTGGAGCTCTTGCCTTGGAGGGAAGAGAGTTCGGGAGTGACGTTGGTGGCCGGAAAGAGAAGCATTCAGGAAGATGAGGAAGAGAACGTTGAACGAATACGCGCCGCCGCTGCCTCGCCTAAACCTAATGCTTTCCCCAAACTGAACTAACAAAACCTAACCCTAAATTTGTTTCCAGATTAACATGGGCCTTGCCCATTCCGTTTTGCCCTAAGCCCATAAGATTTCCACTTCTAACCTCACATTATCTTACAAACACCATGTTAATACTAATACTTAAAAAATACAAATACATTTTATCTAATTAAAACTTTCGTTTAACTAATTTTAAAACACTAACCTCTTTTCTTTATACTTATATAAACACTCTTTTTTTTTATTTACAAAACCATACAAATAATAAAATACTCTTTTTTTATTATCATATATTAAAATTAAAAATACTTGTTTCCTTTTATCTATTCACTCTTTTATTTGAAATACATTTGTACATATTATACATTTTTATAATATATAGTTAAAATATCTTTTTAAGTATATATTTGCATAAAAATAACAAAATACTTTTTTATACATAATTAACTTGAATACATTTTTAATACACGTTAAAATACATATTTGTACCTAACAGTTTAAAAACATTTTTTCTCTAATATTAAAATTCACAAATATTTGATTAAAATACTTTCTTTTTTATACATAATACAATTTAATTAAAATTTGAACATACCATTTAATTAAAACATTTTCTTTTGTACATAATTAAACATATAAATCAAAGATTCATTTAAAAACATTTCTCTAGGTCAAAAACCCTAATACGTTTCAATTCCACATTATCGCGCTTGTACATAAATTACACATACTCATATACATTTCGCACTTACACAATACAAATAACACAATACATTCACATTCCCCTATACATATTTATTTATCTCATATTTGTATATTCGATCGCACATTCGATTTGGTTGTAACTTATTGGATACTATAAGTCTCATCCCCTTTGTACATTTATACCCCCACTCCCGGATACTACTTTGTAATAGCGTAGATTTTACATTCCGCAATTTACAGTTTTCCAATTATACCATGGTTAGACCTAGGGTTTGTATGTACATAAAATCAAACGCTAGATAACCTAATACAAGACAAATACATGTAATCAATACACAATCACACTTGCACCCTCTAGGGTAATCCCACATGTTGCCTTCCAAAATGGGTCATGCTTGCACGTCGAGTATCTTTGGCAAAACAAAATCAAATGATCATTAGTCCCTCAAAGTGTTGCCTAAAACGGAATGATCATAGTCCCTTCAAAGCAAATTGCCAAAGACACTTGGCATCATTGCATTCATGGTCCATACGATGACCCGCGCCCGTCCCGAATAAACTTCCTAAACACAAGATTGTCCATCAAATTCAATGGTGGAACAAAATTGTTAAAAAAGGGTTAGAACATGACAAAAACCTTTGAGTACAATAGGGTAGACAAAACTCTTAATTACTTGAGATCAACTTGCAAAAACACTTGCCTTCTTTCCAAAAAACCACAATCCACAACACTTTCAAACAAACTCTCAAAACATCTTTTCGAAAAGATTCACACTTTTGTAAAACACTCAAACACGAGTCAAATACATTAGTTGCCTAAGACAAGGCATCTTCTTCAAAAACATTTTTCAAAACACACACACACACACCATTTTTCAAAGCAATCGAAAAACAAGGAAAGTGATCTAAAAACCAAGTAACTAAGAGCCCATGGATAACCATGGATGAAAAGGGTGCTAATACCTTCCCTTTTCATAATCTACCCCCCGAACCCACGAAATATCTCAAAAGGTTTTTGCTGTGCTTTTATAACCTTTCCTTTAGGATAAAATAAAAAGTCGGTGGCGACTCTTGCTCAACCGCACAAGTGCGAATACGAACGCAAAACACTAGTCAGTTCTCCCACCGTATCACAGAACTGGCGACTCTGCTGGGGAGATTTTTTAAGTGGGTTTACCTTAGGGTTTAGATCACCTTTACTTTCAATTGATTGCTTTGCTTGCTTTACATTTGTGGGCTTTGTATCGGAGTTTTATAGATCCTAACCCGGATCTGGGGAAACCTTTTTAGGTAGCAACAAGGATGTGAGGGAACTGTGCGGGGTATACCGACATGGTTGAAGCAGTCTGCTACGTTGATGTGGCACTTTGGTGTGTACCGGTAACCCTTGAGTTCAGTCAAGGAGAGTACGGGGCCGCCGCGTGGTGTCGCGAAGCATCAACTGACCTTAGGAACCTTAATCGAACCATCTTGGCCTTTTTTAGGGTAGTGAGATAACTGACTTTGGTGCAGTCCGAGGTTGGTTGATACTCGATACTACACTCAATTGAGGGTGCTTTCCTGGAATATTTCGGTCGCCAGTTCAGTGGCTAAATCGAAACGATGAACAATGAAAGCAATCCAGTGATATTGGGACTCTTAGAACCCGGTTACTTCTGGTAGGACAGGTTTCAACCAACAAACTGAAAGAGGGTAGTACCTGAACCTCATGCAAGCCTAAACCTAAGGCCTTGTGTGCTTTGTGTGAATATATTCGCCTGTATATACACTCACTTGCTTGTGCATACATGTACATAACATCATGACATCACACCATAGCATTCTAGCATTTTCAATAACCATTTCAAGGATCTCGAGGGTTCTGTTGATGCAGGATTACGTTGAGCCAGACGTCTATCAAGGGGCAAGAGGTTTCTCCTCTAACCAATCCAATTAAAATTCAAGTGCAACAACTTGAATCATTGGCTATGACCCACTCGACATGGTGAGCTTGATTCTCATGGAAAGACATCCACCAATACAAAGTTCTCCAAACAAGGATCAAGTACAACAACTTGAATCAGTGGCTATGACCCACTCGGCATGGTGAGCTTGATTCTCGTGGAAGGACGTCCACCGGTACAGAGATCTCCAATCCAAGAGCAGAGTTCAGCCTCTAACATTTTCTTGTGTTTACCCCAAGAGATCCTTGAAAGCATGCATCCACATATCATGCATTGCATTTTGACAATCTTTCTTTTTCAGGTTTCCTTACTCTCCTGCTGTTTATTTCAGCAAGAGATGGCTCTAGAAAGGTCTGTCAAAGACATCCAAGACCAGACTGCTCAGCTGCAGGAGATGTTCCTGAACTTGTCTCTGGGGCAAGAAGAGATGAAAGCTCTCCTCACCAAAGGCCTGGGGAGTTCCAACAATGCCAGGAGTGATCAGATTGCGGAGCTGCAGTTTGATCTGACAACACTGAGGACTTAAATGATGGGACAGTTGGTGGGCCAGATGGCTCTCATCCAAGATCTATCCCAAAGACAAGAGGAACTCAGAGTTCTTGTCCGCCAATTGCTTCCAAACAACCAACTGGGGCAAACATCTGAGGTCGAAGAGCAAGTCACCGCTCAACTTCCATCCACTCAAGAAGACAAGGGGAAAGCTCCTTACTATCTTCAGGGTCACAAACCCATCAACAACCTCGCCAGCGTCAACGGGGGAATCGGCGTAAACAAGAAAAGTCAGGAAGACAGTTTACGGAGACTGAAATACCATCATTCTTCATACTGAAACGCCTGTTGGAAGTCAATTTGCTCACCGTAAAGGACCCTCCTCAGAAGCTCAATATCTTCTCTCCTCACTTTAATCCCGACGCATTCTGTGTTTACCACTCCTACAGCCCGGGACACAGCACCAACGACTGTTGGGCCTTGAAGAACAAGATTCAAGATCTGATTGACATTGGGGTGCTAGAATTCATGCCAGACGGTGAGATGAAGATCTTCTGTTAAAGGGTTCTCCGCTTGAAGTGACGAAGCTCGAAGCTGAAAAACTTTTGCTTCTTTTTGAATTTTCAAAGTTGTAATTTCTTTTGCTATCAAACAATTATCTGTTGATGTTAAACTCTGTTTTCATTAATGCATTGCACATGTTTGTCTTGAATTCATCCATTCGTTTCACTACTCTTATGCTTTTCTTTATGATATTTGACTCTTGATAAAAAGCTGTAAGCCTTTAGAGGGAGGATGACGAAACAATACTGAGATCTTATACAGTATGCTTTTGAACAGACCTTGCTGATGATGTACAGGCATTTCTTTCAATTCCCAAACACTGGAGTTATAAGGAAGTTAATCCCTAGTCAACCCCTTCAAGCCAAAGAAGTAGGAGTTTCCTGTTCTAAACAATCGAAACCTTTTGATGTAAACCCGGGGCAGGGTAGTATCTCAGTTAATTCAGAAGGAAATGCGCATTGAGGTCGCAAACTCTCAGTTCGTAACACAACGAACGACATCAAAAGAGAAAGCATTCCTTTGGAATCAAAAGACAAGGGTGGTTCCCTATCACATAGACAGTCAATCTCTCAAAAGAAAGAAGCCCACTGAGCCAAAACCTATAAAGGAGGCTTAAGAAAGCTGGGGCATCCCGCTGACAGTAATCCCGGAAAACATTAATAGTCAGGCAAAAGTTAGGGATAACAAATCAAAATCAAAATAGTGAGGTCATTACAAAATCCTCAACAACATGAAAAGTGTTGGAAAAGAAAAAGGAGATGATGACTGTCTCCCAAATTCAAACTGATGAACCATCGCCCAAAAGTCGTTCCAAACTCAAAAACAGAGTGCGACGCACAATTAACTGAGCTTAGGTTGAAGAACATCACGAAGAGCGGGTGGGTACAAATATACTTTGAGCCTTTATCCTTTGTTTCTTAAACCGTGAACCAAGCCACGTTACAACCCTTCAAAAGTCCTAATTGAAGCATGAGTTAGTTCGAAAGCATACTGTTACAAAAAGGTATCCTGACTCCTGTAGGGCTTTGCTCTAAATCTTGTGTTAACTTGTCTTATGAAAAGTTTTCTGCTAAAAACGCATTTTTCAAAACTTCAAAGACAAACATAAACTTTGCATTATTCGAATATCACTGTCTGCATTTGACCCTATTTGTTTGACAGCGAAGAAATTCATACAGCGAATGTTCGGAGGAACGAAAACTCTCTCAATGAGCAAAATCACTTCAAGAGGATAACACTTCCATCAAATCCCCTTATCAACAAGGGGCATGACATGTCACAAATCAATTAACCTGGGGCAGTCCAGTCAAGGTCCAACAGATCTTTCAAAGTACAATTAACCTGGGGCAGTCCAGTCAAGGTCCAACAGATCTTTCAAAATACAGTTAACCTGGGGCAGTCCAGTCAAGATTTCAAAAATCTCTCAATATGCAGAGTAATCTGATTTAAGACTCCTTCTTCACCACTTGGGGCATTCGAATGTCAAAAGTGTTCAACAAATCGACTACAACATTTCCAGACTCGACTCCTATATCTAGCCAGGGCACGTCTGAAGAATTCGAGGATTCGATTCCTGTATCCAGCCAGGGCACATCTATCAACTACAACATTTCCAGATTCGATTCCTGTATCCAGCCAGGGCATATCTGTTGACCACATTTCCAGACTCGACTCCTGTATCTAGCCAGGGCACGTCTGAAGAGTTCGAGGATTCGATTCCTGTATCCAGCCAGGGCATATCTGTTGACGACTATTTCCAGATTCGACTCCTGTATCCAGCCAGGGCATATCTGTTGACCACATTTCCAGACTCGATTCCTGTATCTAGCCAGGGCACGTCTGAAGAGTTTGAAGATTCGATTCCTGTATCCAGCCAGGGCATATCTATCAACTATCACCTTTCCATATTCGATTCCTGTATCCAGCCAGGGCATGTCTGAAGAATTCCAGATCAACACCTGTAACAATCCAGGAAACCTCTGTGAACGACCGATTATAGACCAACACCTGTAATAAGCCAGGAATTTACCTACATCACCACTTGGGGCATTCGAATGTCAAAAGTGTTCAAAACCCGATGCAGTTTTTTACACAAGCTCATCATCAGGAAGCCCTACACCGGTTCCTCTTCAATTTCTGAAAACAGTTTACGGATTCTTCCCAACAACGGAAGTCAATCTACCAACTTGTTCAGACTCTTCTCAACCTTTGAAATTAGTTTACGGACGCTTCCCAACAACGGATGCGGCTCTATTGCTGATTCAACTTCAAGACTTCTGAAACAAGTTTACGGATTCTTCCCAACAACGGATGTTAATCTACCAACTTGTTCAGACTCTTCTCAAACCTTTGAAATTAGTTTACAGACGCTTCCCAACAACGGATGCGGCTCTATTGCTGATTCAATCTCAAGATTTCTGAAAACAGTTCACGGGTTCTCCAAGTAACGGATGTTAACTTATCGCTTGTTCAGATTCTTCTCAAGCTAACAACCACGGAAGATCGCGCTCGCCAAAATTCTCCCTATCCCCAGCGGAGTTCATCAAAATCCCCAGCCAAAGAATCCTCCGGAGTTCATTTCCCCTTAGAGTTTAAGCTTCAGTATCCCCGGCAGAGCCAGACCATTGAACCTTCTCCCCACAGAGTTTTGGAGGGGCGAATCTTGAGTTCCCCAGTGAAGTCTCCAGAGTTACTTCCCATCAAGCCGAAGATTCTCTTAATCTGGTCTCCCCGGCATGAGTCTACTAGTTTGAAACCCCCCAGTAGAGGTCATCAGGAATTCTCTTCCCCAGCGACAGCCAAGGATTTATTTTCCCCGGCAGCAGTCAAAACGCTTTTATCTTCAGCCATCTCGGATTCATGTATCCTTGGCAAGATTAGCTCATCAGCTTACATGCGCATTCATCATAAACATTAATGTCACACGCATTGCATCATGCATCATAACATTGCATACAACTAACCCTTTGCCTTTTCAGGTAAGATCAGTCGACAGACACAGATCATCTCCCGAGATTCATCCAGAAATAGTTCAGATGTGACCCAGACACGACGACATTTTGATACTTATTCCAGATTCATTCAAGCTCATCTTCAGGAAGCCCTACACCGGTTCCTCTTCAAGACTTCTGAAACAAGTTTACAGATTCTTCCCTACAACGGATGTCAATCTACCAACTGATTCAGACTCTTCTCAACTTTTGAAGACAGTTTACAGATTCTTCCCTACGACGGATGTCAATCTACCAACTGATTCAGACTCTTCTCAGTCTCTGAAAATAGTTTACAGACATGCCCCAACAACGGATGCTGCTCTATTCAATCTCAGATAGTTTACAGATTCTCCAGATACGAACGTCAATCTGTTGCTTGTTCAGACCCCAATTCAGAGATGTTCCAAAACAGGGATGCCTTTCTGACGCTTATCCACTCACCATTGACATACAGTTCAACATGTCCGGATGGCATCTATAAGCCCATCCTCCTATCAGCAGTCGCCGAATGGCATCTGTAAGCCCATTCCCAAATGGCATCTTTAAGCCCATTCACCTCCACCATCACATCGACGAGCGCAAATTTTCTGGGCACTTTAGTGTCCAATCTCCTTTTACCTTCAAGTCGCGAAAGGCAAACTTGCCAATCTAACTCTTCAGGTCAAAGAAGATTGAACAGGGGCAACTGTTGTACCCCAAAATTTGCCCTCGCGTTTTTCCACAAGAAATATCAACTTCAGACATTTCCTGACTTTTCAAACTGGCTCAAGAATCGGACAAACGGACTTTTCTTGTCAGTCAAGCGAAATTAGGGTTTTGCTGATTTTCAGAGCTCTGGATTGTTTCACAATTGGTTTAGGGTTTTGAATGATTTTTGGTTCAATTTTGATCAGGCGAACGCTATTTGGCATTTAATCAGGAATTAAGGGTTTTATGGGCATGTTCTCAGAAGAATTTAAATTCCACAAGCACTTTGCAGTTTATTCCGAGATTCGGGTTGAAATTCGCGTTATCTTGATTTAATCAGTAAAAGAGACAGTGGTTTGAATTCAGTTCATTTTGTTTGGGCCAGTCAAATACAGTATGCAGTATTGGATTCACAGTGTTTATGGCAAATCAGTGAAGAAGGAACGCGTTTGATCAGTCTATTTGGATTGACTGCTGCTTTGCTTTGGACTTTGAATAAGACAGGTTTAATTGACCAATATTGTTATTATTTAAGTTATTTATTATTCTAAAAAATTGAATGATTGAAATTTATTTTTCAATTGTTTTAATTCTAAGAATTTTAAATAAATAAATAAACAATAAAGAAAATTAGAATTAATTGGATAATTTAGACTTTTATTGATATTTGAATTATTTGTACAAATTGTTGTTTATAATTTAAATTATGAACAATAATATACATTAATTTAAAATATTACATAAAATAAAAAACTATCCTATTCCTAATATTCTTCATTCTTCACTTCGCTCCGGTGCTCCATTTTTTATCTGCAAAAAGAAGAAAGAAAGTCAGAAAGCAGTTGAAATTAAAGACAGTTAAAGTTGCTCATCATTAGGGGCCACTGACTGGGATCAGTTGACCCTCTCTGCAAATCGGGGGATTTCTCCCGGTTCACAAAGAGGGAAGAATTCCATTTTTTTTTCATGAATGTCAAATGCATAATTTCTAAAAATTCAAACTGCAAACTTCCAATTCAAACTAAACTGAAAAGTCCAATTCCCACTTAAATGCCAAAGATATCAAAGAAAATCAAGGAAGTACAATTTGCTGTCAAGATCTATTCCCAAGCTGTCAAAGAAGGATTTTGGAAAGATATCAATGCAAAGTCAGCACACAAACTGTCAAAGCAAGATAAAGATGCAGAAAATGTGTTATGCAAGCTAAACATATTAATCATCATTTCCCATAGGCCCCTTCAGAACATAGTACAACAATAATCATATAAAAATCTTGACTGTACTTTTGGAGAGAAAAAGAGAGAAAAAGCAGCATAGGCTTTAGGTTTAGGCAGGGCAGAAGACAACAAGGAGATATAACACAAAGAAAAGAGAATACAATTCAGCATTATTCAAAACTGGGCAGAAGTACACAGCATAGACAGTTACCAAAAATGGAAAAATGCCAAGAAACTTTGTAAAACTACCCAGCAAGCTTGGATCAAAGAGAAGACCAAGGTTTGAATAAAGATTGGGCGCCAAAGACCAAGAGAAAGAGGACAAAAGAACACAAGAAAACATACTGTCAAACCTGATTGAGCCAAGCACCAATATCACAAAAAAAATATATTATCTGCAAGCACAGAACCATAAAAACCATCCAGCCTCATCAAACAGCATATACCAACAACATAAACACACAAAACCTTCTGAAAGCATCAACCTGCTCCAGCCCATAAACCTGCATCAGGCCTCACCCTCAAGAACATACAAACACATGACCTGAAAATGCTTTAACCTGCCTACTGTCAAGAAAAGAAACAAAACTACCAACAACCTGCCTACCATCCAAACTGAAGCAAATAAACACACAACATAACACATCTCAAAACCATAACCAGAATCACCAAAAACCATAACCTGAAACACCTCAAAACCCATCCTAAAAACCTGAAACCAAGTTCAAAAAGCATAGAAAACCTGCAAGCTGATACAAACTCAGAAAGCCATGAAGTTCAAATCAGTGGTCAAAGCAAAGAACCTGTATTATCCCTGCCTGAACCATCAAATACGTCTAAAACCTCATACCAGCACCATACACTGAACTACAAAACCTGCATCAGCATTAACCTCACAATAACCTGCCTGTCATCAAGCTCAGGCAACAAATATCAAAACCATTCAAGGCCACATCCAGCACTAAGCCTCAGAAATTAACATCATAGGCGATTAACAAGCATACAGCAACGAGAGAAGAAGAGAGAAAGCGTCAAGGGCATAGTCAGAAGCGTGTTCAGGGTATCATAGGCCACAACATAGGCAAATCGTTCAAGAAAGCATTCAACAATTCAAAGGCAACCTAGGCCCTCAGACCTCTGAGATCATCACAGGGCAATACAAGCAAGCATACAGCGTTCAAGAGAAGAAAGAAGAGGCGAACTCAGTAAACATACATCACAACAAATACATTCCAAGGCCACCAACAATTCAAAGGGACGAAAGTAGAAGAGATAAAGATACCAGGAAAGCATCAGAAACAAAGCAAGCATCACGTTCACGCCGTCCCGGCCTCCTAAGCGTCTCCACCCCTCTTCTCTCCTCCTTCTCCAAGGTCAGGTAACGAGCTTTCTACCTCTTCTCCTTCACCTCATAATAACGAAAGATCAATTAAGACTCAAATCAGAAAGACATGCAATCCGTAAAAAAGGAAAAGAGATAAGAACATAACAACTAAAAGCTAACCTTGTTTCAAGAAGATGTGGAGCTCTTGCCTTGGAGGGAAGAGAGTTCGGGAGTGACGTTGGTGGCCGGAAAGAGAAGCATTCAGGGAGATGAGGAAGAGAACGTTGAACGAATACGCGCCGCCGCTGCCTCGCCTAAACCTAATGCTTTCCCCAAACTGAACTAACAAAACCTAACCCTAAATTTGTTTCCAGATTAACATGGGCCTTGCCCATTCCGTTTTGCCCTAAGCCCATAAGATTTCCACTTCTAACCTCACATTATCTTACAAACACCATGTTAATACTAATACTTAAAAAATACAAATACATTTTATCTAATTAAAACTTTCGTTTAACTAATTTTAAAACACTAACCTCTTTTCTTTATACTTATATAAACACTCTTTTTTTTTTATTTACAAAACCATACAAATAATAAAATACTCTTTTCTTTTTATCATATATTAAAATTAAAAATACTTGTTTCCTTTTATCTATTCACTCTTTTATTTGAAATACATTTGTACATATTATACATTTTTATAATATATAGTTAAAATATCTTTTTAAGTATATATTTGCATAAAAATAACAAAATACTTTTTTATACATAATTAACTTGAATACATTTTTAATACACGTTAAAATACATATTTGTACCTAACAGTTTAAAAACATTTTTTCTCTAATATTAAAATTCACAAATATTTGATTAAAATACTTTCTTTTTTATACATAATACAATTTAATTAAAATTTGAACATACCATTTAATTAAAACATTTTCTTTTGTACATAATTAAACATATAAATCAAAGATTCATTTAAAAACATTTCTCTAGGTCAAAAACCCTAATACGTTTCAATTCCACATTATCGCGCTTGTACATAAATTACACATACTCATATACATTTCGCACTTACACAATACAAATAACACAATACATTCACATTCCCCTATACATATTTATTTATCTCATATTTGTATATTCGATCGCACATTCGATTTGGTTGTAACTTATTGGATACTATAAGTCTCATCCCCTTTGTACATTTATACCCCCACTCCCGGATACTACTTTGTAATAGCGTAGATTTTACATTCCGCAATTTACAGTTTTCCAATTATACCATGGTTAGACCTAGGGTTTGTATGTACATAAAATCAAACGCTAGATAACCTAATACAAGACAAATACATGTAATCAATACACAATCACACTTGCACCCTCTAGGGTAATCCCACATGTTGCCTTCCAAAATGGGTCATGCTTGCACGTCGAGTATCTTTGGCAAAACAAAATCAAATGATCATTAGTCCCTCAAAGTGTTGCCTAAAACGGAATGATCATAGTCCCTTCAAAGCAAATTGCCAAAGACACTTGGCATCATTGCATTCATGGTCCATACGATGACCCGCGCCCGTCCCGAATAAACTTCCTAAACGCAAGATTGTCCATCAAATTCAATGGTGGAACAAAATTGTTAAAAAAGGGTTAGAACATGACAAAAACCTTTGAGTACAATAGGGTAGACAAAACTCTTAATTACTTGAGATCAACTTGCAAAAACACTTGCCTTCTTTCCAAAAAACCACAATCCACAACACTTTCAAACAAACTCTCAAAACATCTTTTCGAAAAGATTCACAATTTTGTAAAACACTCAAACACGAGTCAAATACATTAGTTGCCTAAGACAAGGCATCTTCTTCAAAAACATTTTTCAAAACACACACACACACACACCATTTTTCAAAGAAATCGAAAAACAAGGCAAGTGATCTAAAAACCAAGTAACTAAGAGCCCATGGATAACCATGGATGAAAAGGGTGCTAATACCTTCCCTTTTCATAATCTACCCCCCGAACCCACGAAATATCTCAAAAGGTTTTTGCTGTGCTTTTATAACCTTTCCTTTAGGATAAAATAAAAAGTCGGTGGCGACTCTTGCTCAACCGCACAAGTGCGAATACGAACGCAAAACACTAGTCAGTTCTCCCACCGTATCACAATGAGCATATGGGACTTGATTGAGCCCTTGAAAACCTCAACTTCCTTGCAAGAACCAAAACCCTAATTTTGACTGGCTTAAGAGGATGGTTTGACTGTGCAACCCTTGAGTAGATTTGAGCAAATTGAGATGATGCTTGTCAATTCTTTGAAGAATATGGGAGGGCAAATTTTGGGGTACAACAGTTGCCCCTGTTCAATCTTCTTAGACCTGAGGATGTAGATTGGCTTGCGTGCCTTTCGTGATCCGAAGGTGGAAGATGATTGAACACTAGAGTGCCCAGAAATTTGCACTCACATAGTAAAGTATCAGCAATGTGATGTCGGGAATGGGCTTACAGATTCCATTTGGAAAGATGATGGATGGGAGGATGGGCTTATAGATGCCATCTGGAGCTGTGACAGAACCTTGTCGGGAATGGGCTTATAGATGCCATTTGGAAATATGATGGATAGTTGTGGAGATGGGCTTATAGATGCCATCGGGGGTGTGATGAACAGTTGTGGAGATGGGCTTATAGATGCCATCGGGGGTGTGATGAACAGTTGTGGAGATGGGCTTATAGATGCCATCGGGGGTGCCGATCGCGTAAGAGATTCCTTAGCGAGAACTTGCGTACTTGAGAAAGGAAGATGGTTTCCTGGCCTGTTACAGGTGTTGATCTTCAATTCTTTATGCAGATATGCCAGATGTGCCCTGGATGGATACAGGTATCGAATCTGGAATTAGTCGTCTACAGATGTGCCTTGGCTGGATACAGGAATCGAATCTTCAAACTCTTTAGATGTGCCCTGGCTAGATACAGGAATCGAATCTGGAATTAGTCGTCTACAGATGTGCCCTGGCTAGATACAAGAATCGAATCTTCAAACTCTTCAGATGTGCCCTGGCTAGATACAGGAATCGAATCTGTAATTAGTCGTCTACAGATGTGCCCTGGCTGGATACAGGAATCGAATCTTCAAACTCTTCAGATGTGCCCTGGCTAGATACAGGAATCGAATCTGGAATTAGTCGTCTACAGATGTGCCCTGGCTGGATACAGGAATCGAATCTTCAAACTCTTCAAATGTGCCCTAGCTAGATACAGGAATTGAATCTGGAATTAGTCGTCTACAGATGTGCCCTGGCTGGATACAGGAATCGAATCTTCAAACTCTTCAGATGTGCCCTGGCTAGATACAGGAATCGAATCTGGAATTAGTCGTCTACAGATGTGCCCTGGCTAGATACAGGAATCGAATCTTCAAACTCTTCAGATGTGCCCTGGCTAGATACAAGAATCGAATCTGGAATTAGTCGTCTACAGATGTGCCCTGGCTGGATACAGGAATCGAATCTTCAAACTCTTCAGATGTGCCCTGGCTAGATACAGGAATCGAATCTGGAATTAGTCGTCTACAGATGTGCCCTGGCTGGATACAGGAATCGAATCTTCAAACTCTTCAGATGTGCCCTGGATAGATACAGGAATCGAATCTGGAATTAGTCGTCTATAGATGTGCCCTGGCTGGATACAGGTATCGAATCTTCAAACTCTTCAGATGTGCCCTGGCTAGATACAGGAATCGAATCTGGAATTAGTCGTCTACAGATGTGCCCTGGCTGGATACAGGTATCGAATCTTCAAACTCTTCAGATGTTCCCTGGCTGGATACAGGTGTCGAATCTAGAATTGCGACAGTTGATAGCAATCGTCTTTTGATTGACCTTTTCCTGAAAAGGCAAAACATTAGTCGTATGCAATGTCATGATGTATGAGATGCATGATGTCATGATGATCAAAATGAGATAGTGTTGTATGCACTTCATCATGTATGTAAGCAGGATGTATGAAATGTAAAATGTCTATGAATGTATTTTCGTCTAGGAAAATAAATCCTTGACGAATGCCGGGAAGTTGAATCTTGGGCTGATGTTGAAGAGTGAAGCTCTTCATTTCCGCTGGGGATGATGGTTGCAAGAGTAAACCGGTAAGAGAAGATGACTCTGTTGGGGAATAAACTTGGCGAAGAGATTACTCTACCGGGAATGACTCTGTGGGAAGAGATACTTAGCTGAGGTTTGATGATAACTCCGCTGGGGATTCTGTTGATAAGTTATGTTGGGAGATTTGATGAACTCCGCTGGAGGTAGGAAGAACTTCGTCGGGGACGATCTTTCCGTGGTAATTAGCTGAGGATAACCCAGTTATAAGCTTTGGTGGGGAATAACCTTTGAATAAAGCCCGGGAGAGCGTTCGTACTCTGCAGGGGAAAAGCTTCCAGAATCTACTGGGGGTAAGCTTCCAGAATCTACTGGGGAGGATGATTCAACTCTCCTGGGGAAATTTTTGAACTGTAATGGTGAAGTGGCTCCACTGGGGTGTCTGGTATTCCACCGGGGAACAATCTTATATTAAGACTGCCGGGGATGCTTGTTGAAGATATTTGTATACTCCGCTGGGGAATTGAGATTTTCTGGGGATACCCAACTTCCTTAAGGCTGATAGTAGACTAACTCTGCTTGAGGAGAGAGCATGGCTGACTTGCTGAAGATGTTGTGCCTTTTCAGGGCTGATTGGGAGACCAACTCTGCTCGGGGTGAGCATTGCTGAATCTTGTCTTACTCTCGGGGAGTGAAGGTATCTGGGTCAAATTCTTCAGCCGAACTTACCTTAGTACCTTGGTGGACAGAGCAACTAGGTTGCTTAGACAACTCATTATTGCCCCTGTTTCTAATGTCACCTGTAATTAATCCTTTGTTTCGCATGCAAGTATTTATGAGTTAGTAATTAGTGTCAAATGCATATATCAAAAATTTGAACATTGTACGTTCTTTGCAAAACAAAACAGAAAAAGGAAAAATAGTTGGCAATTTGTCTGGAAAAGTGAATTTGTATTGATTTTGAATCTGCCTGTAAATAGGCATTTTGTGTAAAAGAGGCTGACGTTCTAGTAAGAGAACGCCGCCGAACAGAATAGAGTTTATATAATTTGTACAAAGGAAAACAAAACAGCTATGTGAAAAATCCCCCTGGGATCCAACTCTGCTATCGCCTTTATGTCTTCAAGCATCTCATCACTTTGCTGCTTAGTTGAAGAGGAATCTGATTGATTGATGCCGTCTGAACCTGATAGTTGATGCCGGATTCTGGATGCAAGGTGATCCAATGAGACATAGTATTACGCTTACCCTTAACTTTTTCCTGGACCGCTCTTTCGGGTTTTCAGTCCACCGGGATACCCATTTTTTCCCAAGCCGCCTTTTTAGGTTTTCGACTTGCCGGGTGTACAAAATTTTTCATTTCATCCCTTATTTTTTCCTGAACCCTCTTGGTTTGCCGGGAAGCCCTTATTTTTGCCTAGGTGTGTCAACCTAGAGGGTCTTTAGTTCATGCGTAGTATCTTTTTACTATGTCTGCATTGGTGGGGTGAGGAAGGTCGTCACCATCCATGGTGGTTAGAATCATCGCTCCTCCGGAGAAGATATTCTTAACCACAAATGGCCCTTCGTACGTAGGGGTCCATTTGCCCCTGGGATCACTTTGAGGAAGAATGATGTGCTTGATTACCAGGTCTCCGACTTGATACTCTTGTCGTCTGAATTTCTTGTTAAATGCCCTGATCATCCGTTTTTGGTACGTTTGACCATGACAAATAGCGGTGAGTCTCTTTTCGTCAATCAGGTTTAATTGATCAAGTCGAGTCTGGATCCAGTCATCTTCTCTCAAACCTGCATCTTTCATTATCCGGAGAGAGGGTATCTGGACTTCAATAGGCAAGACTGCCTCCATGCCATAGACCAAGGAAAAGGGTGTTGCCCCGGTTGACGTCCTTGCTGAGGTGCGGTACCCATGAAGAGCAAACTGTAACATCTCGTGCCAATCTTTATAGGTCACTGTCATCTTCTGCACAATTTTCTTGATATTCTTATTAGCTGCCTCTACAGCCCCATTCATCTTCGGTCGGTAAGGAGAAGAGTTGTGGTGCTGTATCTTGAATTGCTCGCAGAGCTCAGTGATCATCTTGTTGTTAAGATTGGTACCATTATCCATAATGATCCTTTTCGGGACACCGTATCGACAGATCAGGTTATGCCGAATGAACCGTGCCACGACGTTCTTGGTTACGGTAGCGTATGAAGCTGCTTCAACCCACTTTGTAAAGTAATCAATCGCTACCAGGATGAAGCGATGCCCGTTGGAAGTTGTAGGTCTGATCTCGCCGATCATATCAATGCCCCACATTGCAAAAGGCCAAGGTGCCGTCAAGACATTCAGAGGTACTGAAGGAACGTGCACCTTATCAGCATAGATTTGGCATTGGTGACATGTCCGAGAGTGTTGGTAACAGTCGGCTTCCATTATGGACCAGAAATATCCTGCCCGAAGGATTTTCTTTGCCATAATATGTCCACTGGAATGCGTTCCGAAGGTACCTTCATGTAGCTCTGCCATGATCTTTTCTGCTTCAGTCTTATCCAGACAACGCAGTAAGGTTGAATCATGGTTTCGCTTGTACAGAATGCCGTTGCTAAGGAAGAACTTTGCCGCGAACCTTCTCAGAAACTTTTTGTCGTTGACAGATGCACCCTCGGGGTATTCTTGAGCTTCCAAGTACCTCTTCACTTCATGACACCAAGGTTTTTCAGTCACCTCTTCAGCCTCAAGATCACAGCAATATGCAGGTTCGTCCAATTTCCAGATAATGATCCGGGGAGACTCGTTATCCCATTTGACTTTGAACATAGAAGACATCGTAGCTAACACGTCCGCCAACTTATTCTCTTCCCTTGGGAAGTGTTCAAAAGTTATCTCCGTGAAATGGGGGATCAACGTCAACACACACTCTTTGTAAGGAATAAGATTTGGGTGTTTCGTGTCCCACTCGCCTTTGATCTGATTGATCACGAGAGCAGAATCTTCGAAGACACTCAGGAACTTGATCCTTAAGTCAATTGCAGCTTGAAGACCCATGATACATGCTTCGTACTCCGCCATGTTGTTGGTGCAGTTGAAACATAGCCGGGCAGTAAGTGGAGTATGAGAGCCATTAGGAGATATGATTACGGCGCCAATACCGTTTCCCAAAGCGTTTAAGGCTCCTTCAAAGTGAATAGACCATCGGGATCCTTCCTCAGGTCCTTCATCCGGTCCAGGTACTTCACAATTAGTTACTACCATGATATTCTCGTCTGGAAATTCAAAGTTCATAGATTGGTAGTCGTCCATTGCCTGATGTGCCAAATGGTCTGCCAATACACTTCCCTTGATTGCTTTCTGAGTCGTATACTGGATGTCATATTCTGTCAAGATCATCTGCCATATTGCTATTCTTCTGGACAGAGCGGGCTTTTCGAATATGTACTTTATTGGATCCATTTTTGAGATCAACAAAGTAGTGTGAGTCAGCATATACTGTCTCAGCCGGCGAGCAGCCCATACCAAAGCGCAGCAAGTTTTCTCGAGCAGTGAGTATCGAGTCTCACAGTCGGTAAACTTTTTGCCAAGGTAATAAATAGCGTGCTGTTTTCGGCCAGACTCGTCATGCTGCCCCAGCACACACCCCATTGAGCTGTCAAGTATTGTCAAGTATAATATTAGAGGTCTCCCTTCAACCGGTGGCATAAGAATGGGTGGCTCTTGGATATACTCTTTGATTATTTCGAAAGCGGCCTGACATTCATCATTCCAACGTACTACTTGATCTTTCTTCAGTAGCTTGAAGATTGGTCACAGGTAGCAGTTAGGTGCGAGATGAATCGGGCAATGTAGTTCAGCCGTCCTAGAAAGCCTCTGACTTCTTTCTCTGTCTTGGGAGTTGGCATCTCTTGTATGGCTTTCACCTTGGCAGGGTCCACTTGAATACCTTTGTTACTCACGATGAAACCAAGCAATTTTCCAGTTCTCACCCCAAAGGTGCATTTGTTCGGGTTCAACCTCAGCTTGTACAACTTCAGACGGTCAAACAGTTTCTGCAGATGGTCAAGGTGTTCCTCCTCAGTCTGGGACCTTGCAATCTTATCGTCGACATATACTTAGATTTCATGATGGATCATATCATGAAATAAAGCAACCATGGCACGTTGGTAGGTTGCCCCCAGCATTTTTCAACCCAAAAGGCATGACCTTGTAGCAAAAGGTGCCCCACTGAGTAACAAAAGTGGTCTTCTCCATGTCTTCAAGAGCCATCTTGATCTGATTATAACCAGAGAAGCCGTCCATGAAGGAGAATACTTTATGCTGAGCAGTGTTGTCAACCAGAACGTCGATATGAGGCAGAGGGAAATCATCCTTAGGGCTGGCCCTGTTCAAATCCCTGTAATCAACACACATTAGGAGCTTACCATCTTTCTTCGACACTGGAACCACGTTGGCAACCCACTGAGGGTAAGAAGTCACTGCTAGGAAACCGGCGTCAAATTGTTTCATAACCTCAGCTTTGATTTTCTCGGACATCTCTGGACGCATACGGCGGACCTTCTGTTTTACCGGAGGACAGTCTTCCTTGGTAGGCAGGTGATGAACCACTATGTCGGTATCCAACCCAGGCATGTCTTCGTAAGACCAGGAAAATATTTCCACGTAGTCATGTAGCATCTGAATCAATTGTTGTTTCACACTAGCTTCCAGATTGGCACCAATCTTGACTTCCTTTCTGTCTGTCTCAGTACCCAGATTTACCGTTTCCACTGGCTCTTCATGTGGCTGAATGGCCCTCTCTTCCTGGAGTAACAGTCTTCAAGCTCACCAGGCACTTCACAATCATCTTCACCTTCGTCTTCGGCTAAGTTGATCGGATTTTCGAAGTCATAACTGGCAGTAGCAGAGTCGTTACCAGTGAGATCCAGAGTGGATTGGAACCTGTATAAGTGAGTGTGTGTAAATATAGCTATTTTGCAATATATAAAGAAAGAAAGGGAGCGCAAGATATGAAATGTAAAAACGTCCAATGCTTATATTCATGATATATGAAAGTGACAAATAACAAGCCCTCACAAATGAAACCACGGTACCCCGGGTAAGACACCGGGCCATAAAGTTTAGTAATTATTGTTCGTTACAAATTTAAAACAAAGGAGTTCATTACTGAGTGACAAAAGTAAAAGGTATGGAGTCTTTTGCAGTCCAGTTGTTCAGTCCACCGCCGGTCGTTGGATTGATCCAGCTGTCGAATTCAGATTCCTCCACGTCGTCATCATCCCCAATAGCATTTACTCCATGGTTGGGCATGGGAGCTGTCACCATATTAGGCCTCTCGGGCGCCTCGAACTGTACCTCTTTAGCATCAATAAGGTCTTGAACCTTATTCCTCAGAGCCCAACAATCATCAATAGAATGCCCCGGGCTATCAAAGTGATAAGCGCAACGGGCGTTGGGGTTGTACTTTGGAGAGGTTGTGTTTACCACCTTCGGAGCTTCCTTGACAGTTACCAGATTGGTTGACAGCAGTTGCGGAAGAATCTGAGACAGGGTCATGCTGAGCCGAGTATACTATCTTTTGGGCCTCTCAACTCTTGGCTGGTTGTATTACTGAGGAGCAGCAGTAGGCTTAGAAATTACCACCGCGTTGAAAGCTTGGCGGTGTTCCGGTTTGTTCTGTCTCCTTGGACCATAAACAGCACTAGCTTCCTTCTTGAAGGGCTTCTTTTTAGTACTCGAGGAGGCACCCTTCTGTATCTTCCCCGATTTTATACCAGCTTCGATCCTCTCACCAGTTAGGATCAGGTCCGTAAACCCAGCAGAGGAATTACCAATCAGGTGGTTGAAAAATGGACCAGACAGGGTCCCCAAGAACATGTCCACGAGTTCACGATCAGTCAACGGTGGTTGCACCCTGCCAGCCAGATCTCCCCACTTCTGCGCGTACTCCTTAAAACCTTCACTCGTTCCCAGTGACATACCCTGGAGTTGGGTACGCGTGGGAGCGAGGTCGGAATTATACTGATACTACTTATAAAAAGCAGTAGCCAAGTCCTCCCAGTTACGAATGTTGGTTCCATCCAGCTGATAGAACCATTCGAGTTGAGTCCTTGAAAGACTCTCCTGAAAGAAATGGATCCAAAGATTCTTGTCTGCAGTGTAAGGTTGGATCTTCCTTACATAAGAACGGAGGTGCAGCTTAGGACAGGAAGCCCCGTCGTACTTCACAAAGGCAGGCGCCTTGAACTTGTGAGGGATCACCACCCTAGAAGATAACCCTAAGTCTCCAAAATCCAACCCAGGCACACGTTGAATCTCCATAGCATTTAACCGGTCCTCCAGCTGTTTGTACCAGTCCTCGGCAGGGGGGTACTGTTCATCATTGAAATCTGTCTCGGTGTCAGAGACCACAGGACTAGGAACCTCTCTCCCTTGGTGACTGCCTTCCCCAACAGATGGAGTAGTCAGCTCAGCTTCATTCTGCAGTGTATTCCCGAGTCTGCGTCCAGTGTTGAACAACACAGTCCTCTTCTTCTTCTTCTTCTTCTTCTTCTTCTTCAGGAGCAAAGCCTTCAACTCCTGTTGTCCTTGGGCTAAGCTCATGACCAGCTCCTGAAACTGGGCGTTCTGGGCCTGGAGGGCCTTGATAGCTTGTTCAGTAGTTGGTTCAGGATTCATGATGATTGAGTGCTAAAATAAACAGCGAAGAAGATTAAGCAACCTGTAGAAAAGGGTACCTGTGATGCATATGATGAATGAAATGCGTATGAATTATGTTTTCAAAGACAATCGGGAATCAACTTTGTAGACAAAAGGAACACACTTTATTAGATTTAAACTTTGGAATTTAAATTGTTCAACAAATTGCCCTTAGGCGTTACAGGAATGAAAATACTGAAAAGGAAATAAAAGTTGTAAAGGAAACATCCAAAGCCCATCAGTGCTCCCATGGCCTCCTCTTCTCAGTACGGATGTAGTCATTCATGATCCGCTCGTTCTCCAATTGCTTGGTCAGCTTCTGGATCTTCTGTTCCTGTTCGTTGAACTTTTCCCGATAATAATCCCGCTCTTCCAGTAGTTGCGCCCAAGACCTCTTTAGGGTATCAACATCAGTGGGTATCTGAGGAGGGAGTATGGTTGGAGGAACCCCGTCTCTATCAGGAATTTCAAGAATGATAGGCCTGACAGCTTCATATGGCATACCTAACTTCTGAGCACGGATGCAGACCCATCTGTAATAGGGTTCCATTGGTAGAGAAGTCTTTGGTCCCAACTCATGTGGGCCAGCTTTGTGAATTCTGTCCCAAGCTTTGATGAATCTACAGCGCAGTTCGTCACTATCTACCTAAAACTCAAAACTGATGTGAGGCACCAACATCTCATGAGGCCCTGCTCTTCTGGCTCTTCCAAACTGACGGAGAGCTAAACATGGATTATAAGAGATTCCGCCCTGAGTACCAATCAATGGAACATTAGGATATTCTCCGCAACGATCAATAACAGCCACCTCATCTAAACCTCTGAGAGTCCAAATGATGTCATTATAAGTGAGAGACATTAACCTATGAGCCCATCCTCTTCCTTCTTGGTTCTTCAGCACGAACTTGGGGAGGTGCGAAATAAACCACCTCACTAACAAAGGAGTACAACACCATAGGGTTCCTCGTCTTCGGGAAGTACGAGCATAGAGTTGTTGCAGGATATCACCCAAGAGAGTGGGTACAGGGTTCCGAGACATGAAGATCCTTATGGCATTGATATTGACAAAGTTATCAGGATTTGGAAACAATACTAGACCATAGATTAAGAGAGCCAGAATGTCCTCGTACGCCCTGAAGTCTAAGTCATTCCAGAAATTGTTAGCTCTACCAATCAGAAACTTAGCCAAGAAGCCCTTAACTCCGCTTCTAGTCACCCAGTTGTCCATTACCTCCTTGTTGGTCAAAGGAAGGGCTGCAGCAATCTCCTCAAGCCTAAGAGTCTTTTCCCAACCAGTGAATGGGGTCTGATCCAAGATAGGGATACCAAGAAAATCAGAGAATTCTTCCAGGGTAGGGACCAGCTGGAAGTCTTGAAAGGTGAAGCAATTGTACAAGGGATCATAAAACTGGGTCAAGACACTCATCAGTTGTTGGTCCCACTTTGAAGTGACTAAACCGAGAAGAGAACCATGCCTCTGGATGAAGGAAGCAGTGTTTGGAATTCTGTCAACCAACTCTTTAAGAAAATCAGGTGGGTGAACAAAGTTGAGCCGGATAGTGTTCCTTCGCACAGGCATCATGATGTCCTACAAAACAGAGCAAAGGTGAAACCCTCTTGTCTTTGAAATAGGTCAGTCCTTATGCAGGATGCATGCAATGGTATGATGGTATGATGTTATGGTAAAGCACACCACAAGTATTCACAAAGGCAAACATGACAAGGCACACAAGTCACACCAGACAGCCCTTAGAGTTTAGGCCAGCATGAAGTTCAGGTACTACCCTCTTTCAGTTTCGTTGGTTAAGACCTGTCCTATCAAAAGTAACCGGGTTCTAGAGGATCCCAATATCACTGACTACCCTCAATCGGTCATAACTCCAGCGTCGCAATCTTTTCTTGCGGCCAGAACCATCGCGAGAGTTTAGCCTCAATGGGTGTAGCATACTGCTACTGTTCTATGGCCAAGTTGGGTCACATTAGGGTTCTAAGGTCGGTTGGTGCTTAATGACTCCTCAGAAGACCCATATTCTCCTCGTTGCAACACAAGGGATATCGGTACAGACCAAGGTGCCACACCAATGTAGCCACTGCTTCACCCGTGTCGGTCTACGCCGGACAGGTCCCTCACAGCTTATGCTACCTAAAAAGGTATCCCCAGATCCGGGTTAGGATCTATGAAACTCCGATGCAAAGCCCACAAACATAAAGCAATCAAAGCAAAACAATTGAAAACATAAGTATGATCTAATCCTAAGGTACACCTCACTTTTATATTCCCTAGCAGAGTCGCCAGTTCTGTGATCGGTGGAAATATAACTGACTGTTTTTAAGCTGGTTTCGCGAAATGTCGCAGTAAGCAAGAGTCGCCATCGTCTTTTATATTCTCCAACATGGAAAGGACAAAAGCACAGCAAAATTCCTTATGAGAATGTTTCTCGGTTCGGGAGATAGATTTATAGAAAGGGAAGGTGTTAGCACCCTTTCTATCCATGGTTATCCATGGGCTCTTAGGTACTTGCTCTATGTTTTCAAAATTGTTTGCTTTTCAAATGTGTGTGGGATTTGAAAAAAAGTTTCGTTTGAAAGATTTCTAAGTAACTCTTGTATCAGTCCTCAAGAGTGTATGAAAAATTTGTTTGAAAACTTTTAGAAAGTGTGAGTGTGAAAAGTTGTTTTGTTTGTTTGAAAGAGAAAGTACCCAGGAGAATCTACCTACCCTAAGGAATTAGGCTGTGTAAGAGTCCTTTAGACAGTGCTATCCCACCATTGAGAGGTAGGTAGCACCCTCGTTGGAGGTGTTCGGGTCAATTCGATTAAGGGACAGTGTGGTCACCGAAGCAATGGTAGGACACCTTAGTGGTAACCCTAATGTCCTAGATCCTTTTATCCGAGGCAACCGTTTCGAGGCAACTAGATCTTTTAGACAAAAAGGCGACCTCTAAGACACCCTATACTTGATGACCACGTTCGAGGCAACCAGTGAGGCGTACCCTAGGAGTGGCATGTGCACGTGTGTTGTTTTTTCAGTTAATGTTTGTCTTGTACATGTTATTTGTGAGCTACAGATTGATTTTATTATTCATACATTTTTTCATGCATTATTAACAGTTAGGAGTGCGGAAAATAAATTGCAGAAATATAAATCTAACTATTACAAGGCGCGGGTCTATACATCGCCAAAAACAAAACCCGTTTGGAAATAAAGTGCGAGAAATAGTAAATAAAGAGATAAACCTAATTACTATTACATATCCGAAAACAGTTACATAAATAATCAAAATAAGAATAATGCGCGAAAGAATTAAGTCGGGAACGTCCTAAGGGTTTTGACCCTTTTTTAAGAAAGAATTGAATTTTTGTCTTTTTTTGTAATTAATGAAATTGAAACTAATAACTAATTAATTAATTAATTAAGAAAATATTTTTTGTGTTTTTATGTTTTAATGAAATAAAATAAAAAAAGGAATTAAAAAATATCAAAAGAAAAACCTAAGTCTAAATTATTTTATTTATTGTAAAAAGGTATTAAAGTTAACTAATTAAACTAATTTAATTTAATTTACATTTATTTACAAAATAAGTTAATAAATAATAAAATGTTCTTTTTTTGTTTTTTCTGAATTTTTATAAAAAATATTAGTTTATGAGGTAATTAAATAATAATAATAGTTAATAATAATAATTGGTTAAAAGAAAATAAAAAAGGAAAAGAAAACAAAAGAAAATAAAAATAGAACCATAGGGGTGTTGGGCCAGAATAGGGGTGAAATCAGGAATTGTGAGGCCCATTATCTCAAGCCTTGTGGACTTTTGCAATTGGCTGCGTGTGCTTTGACCAGGGTGTATGGTGGTCATCCTCTCTTGGCCTTCAGATCTGTGATAAGGGCCACATGACGTGCATCTGCATGAGGTGTAGGATGGACATCACTTAGTATCCTGCATGTGATTGCATGAGGAAAAATAATATTGAAATTATGGGGGACCTGGGATTCGAACCCAGGTCCCAGCACTCAAAGCTCATTCGCCCTGCCACTACACCAATTGACTCAGTTGTAATAATAATAAGAAAGTAACGTTATATGGAATAAAGGCAATATCCTGGAAATAATAAAAAAACACGCGCGCTAAGTTTGAATGCCCCAGTCACATGCTTCCACGTATCATCTTCTTCACCTGGCCTGTAACAAAAAAACAATCAAATAGCGGGGGTTTTAAACCCCCACAAAATGCAAACGTCAAAAATAGCGATTAGGGCTACAAGTAATATAAAAAAGGCGCGATGGTTGGGTTGAATTCGTCTGGCCTTGACGAATTCAACCATATACGTCTCAAGGTCCAATTTTTCTGTATGTGCAAAGCCCTAAAATCCAAGCTTCGAAACCCTAGGTTGCTTCAATGGTGTTTTTTAATTCAGAGCACCATAATCAAATTGAATCATACCAATAGCTTCAGAATGGTCCTATTAACACAAATCAATCCTAAAAAGAGGTTCAAAATGCATGAATAAGGATATTCAATTATGGAAAAATATTTAGACCGTGGGACTTGTTGTGGATGATTCTTTGAGTGTTAGAGCTCGTTTTTGGTTGCAAATTGTTTCTGGAGACTTATGCAAGGTGTTTGAATCTTTAAATCTCCTTGAAATGGCCTGGAAGGTAGAATTAGGATTTGACTTTTTTGCTTGATTTTTGAATATGGTTAACCCCTTTCTGCAGCAGCTTGTGCGTGTAATGTATTAGGGTCCTCTTTTGCATATGTATGGGAATGTATTTAAGTGATATGATGAGCCAATGATCCATTGTATTCAAGTTTTTGGATTCTTCATAACCACCATTAAAGAAACTTTCCAAGTTTGTTCAAATTTGAATTTTATACTCAAAATGGCCCTAGCACGAAATTGGTAGGTTGTTCATGACACATGAAAGCCATTCAAAACTCAAAGATACCATTTAATTCATTTTTTGATTTTATTTGAATTATTATGGATTAAAATGAATTAAATCCATAAAAATTAAATAGAAATGAAAAAATAAATGTTTGGTCTTGTAATTGGTCATGGAACAAGTGGGTGGCATGACAAGGCTGAATCAAGTGGAAGAAATTGGGCCCTTTTGTCAAAAAATGAAGTTTCAAGGATAGTTGACTTTTGCCATTTCACAAAAATTTCCCAACTTCTCCAATGCATATCTTGCTCAATTTTGATCATATGAACATGTTCTTGGAAATTTTGGAAAGGTGTTGAAGTCCTCTAACCAATGCCTTTGGTCCCATGTCATTTTTATTTACCAATCTCAAGTTATGGTCTTTGACTTAAAATGCCTTTTTGTTGACTTTTGAAAATGACCTATAATGTTGAAATTGATAACTTTTTGTGAGAGCATTTCTTGGACTTGGAATGTGAAGATGAGTTGTAGGAAATGTCATCCCCTTCAAAATGAGCATTTGATGGGATTTTTCTGATGAACCATGAAAAAGTTATGCCTTGGTCAAGTTACAGTTGACTTTTCAGTTGTCCAAAAATAGAAACTTTTGCATCTTGATGATTTTTGAGCCATTCTTGTGAAATCATGGTCAAGATTTGACCAAATGATGATTGTGGCTTCAAAATAAGATGTTGACCAAAAATTTTGACTTTTGACTGCCAAATGACCATTTTGCCCCTACAGTTGATTGTGAAGCAATTAGGGTTTTTGACTGTGCAACTTGACCTTGTGAGCCTTGAAACTTGACATGTAGATGCTTGACAATGTGTATGAGCATATGGGACTTGATTGAGCCCTTGAAAACCTCAACTTCCTTGCAAGAACCAAAACCCTAATTTTGACTGGCTTAGGAGGATGGTTTGACTGTGCAACCCTTGAGTAGATTTGAGCAAATTGAGATGATGCTTGTCAAAACTTTGAAGAATATGGGAGGGCAAATTTTGGGGTACAACAGTCCATGACATAGAATGTGGAGTTGAAAGTTTCAGTTCCTACTTTGATCGGGATGTCTACCTCCCCGTGGACCATCCGTTAGGAACCATCAAAGGCTCTTACAATGATGTTGCTGGGCTTCAAGGTTAAACCTTCACAATCTAGCCTATCCAATGCTTTCTTTGGTAGGACATTCAGCGAAGAACCAGTGTCTACCAGAACGTGTGCCAGAGTAGTCCCTCTGCATTCTACCGAGACATGTAAAGCGTCATTATGTTTTCTCCCTTTGATTGTTAGATCAGCATCGGAGAATCCTAAACTGTTGTCTGCTGTTAGGCTAGCTACACATTCCTGGAACTGGTCCGCGGAGGTTTCCTGTGGCACATGGGCCGTCTTCAAGAATATGATCAAGGCTTTAGCATGAGCCTCTGAAAAAAGCAGTAAGGCCAACATAGAGATTTTTAAGGGGGTTTGCCCCAGTTGTTCCACAACATTATAATCGCTTTTCTTGATTATTTTCAAAATATCTTCCATTTCTTTCTGAGTGGTTTCAGGGATGATCAACGGCTGAGCCTTCATCCTGACGGACTCTTCTTGGATCCCTTTCCCTCTATCATCAGGAGTAGCAGAGGGGACAACCACATGAGTCACAACTTCTTCAATAACTGGAGCTCTCGTTGATATGTTGACCGATACAGGAGTAACCTTAGGAGAGGCTGAGGGTCCGAAGATTGCCTTTGGAGGCGCAATCTCCAGAGAGAAAATTCTTCCACTGCGAGTGATTTTACTCGTTCCGGCAATGTTTCCAATGTCGGAAGCCTCTTCATCAGAATTCTCTTCAGTTGATTCTATTTGTTTAACACCGTGGTAAAAGATCTCTCCCCCATAGTTCCACGGTATTGATTTGTTGGACTTGTACGGGATAGGCCCCGACATAGTTATCTTCAAAGGTACAGTCTTCGGATCGGATGTAATCTTAACAGGTCTTTTGGAGACCTTGGAAAGATCGGCGGATATGGTAATTATAGAAACATCATTGACAGGATTCGGAGTAACATGAGTCTTCTCAAAAAGGATCTCTTGGTTATCCATTAGGCGTTGGATGCCTAACTTCAATAACGGACAGTCGGCTGGTAAGGATGAACAAAGGCAACAATCTTCTTCACAACCTGGGAAAATCCCAGCCTTCAGCAAATTCAACTTGATTATCGCTAGCGGTGTCATCAAATCATCAACAGTAGCAACAAAAAGGTCTTCTTCAACAACATGAGCATTATGACCATGTTTTGGCATTGGAGCAGAGATCACATTAGGCTTTTCAGGGGCGTCGACTTCAACTTCTTTAGCATCTATCAAGTCCCGAATCTTATTTTTGAGGGCCTAACAATTGTTGGTGTCGTGCCCCAGGCTGTCTGAATGATAAGCACACTTTGCATTTGAATGGTAGTAAGGGGAAGATGTATTCGAATTCTTAGGCGCCTCTTTCAAACTTGCAAGGTTTAACTTCAAGAGATGAGGGAGAACCTGAGCAGGTGTCATATTGATCCGAGTGAATTGTCATGCGGGCCTTTCCACCCTTGCTTGGTTGGTTTTGGGTTGATTGTTTCTAGGCTGATCAGCTGTAGACTTCTGAATCATTACGGCCCCCACTGCTGGCCGACACTCAACTCTTCCTTGATTTCTTTGGGAGTAGACAGTTGAGACTTCTTTCTTTGCTGGAAAGGTCTTTTTGATGGCAGCGGAAGCAGATGCATATTTTTGAATTTTTCCGCTCTTTATGCCGGCTTCAACTCTCTCACCAGTCAGAATTAACTCGGTGAACCCCACAGACGAACTTCCAATCAGGTGATTGAAAAAGGGGCCTGACAGCGTACCCAAGAACATATCTACCAGCTCCCTCTCAGACAGAGGTGGTTGTACTCGTCCCGCCAAGTCTCTCCATTTCTGGGCATACTCTTTGAAACCTTCATTTGAGACCATGCCCATACTCTGTAGTTGAGTACGGGTTGGTGCTAAGTCTGCATTATATTTATATTGTCTATAGAAGGCAGCCGCCAAATCCTCCCAATTATGCACATCAGACCTCTCTAGCTGGTAGAACCAATCTAACTGCATCCCAGAAAGACTGTCCTGGAAGAAATGAACCCACAAATCCTTGTCAGAAGAATGCGGTTGAATTTTTCTGACGTAAGATCGCAGATGCATCTTTGGACAAGACAAACCATCGTATTTAGCAAAAAGAGGCACTTTGAACTTTGGGGGAATCACAATCCCAGAAACCAGCCCTAAATCTTCAAAGTCCAGCCCAGGCACTCTCTGTACCTCCATAGCTGCCAGACGTTCTTCCAGATTCTTATACTTGTCATCTGCAGGTGGGTACTGCTGCTTAGAATAGTCTTCATCCTCTTCTTCCTCTTCTTCTTCCTCAGACTCAGTTGGCACTGCAGCTCCCTTTCCTTTTCCTACCCCTTCATCAGATGTTGAGGGAAAATCCAGGACCCTTCTAGCTTGACGTTCAAATCTTCTACCCAAAGTAGCCACACCAACTCTTTTCTTTTTCTTTTTCTCCTTTTCCTTCTCCAGCAAGGTTTTGAGATCCTCCTGACCCTTAGCCAAGGTTATGAGTAGCTACTGGAACTGTGAATTCTGCGCTTGTAAGTCTTTAACCGTCTGCTCAATATCCATCTTGCTGAAATAAACAGCAGAGAGATAAGGAAACCTGGTGTGGGGACATGTTTATGCATATGATGAATGAGATGTATTCATGTAATGCATTCAAGGATTCAAAAATTCAAATTTGTTTTAAACAAAAAGAACACACGTCATATTAATAATAAGAATTTGTTAGTACATCAAATGCCCCATGGGCAAAATAATACAAAATTCTAATGTAAAAAGACGTTGCGCATCCTTTTTGGTGCAATGTAGGTGTTGAGAGTCTGCTCTTTGTGAAGTTGGCGAGTAAGTTCCAAAACCTTCTTCTCACTTGCGTAGAATTGGGCTTCAAAAGTATCATGTTCTCCCTTGAGCTGTATCCAACTCCTTTGTAAATCTTCAAGTGATGTTGGCATGTCAGGATGTAGGAGGGTGTATGGAACCTCTCCTTCCATAACAGGCTCTTTGATCACAGGCAGAATGTAGGGGTAAGGCATCATAAGACTTTGGGCGCGAGTTCGTACCCACTTTAGGTAAGGCTCAAGAGGGATGGAATTCTTGTGTCCCAAGGTCTTACTGTCCACTTTGTTGGGCATTCTCCAAGCTCGGATAAACCTTTGTCGAAGTCCTTGATCATCATTGTCGAAGTCAAAAACCAAGTCTGGAATCAGCATGTCATGTGGGCCATCCCTTCGGGCATACCCAAATTGTCTCAGAGCCAAGCAAGGGTTGTAGGTGATGCCTCCCCTGATGCCAAGTAGAGGGACATTAGGGAATTCCCCACAATGGTCAATGATGATAACGTTTTCTCGGGATCGAGAACACTGTTATACCCCAAAATTTGCCCTCCCATATTTCTCAAGACATGTCAAGAATAACTTCCAAGTTGCTCAAGATAGCTCAAGGGTTGGACAGTCAAATCACCTCCTAAGGCAGTCAATTCAAAATTAGGGTTTTGTGTTGCATCAAGGTCCTTACATCCAAATGGACTCAAATGCTCCCCAATGTCCTAATATGTTCTCAAGTTCATCCATGTCAAATTTCAAGCCTTGCAGAGAAAGTTTGGTCAGTCAATTGCTCAAGAGGCCCAAAAATCGATTGTGCTAGGGAAAAAGTCAATTGTGACCCAAATATAGTCAAACCTCAAGATTTTTTGTCAACATTCTCATTTTGAAGGATAATTCATCATTTTACCAAGGGTGGATCATGATTCATCAAGGATTGCTCAAGATTCATCAAGATTCAAAAGTTGCTAAATTAGGGTTTTGTAGGAAAAGTCAACTCAACTTTGACCAAGCATAACTTTCTCATACTTTATGAGAAATGACCCATCTAAAGCTCATTTTTAAGAGGATGCAATTTCCTACAATCCATCTTCACACCCCAAGATCAATAAATTCTCTCACAAAACGTTACAAATTTGGACATTATAGGTCATTTTTGAAAGCCAACAAAAACACATTTTTTTCCAAAGCTTATAACTTGATCATGGAATATCACAATGAGATGAGACCAAAAGGGTTGGTTATAGGACATCTCAAGGTTTCTAAAATGTCCAAGAACACTTCCAAAAGTTCAAAATTGAAGAAGTTATGCATTGTTGAAGTTGGGCATTTTTCCAAAAGTGCCAAAAGTCAACTATCCTCAAAACTCCAATTTTTGACAAAAGGGTCCACTTTTTTCCACTTTATTTGATTTTGTCACACCACACACATGTCATATCTTCAGTTTCATGTCCATTCATTTATTTTTCTATTTTATTTAATTTTTATTGAATTAATTCATTTTAAATCAATATTAATTCAAATAAAATCCAAAAATTGATGGAATAAGATTTTTTTGATCATTACAGGTCTTAAATATCATGATACACCCAATCAAATTCGTGCCATGCCAAATTGTGAACAAAATATTGGATTTGGCATAATTTTGGAAGCTTTGTTAATGGAGATCAAATCAAATCTCAAATCTTCAATGCACATGGATTCAAGCCCAAAGATTTAACCTAATGCAATCCCTTATACATGTACAAGCTAGACACATCAAAAACACGACCAAAAAGTGACAGAGACGGCCAAACCAAAACTGAAAAAAGCTTTAAAAAGTGTGAGATCAAGATCTTGGTTGGAGGCGAATTCAGTCCAAAAACTCAACACTATCTCCTTGCCTGGGGTTCATTGAAGCGATTACAATCAAAATCAAGCCTTGAAGCATCCCCAAACTCGCTTTAAGTGTTCTTGAACATAGCCCTGCACATGAAATCGTGAATCTGTGTTCTTGCATCTTTTTGCCAATTTTTTTGTACAATCATGCTTAACGTCCAATTTCCAACATTTCTGTATCATTCAATTTTGTTTTCATGAGCTATAACGTGATACCCGAACCTAGGGTTTCCATTCCTTGTTTTTAGGCATTTTTGATACAGGAAAAATCAAGACAAATAATGGCCACGGTGGTGTTCAGGGAAGGGAGACGAACACAATGATGGTTTCCATTTGCATTTATATGGCCTATAACTCATGATTAGAATGGCCCTAGGGATTTAGCCTCGGATGAAAATCTACAGGTAAATAACCAGGTTTCATTGAAGAAGATGGAGACGTGTCTCTTCTTCACTGGTTCTTTCAAAATCTCGCGCTTTTTTTTTGTTTTATGCTGACATTTATTTGCTTTTTTTATATTATATTTGATTCCTGATATTATAACAAAAGCGTGCATTAGCTCAGTTGGTAAAGGCGTTGTTGCAAAGTCCTTTGGGACCTGGGTTCGAATCCCAGGTCCCCCCTATATTTGTTGCATTTTATTCACAGCCATTCCAGTGCAAATGCCAACATGTGGACTACCATGGACTTCAGATCTCCAGATGCCAGATGGCCGCCAGACCAGATTTGGTGGTTAGGAATGAGGGTCTACCATAAGGCTTGGTCAATGCATATGCGTGAGATCCTGGAAAGTCAAACAAAGCTGGTTTGTATTGGGCCAAAGAATTGCTGAACAAACCTCAATCTGGGCCCAACACCCCCCTATTTGGTTATTTCTTTCTTCTTTTTAATTTCATTTTATTATTTTGTTTTGTTTAATTATCATTATTATTTAAATTAACCAATAAATATTTTCTAATAAAATCAGAAAAAGCACAAAAAAAATATTATTTTATTTTATTAAAATTAATATCATCATTGTATTTTTGTAAATAAATATTAGTCAATTAATGTAGTTTTAATTAGGTACTATTTTAACATTTTTTGTAATAAATCAAAATTAATTTAGAATATTAGGTTTTAATAATTTTAATCAGTTTTACTTTATTTCCTTAAATATAAAAAACAAAAAAATATTTTCATTAGTTAATTAATTAATTATTAAACTTAGATTTAATTTCATTTAATTCAAAAAAAACAACAAAAACATGCTTTCTTTAATAAAAAAAAGGGTCAAAACCCTAAAAATGCGCCGTTTTAATTTTCTCGCACGCGTATCATTTTTATCCAATATTGTAATTGCTTCCAGTATGTAATAGCTTTTAATTAGGACTTTATTTATTTACCGCTTTATTTTTACTTTCCGCAATTTAAATTAAAGGGTTTGTTTTTGGCGATGTAAATACCCGACGCCTTGTAATAGTTTAGATTTAATTCCCGCAAATTTAATTTCCGCAACTATACAATGTTAGATGTTTGATAATAGGGAATACATGACAAGATCCAATGTATGAACTTAAAATCAACATAGCTCACACATGACATGTACAGATAAAATTAACCGAAATAACACACTTGCACATGCCACTCTTAGGGTACACCTCACTTGGTTGCCTTTGAACGTGGTCATTGAGTACAAGAAGTTTTAGAGGTTGCCCTCTTCTCCAAAGATCATAAGTTGCCTCGAAATGGTTTCCTCGAATAAAATGATCTAAGATATTAGGGTTACCGCTAAGGCGTCCTAACGTTGCTTTAGTGACCACACGTCCCTTAATCAAATTGACTCGAAAACTCCAACGACGATGCTACCTACTCATCAATAGTGGGATAGCGTTGTCTAAAGGAAATTTGTACAGATTAATTCCTTTTTTCGAGTAGTTAGATGGTTCTTAAGTACTTGCTCTCTTCAAAACAAAACAAAACTTTTCGCACTTACGCTCCTTTCAAACAAAAACTCTTTTCAAACCCACAAATACAAAGAAAAGCAAATTTTGAAAACACTTTGAGCAAGTACCTAAGAGCCCGTGGATAACCACGGATAGAAAGGGTGCTAACACCTTCCCTTTCTATAATCTACCTCCTGAACCCGAGAAATATCTTGAAAAAAGGAATTTTTCTGTGCTTTTGTCCTTTCCTGGTTGGATAAAATAAAAGACGGTGGCGACTCTTGCTTACCGCGACATTTTGCAAAAACAAACGCAAAACGCGAACCAGCATTCCAAAACAGTCAGTTCTCTTTCCCACCGATCACAGAACTGGCGACTCTGCTGGGGATATTTATAAGTGAGGTGTACCTTAGGATTAAATCATTGTGCTTTCAATTGTATGTTTTGTATGCTTTAATTTTGTTATAGATCCTAACTCGGATCTGGGGGCACCCTTTAGGTAAGTAGCAATAAACTGTGAGGGAACTGTCCGGTGTAGACCGACACGGTTGAAGCAGTAGCTATGTTGGTGTGGCACTTTAGTCTGTACCTATATCCCTTGTGTTGGAACGAGGAGAATATGGGTCTTCTAATGGGTCATTAAGCACCAACTGACCTTAGAACCTTAAATTGACCAACTTGGCCATAGAACAGTAGCAGTATGCTACACTCATTGAGACTAAACTCTCGCGATGATTTCGGCCACAAGAAAAGGTTGCTAAACTGGAATTATGACCGATTGAGGGTAGTTAGTGATATTGAGATCCTCTAGAAACCGGTTACTATTTTTAGGACAAGTTTAAACCAACTGAACTGAAAGAGGGTAGTACCTAAGCTCCATGTCAGCCTGAAATCTAAGGGCTCTCAGTGTGACTTGTGTGCCTTTACCATGTTTGCTATTTGTGGATACTTGTGGTGTGCTTACTATCATGACATCATGACATTATAACATTGCATACATCTTGCATTGGACTAACCTATTTCAAAGATAGGAGGGTTTCATCTTTGCTCTGTTTTGTAGGTCATCATGATGCCCATTCGTAAGAATACTATCCGGATCAACTTTGTCCAAGTCCCTACCTTGCTTAAAGAGTTGGTTGCCAAGATGCCTGACACTACTTCCTTCATCAGGAGGCATGGTTCTCTTCTCAGTTTGGTCACCTCCAAATTGGACGAGCAGATGATGAGTGTTCTGGTCCAATTCTATGATCTACTGTACCATTGTTTTACTTTCCAGGACTTCCAGCTGGTTCCTACCCTAGAAGAATTCTCTAAGCTGCTCGGTATCTCTGTTCTGGAGCAGACCCCGTTTACTGGTTGGGAGAAGACCCTTAGGCCCGAAGAAATTACTGCAGCCCTTCATTTGACCAAAGAGGAGGTAATGGCTAATTGGGAGACTAGGAGTGGAGCAAAAGGATTTCTGACTAAGTTCTTGGTTGGCAAGGCTAACTACTTCTGGGATAGCCTAGACTTTAAGGCGTTCGAGGATATTCTGGCTCTTCTGATTTATGGCTTGGTATTGTTTCCGAATCCTGACACTTTTGTTGATGTGAATGCGATAAAGATCTTCATCTCTCAGAATCCTGTACCCACTCTCTTGGGTGACATTCTTCATCGGCTTTATGCTCGTACTGCCCGAAAGCGGGGAACCTTAATGTGTTGTGCTCCATTATTGTCGAGGTGGTTTATTTCGCACCTCCCCAAGTCAGTGCTGAAGAACAAAGAAGGAATGGGTTGGGCTTATAGAGTGATGTCTCTCTCGCATAATGACATTATCTGGACTCTCAAGGGTATGGATGAGGTGACTATCATTGATCGCTGTAGGGAGTATCCCAATTTTCCACTGTTAGGAACCCATGGAGGAATCTTTTACAACCCATGCTTAGCTCTCCGTCAGTTTAGAAGAGCCAAAAGAGAAGGACATCACGAGCTGCTAATGCCTAATATCATCTTTGATTTTCAAGGGGACAACGACGAGCAACGTCGCAGATTCATAAGGGCTTGGGATAGAGTTCACCAATCTGATCCACATGAGCTGGGCCCAAAGACTTCTCTGCCAATGGAGCCATATCTCAGATGGGTCCGTATCCGCGCCCAAAAGCTGGGTATGCCATATGAAGTTGTCCGGCCTGTCACTCTTGAAGTTGCTAATGAAGAAGGGGTTCTTCCAACCATTCTCCATCCTTATATGCCCACTGACATTGGGGCACTGAAGAGATCTTGGATGCAATTGAGGGAGGAACGAGATTCTTACCGAGAGAAGTTCAATGAACAAGAGCAAAAGATCCAGAGGTTGACTAGGTAGTTAGAGAACGAGCGGATTCTCAACGACTATGTCCGCACTGATAAGAAGAGACCATGGGAGCATTGATGGACCTTTGATGATTTCCTTTCCAGTTTTTGTTTACTTTTCAGTATTTCCATTCTTGTAATGCCTTAAGGGCAATTTGTTGAACAATTTGAATCACCAAGTTTATCTAATAAAGTGCGTTTCTTTTCTTGTTTACAAATTTGAATCCCGATTGTCTTGGAAATCATAAATCATACGCAATTCATCCCATGCACTTCATAAACAGGTACCCTTTTACAGGTCTCTTATCTTCTTCGCTGTTTATTTCAGCACTCACTCATCATGTCTACTGAACCTTCAACTGAGCAAGCTATGAAGGCCCTCCAAGCCCAGAATGCCCAATTTCAAGAGTTGTTCAAGAATCTAGCCAAGGGTCAGCAGGACCTGAAGACCTTGATTCTGAAAGAGACGAAGAAGAAGAAGAAGAAGAGGACCATCATGTTTAACACAGGGCACAGGTTTGGAAACAGGCTGCAAAATGAAGTTGATATGACCACCTCATCTGGAGGGAAAGATAGTCCACAAGAAATGAGGGCTCATAGTCCTGTGGTCTCCGACAACGAGACAGACTACGATGAAGAACAATATCCTCCGACTGAGGATAGGTACAAGCAACTGGAGGACCAGTTGAGCGCTATGGAAATTCAGAAGGTGCCTGGTCTGGACTTCGGAGATCTAGGTCTATCATCTGGGGTGGTGATTCCCCATAAGTTCAATGCACCATCCTTTGCTAAGTATGACAGAGTTTCTTGTCCGAAGCTGCACCTCCGGTCATATGTGAGGAAGATCTAGCCTTACACTGCTGATAAGAACCTATGGATCCATTTCTTTCAAGACAGTCTCTCAGGGACTCATCTTGAGTGGTTCTATCAGTTAGACGGAGCCAGTATCCGCAACTGGGAAGATTTGGCTACTGCATTCTACAGGCAGTATCAGTACAACTCCGACCTTACTCCTACGCGTACCCAACTCCAGGGTATGTCAATGGGAACGGGTGAAGTATTCAAAGATTATGCTCAAAAGTGGAGAGACCTTGCCGGAAGGGTGCAACCACCTTTGGCTGATCGGGAGCTTGTTGACAAGTTTTTGGGGACCCTGTCTGGTCCATTCTTCAACCATCTAATTGGAAGCTCTTCATCTGGGTTTACAGATCTTATTTTGACTGGTGAGAGGATTGAGGCTGGTATTAAGGCTGGGAAGATACAGAAGGGTGCCTCATCAAGCACCGAGAAGAAGCCGTTTAAGAAAGAGTCCAGTGTTGTCTACAGTTCGAGAAGACAGAATAGACCTGAACACCGCCAAGATGTCAATGCGGTTGTTATTTCAAAACCTGCTGGTGCTCCTCAACACAACAATCAACAGAAGGACGAGAGACCTCGAAGGCAATTCACTCGTCTCAGCATGACTTTGTCTCAGATTCTACCACAGTTGCTGAAGACTAATCTGGTGGTTCTAAAGGAAGCCCCGAAGAGTCCAAATACCACATCACTGAGGTATAAACCTAATGCCCGCTGTGCTTTCCACTCTGACAGCCCGGGGCATAATACAAATGATTGTTGGGTTTTGAAGAACATGGTACAATACTTAATTGATGCAGAGGAGATTGCGTTTGAGGCACCCGAGAGGCCTAATGTTGTAACTGCTCCCATGCCCAAGCATGGAGTGAATGCTCTAGAATAAGACTTGTTTGTAGTTTATGTGGATGAAATTGTTACCCCTCTGTTGATGGTAAAGAAGAACCTTTTGCTAGCCGGTTTATTTCTGAGTTGTGATGAAGGTTGCCATATGTGTTCTATTTTACCTACCGATTGCCCATTCTTGAGGTCAGGTATCCAAAACCTGATGGACAGTAAAGAGATCCTGTTTGAGAAGACTGTTGTTCCCTCAGTTCATTCTGAAGAAGTTGCCATCATTACCATTTTCGACAATTCTTCCTAGGCTCCCTCGAGGAAGCCTGTTAGAATTACATCTATTCCGAGAATCGCACCTGTGATCATCACTATTCCGGGGCCCATCCCCTACATCTCTAACAAAGCTATCCCTTGGCACTATGGGGCTGATGTTTATTTTCATGGAGTTAAGCAAGAGTTGGATGCTGATACTGGCATCAGCAACATTACTGGACCTGCTAAAGTCACCCGCAGCGGAAGACTTTTCTCACCTGATACTGCTCCACCAACTGTCCGAAGACCTGTTGTTATTACACCTGCAAGTGTACCTACTTCCATTCCTGATCAAGTTCCCATTCTTACCCCTGTCACCGAGTCATCTGACGCTCAGGGAAAAGGGATCACCACTGATGTGCCTGCCCAGACGGAGGCACCGAAGACAATTACTGTTGAAGCTTCTAAGCAAGAGATGGAAGAGATCCCGAAGATCATTAAAAAGAGTGACTATAATGTAGTTGAGCAACTGGGGAAAACCCCATCCAAGATTTCTATGTTGTCGCTGTTGCTGTGCTCAGAGGCCCATGCAAAGGCCCTGATTACCTTCTTGAAGACTGCCCACGTGCCACAAGAGACATCAGTTGATCAATTTATAGATTGTGTGGCTAATTTGACTGCTGATAATGGGTTGGGTTTCTCGGACGCCGACTTGACCGCTAAGGGGAAGAATCATAACGATGCTCTGCATGTCTCCATTGAATGCATGGGCACTACTCTTGCACATGTATTGGTTGATACTGGTTCCTCATTGAACGTCTTTCCCAAGAAAGCTCTAGACCGGTTGGATTGTGAAGGGTTGGAGCTGAAACCAAGTAATATTATTGTCAGGGCCTTTGACGGGTCTAAAAGGATGGTGCATGGAGAGGTTGATATCCCGATCAAGGTTGGTTCTCAGGTCTTCAACTCTACGTTCTATGTGATGGACATTCGGCCATCTTATTCTTGTTTGTTGGGTCGTCCATGGATCCACAAAGCTGGGGCCGTAACCTTAACGCTCCACCAGAAGTTGAAGTACCCGGTCAAAGGGAAGATTGTGACAGTACAAGGGGAGGAAGAGTACATGGTCAGCCACCTCAACTCGTTCCGATATGTAGAAATGGATGGGGAGTTCATTGAGACCCCATTTTAGCACTTTGAAGAGGTTCCCCAGACACTGGCATCAGCTGAGACTGTGGTTGAAGATTCTCCTATGAAAATGGCTTCCTTAAAAGATGCCTGGGCTGTTATTGAGAAGGGTGAGTGTGCAAATTGGGTCCGACTTCCTGATTTTACACAGAAGACTAACAAGTTTGGTTTGGGTTTCACTGCAGAAGCTTAAAGGGTTGTTCGAAGTGCAAGAATCGGAAGACCTCATGTGTTCATCAAAAACTCGGGAGTGAATGCCATTGAAGATGATGTGGAAGAGTCTGAGTTCGACAGCTGGATCTATCCTACGACTGACGGTGGACCAAGTAACTGGGCAGCAAAGGACTTCATCCCTATTACTTTTGTTACCCAATAATGAAACTTTTTGTTTTGAATATGTAACAGACAATGTTTTAAACTTTATGGCCCGGTGTCTTACCCGGGGCACCGTGGTTTCATTTGTGAGGGCTTTATGTGTGTCATTTTCATATATCATTAATAAAAGCATTGGACGTTTCTTGCATTTCAAATTTTGCGCTCCTTGTTTTTCTTTATTATATATTGCAAAACAACTATTTTACACACACTCACGTATACAGGTCCACATCCACTCTGGATATCACTGGTAACGACTCTGCTACTGCCAGTTATGACTTCGAAAATCCGATCAACTTAGCCGAAGACGAAGGTGAAGATGATTGCGAAGTGCCTGGTGAACTTGCAAGACTGCTACTCAAGGAAGAGAGGGCTATTCAGCCACATGAAGAGCCGGTAGAATCAGTGAATCTGGGTACAAAGACAGATAAGAAGGAAGTCAAGGTTGGTTCCAATCTGGAGCTTAGTGTGAAACAACGGTTGATTCAGATGCTGCGTGACTACGTTGAGATCTTTGCCTGGTCTTACAAAGATATGCCTGGGTTGGATATTGATATTGTGGTTCATCGCCTGCCTACCAAGGAAGAATGTCCTCTAGTAAAACAGAAGGTCTGCCGAATGCACCCAGAGATGTCTGAGAAAATCAAGGCTGAAGTTATGAAACAGTTCGACGCCGGTTTTCTAGCAGTTACTTCTTACCCTCAGTGGGTTGGCAATGTGGTTCATGTGCCGAAGAAAGATGGTAAGGTCCGAATGTGTGTTGATTATAGGGATTTGAACAGGGCAAGCCCCAAGGATGGTTTCCCTCTACCTCATATCGATGTTCTGGTTGACAACACCGCTCAACATAAGGTCTTCTCCTTCATGGATGGCTTCTCCGGTTATAACCAAATTAAAATGGCTCCCGAAGACATGGAGAAGACGACCTTTGTTACTCAGTGGGGCACCTTTTGCTACAAGGTCATGCCTTTTGGACTGAAGAACGCTGGGGCAACATATCAGCGTGCCATGGTTGCTTTATTTCATGACATGATCCATCATGAGATTGAAGTATACGTCGACGATATGATTGCAAGGTCCCAAACTGAGGAAGAACACCTTGACCATCTGCAGAAGCTGTTTGACAGGATGAAGTTATACAAGCTAAGGTTAAACCCGAACAAGTGCACCTTCGGGGTGAGGTCTAGTAAGCTACTAGGCTTCGTCGTGAGCGACAAAGGTATTCAAGTTGACCCTTCAAAAGTGAAAGCCATACAAGAGATGGCAGCTCCCAAAATAGAGAAAGAAGTTAGAGGTTTTATAGGACGACTGAACTACATTGCCTAATTCATCTCGCACCTAACTGCTACTTGTGAGCCAATCTTCAAGCTACTGAAGAAAGATCAAGTGGTATGTTGGAATGATGAATGCCAGGCCTCTTTTGAAAGGATCAAGGAGTATCTCCAAGAGCCACCTATTCTGATGCCACCAGTTGAAGGGAGACCTTTGATCTTATACTTGACAGTGCTTGATAACTCAATGGGCTGTGTGCTGGGGCAGCATGACGAGTCTGGCCGAAAAGAACATGCTATTTATTACCTTAGCAAAAAGTTTACCGAGTGTGTGATCGGTGGAAATAGAACTGACTGTTTTGGAATGCTGGTTCGCGTTTGCATTTTGCAAAATGTCGCGGTAAGCAAGAGTCGCCACCGTCTTTTATTTTCTCCAACAAGGAAAGGACAAAAGCACAGCAAAATTCCTTTTCGAGATGTTTCTCGGGTTCGGGAGGTAGATTATAGAAAGGGAAGGTGTTAGCACCCTTTCTATCCGTGGTTATCCACGGGCTCTTAGGTACTTGCTCACTATGTTTTCAAAAATTGTTTGCTTTTCTTGTGTTTGTGGGTTTTGAAAAAGTTTCGTTTGAAAAACTTCTAGGTAACTCTTGTATCAGTCCTCAAGAGTGTATGAAGTATTTGTTTGAAAACTTTTTGAAAGTGTAGGTGCGAAAAGTTGTTTTTGTTTTTGAAAGAGCAAGTACCCAGGAGAAATCTACCTACTCTAAGGAATTAAGCTGTGTAAGAGTCTTTTAGACAGTACTATACCACTATTGAGAAGTAGGTAGCACCGTCGTTGGAGTTATTCGGGTCAATTCGATTTTAGGGACATGTGTGATCACCAAAGCAATAGTAGGACGCCTTAGCGGTAACCCTAGTGTCCTAGATCCTTTTTATCCGAGGCAACCGTTTCGAGGCAACTGGATCTTTAGACAGGAGGGCGACCTCTAAAACACCCTATACTTGATGACCACGTTGAGGCAACCAAGTGAGGCGTACCCTAGGAGTGGCATGTGCATGTGTGTCAGGATTCAGTTTATATTATCTTTGAACATGCATCATTGTGAGCTACGGGTTGATTTTAATTTCATACCAGTCTTGTCATGCATCGTTAACAATTAATAATTTGCGGGAAATAAATTGCGGAAAGATAAATCTACGCTATTACAAGGCGTCGGGTATTTACATCGCCAAAAACATAACCCTTTGGAAAAGTAAAATTGCGAGAAAATAAAAGAAAGCGATAAAAGTCCTAATTAACTATTACATTCTCTGAGCAGATACATAAATATAACCAAAATAATAAAGCGCGAACAGAAATTTAATCGGGAAAAGTCTTAGGGTTTTGACCCTTTTGAGAAAAGAATGAATTTGGTCCTTTTTTGCAATTAACTCAAATTAACCCTAATAACTAATTAATTAATTATAAGAAAAAAAGTATTTTTTATGTTTTTTAATGGAAATAAAATAAAAAAGAAATTAAAATTATCAAAACCCTAATTCTAGGCTAATTTTATTTATTGTGAAAAAGGATTAAAGTTAACCTAATTAAACTAAATTAATTAATTTACATTTATTTACAAAATAATTAATAGTGAAATTAGTAATAATAATAATAAGAAAATATTGTTTTATGAATTAATTATGAAAATAATTATTTGTTAGTTAATAATAATAATGATAATAATTATAATTAAAAGAAAATTAAAAGAAAGAAAATAAAAGAGAAAATAGAAACCAGGGGGTGCCAGGCCTTTTTTGGAGGTGAGTTTATAAATCTGAGGCCCATTAATCAGCAAGCCTGTTTGACTTTTTGGAATTGTCCACGATGGCTTTGACTGGGAACATGGTGTTCAGCACCTTATGGCCATTAGATCAACGTTTGAGGACACATGGCGCCTAGGATTGGAACGTGTATGGTGGACATCACTTGAAAGCCTGCACATGATTAGGTAAAGAAAAACAATATAGAAATTTTGGGGGGACCTGGGAATCGAACCCAGGTCCCAATGGTTGCCAGCCACATCATCTTCCACTGAGCCATGCGCCTGTATTTGATATTATAATAGCTAATGAATGTAATATATGAAACATATCAATTATGCTGGAAAGAGAAAAAAAGCGCGCGTTCGTTTGAACGCTCCAATCACAAACCAACACGTCCTTCATCTTCCCCAGATTCCCTGTAAAACAAAAACAATTAGCGGGGGTTTTTAACCCCCACAAAACAGGATGAGGAAAAATAGAGAATAGGCGTATGCTTCACATAAATATTTCGCGACATGTCCATTGAATTCGTCTTGTCTCAACGAGTTTAACCATGGGTCTCTCAAGGTCTGATTTTTCCTGTACAGCAAAGCCCCAAATTGGACGCTCAAGAACCCTAAATTTCTTTAATGGTGATTTGAGATTCTGGGCATTATAAGGCAATTAACCAATACCAAAAGCTTCATGGGAGTTCTAGCAATGTAAAACACACAAAAAATCTCGTTATTGATGCATGAATATTGAATTACGATTATGGAAAAAATCATCAAACCGTGTGACTGTTTGTGGAGATTTCTTGAGCCTTGGCCTGTGGTTTTGATTGCAATGCGTTTCTGGGAGTTCTAGCAATGTATTAGAAGCAATTAAAAGTATTGAATTGGCCTTGAAGTGAGAAAACAGTTTTGCAATTTTCTTGATTTTTTTCAATATTGCATATGGCTTTCTTGCAGAGTTTTCACGTGTTTTGCATTAGGGTTAGGTTGTGTGCATATAATGGAATGAAGCTAGGTCAAAGTTTGGGCCTTAATCCATGTGTATGGGAGAATTAGGTTTACACTTTCCACCATTGACAAACTTTCCATATTTGAAGCAAATCTAAGATTTCATGCACAAAATAGCCCTAGCACGAATTTGTTAGCTGGCACATGATGTATGAAAGCTGTTTCAAATCATAAGATACTATTCCATTGATTTTTAGATTTTATTTGAATTATTATAGATTTAAAATGAATTAAATCAATAAAAATTAAATAAAATAGAAAAATAAATGTTTGATCTTGAAATTAATCATGGGACACGTGTGTGGCATGAAAAGGCTGAATCAAGTGGAAGAAAGTGGGCCCTTTTGTCAAAAATTGAAGTTTTAAGGATAGTTGACTTTTGCAAATTCATGAAAATTTCCCAACTTCTCCAATGCATATCTTGCTCCATTTTGATCATATGAACATGTTCTTGGACATTTTGGAAAGGTCTTGAAGTCCTCTAACCAATTCCTTTGGTCCCATGTCATTTGGATTTACCAATCTCAAGTTATGGTCTTTGACTTAAAGTGCCTTTTTGTTGACTTTTGAAATTGACCTATAATGTAGAAATTGATAACTTTTTGTGGGAGCATTTCTTGGACTTGGAATGTGAAGATGAGTTGTAGGAAATGTCATCCCCTTCAAAATGAGCATTGGATGGGATTTTTATGATGAACCATGAAAAAGTTATGCCTTGGTCAAGTTACAGTTGACTTTTCAGCTGTCCAAAAATAGCAACTTTTGCATCTTTGATGATTTTTGAGCCATGCTTATGGAATCGTGATCAAGAATTGATCAAATGATGATTGTGAGATAAAAATAAGATGTTGACCAAAAATCCTGACTTTTGACTGTAAAATGACCATTTTGCCCCTGCAGTTGACTATGAAGCAAATGAAGCTTTTGACTGTGCAATTTGTCATTGTGAGCCTTGAGATTTGGCATGTAGATGCTTGACAATAGGTATAGGCTTATGGGACTTGATTGAGCCATTGAAAACCTCAAATTCCTTGAGAGAACCAAAACCCTAATTTTGACTGGCTTAGGAGGCATTTGGACTTTGCAACCCTTGAGGAAACTTGAACCATTTGGAGATGATTCTTGATAAACCTTGAAGAATATGGGAGGGCAAATTTTGGGGTACAACAGTTGCCCCTGTTCAATCTTCTTAGACCTGAGGATGTAGATTGGCTTGCGTGCCTTTCGTGATCCGAAGGTGGAAGATGATTGAACACTAAAGTGCCCAGAAATTTGCACTCGCATGCAATGTGATGTCAGGAATGGGCTTACAGATGCCATTTGGGGAGATGATGGATAAGAGGACGGGCTTATAGATGCCATCTGGAGATGTGACAGAGTCTTGTCGGGAATGGGCTTATAGATGCCATTTGGAAATGTAATGGATAGTTGTGGTGATGGGCTTAAAGATGCCATCCGGAGGTGTCGATCGCGTAAGAGATTCCTTAGCGAGAACTTGCGTACTTGAGAAAGAAAGATAATTTCCTGGCCTGTTACAGGTGTTTATCTTCAAACTCTTCATGCATATATGCCTTGGCTAGATACAGGTATCGAATCTACAATCAATCGCTCACAGATATGCCCTGGCTAGATACAAGTATCGAATCTGGAACTTCAAACTCTTCATGCATATATGCCCTGGCCAGATACAGGTATCGAATCTACAATCAATCGCTCACAGATATGCCCTGTCTAGATACAGGTATCGAATCTGGATCTTCAAACTCTTCATGCAGATATGCCCTGGCTAGATACAGGTATCGAATCCACAATCAAACACTCACAGATATGCCCTGGCTGGATACAGGTATCGAATCTGGAATTAGTCGTCTACAGATATGCCCTGGCTGGATACAGGTATCGAATCTCTAAACTCTTCATACAGATATGCCCTGGCTAGATACAGGTATCGAATCTACAATCAATCACTCACAGATATGCCCTGGCTAGATACAGGTATCGAATCTGGAATTAGTCGTCTACAGATATGCCCTGGCTAGATACAGGTATCGAATCTCTAAACTCTTCATGCAGATATACCCTGGCTGGATACAGGTATCGAATCTACAATCAAACACTCACAGATATGCCCTGGCTAGATACAGGTATCGAATTTGGAATTAGTCGTCTACAGATATGCCCTGGCTGGATACAGGTATCGAATCTCTAAACTCTTCATGCAGATATGCCCTGGCTGGATACAGGTATCGAATCTACAATCAATCACTCACAGATATGCCCTGGCTAGATACAGGTATCGAATCTGGAATTAGTCGTCTACAGATATGCCCTGGCTGGATACAGGTATCGAATCTCTAAACTCTTCATGCAGATATGCCCTGGCTGGATACAGGTATCGAATCTACAATCAATCACTCACAGATATGCCCTGGCTAGATACAGGTATCGAATATGGAATTAGTCGTCTACAGATATGCCCTGGCTGGATACAGGTATCGAATCTCTAAACTCTTCATGCAGATATGCCCTGGCTGGATACAGGTATCGAATCTACAATCAATCACTCACAGATATGCCCTGGCTAGATACAGGTATCGAATCTGGAATTAGTCATCTACAGATATGCCCTGGCTGGATACAGGTATCGAATCTACAATCAATCGCTCACAGATATGCCCTGGCTAGATACAGGTATCGAATCTGGAATTGGTCGTCTACAGATATGCCCTGGCTGGATACAGGTATCGAATCTGGAATTTCAAAAGGTTGGTAGAGATAACTTTCCTGGCTGGATGCAGGCGTAGACCTCTAATCAGTCGCTTATAGATATGCCCTGGCTAGATACAGGTATCAAATCTACAATCAATCGCTCACAGATATGCCCTGGCTAGATACAGGTATCGAATCTGGAACTTCAAACTCTTCATGCAGATATGCCCTGGCTGGATACAGGTATCGAATCTACAATCAATCGCTCACAGATATGCCCTGGCTGGATACAGGTATCGAATCCGAAACTTTAAACTCTTCATGCAGATATGCCCTGGCCAGATACAGGTATCGAATCTACAATCAATCGCTCACAGATATGCCCTGGCTAGATACAGGTATCGAATCTGGAACTTTAAACTCTTCATGCAGATATGCCCTGGCTAGATACAGGTATCGAATCCACAATCAATCGCTCACAGACATGCCCTGGCTAGATACAGGTATCGAATCTGGAACTTCAAACTCTTCATGCAGATATGCCCTGGCTAGATACAGGTATCGAATCCATAATCAATCGCTCACAGATATGCCCTAGCTAGATACAGGTATCGAATCTGGAACTTCAAACTCTTCATGCAGATATGCCCTGGCTAGATACAGGTATCGAATCCACAATCAATCGCTCACTGACATGCCCTGGCTAGATACATGTATCGAATCTGGAACTTCAAACTCTTCATGCAGATATACCCTGGCTAGATACAGGTATCGAATCCACAATCAATCGCTCACAGATATGCCCTGGCTAGATACAGGTATCGAATCTGGAACTTCAAACTCTTCATGCAGATATGCCCTGGCTGGATACAGGTATCGAATCTATAATCAATCGCTCACAGATATGCCCTGGCTAGATACAGGTAGCGAATCTGGAACTTCAAACTCTTCATGCAGATATGCCCTGGCTAGATACAGGTGTCGAATCCACAATCAATTGCTCACATATATGCCCTGGCTAGATACAGGTAGCGAATCTGGAACTACGAAAGTTGATGATAATCGTCTTTTGATTGACCTTTTCCTGAAAAGGAAAAACATTAGTTGTATGCAATGTCATGATGTATGAAATGCATGATGCCATGATGTTCTCAAAATAAATGAGATCGTGTCGTATGCACTTTATCATGTATGTAAGCAGGATGTATGAAATGTGAAATGTCTATGAATGTATTTTCGTCTAGGAAAATAAATCCTTGACGAATGCCGGGAGCTTGTTGAATCCTGGGCTGATGTTTGAAGAGTAAAGTTCTTCGTTTCCGCTGGGGATGATGATTGCAAGAATAAACCGGTAGGAGAAGATGACTCCGTTGGGGAATAAACCTGGTGAAGAGATTACTCTGCGGGGAATTACTCTGTGGGGAGAGATACTTCGCTGAGATTTTGATGATAACTCCGCTGGGGAATCCGTTGATAAGCTTTGTTGGGGAATTTGATGAACTCCGCTGGGGATAGGAATAACTTCACCGAGGACGATCTTTCCGTTGTAATTAGCTGAGGATAACCCAGTTATAAGCTCTGGTGGGGGATAATCTTCTGAATAAAGCCGGGGAGATGCTTTTGCACAAGCTTCCAGACTCCACTGGGGATAAGCTTCCAGAATCTACTGGGGATAAGCTTCCAGAATCTATTGGGGAGATGGTTCAACTCTCCTGGGGAAACTTTTTAGACTACACTAGGGAATGGCTCCACTAGGGTGTCTGGTATTCCGCCGGGGAACAATCTTATATCAAGACTTCCGTGGATGCTTGTTGAGGAATGTTTGTGTACTCCGTTGGGGAATGTTGAGATCTTCTGGGGATACCCAGCTTCCTTAAGGCTGGTAGTAGGCTAACTCTGCTTGGGGAGAGTGTTGCTGACTTGCTGGAGATACTGTGCCTTTTGGGATGATTGGAGACCAACTCTGCTTGGGGAGAGTATGGCTGAATCTTATCTTACTCTGCAGGGAGTGAAGGTATCCGGGTCAAATTCTTCAGCCGAACCTACCTTAGTACCTTTGTGGACAGAGCAACTAGATCACTTAGACAATTCTTTTTGCCCCTGTTTCTGATGTCACCTGTAATTATTCCTTTGTTTCGTATGCAAATTATTATGATCAACAATTAATTTCAAATGCATATATCAAAAATGCACATTGGACGTTCTTTGCAAAACAAAACAGATAAAGGAAAAACAGTTGGCAATTTGTCTGGAAAATTGAACTTGTATTGGTTTTGAAATTTGCCTGTAAATAGGCATTTTGTGTACAGGAGGCTGACGTCCTAGTAAGAGAACGCCGCCGAACAACATAGAGTTTATACAATTTGTACAAAGGGAAGCAAAACAGCTATGTAAAATAATCCCACTGGGTTCCAACTCTGCTATCGCCCTTATGTCTTCAAGCGTCTCATCACTTTGCTGCTTAGTTGGAGATGAAGCTGATTGATCGATGCCGTATGAACCTAATAACTGATGCCGAATTCTGGATGCAAGGTGATCCAATGAGACATAGTATTACGCTTATCCCTAATTTTTGCCTGGACTGCCCTTTCGGGTTTTCAGTCCATCGGGATACCCATTTTTGCCCAAGCCGCCTTTTCAGGTTTTCGACTTGCCGGGTGTACAGATTTTTTTCATTTCATCCCTTATTTTTGCCCGAACCCTTTTGGTTCGCCGGGAAGCCCTTATTTTTGCCTAGGTGTGTCAACCTAGCGGGTCTTTAGTCATGCGTAGTATCTTTTTACTATGTCTGCATTGGCGGGGTGAGGAAGGTCGTCACCATCCATGGTAGTCAGAATCATCGCTCCTCCTAAGAAGATATTCTTAACCACAAATGGCCCTTCGTACGTAAGGGTCCATTTTCCCCTGGGATCACCTTGAGGGAGAATGATGCGCTTGATTACCAGGTCTCCAACTTGATATTCTTGTCTTCTGACCTTCTTGTTAAATGCCTTGATCATCCGCTTTTGATACGTCTGACCATGGCAAATAGCAGTGAGTCTCTTTTTGTCAATCAAGTTTAATTGATCAAGCCGAGTCTGGATCCAGTCATCTTCGCTCAAACCTGCATCCTTCATTATCCGGAGAAAGGGTATCTGGACTTCAATAGGCAAGACTGCCTCCATGCCATAGACCTAGGAAAAGGGTGTTGCCCCTGTTGACGTCCGTGCTGAGGTACGGTACCCATGAAGAGCAAATGGTAACATCTCGTGCCAATCTTTGTAGGTCACTGTCATCTTCTGCACAATCTTCTTGATATTCTTGTTAGCCGCTTATACAACCCCATTCATCTTCGGCCGGTAAGGAGAAGAGTTGTGATGTTGTATCTTGAATTGCTCGCAGAGCTCAGTGATCATCTTGTTGTTGAGATTGGTACCATTATCCGTAATGATCCTTTCCGGTACACCGTATCGACAGATCAGGTTATGCCGAATGAACCGTGCCACGACATTCCTGGTTACGGTAGCATAGGAAACTGCCTCGACCCACTTCGTGAAGTAATCAATTGCTACCAGGATGAAGCGATGCCCGTTGGATGCCGTAGGTCTGATCTCGCCGATCATATCAATGCCCCACATTGCAAAAGGCCAAGGTGCTGTCAAGACGTTCAGAGGAACTGGAGGAATGTGCACCTTATCAGCGTAGATCTGGCATTTATGACATGTCCGAGAATGTTGATAACAGTCGGCTTCCATTGTGGACCAGAAATATCCTGCCCGAAGGATTTTCTTAGCCATGGTATGTCCACTGGAATGCGTCCCGAAGGTACCTTCATGCAGCTCTACCTTGATCCTTTCTGCTTCAGTCTTATCCACACAATGCAGTAAAGTTGAATCATGGTTTCGCTTGTAGAGAATGTCATTGCTGAGGAAGAACTTTGCCGCGAACCTTCTCAGAAACTTCTTGTCATTGACGGATGCACCCTCAGGGTATTCTTGAGCTTCAAGGTACCTCTTCACTTCATGATACCAAGGTTTTTCAATTACCTCTTCAGCCTCAAGCTCACAGCAATGTGCAGGTTCATCCAACTTCCAGATAATGATCCAGGGAGCCTCGTTGTCCCATTTGACTTTGAACATAGAAGACATCGTAGCTAACGCGTCCGCCAACTGATTCTCCTCTCTTGGGAAATGTTCAAAAGTTATCTCCTTGAAATGGGGAATCAATGTCAATACATACTCCTTGTAAGGAATAAGGTTTAGGTGTTTCGTATCCCACTCGCCTTTAATCTGACTGATCACGAGAGCGGAATCTCCGAAGACACTCAAAAACTTGATCCTTAAGTCAATTGCAGCTCGAAGACCCATGATGCATGCTTCATACTCCGCCATGTTGTTGGTGCAGTTGAAACATAGTCGGGCAGTAAGTGGAGTATGAGTACCTTTTGGAGATATGATCACAGCGCCAATGTCGTTACCCAAAGCGTTTGAGGCTCCGTCAAAGTGCATAGACCATCGGGATCCTTCCTCAGGTCATTCATCCGGTCCAGGTACTTCACAATCAGTCACTACCATGATGTTCTCGTCTGGAAATTCAAAGTTCATAGATTGGTAGTCATCCACTGCCTGATGTGCCAAATGGTCTGCCAACACACTTCCCTTGATTGCTTTCTAAGTCGTGTACTGGATATCATATTCAGTCAAGATCATCTGCCATCTTGCTATTCTTCCGGACAAGGCAGGCTTTTCGAATATGTACTTAATTGGATCCATTTTTGAGATCAACAGAGTAGTGTGAGTCAACATATACTGTCTCAGCCGGCGAGCAACCCATACCAAAGCGCAACAATTTTTCTCGAGCAGTGAGTATCGGGTCTCACAGTCGGTAAACTTTTTGCTAAGGTAATAAATGGTGTGCTCTTTTCGGCCAGACTCGTCATGCTGCCCCAGCACACACCCCATTGAGCTGTCAAGTACTGTCAAGTATAAGATTAGAGGTCTCCCTTCAACCGGTGGCATAAGAATGGGTGGTTCTTGGAGATACTCTTTGATCCTTTCGAAAGCGGCCTGACATTCATCGTTCCAACGTACTACCTGATCTTTCTTCAGCAGCTTGAAGATTGGTTCACAGGTAGCAGTTAGATGTGAGATGAATCGGGCAATGTAGTTCAGCCGTCCTAGAAAGCCTCTGACTTCTTTCTCTGTCTTGGGAACTGGCATCTCTTGTATGGCTTTCACCTTGGCAGGGTCCACTTGAATACCTTTGTCGCTCACGACGAAACCTAGAAGTTTTCCAGATCTCACCCCAAAGGTGCACTTGTTTGGGTTCAACCTCAGCTTGTACAATTTCAACAGGTCAAACAGCTTCTGTATTTTTGAAGTGAGAAAACAGTTTTGCAATTTTCTTGATTTTTTTCAATATTGCATATGGCTTTCTTGCAGAGTTTTCACGTGTTTTGCATTAGGGTTAAGTTGTGTGCATATAATGGAATGAAGCTAGGTCAAAGTTTCGGCCTTAATCCATGTGTATGGGAGAATTAGGTTTACACTTTCCACCATTGACAAACTTTCCATATTTGAAGCAAATCTAAGATTTCATGCACAAAATAGCCCTAGCATGAATTTGTTAGCTGGCACATGATGTATGAAAGCTGTTTCAAATCATAAGATACTATTCCATTGACTTTTAGATTTTATTTGAATTATTATAGATTTAAAATGAATTAAATCAATAAAAATTAAATAAAATAGAAAAATAAATGTTTGATCTTGAAATTAATCATGGGACACGTGTGTGGCATTACAAGGCTGAATCAAGTGGAAGAAAGTGGGCCCTTTTGTCAAAAATTGAAGTTTTAAGGATAGTTGACTTTTGCAAATTCATGAAAATTTCCCAATTTCTCCAATGCATATCTTGCTCCATTTTGATCATATGAACATGTTCTTGGACATTTTGGAAAGGTCTTGAAGTCCTCTAACCAATACCTTTGGTCCCATGTCATTTGGATTTACCAATCTCAAGTTATGGTCTTTGACTTAAAGTGCCTTTTTGTTGACTTTTGAAATTGACCTATAATGTAGAAATTGATAACTTTTTGTGGGAGCATTTCTTGGACTTGGAATGTGAAGATGAGTTGTAGGAAATGTCATCCCCTTCAAAATGAGAATTGGATGGGATTTTTATGATGAACCATGAAAAAGTTATGCCTTGGTCAAGTTACAGTTGACTTTTCAGCTATCCAAAAATAGCAACTTTTGCATCTTTGATGATTTTTGAGCCATGCTTGTGGAATCAGGATCAAGAAATGATCAAATGATGATTGTGAGCTCAAAATAAGATGTTGACCAAAACTCCTGACTTTTGACTGTAAAATGACCATTTTGCCCCTGCAGTTGACTGTGAAGCAAATGAAGCTTTTGACTGTGCAATTTGTCATTGTGAGCCTTGATATTTGGCATGTAGATGCTTGACAATAGGTATAGGCTTATGGGACTTGATTGAGCCATTGAAAAACTCAAATTCCTTGAGAGAACCAAAACCCTAATTTTGACTGGCTTAGGAGGCATTTGGACTGTGCAACCCTTGAGGAAACTTGAACCATTTGGAGATGATTCTTGATAAACCTTGAAGAATATGGGAGGGCAAATTTTGGGGTACAACAGAGTGTGAGACCCGATACTCACTGCTCGAGAAAACTTGCTGCGCTTTGGCATGGGCTGCTCGCCGGCTGAGACAATATATGTTAACTCACACTACTCTGTTGATATCAAAGATGGATCCAATCAAGTATATCTTCGAGAAGCCTGCCTTGTCCGAAAGAATAGCAAGATGGCAGATGATCTTGACTGAGTATGACATCCAGTACACGACTCAAAAAGCAATCAAGGGAAGTGTATTGGCAGACCATTTGGCACATCAGGCAGTGGATGATTACCAGTCTATGAACTTTGAATTCCCAGACGAGAATATCATGTTGATAACTGATTGTGAGACACCTGGACCTGATGAAGGACCTGAGGAGGGATCCCGATGGTCTATGTACTTTGATGTAGCTTCAAACGCTTTGGGTAATGCATTGGTGCTATGATCATATCTCCTAAAGGCTCTCATACTCCGTTTACTGCCCGACTATGTTTCAACTACACCAACAATATGGAGGAGTATGAAGCATGCATTATGGGTCTTCGAGCAGCAATTGACCTAAGGATTAAGTTCTTGAGTGTCTTCAGAGATTCCGCTCTCGTGATCAGTCAGATCAAAGGTGAGTGGGATATGAAACACCAAAATCTTATTCCTTACAAGGAGTATGTGTTAACATTGCTTCCCCACTTTGAGGAGATAACCTTTGAACACTTCCCTAGAGAGGATAATCAGTTGGCGGACGCGTTGGCTACGATGTCTTCTATGTTCAAATTCAATTGGGACAACGAAGCTCCCCGGATTATCATTGAAAGATTAGACGAGCTTGCACATTGCTGTGATCTTGAGACTGAAGAGGTAACAGAAAAGCCCTGATTTCATGAGGTGAAGAGATACCTTGAGGCTCAGGAATACCCCGAGGGTGCATCTGTTAATGACAAGAAGTTTCTGAGGAGGTTCGCGGCCAAGTTCTTCATCAGTAATGACATTCTTTACAAACGTAACCATGATTCGACCTTACTGCGTTGTGTGGATAAGAATGAAGCAGAAAGGATCATGGCAGATCTACATGAAGGTACTTTCAGAACTCATTCCAGTGGACACACTATGGCAAAGAAAATCCTTCGGGCAGGATATTAGTGGTCCACAATGGAAGCTGACTGTTATCAGCATTCTCGGACATGTCACAAGTGCCAAGTCTATGCTGATAAGGTGCACATACCTCCAGTTCCTCTGAATGTCTTGACGGCACCTTGGCCTTTTGCAATGTGGGGCATTGATATGATCGGCGAGATCAGACCTACGACATCCAACGGGCATCGTTTCATCCTGGTAGCAATTGATTACTTTACAAAGTGGGTTGAAGCAGCTTCCTTTGCTACGGTAACCAAGAACTTCGTGGCACGTTTCATCCATCATAATCTGATCTGTCGATACGGTGTACTAGAGAGGATCATTACGGACAATGGTACCAATCTCAACAACAAGATGATCACTGAGCTCTGCGATCAATTCAAGATACATCATCACAACTCTTCTCCCTACCGGCCGAAGATGAATAGGGCTGTCGAAGCGGCTAATAAGAACATTAAGAAGATTGTGCAGAAGATGACAGTGACATATAAAGACTGGCACGAGATGTTACCGTTTGCTCTTCATGGGTACCGTACCTCAGCACGGACGTCAACAGGGGCAACACCTTATTACTTGGTTTATGGCATGGAGGCAGTCTTGCCTATTGAAGTTCAGATACCCTCTCTTCGGATCATGAAGGATTCAGGTTTGAGTGAAGATGACTGGATTCAGACTCGGCTTGATCAACTGAACCTAATCGATGAAAAGAGACTTACTGCTATTTGTCATGGTCAGACGTACCAAAAGCGGATGATCAAGGCATTTAACAAAAAGGTCAGACGACAAGAGTATCAAGTTTGGGATCTGGTAATCAAGCGCATCATCCTACCTCAAGGTGATCCCAGGGGCAAATGGACCCCTACTTACGAAGGGCCATTTGTGGTTAAAAACATTTTCTCAGGCGGAGCTATGGTTCTAACCACCATGGATGGTGATGACCTTCCTCACCCCGTCAATGTAGACATAGTAAAAAGATACTACGCATAATCAAAGACCCGCTAGGTTGAATGGCCTAGGCAAAAATAAGGGCTTCCCAGCAAACCAAAAGGGTTCGGGCAAAAATAAGGGATGAAAATGAAAAAATTTGTACACCCGGCAAGTCAAAAACCTGAAAAGGCGGCTTGGGCAAAAAAGGGTATCCCGGTGGACTGAAAACCCGAAAGGGCGGTCCAGGCAAAAATTAGGGATTAAAGCGTAACACTATGTCTCATTGGATCACCTTGCATCCAGACTCCGGTATCGACTATCAAGCTCGGACGACACTGATCAATCTGATTCATCTTCAGCTAGTAGCAAAGTGATGAGATGTTCAAGAATATACAAGCAATACCAGAGTTGGAACCCAATGGGATTATTCACATAGCTGTTTTGTTTTCTTTTCACAAATTGTATAAACTCTATTTGTTCGGCGGTGTTCTCTTACTAAGACGTCATCCTCTTGTACAAAAACGCCTATTTACAGGCCAAACTTCAAAATCAATGCAAATTCATTTTCAAAGAAATTTTAAACTGTTTTTCCTTTATCTGTTTTGATTTGCAAAGAGTGTCCAATGCTCATTTTTGATATATGCATTTGACATTAATTGTTGCTCATAAATATTTACATGCGAAACAAAAGATGAATTACTGGTAATATCAGAAGCAGTGGCATAAGAATTGTTCGAACTGTACAGCTGCTCTGTCCACCAGGTACCAAGATAGATTCAGCTGAAGAATATGACCAAGATACCTTCACTCCCCGCAGAGTAAGATAGTAATGGTAGCTCTCCCAGCTGAGACTTGCAACTATGAACAAATCAGCAATACTCTCCCCAAGCAGAGTCAGTCTACCATCGGCCCTAAAAAGGCTGGGTATCCCCAGAAGATCTTAATATTCCCCAGCGGAGTATAAAGATATTCCCCAGCAAGTATAAGAGCATCCCCGACAGTCTTAGTATTCCTCAACGGAGTATAAGAATGTTCCCTGGTGGAATACAAGATACCCCAGTGGAGCCATTCCCCAGCACGATCTGAAAAGAGCTTCCCCAACAGAGTTGAATCATCTTCCCCAGTAGACTCTGGAAGCTTACCCCCAGCGGAGTACAAAATAAATCTCCCCAGCAAAATTCAGAGGGTTATCCCCAAAAGAGTCTAACAGGGCTATCCCTAGCAAGTCGCAACTGAAAGATCATCGCCAACGAAGTTCTTTCTTTCCCCAAACAGGAGTTCAATCCTCAACAGGTTCAAAATCACCAGCAACGGTAATCCATCCCAGCGGAGTTCATCATTGAAATCCCCAACAGAGCTTATCAACGGAATCCCCAACGGAGTTTATCATTAAAATCCTCAGCAGAATATCTCTCCCCACAGAATAATTCCCCACAGAGTAATCTCTTCATCAGTTTATTCCCCAACGGAGTTCTTTTCTCCTGCAGGCTTATTCTCATAATCATCTTCGTTCATCATCCCCAGCGGAAACGAAGAACTCAACTCTATTCTCCAGCAGCTCCGGGATTTATTTTCCCCAGCTAAAACATCACATTTTCATACGTCATGATACATGCATATACGCATCATACCATACAATCTCATTTATGTTGAGAACATCATTGCCTGATCCATATCATGCATTGCATATGACTGACCTTTACCTTTCAGGAAAGATGCAGTTAAAGTTCTCAGCTACGTCAAAGACCTGACCGATTCTTAAATCTCAATTGAATTATCCTCGGTTGAATTTCAGATAAGGTTCTCAATCTTGACAGTTTCCCTACGTCATAGTTTGGACGAGTACTATAACCTCAACGGTATACTACGTTGAGCACTAGTCAGTTCCTAGATCTTGATGTTTTCCTCCGTCATAGTGTGGACGAGTTCTCTAACCTCAACGGTATACTATGTTGAGCACCAAACAGTTCCTAGATCTTGATGAAGATGTTTCCCTACGTCATAGTGTGGACGAGTGCTATAACCTCAACGGTATACTACGTTGAGCACTAGTCAGTTCCTAGATCTTGATGTTTTCCTCCGTCATAGTGTGGACGAGTTCTCTAACCTCAACGGTATACTATGTTGAGCACCAGACAGTTTCTAGATCTTGATGAAGATGTTTCCCTACGTCATAGTGTGGAAGAGTGCTATAACCTCAACGGTATACTACATTGAGCACTAGTCAGTTCCTAGATCTTGATGTTTTCTGCCGTCATAGTGTGGACGAGTTCTCTAACCTCAACAGTATACTACGTTGAGCACCAGACAGTTCCTAGATCTTGATGAAGATGTATCCCTACGTCATAGTGTGGACGAGTGCTATAACCTCAACGGTATACTACGTTGAGCACTAGTCAGTTCCTAGATCTTGATGTTTTCCTCCGTCATAGTGTGGACAAGTTCTCTAACCTCAACAGTATACTACGTTGAGCACCAGACAGTTCCTAGATCTTGATGAAGATGTTTCCCTACGTCATAGCATGGACGAGTGCTATAACCTCGACGATATACTACGTTGAGCACTAGTCAGTTCCTAGATCTTGATGTTTTCCTCCGTTAAAGTGTGGACAAGTTCTCTAACCTCAACGGTATACTACGTTGAGCACCAGACGGTTCCTAGATCTTGATGAAGATGTTTCCCTACGTCATAGTGTGGACGAGTACTATAACCTCAACAGTATACTACGTTGAGCACTAGTCAGTTCCTAGATCTTGATGTTGTCCTCCGTCATAGTGTGGACGAGTTCTCTAATTTCAACGGTATACTACGTTGAAGACCAGACAGTTCTTAGATCTTGATGAAGATGTTTCCCCCAAATTGAATTATAGACAGGTTCTTAAGACTCAGCCGAGGCATTCTCTCAGTTGAAGTACAAGCAAGTTCCTAAATCTCAACAAAAGTTAGACTTCCCCAGCGGAATCTTCTACAAACCATAAGTATGCAAGTTCTCGCTAAGGAATCTCTTATGCGATCGACACTCCTGCAGATGGCATCTGTAAGCCCATCCTCCTACCAACAATCTCTAAATGGCATCTGTAAGCCCATTACCGACGTCACAATATTGATACTACACCATGCGAGTGCAAATTTCTGGGCACTCTAGTGTTCAATCATCTTCCACCTTCGGATCACGAAAGGCCCGAAAGCCAATCTATATCCTCAGGTTTAAGAAGATTGAACAGGGGCAGCTGTTGTACCCCATAATTTTCCCTCCCATATTTCTCAAGACATGTCAAGAATAACTTACAAGTTGCTCAAGATAGCTCAAGGGTTGGACAGTCAAATCACCTCCTAAGGCAGTCAATTCAAAATTAGGGTTTTGTGTTGCATCAAGGTCATTACATCCAAATGGCCTCAAATTCTCCCCAATGTCCTAATATCTTCCCAAGTTCATCCATGTCAAATTTCAAGCCTTGCAGAGAAAGTTTGGTCAGTCAATTGCTCAAGAGGCCTAAAAATCGACTGTGCTAGGGCAAAAGTCAACTGTGACCCAAATACAGTCAAACCTCAATATTTTTTGTCAACATTCTCATTTTGAAGGATAATTCATCATTTGATCAAGGGTTTATCATGATTCATCAAGGATTGCTCAAGATTCATCAAGATTCAAAAGTTGCTAAATTAGGGTTTTGGAGGAAAAGTCAACTCAACTTTGACCAAGCATAACTTTCTCATACTTTATTAGAAATGAGACATCCAAATATCATTTTTAAGAGGATTCAATTTCCTACAATCCATCTTCACACCCCAAGATCAAGAAATGCTCTCACAAAAAGTTACAAATTTGGACATTATAGGTCATTTTTGAAAGTCAACAAAAAGACCTTTTTTGTCAAAGCTTATAACTCGAGCATGGAATATCAAAATGCGATGAGACCAAAAGTTTTGGTTATAGGACATATCAAGGTTTCTAAAAAGTCCAAGAACACTTACAAAAGTTCAAAATTGAAGAAGTTATGCATTGTTGAAGTTGGGCATTTTTCCAAAAGTGCCAAAAGTCAACTATCCTCAAAACTTCAATTTTTGACAAAAGGGCCCACTTTTTTCCACTTGATTTGATTTTTTCACACCACACACATGTCCTATCTTCAGTTTCATGTCCATTCATTTATTTTTCTATTTTATTTAATTTTTATTGAATTAATTCATTTTAAATCAATATTAATTCAAATAAAATCCAAAAATTGATGGAATAAGATTTTTTTGATCATTACAGGTCTTAAATATCATGATACACCCAATCAAATTCGTGCCATGCCATATTGTGAACAAAATCTTGGATTTGGCATAATTTTGGAAGCTTTGTTAATGGAGATCAAATCAAATCTCAAATCTTCAATGCACATGGATTCAAGCCCAAAGATTTAACCTAATGCAATCCTTTATAAATGTACAAGCTAGACACATCAAAAACACGACCAAAAAGTGACAGAGACGGCCAAACCAAAACTGAAAAAAGCTTTAAAAAGTGTGAGATCAAGATCTTGGTTGGAGGCGAATTCAGTCCAAAAACTCAACACTATCTCCTTGCCTGAGGTTCACTGAAGCGATTATAATCAAAATCAAGCCTTGAAGCAGCCCCAAACTCGTTGTAAGTGTTCTTGAATATAGCCCTGCAGATGAAATCGTGAATCCATGTTCTTGCATCTTTTTGCCAATTTTTTTGTACAATCATGCTTAACGTCCAATTTCCAACATTTCTGTATCATTCAATTTTATTTTCATGAGCTATAACGTGATACCCGAACCTAGGGTTTCCATTCCTTGATTTTAGGCATTTTTGATACAGGCAAAATCAAGACAAATAATGGCCATGGTGGTGTTCAGGGAAGGGAGACGAACACAGTGATGGTTTCCATTTGCATTTATATGGCCTATAACTCATGATTAGAATAGCCCTGGGGATTTAGCTGCGGATGAAAATCCGCAGGTAAATAACCAGGTTTCGTTGAAGAAGATGGAGACGTGTCTCTTCTTCACTGGTTCTTTCAAAATCTCGCGCTTTTTTTTTGTTTTATGCTGACATTTATTTGCTTTTTTTATATTATATTTGATTCCTGATATTATAACAAAAGCGTGCATTAGCTCAGTTGGTAAAGGCGTTGTTGCAAAGTCCTTTGGGACCTGGGTTCGAATCCCAGGTCCCTCCCTATATTTGTTGCATTTTATTCACAGCCGTTCCAGTGCAAATGCCAACATGTGGACTACCATGGACTTCAGATCTCCAGATGCCAGATGGCCTCCAAACCAGATCTGGTGGTTAGGAATGAGGGTCTACCATAAGGCTTGGTCAATGCATATGCGTGAGATCCTGGAAAGTCAAACAAGGCTGGTTTGTATTGGGCCAAAGAATTGCTGAACAAACCTCAATCTGGGCCAAGCACCCCCCTATTTGGTTATTTCTTTCTTCTTTTTAATTTCATTTTATTATTTTGTTTTGTTTAATTATCATTATTATTTAAATTAACCAATAAATATTTTCTAATAAAATCAGAAAAAGCACAAAAAAATATTATTTTATTTTATTAAAATTAATATCATCATTGTATTTTTGTAAATAAATATTAATCAATTAATGTAGTTTTAATTAGGTACTATTTTAACATTTTTTGTAATAAATCAAAATTAATTTAGAATATTAGGTTTTAATAATTTTAATCAGTTTTAATTTATTTCCTTAAATATAAAAAAACAAAAAAATATTTTCATTAATTAATTAATTAATTATTAAACTTAGATTTAATTTCATTTAATTAAAAAAAACAACAAAAACATGCTTTCTTTAATATAAAAAAGGGTCAAAACCCTAAAAATGCGTCGTTTTAATTTTCTCGCACGCGTATCATTTTTATCCAATATAATTGCTTCCAGTATGTAATAGCTTTTAATTAGGACTTTATTTATTTACCGCTTTATTTTTACTTTCCGCAATTTAAATTAAAGGGTTTGTTTTTGGCAATGTAAATACCTGACGCCTTGTAATAGTTTAGATTTAATTCCCGCAAATTTAATTTCCGCAACTATACAATGTTAGATGTTTGATAATAGGGAATGCATGACAAGATCCAATGTATGAACTTAAAATCAACATAGCTCACCCATGACATGTACAGATAAAATTAACCGAAATAACACACTTGCACATGCCACTCTTAGGGTACACCTCACTTGGTTGCCTTCGAACGTGGTCATTGAGTACAGGAAGTTTTAGAGGTCGCCCTCTTGTCCAAAGATCATAAGTTACCTCGAAACGGTTGCCTCGAATAAAATGATCTAAGACATTAGGGTTACCGCTAAGGCGTCCTAACGTTGCTTTAGTGACCACACGTCCCTTAATCGAATTGACTCGAAAACTCCAACGACGATGCTACCTACTCATCAATAGTGGGATAGCATTGTCTAAAGGACATTTGTACAGATTAATTCCTTTTTTCGAGTAGGTAGATGGTTCTTAAGTACTTGCTCTCTTCAAAACAAAATAAAACTTTTCGCACTTACACTCCTTTCAAACAAAAACTCTTTTCAAACCCACAAATACAAAGAAAAGCAAATTTTGAAAACACTTTGAGCAAGTACCTAAGAGCCCGTGGATAACCACGGATAGAAAGGGTGCTAACACCTTCCCTTTCTATAATCTACCTCCCGAACCCGAGAAATATCTCGAAAAAAGGAATTTTTCTGTTCTTTTGTCCTTTCCTGGTTGGATAAAATAAAAGACAGCGGCAACTCTTGCTTACCGCGACATTTTGCAAAAACAAACGCAAAACACGAACCAACATTCCAAAACAGTCAATTCTCTTTCCCACCGATCACAAACACCAATGAACATCTGAATGTGTAAGAGTCATCAACCGTTGTGACCACCTCAATCTTTTCTCATTCTTCAAAACTGATTGGGGAAGATAAGAAATAAACCATCTTGCCAGAAGAGGAGTACATCACATGAGAACACCTCTTTTCCTCATTGTTCGAGTGTGAAATGAGTGGATGATATCCCCAAGCAATGTAGGCACCGGGTTACGAGCCATGAAGATTTTGACAGCACTTATATCTATAAGTTGGTCAGGGTTAGGGAACAAGACCAACCCATAGATAAGAAGAGCTACAATCTCCTCAAAAGCTTGTAAGTCCAATGAATTCTAGCAGCTTTGGCCTTCTCAAATAGAAACTTTGACAAGAAACCTTTGACACCACTTCTGGTTTCCCAATGACCTTTAACATCAGATGGTTGCAAGTGTAGGGCTTGAGCAACATCTTCAGGCTCTGGATCTCTTTCCGTACCGTTGTGGGGTAGTTGATGGAGAATAGGAATCCTCAAGAGTTGAGAAAATTCCTCCAAAGTAGGCACTAACTGGTAATCAGGAAATGTGAAGCAGTGGTGTAGGGGGTGAAAGAACTGGAAGAGAACTTTCACCATGTCTTCCTCAGTGTTGGTGTTGACTAAGTTGAGAAGACGACCATGCCTCTCGGTGAATGGAGAATTCTCAGGAATCCTTGAAGCTAGCTCCTTGAGTTGAGGAGGAATTCTCACAAGGTTAACTTGGATTGTTTTCCTGCGAAGTGAATCCATTACCTACAAAACAGGAACAAAGATGAAGATCCAAATCCTTGAAATGGTTAGTTGATGCATATGATGCTTCATGATGTTATGATGTTATGCACAAGTATATATGTACAGACAAATCACACAAAATCCTTGTTTCAGGCTTGCATGGGGTTTCATAGGTAAGTACCCTCTTGAAGTTTTAGTTGGCTCAACCTGTCCTATAAATAGTAACCGGGTTCTAAGGAGCTCAATATCACTGGATTATTTTCGGTGTTCATTGTTTCAGTTTAGCCACTTTACTGGCGACCTAAATATTCCAAGAAAACAACCCTCAATGAGTGTAGTATCGAGTATCTACCAACTTCAGACTGCACCAAAGCCGGTCATTTCACTACCCCTAAAAAGGCCAAGTTGGTCAAGTAAAGGTTCTAAAAGTCCATTAGTGCTTCATGACATCACTCAGCGGCCCCGTATTCTCTTTGATTAACTCAAAGGCTACCGGTACCCACAAATATGTCGCACTAATATAGCTATTGCTTCAACCATGTCGGTATACCCTGCACAGTTTCCACAATGTATTGCTATTTACCTATGAATGTTTCCCAAATCCGGGTAGAGGATTCAAACCCAAACAATAGAACCAAAGTGTAAAGTAAACAAGTCAAGCAATATAAGCATGTAAATGTGATCTATAACCCTAAGGTAACCCCACTTTTAGAATATTCCCCAACAGAGTCGCCAGTTCTGTGATACGGTGGGAGAACTGACTTGAGGTTTTGCGTTTGTGTTCGCAAATGTTTCAGTTTAGCAAGAGTCGCCACCGACTTTTTATTTTATCCAAAGGAAAGGTCAAAAAGCACAGGAAAGAACTTAGAGATTGTTTTTGGGTTCGGGGGGTAGATTATGAAAAGGGAAGGTATTAACACCCTTTTCATCCATGGTTTTCCATGGGCTCTTAGTTACTTGTTTTAGATCACTTGCTTTTGCTTTTCAATTGTTTGAAATGGTGCTTTTGTGTGTGGTTTTGAAAATAATTTGAAAAGAGGCCTTTGTCTAGGCAACATTTGTAATGATTCTTGTTTGAATGTATACAAAGGTGTTTGTCTTTTGAAAAATGTTTCAATGTTTGAAAGTTTGTTTTGGAAATTGTGTTGTGTGTTTTTGAAAATAGCAAGGATGGTTTGCAAGTTTGATCAAGTAACTAGGAGTTGTCTACCCTACTCAAAGATCTTTCCTACACATTTTTAACCCTTTTGACATTGTTGTTTTACCATTGCATTTGTTAAACAACCTTGTATTTGGATGTTAAACGGGACAGGCGTGGGTCACCGTATGGCCATGATAACAATGTTGCCAAGTATCTTTAGCAAGTTTTTTTGAGGGACTAGATCATTTTTGTATAGGCAACCAAGATAGCTTCATCGAGGGACTATGATCTTTTGTTTTGTTTTTGTTTTGCCAAGATACCTAGCATGCATACCATGGCCATTTTTAAGGCAACAAGTGGATGAAACCCTAGAGATGCTTCTGTGTATTGTGTTGTCATTTTTCATGCATTTTTGTCTTGTATTAGTCATGCTATTTGTTTGATTTTGGTTTTTTTTTTGCATACAAACCCTAATCTTTCTATCATGGCATATTTGAAAGCAATAAAGTGCGTAAAAGTAAATCTACTACTATTACAACATGATTATGGGGAGGGGGATACAAGTTTGAATATGGGGATATTGCTAAAAAATAAAGCCCTAAAACTATTACAACCATATTGAATTTAATTGTACAAATAAATAAATAAGACAATTATTTAAATAAGCAATTAAATATAAATATGCAAAAATGTTTTTTGTATTTATTTTATGTATGTAAAATAAATTATTTAATGTCCTAAAAATAGGAAAAATATTAATGATTATTTTTGGAAAGGGTGGAAACCCTAGTTTATGTTTTAAGAATATATATATATATATATATATATATATATATATATATATATATATATATATATATATATATATATATATATATATATATATATATATATATATATATATATATATATATTATTTATTCATTTTTATGTACAAGAAAATAAATAAAAATATTCACAAAAATATTATGCCAAAAATAAAATATAAAAAAATAAAATAAAACGTGAAAATTTAAGAAAATATTTTTAGGGATTTTTAATATTTGGAGAAAATAAATAAAAGTCAGAAAATAAAAAAAAAGAAATGAAAAATATGGAAAAATAATGAAATGGGCCAATGGGGTGTGAAAAGCAAGCTAAGGGGTGCAAATAGTCAGAATAATCTAAGCCCAGCCCAAGTTGTCTTCATCCCTGTCCTTAAGACAGAAGCAAACACGCGCCATGTTTAAATCTTGAAATCCTACATACGTGCTCAAAAACAAAAACTTGCAACATGAAAGTTATAGCTCTTGATCACATGATTTTAACCATGTAAAAAACTTAATCTAACTCTTAAAGACCATAGAGAATTTCATTGGCCCTAAATCTTGACCTAGTTTTTTCAGAAAGTTCAACCATCAAATACTCCTAGCTCAGTTAACATAAATGAATTTTATGCATATGTACAGTTCAAGGGCAATGAGGACTACATTTTTTCTTCACAAACCTAAACCTAATGTTTCCTAAATAGAGAGATAGAAGTTTGAAATTTACCTGTTTCATTCAAGCTCGAGTATGGAAATGCAGCTACTTTCAGTGAGGACTGAGGTTCTTTTGAGCTTGCTTGATGTTCCTTTGAGTTTTCCCAATGCTTGGCTTGCTTTGAAATGGCCTGAAACTTCTTGTAGAACTCAACCTGCAAACTCAGAATTTGAAAATGGTGAAGTGTGTAAATGGAGTTACAGTGACTTGGGAATGGATGGGATAGCTTAGGTGTATTGTATGGAGTGTGTTGGAACTGGTTGCAAGCAAAACGCACGAGGCAATGTGAAGATGGAAGTGATTCTGTAGGGCCTGCCCTATTTTTGCAAGAACTTGGTGTTTTGGTGTTTAAGGGTGTTTGAGAACTTGCTAGCTCGTGTTTCTGACCTTAGGTGATGTGTAAAACTTGTTTGAAATGTTACCCAGACTTGGTTATATCAGATTCACAAGATGTGGACTTTTTGCATAATGACTTGTTTTTGAAGTAAAAAGTGAGAAGTGACCATGCCAAGATTGTACAGGCCTGTATTCTAGCTGCACAAAGTTGGTGAACTTTGCCTGATATTAGGGAGCTTTTTTTGCATCAAAAGGCTTGGTGTATGGCTCAAGATAATCAATTTGACATAAAGCATGCTTTATGTAAATGACATTGTTATCTTTTTGCCAAAAATGGATTAATCCTTTGTATAATACTTCATAGATCAGAACAATGCCTCTAACTAATGTGTTTGCATTTAATTTATGAGTGTGGAATGGTTTAAGGACCTGTAAACCAAGTACAAGCATGGTTGGACAGAATTTGCAACTTGTAGCATGGTGTAAAATGCCTTGGCCAAAAGTGATGATTTCCCATTTTCAAACCTTTGATTCTCCCTAACCACAAATGATTTTGGAGAGTTCTTGGACATTTTGGAAAGATTTTAATATGCTCTACAATCCATCTTTGAAATGCATTTTGATATTCCACTTGTAACTATGTGAAAAATTTCCATGAAGATAGGTCAAAATCCTGTCTAAACAAGGGCAAAATTTCACTAAGTTAAAAGTTTCATGGACCCTTGTTCACAAAATCATAATTTGATATCCAAGCATCTTTTTGGAAAACTTTGTGAATAAAAGTTGTATATCTTGTGGAGTACTACAACTTTCATGTTGGAAGTTTTCTTTGAATCGATTTGCATCATGGTGAAAAAGTTGGGAAAAGTTGGGAAAAAATAAGAAATTTTCATAACTTAGAAAATTTCTAAGTTATGAAAATTTTCCATTTTAAACCCTAATTTTCAAAATTAGGTTTCTTGGTGAACGATTTTCATGTTTTGACACATCTTGATGAAAAATGACCCTTGGCACTTGATTTTGACCAAAAAGTCAAAGTTTGACTTTTTAGTGTACAATTGATTTTTGATCAGTTGACTGGAAAATTCATTTGTCAATCCAATGCATTTGAGATCTTTTGAACCTTGTGATTAGGTCAAGATGATTCCATTGAGTCCTTGAATCCATGATTGAACCCAATTTGCCATTGGCTAGGTGAAAAATCAGAAATTGCCCTTCTACAGTCAAAACCCTAAAAATGACCATTTTGCCCTTTTGACGATCTGATCAAATTTCTTGAGGAGTTGTGGTCCAAACTTGATTAAATGGTTCATATGAGTTTATAATATTTATATGGATCAAAAATTATGAGGTTTGACTTTAAATTGGCCACAATTGACTTTTTCCCTAATACAGTTGATTTCTAGGTCAACTGTTCAATTGACTGAGCAAAAATTTGATTCAAGGCTTGAAACTTTGTATGGGTAATATTATAAGTCCAACATGAAGTATGAAAGTCACATTGAGCATTGGAAGTCCAAAAATCCCTGTGCAAACTCAAACCCTAATTTCAGGTCAACAATGCAAGGAGATGTCTTGAGCTGAGCAAACCCTAGTTTGGTCTTGAGTCCAAAGAGTCTTGTGAGGGGAAATCTTGATAAAATGAGAGGGAAAATTTTAGGGTACAACAATATGAAATGATTGAATAAGCAAGGAGATGTTGCACATAACTTTCTCAACAAAGAAAGAAGATTAATATGAAGAATTCTACAAGATGCTACTTAAATTCTCATAAAACACATATTGGCATAATTATGAAGAAGCAAGAAGGTGTTGCTCATATCTTGCTCAACAAAGAAGATGAAGATGAATAACACTACAATATTCTAATATATGTAGGTCAATGTAAACACACAAGACTTGTTGCTCAGATTGTGTTATAGTTTATTATTCTTCATGTAAATTGTTTAAACACAATATTTGTTGCTCAGATTATGTTATAGTTTATTATTCTTCATGTAAATTGTTTAAACACAAGAGTTGTTGCTCATAATTGTGTTAAATAATATGTACTTAAATTAGGAATAATCTGCTTGATAAGAAGCACTTATGTAATCTCCAGAAAAACAATTATGTTTAAAATTGGTGGTTCCTCGAGTGATCGAGTGAAGATCAATAGTGTGTTATGTATCCATTTGTTAATGTTTGAGCAATTTCTGAGATGATGAAATGTGACATCCTATTTTGACATTGATTGGAATTTTTAAATTACTCTGATTTTATCAAATATGCAGTGGGTAAAATAGGGTGTTACAAATTGGTATCAGAGTAGGTCGGTCCGTCCGGTCAAGTTATCTAATGTTGTTTGTTCCTTAGTACACGACAAGTGTGTGAAACACTTTCGGTGCTTGCTTGCTTTTCTAATCACTTGTTTGCATGAGTGGGATTGAAACAAGTGGGGGAGAAGCTTGTGCTTCTCTGAGATCGTTCAGGTTTGAACCGTTCATTTAGTATGTCTTGAAGTGCATGGGTGCATACGTTAGTGTTGCTGTGTTGTTTTTCCAATTTTGAAGGAAGTACAAATTCAAGATTTACTCCTAGTGGTCGGGTCAGAGTGTCCTTGAGAGGGAATGATCAGGTACTTGCATTGTTCTCATCTTTAGGAATGGAGGGAGATGTTATGACTAATGATGTACCAGTTGTGCGTTGGTCCTAATGTTTTTCCGGGGATGATTGCGACTTGTCGTTAAAGGGAGGTGTTGGATTGACTTAATGTTATCCTTGGAGTAGACTGTATGAAGTGAAACCAAGTGATTATGAATTACTTTGATGAGTCAATGCATATTCTTATGCCCAAGGATATCTATTAAGCAAAGTAGGATGGCTTTTATAAGGTGACACTTAGACAGTTGCAATGTTTCAGCACTTCTGGTTGATTATGAAGTTGTCAATGTTGAGTTAGCATTGTGTGTGATATCAAAGTTGTCAATGCATATTCTTGTGCCCTAGCGTCTTGCTATCAATTTTATGCACCATGCCCCAAGATTTTATGAACCTTTTCCGGTATCCCTGAGCATCATTCTCATAGTTGAAAGTGATTCCTTGGATAAGCGTATCATGAGGACCCCCTCTTCTCGCATAACCAAATTGACACAAGGCCAAACAAGGGTTGTAAGTGATTACTCCCCTAATGCCTAAGAGAGGGACATTAGGGAATTCACCACAGCGATCGATGATGGTAACATCTTCCGAGAACCGTGAACACCAATGAATGTCTGAATGCTTAAGGGATATCAGCCTACGAGACCATTTCAAACCATGTTCATTCTTCAAAACAGACCTGGGTAGGTGTGAAATAAACCACCTAGCCAATAGAGGAGTGCAACACAGGAGGGTCCCCCTTCTCTTTAGAGTGCGAGCATGCAGAGAGTGCATAATATCCCCGAGTAATGTAGGCACCAGATTATGAGACAGAAAAACCTTAATAGCATTCACATCTACAAGTTGATCCGCATTAGGGAAAAGTACCATCCCGTAAATGAGAAGTGTCAGCACCTCTTCGAAAGCTTGTAAGTCTAGAGTATCCCAAAAATGGTAAGCCTTCTTGAATAGAAATTTAACCGGGATTCCTTGGATATTCCCTCTAGTCTCCCAACTTGTCACTATGTCGGACCGTTGCAAGGACAGAGCTCTAGCAATCTCTTCAGGCTTTGGATGTTCTTCTGTACTGTTGAAAGGTAACTGATCAAGAATAGGTACCCCCAACAACTGAGAAAATTCCTCCATAGTAGGTACTAGCTGGTAATCCGGGAAGGTGAAATAATGATGCACAGGATCAAAGAATTGAAACAGCACTTTTAACAATTCTTCATCAGGTTTTGCAGTGACCAAGTTGAGCAACTGACCATGCTTTTTAATGAAATGAGAACTTTCAGGAACCCTTAATGCCAGGTCCTTTAGTTGGAGAGGCACTTTCACAAGGTTAATCTGTATAGTGTTCCTACGGGCAGATGCCATGTCCTACAAAACAAAGCAAAAATGAGCCCTAGGAAATCCTTGAAATGGTTAGTTATGATATGACATGCTTATGATGTCATGATTATGCTAGAAAATCACAGGTATAGCAAACAACAAGCAAGTCACACCAAGTTCTTAGGTTTAAGGCCTGCATGAGTTTTAAGGTCATACCTCTTAAAGTTGGATTGGTTCAACTTGTCCTATAAATAGTAATCGGGTTCTAAGGGATCTCAATATCACCGATCTTTCCCCCAGCTTCGTTCAATAGGCGTTTGACTCGCAACAAAACAAAACTCAAGATTCAAACCTCAATGAGTGTAGCATCGAGTATCTGTCGACCTTGGGAATACACCAAAGTCGTCCATCTCACTACGTCCTACTGGCCAAGTTATGAACTTAAAGGTTCTAAGGTCAGTTGATGCTTCACGACACCACGCGGTGGCCCCGTACTCTCCCTGATTGACTCAAGGGTTACCGGTACCAACCAAAGTGCCACATCAATATAGCTACTGCTTCAACCGTGTCGGTATACCCCGCACAGTTCCCTCACAGTTTATTGCTACTTACCTAAAAGGTGTCCCCAGATCCGGGTGTAGGATCTATATAACCCCAACAAAACCCTTGAATATAAAGCAGGCAAAGCAGACAAACAAGCAAGTTAAAAAATGACCTAGATCCTAAGGTATACCCTACTTATAGTCCTCAGCAGAGTCGTCAGTTCTGTGATATGGTGGCAGAATCGACTGTTTTTACTGGTTTGCATTTTTGTTCGCAAATGTCGCGGTAAGCAAGAGTCGCCACTGACTTTTATTTTATCCAACTAAGGAAAAGGAAAAAAAACATAAAATACCTTTTTCGAGATGTTTCTGAGCACGGGGGGTAGATTATAGAAAGGGAAGGTGTTAGCACCCTTTCTATCCGTGGTTTTCCACGGGCTCTTAGGTACTTGATCATTTTGAAATTGCTTGTACGTGCTTGTTGTGAAAAGTTTTGTTTTACTTCGTGATAACCCTTGTATCGGTCCTCAAGAGTGTGACGACGTTGTTTTGAAAACTGTTTTTGAAAAGTGTTTGTGTGAAAAATTGTATTTGTTTGAGCAAGTACCTAGGAACTAATCTACCTACTCGAAAAAGGTCAGTTCATTTTCCTTTAGACAACGCTATCCTATTATTAAGGAATAGGTAGCACCTTCGTTGGAGTTTTAAGGGATGTTCGAAGGGACAAATACGATCACAAAAGCAATGTTAGGAAATTTTAGTAATCATCCTAAATCCTTAAAGATCTTTTTCCGAGGCAACATCCGAATGGGTCATTTTAGATCTTTTGGAACTAGAGGACGACCACTAACATTCCCTATACTTTATGATCGTTTACCGAAGGCAACCGGAGTGGAGTAAACCCTAGAGTGAGCATGTGCAAGTGTATTTTTTTTAGTTAATTATCTTTGCACAATTAGGGTTTTTTACTGTTTTAATTTCAATTTGTCTTTCCATACAATCCTATTAACATACATCTAACAGTTTATAGTTTGCGGAAATTAAAATGCAAGAAATTAGAGTCCTAGCTATTACAAGGCTTTGGGTAGATACATAATTATTTTGACTGAAAACAAAATGCGGAATTAAAACCCTACTTAAATCTATTACAAACTCGGAGCAGTTACAATAATAAAAAAGGGAAAATTAAAAGCGCGCGCGGCGAATTAAATGCAAGAAATAATTGGAAAACCTAAAAAATCTAATTGAGAAATATTTATGTTATTTTTGAGAAAAAACTAGGTTATGTACAAAATTAAACCCTAATTCTAATTATTTTAAATTATAATAAAATAAAGAATTAAATTACCCTAATTTAATTAAACTAATTAATTAATAAAAATATTTTTATAAAAAAAAAAGATTTTTTGAGGTTTTTATGATTTTTTTGATTTAATAAAAAAACATGATTTTTGGTGTTATTTGAAAAAAGAATATAATAATTAATAATAATAAAAAGAATTGAAATAATAAACAAGAATAGAATTGGGCCTGTTTAAGTAATCCAGGGGGATTTGCTTCTGAATTTGATGGCCCATTATGGCTGAGCCCACTCCCCACGCCTGATTCAGTGTTGGTACGCCTGGAGAGTGCACCATGGTCCTTCCTTGGTTTGAGCGTTAGATCTGTGTTGGTAATGATCCAGTGGCTGGATTTTGAGGCCACACGGTAGGCGCTTGGAACATGTATACATGGAATCTGCAAAGTAGCATTAAGAAAACAAAGAAAACGCAGGGACCTGGGATCGAACCCAGGTCCTCTCCACTATCCAACGCACGCTTCACCACTTGGCCATGTTGTTTAGTTGTCATTGTAATAAGATTAAATGATAATATATAAAACAACGTGAATAAACTGTACAAAATAAAAAAACACACGGATCATTCAAATGGACCAGTGGGGTGGTGACAAGTCACCGTCTTCTTCCCTATCCGTCGTCTTAGGTCCATACCTTTTACCTACGGACAAAACTCCATAGCCATAAACCTACAAACTTCAAAAATCCATAAAATGCATGATAAATTAATTCTATATACACCAATCAACTCATCTTGATCTCACGAGTATCATGGCACTATTTTCTTGGTCCAATTTAACCTATACAGAGAAGCCCCAAAACGGCTTCTTAAACCCTAGCCATGGCAATTAGCGAAGCAGGCATCAAAACTAAAAATTAATTGAACCAAAACATTCCAAATGATGATACAAATACAATGTTATGCTTAAGAGTGGTTAATCATGCGCAACTTGTAATATCAAAATCAAACTGATATATGCAAACTGTGGGTTTACCAGGAGCGATTATAGGCTTGGGAAGGCTTGCAAATGACCGTGTTAGCTTTAGGAGATGTCCAGGAAGCGATTAGCAGCTTTGGAACGTCTTGAATCACCCTCTATGTGAGAAAACGATCCACCACTTTTTTGCATAAATTTGAGTTTTGTTTCTCAGCTCTCACGACTGCAACCCTTCTGCTTTTGCATTGTTTGTGTTCAGTATATGTAGTGTGATGAATTAGGGCAACAAAAACAACTTGAATCTTTTACAATCATGGAAATTGAATGTGATTTGTTTGCCATATGATATATTTCAAAAACCATCCTAATCATGCTATTTTTGCCTCAATTTGCCTTGATTCGATTTGATCTGATTAGGCCAACTTAATTAGATTTGATTCTAACAAAAATCAGATCAAAAAGCCAATCTTTGATATTTTTTGTCATTTATTTGAATTAATGTGAATTTTAAATAATAAAAATCAAAATAAAATAAGTAAGTAGAGCAAATAATATATGGATGCTGATTTGGGTCATGGACCATGTCTTCAACAAGATGCAATCATGAAAAGCTAGGCCCATTTGACAAAAAAAATGCACTTTTGAGCACATTTGACTTTTGGCAATTTTCCAAAAATTGCCAACTTTGACAATGAATATCTCTTCCAATTTTAACCTTAGAGAGGTGTTCTTGGACTTTTTAGAAATATTATGATGTCCCCTAAACACCCCTTTTGGTTTCATCTCAATTGGGTCTTCCATGTTCATGTAAGAAGCTTTGACCCAAAAGGTGTTTTTGTAGACTTTTCAAAAGGATCTATAATGTAGAAATTCATATCTTTTTATGAGTGCATTTTTTTAACTTGAGGGATGAATATGAGTTGTAAGAAATTGTATTCTCTTCAAAATGAGCCTTGGATGAGAAATTTCTGATAAAGTATGAGAAAGTTATGCTTGGTCAAAGTTTGGTTGCCTTTTCCTAAGAAACCCTAATTTAGCAACTTTTGAGTTTTGATGAATTAGGAGAATTCCTTGGGGAATCATGATCAACTGATGGATATCACTTCAAAATGTTGATGTTGACCAAAAATCTTGAAGTTTGACTGTATGTGGGTCACAATTTACTTTTGACCTAATACAATTGATTTTCAAGCTTTTGAGCAGTTGACTGAGCAAACTTCTTGTGTAAGGCATGCAACTTGACATGGATGGTCTTGAAGACATATTAGGACCATGGAAAATATTTGAGGCCTTTGGAGTTCACCCATATTGATGAAAATGGAAACCTAGTTGGAGGTTCATTGCTTTAGGAGAGAGTTTGTTTGGTCAACTCTTGGGCATCCTTGAGCAAGTTAAGGGTCTTAATGAGCATATGTTGAGTAAAATGGGAGGGCAAATTTTGGGGTACAACACAACTCAATCCAAAGATCAGAACTTAAGAAGATCAGAAATAAAAATTCAATGTAAAAATCATATGTACTGATATAAGTGTCTGCTTCAGAAATCAGACTTCAGATATGCAGTTCAGAAAAGATGTCATCAAAAATCAAAAGATCATATCAAGACAAGGTCAAGATGAAGTAGATCAGAAGAGTTTCACTCAAAGAAGTTATTCATAAGATACGTTATTGCTTGTATATATGAAGACAGTGTTCAGATATCTTAAAGACTCTAACTCTACAACAAAGAAGAATCTTCGGGATCATTATCACTCCTCAATCAGAATCAATTTAACAAGAAGAAAATAATCAAAGCTCAATAATTCAAAGAATTATTAATCAGAAAGGTTGTTATCTTAATATCTGATTACAAGATCCCAACATCAAAAAAGCTCTTGATATCATCAGAAAAGCTTTCACGTATAATGAAAAGACTTGTTTCTCAGATAGGATGTTGTCAATCATTCTTAAGACAAGAATCCACTATTGAAAGATTCTGAAATTAAAAATATTCTCAACACAATCTTCATCTCTCAGATCAGAAAAGAAATTTGCCTTCAAGGGTAGTTATAGATCAGAAGAAAAGCTTCGTGTTTCAGATAGGTTGTTACCCATAATTCTGAAGACAAGATTTGGTTCTGACCACTCTAGTGTTCCTGCGCTACAACAACAAAGTAGTTTCTAAACTACTTATCAGTCATTCATCAGAAGAACGAAGACAAGTGATTAATCTCTTACAAGCTTAATACTTCAGAATCAGAAGTACATCATCAAAAGATAAAGATTAAGAAGCTTAGTCTAGAAGAATACAATACACCACAAATTCCATTATCATAATATTGGTTGTATTGTTCACATAAGTTGTTTTCCCAATGTTGTACACTAACTTCTGCAAGCAACATGTATAGGAAAGTGACATTTCGCCACCGACTTTTTATTTTATCCAAAAGAAAGGTCAAAAAGCACAGGAAAGACCTTAGAGATTGTTTTTGGGTTCGGGGGGTAGATTACGAAAAGGGAAGGTATTAGCACCCTTTTCATCCATGGTTTTCCATGGGCTCTTAGTTACTTGTTTTAGATCACTTGCTTTTGCTTTTCAATTGTTTGAAATGGTGCTTTTGTGCGTGGTTTTGAAAATATTTTGAAAAGAGGCCTTTGTCTAGGCAACCTTTGTAATGATTCTTGTTTGAATGTATACAAAGGTGTTTGTCTTTTGAAAAATGTTTCAAAGTTTGAAAGTTTGTTTTGGAAATTGTGTTGTGTGTTTTTGAAAATAGCAAGGATGGTTTGCAAGTTTGATCAAGTAACTAGGAGTTGTCTACCCTACTCAAAGATCTTTCCTACACATTTTTAACCCTTTTGACATTGTTGTTTTACCATTGCATTTGGTAAACAACCTTGTGTTTGGATGTTAAACGGGACAGGCATGGGTCATCGTATGGCCATGATAACAATGTTGCTAAGTATCTTTAGCAAGTTTTTTTGAGGGACTAGATCATTTTTGTATAGGCAACCAAGATAGCGTCATCGAGGGACTATGATCTTTTGTTTTGTTTTTGTTTTGCCAAGATACCTAACATGCATACCATGGCCATTTTTAAGGCAACAAGTGGATGAAACCCTAGAGATGCTTGTGTGCATTGTGTTGTCATTTTTCATGCATTTTTGTCTTGTATTAGTCATGCTATTTGTTTGATTTTGGTTTTTTTTTTTGCATACAAACCCTAATCTTTCTATCATGGCATATTTGAAAGCAATAAAGTGCGTAAAAGTAAATCTACGACTATTACAACATGATTATGGGGAGGGGGATACAAGTTTGAATAGGGGGATATTGCTAAAAAATAAAGCCCTAAAACCATTACAACCATATTGAATTTAATTGTACAAATAAATAAATAAGACAATTATTTAAATAAGCAATTAAATATAAATATGCAAAAATGTTTTTTGTATTTATTTTATGTATGTAAAATAAATTATTTAATGTCCTAAAAATAGGAAAAATATTAATGATTATTTTTGGAAAGGGTGGAAACCCTAGTTTTTGTTTTAAGAAAATATATATATTATATTATTTATTCATTTTTATGTACAAGAAAATAAATAAAAATATTCACAAAAATATTAATAAAAATAAAATATGTGAGAAAATATTATTTAAGTGTATAAATAATAAAAATAAGAATATATAATATTTTTGTATTAATTATAAGTTTTTATTTAAGAAAATAAATATATTAAACCTAATAAACTAAATATTATGCCAAAAATAAAATAAATAAAATAAAATAAAATGTGAAAATTTAAGAAAATATTTTTAGGGATTTTTAATATTTGGAGAAAATAAATAAAAGTCAGAAAATAAAAAAAAAAGAAATGAAAAATATGGAAAAATAATGAAATGGCCAAGGGGGTGTGAAAAGCAAGCTAAGGGGTGTAAATAGTCAGAATAATCCAAGCCCAGCCCAAGTTGTCTTCATCTATGTCCTTGAGACAGAAGCAAACACGCGCCATGTTCAAATCTGGAAATCCTGCATATGTGCTCAAAAACAAAAACTTGCAACATGAAAGTTATAGCTCTTGATCACACGATTCTAACCATGTAAAAAACATAATCTAACTCTCAAAGACCATAGAGAATTTCATTGGCCCTAAATCTTGACCTAGTTTTTTCAGAAAGTTAAACCATCAAATACTCCTAGCTCAGTTAACATAAATGAATTCTATGCATATGTGCAGTTCAAGGGCAATGAGGACTACATTTTTTCTTCACAAACATAAGCCTAATGTTTCCTAAATAGAGAGATAGGAGTTTGAAATTTACTTGTTTCATTCAAGCTCGAGTATGGTAATGCAGCAACTTTCAGTGAGGCTTGAGGTTCTTTTGAGCTTGCTTGATGTTCCTTTGAGCTTTCCCAATGCTTGGCTTGCTTTGAAATGGCCTGAAACTTCTTGTAGAACTCAACCTGCAAACTCAGAATTTGAAAATGGTGAAGTGTGTAAATGGAGTTACAGTGACTTGGGAATGGTTGGGATAGCTTAGGTGTATTGTATGGAGTGTGTTGGAACTGGTTGCAAGCAAAACGCACGAGGCAATGTGAAGATGGAAGTGATTCTGCAGGGCCTGCCCTGTTTTTGCAAGAACTTGGTGTTTTGGTGTTTAAGGGTGTTTTAGAACTTGCTAGCTCGTGTTTCTGACCTTAGGCAATGTGTAAAACTTGTTTGAAATGTTACCCAGACTTGGTTATATCAGATTCACAAGATGTGGACTTTTTGCATAATGACTTATTTTTGAAGTAAAAAGTGAGAAGTGACCATGCCAAGATTGTACATGCTTGTATTCTAGCTGCACAAAGTTGGTGAACATTGCCTGATATTAGGGAGCTTTTTTTGCATCAAAAGGCTTGGTGTATGGCTCAAGATAATCAATTTGACATAAAGCATGCTTTATGTAAATGACATTGTTATCTTTTTGCCAAAAATGGATTAATCCTTTGTATAATACTTCATAGATCAGAACAATGCCTCTAACTAATGTGTTTGCATTTAATTTATGAGTGTGGAATGGTTTAAGGACCTGTAAACCAAGTACAAGCATGGTTGGACAGAATTTGCAACTTGTAGCATGGTGTAAAATGCCTTGGCCAAAAGTGATGATTTCCCATTTTCAAACCTTTGATTCTCCCTAACCACAAATGATTTTGGAGAGTTCTTGGACATTTTGGAAAGCTTGTAATATGCTTTACAATCCATCTTTGAAATTCATTTTGAGATTACACTTGGAACTATGTGAAAAATTGCCATGAAGATAGGTCAAAATCCTGCCTAAACTAGGGCAAAATTTCACTAAGTTAAAAGTTTCATGGACCCTTGTTCACAAAATCATAACTGGAGATCCAAGTATCTTTTTGGAAAACTTTGTGAATCAAAGTTGTAGATTTTGTGGAGTAATACAACTTTCATGTTGGAAGTTTTCTTTGAATCCATTTTCATCATGGTGAAAAAGTTGGGAAAAGTTGGGAAAAAATAAGAAATTTTCATAACTTAGAAAATTTCTAAGTTATGAAAATTTTCCATTTTAAACGTTAATTTTCAAAATTAGGTTTCTTCGTGAACAAGTTTCATGTTTTGACACATCTTGATGAAAAATGACCCTTGGCACTTGATTTTGACCAAAAATCAAAGTTTGACTTTTCAGTGTACAGTTGATTTTTGATACCATTTGAGATCTTTTGATCCTTGTGATTAGGTCAATATGATGTCATTGAGTCCTTGAATCCATGCTTGAACCCAATTTGCCATTGGCTAGGTGAAAAATTAGAAATTTCCCTTCTACAGTCAAAACCCTAAAAATGACCATTTTGCCCTTTTGAAGATCTGATCAAATTTCTTGAGGAGTTGTGGTCCAAACTTAATTAAATGGTTCATATGAGTTTATAATGTTGATATGGATAAAAAATTATGAGGTTTGACTGTAAATTGGCCACAATTGACTTTTTCCCTAATACAGCTGATTTCTAGGTCAACTATCCAATTGACTGGGCAAAAATTTGATTCAAGGCTTGAAACTTGGTATGATCAATCTTATAAGTCCAACATGAAGTCTGAAAGTCACATTGAGCATTGGAAGTCCAAAAATCCCTATGCAAACTCAAACCCTAATTTCAGGTCAACAATGCAAAGAGATGTCTTGAGCTGAGCAAACCCTAGTCTGGTCTTGAGTCCAAAGAGTCTTGTGAGGGGAAATCTTGATAAAATGAGAGGGCAAATTTTTGGGTAAAACAATATGAAATGATTGAATAAGCAAGGAGATGTTGCACATAACTTTCTCAACAAAGAAAGAAGATTAATATGAAGAATTCTACAAGATGCTACTTAAATTCTCATAAAACACATATTGGCATAATTATGAAGAAGCAAGGAGTTGTTGCTCATATCTTGCTCAACAAAGAAGATGAAGATGAATAACACTACAATATTCTAATATATGTAGGTCAATGTAAACACACAAGACTTGTTTCTCAGATTGTGTTATAGTTTATTATTCTTCATGTAAATTGTTTAAACACAATATTTGTTGCTCAGATTGTGTTATAGTTTATTATTCTTCATGTAAATTATTTAAACACAAGAGTTGTTGCTCATAATTGTGTTAAATAATATGTACTTAAATTAGGAATAATCTGCTTGATAAGAAGCACTTATGTAATCTCCAGAAAAACAATTATGTTTAGAATTGGTGGTTCCCCGAGTGATCGAGTGAAGATCAATAGTGTGTTATGTATCCATTTGTTAATGTTTGAGCAATTTCTGAGATGATGAAATGTGACATCCTATTTTGACATTGATTGGAATTTTTAAATCACTCTGATTTTATGAAATATGCAATGGGGAAAATAGGGTGTTACAAATTGGTATCAGAGTAGGTCGGTCCATCCGGTCAAGTTATCTAATGTTGTTTGTTCCTTAGTACACGACAAGTGTGTGAAACACTTTCGGTGCTTGCTTGCTTTTCTAATCACTTGTTTGCATGAGTGGGATTGAAACAAGTGGGGGAGAAGCTTGTTCTTCTCTGAGATCTTTCAGGTTTGAACCGTTCATTTAGTATGTCTTGAAGTGCATGGGTGCATACGTTAGTGTTGCTGTGTTGTTTTTCCAATTTTGAAGGAAGTACAAATTCAAGATTTACTCCTAGTGGTCGGGTCAGAGTGTCCTTGAGAGGGAATGATCAGGTACTTGCATTGTTCTCATATTTAGGAATGGATGGAGATGTTATGACTAATGATGTACCAGTTGTGCGTTGGTCCTAATGTTTTTCCGGGGATGATTGTGACTTATCGTTAAAGGGAGATGTTGGATTGACTTAATGTTATCCTTGGAGTAGACTGTCTGAAGTGAAACCAAGTGATTATGAATTACTTTGATGAGTCAATTCATATTCTTATTCCAGAGGATATCTATTAAGCAAAGTAGGATGGCTTTTCGAAGGTGAAGCTTAGACAATTGCAATGTTTCAACACTGCCGGTTGATTGTGAAGTTGTCAATGTTGAGTTAGCATTGTGTGTGATATCGATTTTTTGAATGGTGATAGAGTGATTAATTGATGTAAATTTTGTGTTGGAGACATATATATGAAATGTTGTTGGTGTTGTTGGAGGGTTGTGGATCGCGAGTCAGAGACGAAACTCGAAGATATTAGTAGCCTTGTGAAAAGAGTTGGGATTTTGATGTTTTGGAAACTTAATTTTGAAGAAAGTAATGTGTATCTCGAGTTATGAGAAGAATGGGGTTTCAAATATATGTTGGAATGGATTTTGTACATAGAAAATGACAAAAAAAATCTTTTGTTCTGCCGGTACCCGATTACCATATATGGGTACCCGAGTACCCTGCAATGAAAATCAACAAAACTTCAAAATTTTATAACTTGAGTTTCGGACGCCCGATTTGAGTTCCGTTTGAAGAACTAGAAAACTAACTTGACGAGCTTTGTTTTAAAAATGGTTCCAGCACCTGGAAGTAATTTATTTGTCACGTAATGATATTGGATGAGAGGTTAAATTTTATATTGATCTCGTACTTGGTACCAGACTTGTTTCTATGGCACCATATAAGATGTCTGTTTAAAAGTTGGGAGAATTGGAGAAGTTATTAGGAGATGTACGGAGAAATAGATTTGTAAAATCGAATGTATCATTTTGGTAGCTTTGATGTCATTATTTAGGAAAAAGAAAGTAGTATGAAATTGTATGTGGATTACCAATAATTGATTAAAATAATGTTGAGGTTACAATCCACTTTAGATGATTGACGACTTGATGGACCAACTGGTAGGCGAGTATGTTCTCAGTATAATTGAATTGGGGTCAGATTATCTTCAGATACAGATGAAAAGTGAGGATAGTTAGAGGACAAATTTTAGAAACTAGTGAAGTTATTTTGAATAATTGAATCAATTAGTTGTGGTGTTTATTGAGGGCATTTTGGTTTAATCTGAGTCAGAAAAAGGAAATGTTGAATGTCTTGACTCGAATTACGGTGTCGAAAGGGAAGGAAACGTATATTAGGATGTTAGGATGTAGATCATGATTTGAAGAGGTGAATTTTCTTGAACATGCTATTTCGAACAAAGATATTTGTGGAATCTATTCAAAGTAAATAAAGGATTATATTGAGAGACTCTAAAATTGGTTATGAGACTAGAACTTTTCTGGAATTAACTGGTTATTATCACAACTTGCTTGAGATGAGGTCAATTGAGATAAGTTATTAGTGAATGAATTAAGGGAATGAAATGTTTGACATTAGTAAAGATGTGAATGTATTAGATAAGTGCATAGAGATGCAACTTATGCCGGTTAAGCATGATTAGAGTGATGGTAGCGTTGAGATTATGATTAAAATGAGATCCAAATGCGAGATTAAAGGAAAGAGTAAGGATTCATTGATGTGGTAAAAATATTCTAACTAGATAAAGACTTATTTTGGAATGAGAAGATTTGGATTATACTTGGTGTAGTAGTTTTCTTGTATTAGAATATACTTAGCAATTGTGTTGTGCTGCATGCGCATAAAGGGGGACTATGAAATGGAGTTTTGGCGTTTATGTATATTATTGACAAGGTAGAAATGAAGGAAACGTTTGTAAGCCTTGGAGAGATTGTTGAACATTATGCTCAGGTAACCTTGAGCACAGGGTGAAAGACACTATTATGGTTAGGTAATGATGATTTATGCGACTATTATGGTTGTCGGCTACCTATTGACAAATTGAGGAACTGATCATCCTTAATCTCTTGTTGATAGTAGACGGGATCTTAATGGATGAGATGGACGTGTCTTAATAGCTTGATGGTGTGTAAAGTGATTGACGTTTTATCAAGAGGATAATTGTTCACCATTTTGTGTGAACCTAATGCAAAAAGTGGCTATAAAAGAGTTGAGATTTATTAATCAGTTTAGATACTTGAGTTGGTATGCGAGCTAACACTGTAGAGTAAATGGTTAAGGATGTCAAAAAGTGAACAATGATTTTCTGGTGGTTACTAAGGAGAGTCTGAAGATAGATGTGAAATTTTTAGATCTGATGGTTGATGGAAATCAAAATGAAGATATTGACTTAAGATAAATGATCAGAGTAGCACAGTGGAAGTGTAATATGACACAGTTTGTTATACGAGTATGACTTTGGAGTCAAATATTAAACATTAGAAGTTGTGGGATAATGAAAACTATTAGATATTCCATGATGGAATTGTTAGGCGAAAAGTTACATATATTATTCATGGTATCACCATATAAATAGATGTATTGAATTGCATGATCAATTTTTGGGATATAGCACAGTGGTACTAAGGTTGTGTTGATGTTCTTAGAAAGATATTGTTGTGTGATGTAATAATATATATAATGTTTATGTCATGAGAATCTGCATCCTTAAGCTGTGTTGTTATATTGTTTCCTATGGCAAGGACTCGAGGGTGAGCATGTTTTTCCTTATGAAGAGAAATTAGAGAAACGTTATTTATAGGGACTGAAAAGACCTCGTTGTGTTCCGATTCAAGCGCGTACAATATCGTAAATTAATAGATCTTTTATCGCAGGGTGATGGGACAAGGAGAAAAATGGATATGTGCATTCATAACTCGTTAGTAATGCATCTTGTTGGATTGTTGTAGTTGACGATATATAATGTTGGATAATAGTATTCGAAAGATTTCCAAACATGACGTTGGAGTTGTAGGGTGGGATGCGAGAGTCGTATCCGGAGTTGTTCGCAATAGGTAATTTTTGAGGACGAAAATCTTTTAAGTGGGGGAGAGTTGTAACACCCCAAAAATTTATATTAATTATTTAATTAATTTAGTATAAATATCAATTATTATTTGTGAATATATGAATTATGGAGAATTAGTTGATGTTGTGTATTTGTATGAGTTGATAGATGTTGTACCCCAAAATTTGCCCCCTCATTTATCAAGAGTTTGCTCACAAGATCTCCTTGAGCTCAAGACTGCACTAGGATTGATCAGCTCAAGACACCTCCTCAAGCACTAATGACTGAAAATTAGGGTTTGAGATTGCACAAGGATAATTGAACTTTTAATGCCCCATATTATTTTCATGGATCATTATGTACCCCCAAGATTACTCATGTCAAGTTTCAAACCTTGGATCATATTTTTGCTCAGTCAATTGAGCAGTTGACCTAAAAATCAGTTGTATTGGGGAAAAAGTCAACTATGGCCAATTTACAGTCAAACTTTTTAATTTTTGATCCACATCAACATTTTAAACTCATATGTATAATTTGATCAAGTTTGGACCACAATTCCTCAAGAAATTTGATCAGATCCTCAAAAGGGTAAAATGGTCAAAATTAGGGTTTTGACTGAGAAGGGGCAATTTCTGATTTTTAACCTAGAAATTAGTCAATTGGTTTAAGGCATGATCTCAAGATTCCAATTGCACCATTTTTACCCAATGACATGGTTCAAAACATTGCAAGTCCATTGGATTGATAGATGAATTATGCAGTCAACTGATCAAAAGTCAACTGTATACTGAAAAGTCAAACCTTGACTTTTTGGTCAAATTCAAGTGCCAAAGATCATAATTCATCAAAAAATGTCAAAATTTGAAACTTATTCATCAAGAAATCAAAAATTCAAGATTTCATTTTGAAAAGTCAAAATTTATAAACTTAGAAATTTTTCTAAGTGTTGGAAATTTCATGTTTTTTCATAACTTTGAGCCAAATTTTCACCATTATGCAAGATGATTCAAGAGAAACTTCCAACATGAAAGTTGTAGATATACATGAAATCTAAAACTTTTCTTCACACAACTTCTTCCAAAAGTGCTTGGATATCAAGTTATAATTTTATGAACATAGGGTCATGAAACTAAACACTTAGTGAAATTTTGCCCTAATTTGACCAGGATTTTGACCTAACTTCATGACACTTTTTCATATAGTTCCAATTGGAATATTCAAAAGCAATTCAAAGATGGGTTGTAGATAATGTTACAAACTTTCTAAAATGTCCAATAACTCATTGAGATCATTTTTGAGCAGGTAGAATCGAAGAGATGAAATTAGGGTTCCATTCTTGTTTTTCAAGACATTTTCATGATGAACATTTGATCCAATCTTCAAGCATGCTATACAAATCTCACTTTTCAGGATTCTAACTTGACTTTCACTCCATAATTAAGTGTTTTTACAATTGTTGGAAACTTTAATCCAAGCATTCAATGCATTGTACAAGTATAAGTCCATTTTGGGAAGAAAGGCAACATTGCCATTTTAGAAAAGCAAGCTTTATGTAAAGTCAGCTTGCATTGAGCCTCGCATTTGTTCTTTCTGCACAAACACACTCTACACAATCAGAACAAGTGTTTTTAAAGGTTTCATCCACCCTACAAGCCTTGTACCTTTCCTTGGAACAATGCTTGTCAATGTTGCTTCAAAAACAAGGCAAAATCCATAACATGTGATCTCTTGTTTTCTGATCAATTCAAAAACCTCTAACCCTTTGTTTATATTTAGGGATACTATTTGCAACATAAGACAGGTTTTTACAAGCCCTCAAACACCCTCAAGTCTTCATAAGTCATAACTGGTCAAAAACTCCATTTTTGAGCTTCAAACACCCATCTCTATTTCCACTTGTGCGTTTCCACTTTTAACCATCTAAACACTTTACATACATCATATAGAACTCATCTCAACACCTGTTACACTTCTGTAACTTCATCTTCATCATCCACCATTTTAAAAAATCTCCATTAAAGTTGGACTTGAGTAGAGAGTTCTAGCTGGTTTCAGAGCAAAGTAGGAGTTGGAACACACTCAAGGAGGCCCAGGCAAGCTACAGAAATCACCAGGCCATCATAAAGGTTTCTCAAACTCCATACACGACTCCAGCTGCAAGAGGTAAGTTTTCAAACTTCTATCTCTTCATACAAGCATCATTTGAGTCTGATTTGTGAAGATAAAATATAAATACCATTGCCACGAAGCTGTACATGTCCATAGTTTGCATTTATATGGCTTGAGCTTAGAGAATTTTAAAGTTGAAGTTTCTGAAATTTTTAGGTTTTAATTTAGGGCCAGAAAAATTCTCACTCATCTTGGACTTATAGCTTTAGTTATTTATATAGTTGGATTCGTGGGAAGAAATGCCACAACTTTCATGTTTGAGCTTTCCATTTTTGTTGAGAGATGAAGAAGTTACAGGTACTATGGCTGGCTGAAGGTTGAAGACGAAGTACAAGCCTTGGAATCATGTCACGCTATATATTTATCATTTCATTTTAATAAACGAATGTATAGCCACCCCAGTGGTAAGGCAGCGCGCGTTTCATGCTCAGGGCGTGGGTTCAAGCCCCAGCGCTGCCACTTTTCTCATTTTTCACATTTTTTCTCTCCTTTTTTTGTTACAAGCAAGCAGCGTCTGGGCCCTAATGCTGGGCCTTCCATTTTTTTTGCTGGCTTTAACCCCTGCCTTACTTTTGCACCCGTGATCCATTATTTCATTTTCTTTTTATTTTATTTTATTTTCATTTCATATTTTCTTTTATTATTTTCACTATTATTATTATTATTATTAATAAAAATCCAAAAATATTTTTATTTATTATTTACACTTATATATTTTATTTTCTCTATAAAACAAAAAGACTAAAAAAACATTTCTCTTAATAATTAATTTCTTTTTAATAATTAATATCTAGACATAGGTTTAATTATTTATTTTCTTAATTAAAATTAATTTAGAACTTAGGTTTATTTTAATTAATTAATTTTCATATTATTTTTATTAAGTTAAAACCTTTTCACAAAAAAAATCCTAAAACATATTTTAACTTAATTTCTTTCTTAATTAATTTAGGTTTAAATTTTGTTTATTTTTCATTAATCATCTCTCTTAATTAGGTTAAAACTCCTTTCATAAAGACAACAAAAATCATTTCTTTTTCCATTTATATTCTTGCATTTTATTTTCAATTTTGTACAATATTCAATATGGTTGTAATAGATAATTAGGTTTAACTTTCTTGCAATCCCCATTTGTAAATTTGTACACCCCTTCCCCTAATGATGTAATAGCGTAGTAATTTTACTTTTCACAATTCATCGCTTTATATAAATGCTAGTAATTAGGATTTTTTTATGGAAAGACTAAAACCAACAAAAAAGCAAACCCTAATCAAGACAAAAACAAAGCATGAAAACAACACACTTACACACAAGCACCCCTAGGGTAAAATCCACTTGGTTGCCTTACAAAATGGCCATATTACGCATGTGAGATATCTTAGCAAAAACAAACGAATACAAGATCATAGTCCCTCGATGACGCTATCTAAGTTGCCTTACAAATGATCTTAGTCCCTAAAAGAGAATGCTAAGATGCCTTGCAACATTGCTAATTGTGGTCATACGATGACCCATGCCCGTCCCGTTTACATCCAAAGATAGGGTTACTTACCAAATCAATGGTAAGATAACAATGTCAAAGGAAAGGAAAGGAACAAGAAAGACTTTTGAATAGGTAGAATGCGCCTAATTACTTGCTCAATTTCAAACAAAACATCCTTGCTATTTTCAAAACAAACACCTACACATTTCAAAATATCTTACAAAACTTGAAAACATTTTCAAAAGATCAACATCTTTGTATACATTATTACGAATAAGAATCATTACAAAGATTGCCTAAACAATGGCCTCTTTACAAAATACATTCAAAAAACCACACAAAGCACAATTTCAAACAAAAGCAAGTGATCTAGAAAGTAACTAAGAGCCCATGGATAACCATGGATGAAAAGGGTGCTAATACCTTCCCTTTTCATAATCTACCCCCCGAACTCAAGAAATAATCTCAAAGGTCTTTCTTGTGCTTTTTCACCTTTCCTTTAGGATTAAAGAAAAGTCGGTGGCGACTCTTGCTAACCACAACATTTGCGATCAAACGCAAAACCTTCAAGTCAGTTCTCCCACCGTATCACAGAACTGGCGACTCTGCTGGGGAATTTTATGGAAGTGGGGTTACCTTAGGGCTAGATCACATCTATTTGCTTTCATTGTTTGATTTTTATGCTTTACATTATGGTTCTTTGTTTGGGTTTGAATCCTCTACCCGAATTTGGGATACCTTATAGGTAAGTAGCAATACATTGGGGAAACTGTGCGGGGTATACCGATATAGTCTAGAAAATAGCTACGTTAGTGCGACATATTTGTGGGTACCGGTAGCCTTTGAGTTAATTAAAGAGAATACAGGGCCGCTGAGTGATGTCATAAAGCACTACTTAACTTTTAGAACATTTACTTGACCAACTTGGCCTTTAGGATGTAGTGAGATGACCGGCTTTGGTGCAGTCCAAAGTTGGTAGATACTCGATACTACACTCATTGAGGTTTGATTTCTTGGGATATTTTGGTCGCCATTAAAGAGGCTTGTGCTGAAACAATGACCAAGGAAACAAACTAGTGATATTGAGCTCCTTAGAACCCAGTTACTATTACTAGGACAGATTTAAGCCAACTAAACTTCAAGAGGCTACTTACCTATAAAACTCCATGCAAGCCTAAACCTAAGGATTTGTTTGTTTTGTTTGTATATGCATACTTGTACATAACATCATGAACATCATATACATCCACTAACCATTTCAAGGATTTTGGGATTCATCTTTGTTCTTATTTTGTAGGATATGGATTCACTTCGCAGGAAAACTATTCAAGTCAATCTTGTAAGGGTGCCTCCACAACTCAAGGAGCTAGCTTCAAGGATTCCTGAAAACTCTCCATTCACTGAGAAACATGGTCGCCTACTCAACTTGGTCACCTCCAACATAGATGAGGACATGATGAAGGTGATTTTTCAGTTCTTTGATCCTTTACACCATTGCTTCACATTTCCCGACTATCAACTTGTGCCTACTTTGGAAGAATTATCCCAACTCTTGAGGATTCTAATTCTCATTCAACTACCTTTCAACGGTACGGAAAGAGACCCAAAGCCAGAAGAGATTGCTCAAGCTCTACACTTACACTCATCTGATATCACAACTCATTGGGAAACAAGGAGTGGTGTCAAAGGTTTCTTATCAAAGTTCTTGTTCGAGAAAGCCCAGAGTTGTTGGAACTCCTTGGACTTGCAAGCCTTTGAGGAAATTGTGGCTCTCCTCATCTATGGGATGGTTTTGTTTCCAAATTCTGACCAACTCATAGATGTCAACACCGTCAAAATCTTCACATCCCGTAACCCGGTGCCTACATTGCTAGGAGATATCCTACACTCTTTTCACACTCGCACACTGAGGGAAAGAGGTGTCCTTATGTGTTGCACTCCTCTCTTGGTAAGATGTTTTATTTTGCATCTTCCCCAATCTGTATTAAAAAATGAGCAAGGTTCAAGGTGGTCACATAGGTTGATGACACTCAAACATTCGGACATTTATTGGTGCTCCCGATCCAAAGAGAATGTTATCATTGTCGACCGTTGTGGAGAATTCCCTAATATCCCTTTACTTGGCATTAGGGGAGGTATCACCTACAACCCATGCTTAGTGTTGTACCCCAAAATTTGCCCTCTTATTTCTCAAGGAATCACCCTGGATCCTCAAGTTTGCTTCCATCCGATTCCAAGCCTTGAACTACAATTTTTCAAGAAAGTAATTCATAAGGGCAAAATGGTCATTTTCACACTGAGAAGTCTAACTTTGACTTTTGGATCAAAATCAAATCTCAAAAATCACATTTCATCAAGATATGTTGGAATATGAAGTTTGTTTCATCAAGAATTTCAAAAGTCAAATTTTACTTTGGAAAAGTCAAATTCTAAATACTTAGAAATTTTTATAACTGTTTAAGAAGCATGACAAAACTCAGAACTTCTGACCAGATTATCACCATAACACTCAGCAAATTCTAGACACTCTCAAGGCAGAGTTTGGTCAGAACTTCTGGGCAAGTTTTCACAAAAGCTTCAGTCAGAGTTTGCCAGGGTAATTCAAAGAAGGTTAAGAAGCGTGCTGCAAGCTTTCTAGAAAATATGAAATTTCCTTCGGAACATGCTGGAGTCAGATGATACAAAGATCAGAGGTTGGATGCTACACTGAAGCAGAACTTTTGATCCATAACTAAGCCATGGTGTAGAATCTCACGTTGCAGGATTTCTGGTTGTGATAAGCCCCATCATCATTTAATGCTCACAACCACTTTTGAGTCTTTATCCAAAGGATTTCCACCACGTGTACCTCTACTGTCTTGGGATAGCAAAATCTGATACTAGGCCCATGCTTTGTTTTGCTTTTCCTTAAATCCTGCTGACAACTCCAGCTTAAGCATGGTTAAAAGCTGCTAATCAGCAGCTAGTTCAGCCTACGCCTACATCCCATAATTGCACCAAACTAGCATACGAAAACAATGATGAGAAAGCAAGGGAGCAGGATGCCAAATTGATTTAAAATCCCATTTGTCTTTCCCCCCAAAATAACAACAAATTCACCTATAAATACTTTGCTCCATCACACGTTCAAGGGGCTGGCTTTTGGAAAGAGAGAACTATTAAAAGAGAAAAAGAAACCTGTGAAACCCTTCATAAAAATCCAGATTTCCTAAACAGAAAACCAAAACCTTTGTTCTTCTTTTTGAATCAAAGAGCTTGGCATTTTCTCTTCCATTTCTCTTGCTGACTCAGAACATCCAAAGGTAGCAACTCAAAGCTCCAAGCACGCCCCAGGTTCAAGGTAAGTCTTTCTAACTTTGCATTTTTTTCATTCAGAACATCATTAAATATGTGAATATCATAGTATTAATATTGTACATATCATTTCTTAAGTAGAAAAAACTGTGGATCAAAACTTCTTGATTAGGGCTAGACTCAGATTCAGGATTAGAACTTCTATAAATTGTTGTGTTATTATCCTTCTGATTTGCTGTTTATCAAGAACTGAATAAATTGTTGATGTGATGATTAAGAGTTGAAATATGGCATAGAACTTCTGATGTTTACTAACAGCTTCAGCACAACACATAACTTCTGAGTTCTCCTCACTGTTAATGCACACTGAACTTCTGATGTTCACTCACTGTTTTAACACTTAGAACTTCTGATTTTCATACGCTGATAACATGCTGAACTATTGATTGTTCACTCACTGTTTTGACACGCACAGAACTTCTATGATTTTTCTCACTGTTTAAACACACTGAACCTTTGAGTTCTCTTCACTATTTTAATATACAAAACTTCTAAGATTTTCTCATTATTCTAACATTCAGAAGTTCAGCACATAGCAATCCAGAACTTTTGTGTTTTCCCTCTAACGTGTCTTGCAGGACCTCAGAGTGTACCAATCCAGAACTTCTGATTCCACTGACGTTCACTTCTGAGTCATCACGCGCCTGGCTTCAGAACTTCTTATCCTTGATGTTTTTCTTGCAGCAGCACGCTTTTTCTATCTTTCATTTATTTTCCTTTTCATCATTTTTTAATATTAAGACATAAAAATATTTTCTTTTATTAACTAATTTATTTCTTTTTTTAAGACAAAAAAACATTTCTTTTTTATATTGTACATTTCAATATGGTTGTAATAGTAACTTAGGACTTATTTTTACTTGCAACCCCCATTCATAAATATGTACCCCCATCCCCCTAAAGCGATGTAATAGCTTAGATTTTATTTTCCGCATTTTTACTTGTTTTTCATATATTGCTAGTAAATAGGATGTATGGTAAGATAAAATCAACAAATATATGAATTTAAAATACAAGACAAAATGCATGCAAACTAACACACTTGCACACTAGCACCTCTAGGGTAATCCCACTTTGTTGCCTATCGAAAAAATAGTCATGTCCCTCGAACATGGGTGTTTTAGCAAAAACCCTCGATAAAATATCGTAGTCCCTCGATGACCCTCGATGTTACCTTCGGTAAAACGATCTAGTCCCTAAAACTACATTGCTAAAACATCTCATAAGTTTCCTTCTATGACTATACAAACGTCCCAACGTCCATCCCTTCACATCCAACGATGGGGTTTCTTACCAAATCAATGGTAAGATAGCCACATCTAAAGGAGAAGAAAAGCACATTTAATACCTTTTGAGTAGGTAGATTCTCTCCTAGTTGCTCGCTTGCTCACAACAAAAACATTTTATGCACCTAACACTATCACTTCGAAACATTTTCAAAAGACAAACACTTTGTACGCGTTCTTATAGAAACGAGAACCATTACAAAGAATACACCTTTTCAAAATCACTTTCAAAAACACATCTCACAAACACATCTTTGAAATATTTTCGAAACAAACACTTTGTATGCGTTCTTATAGAAACGAGAATCATTAAAAAGTTACATTTTTAAAAATACTTTCAAAACCCACATCACAAGCACACATTCAAACAAAAGCAAGTGATCTAGCAAGCAACTAAGAGCCCATGGAAAACCATGGATGAAAAGGGTGCTAATACCTTCCCTTTTCATAATCTACCCCCCGAACTCAAGAAAACATCTATAAAGGTCTTTCCTGTGATTTTTCACCTTTCCTTTTGGAAAAAAGAAAATTCGGTGGAGACTCTTGCTAAACTGCAACATTTGCAAACACAAACGCAAAACAATCAAGTCAGTTCTCCCACCGTATCACAGAACTGGCGATTCTGCAGGGGAAAAATTATAAAAGTGGGGTTACCTTAGGGTTAGATCACATTTACTTGCTTACATTGTTTGATTTGTTTGCTTTACATTATGGGTCCTTGTTTGGGTTACTGTTAAAAACCCTACACCCGGATTTGGGGACACCTTTTAGGTAAGTAGCAATAAACTGTGAGGGAATTGTGCGGGGTATATCGACACGGTTGAAGCAGTAGCTACGTTGATATGGCACTTTGGTTGGTACTGATAACCCTCGATTCAATCAAGGAGAGTACGGGGCCGTCGCGTGGTGTCGTGAAGCATCAACTGACCTTAGAACCTTACTTGACCAACTTGGCCATTAGGACGTAGTGAGATGACCGGATTTGGTGCAGTCCGAAGTTGGTAGATACTCGATGCTACACTCATTGAGGTTGGACTCTTGAGCTTTGTTTGGTTGCGAGTCAATCACCTATTGAACAAAGCTGGGAGAAAGATCGGTGATATTGAGATCCCTTAGAACCCGGTTACTATTAACTAGGACAGGTTGAGCCAACTAAACTTCAAGAGGGTACTTACCTACAAACTCCACGCAAGCCTAAAACTAAGGATTTATTTGCTTTGTGTGAATATGATTATTTGTATATAAACTTGCATATCTGTACATAACATCATAACATCATACCATAGCATTTCCTTAACCATTTCAAGGATCTCAAGGGCCTGTGGTGCAGGTTACGTTGAACCAGACATCTACCAAGAGGCGAGAGGATTTATTTCCCTCTAACCAAACGCCGTCAAGTACAACAATTTGAGTCAAGGGCTATGACCCACTTGATATGGCGAGCTTGACTCTCGTAGAAGGACATTCAATGATACAAAGTTTTTCAATCAAAGCTGCAAATCTCAACTTCTGACATTTTCTTGTTTACCCTGCGAGATCCTTGAAAACATGCATCCACATATCATGCATCATATCATGACAGGTTTCTCCCATACAGGTCTCCTTATCTTCCTTTTGTTTATTTCAGTAAGATGGATATGGAACAAACAGTGAAAGACCTCCAAGCTCAAAACGCTCAATTCCAACAAATGTTTCAGGCTATGAATAAGGGGCAAGAGGACCTAAAAACTCTCTGTTGCACCCCAAAATTTGCCCTCCCATATTCTTCAAGATTTGTCAGGGTCAATCTCCAAATGGTTCAAAATCTCTCAAGGATTGCACAGTCCAATTGCCTCCTAACACAGTCAAAATTAGGGTTTTGGTTCTGGAAAAGAAATTGAAATTTTCAAAGGCCCAATCAAGTCCCACATGCCTATATACATTGTCAAGCATCCATATGCCAAGTTTCAAGACTCACAGCATCAAATTGCACAGTCAAAAACCCTAATTGCTTCACAGTCAACTGCATGGGTAAAATGGTCATTTGACAGTCAAAAGTCAAAAATTTTGGTCAACATCTTATTTTGAAGCCTCAAACATCATTTGATCAATTCTTGATCATGATTTCACAAGCATGGCTCAAAAAGTCTCAAGATGCAAAAGTTTCTATTTTTGGACAGTTGGAAAAGTCAACTGCAAATTGACCAGGGCATAACTTCCTCATGGTTTAACAGAAAAATTCCATCCAAAGCTCATTTTGAAGAGAATGACATTTCCTGCAACTCATCTTCACACTTCAAGTCCAAGAAATGCTCTCACAAAAAGTTACCAATTTCAACATTATAGGTCATTTTCAAAAGTTAACAAAAAGGCACTTTAAGTCAAAGGCCATAACTTGAGATTGGTAAATCAAAATGACATGGGACCAAAGGCATTGGTTAGAGGACTTCAAGACCTTTCCAAAATGTCCAAGAACATGTTCATAGCTTCAAAATTGAGCAAGATATGCCTTGGAGAAGTTGGGAAATTTTTTGGAACTTTGAAAAGTCAACTTTGCTTCAAAAGCTTCAAAATTGCTAATGGGCCACAAATTCTTCCATGAATCATTACCCAAAGCATATGCACGACCCATTAAGCTCAGAGGGATTTATTTTCTTATTTTTAATTAATTAATTGAATTTTTATTCTTATTTATTCATTTAACTAGTTTTAAATATGAGAAAAATATCAAATCATGCCTTTTAAATCTTTTTTGTGCAGCAAATCAAACTAGGGCAAAGTGGCAAATCGTGCATCAATCAACAAGACCAAATCTTCCATAATTGGCATGGTTTTCATGGAAAAAAGATTGAAAAAAGATATGGAAAAATCAAATATTGAAAACATTAATACATGGACTTTGGGCTTGGTTTCTTGACCTAATTTGCTTCATGTACAAAGGCACAACTCAACCCTATTCAAGCACACACGAAAAATTGCTCAGAAGCTGCATACCAATTTGTAAAATTTCATCAAAAAATTGAAAATTGAAATCATAGCTACAAGGCGTTTCAAAGCACAAAAAGCATTCTAATACATTCCTGACATTGCTAGGAATTGATTGCAATCAAGAACGAGTCCCCATACTCCAAGAACTGGTAGAACAGAATCGTCTTCTTCATGAACATGTCCTCAATCGTTTTCTAATTTTCATGCATTATTCACATGTTTTATTTGTTGCTTTACACTAACAATGTTGTTCTGAAGCTATTGGTAATATTTGATTGAACTAACGAGGCGTGTATCAGAATCCACCATTGTTGAAACCTAGGGTTTCAGAAGCTCTAAATTGGGGCTTTACACATGCTGTAAAATCAGACCTTAAAACCTATGCCATTAAACTCGTTGCAACAAGACGAAGCAAACCCATACCTCGCGCCCTTTTTATATTTGTCTATGCTCTAATCGCTATTTTTTTTCAGGCTTCATTTAGTGGGGGTTTAAAACCCCCGCTATTTGTTTATATTACAGGCAGAAAGATGAAGAAGACGCTGAGGTGTCATAACATGGTTGGAGTATTCAAAATCTAGCGCACTTTTTCTTGTTCCATATCATTAACTTTGTTTTTAATTATAATAATTATGCTCAATTACGTTAACAAACGCACGCGATAGCTGAGTTGGTAGAAGACGTGTCTTGCAGGTACAGGGACCTGGGTTCGATTCCCAGGTCCCCCCAAACGTTTAATAATTTTTGTCTTAATGTGTTCATATGCAGCGCCTCCTTCAAAGTCCATCATACGTCTTCACATGCTAGCCTGCCACGTGCCCATGAGCTTCAATCCAAAGGCTACAGGAGGATGTCCATGGTACACGCCAGTCAACCACTCCACACGCAAGCACAGAAAGTCAAAAAAGGCTTTGATTCAGTGGGCCAAAATGCTTCAATAAACCTCCTAAAGGGGCCTGATACCCCCCATGGTTTGCATCATTTTTATTTTTTATTTGATTTTCTTTTAATTCTTTTAATGTTTTAATTATTTCTTTTAATTCCATAAAATAACTTTTCATAATATAAAATATAGAAAAATCAAAAATGTTTATTTTATTAATATTAATTTCACCATTATTATTTTTGTAAATAAACTTTAACAATTAATTTAGTTAATTTAGGTTTCAATTTCAACATTTTTTCTTAATAAATTAAAAAAGGTAGAATTAGGGTTTTGATATTTTTCACCTTTTCTTTTTAATAAATAATTTTCTCTCATTATTATTATTAGTAATTATTAAATATTTTTGTAAACAAACATGTACATTAATTAATTAGTAAATTAGGTCGACTTCAATATTTTTCATAAATAATTAAAAATAACTTAGAATTAGGGTTTCTTTTAATTTTAACCTTCTTTATTTCATAAATGCCAAAAACCTAAAAAACATTTCTTTTTTAATAAAATAATTAATTAACTTTTAATTCAATTTAATTTCAAAAGGGTCAAAACCCTCGGACATTCGATTCTAATTTCTTTTCGCGCATTTTATTTTCTTTCGAATATTATGTAACTGCTCAAGCCATGTAATAGTAATTAGGTCTTTTTTACTTTCCGCATTTTATTAAAACAGGTCTTTGTAATTTGGCGATGTATAGACCCGCGCCTTGTAATAGCGTAGGATTTATCTTTCCGCATTTAAATTTCCGCACTCTTAAACTGCTAACTTGGTATGAAAGAATGTATGGCTAACTAAAAATAACTCGTAGCTCACAAATGCATGATCAAAGACAAATATTAACCTGGAAATAACACACAAATTCACACACCACTCTTAGGGTACGCCTCACCTGTTGCCTTGCCTTCGAAATATGGTCGTCAAGTATAGGACGTCTTAGTAAGTCCTTATGTCCATTAATCTAGTTGCCTCGAAACAAGTTGCCTCGAAACGGTTGCCTCGGAACAGTTGCCTCGAAACGGTTGCCCCGGAATAAAAAAGGATCAATGGCATAAGGGTAGCTTCTAAGGTGTCCTAACTGTTGCTTCGGTGACCACACTGTCCCTAAACTCGAATTGACCTGAACACCTCCAACGGTGGTGCTACCTATCTCTCAATGGTGGGATGGCACTACCTTAAGGACATTTACACAGCCTAATTCCTTAGGGTAGGTAGACAACTCATAGGTACTTGCTCTCTTTCTAAAAACAAACAAAAAACCTTTTTCACACTGACACTTTCTAAAAGATTTCAAAACAAACGCTTCACAACACTCTTGAGGACTGATACAAGAGTCGAATTGAAGTTTTCAATGAAACTTTTTCAAACCCACGCACTTTTGAAAAGCAAACAAACATTTTGAAAACATAAGAGCAAGTACCTAAGAGCCCATGGATAACCATGGATAGAAAGGGTGCTAACACCTTCCCTTTCTATAAATCTACCTCCCGAACCGAGAACTATTCTCATAAGGAATTTTACTGTGCTTTTGTCCTGTCCATGTTGGAGAAAATAAAAGACGGTGGTGACTCTTGCTTACCGCGACATTTCGCGAACCAGCGTTAAACAGTCAGTTCTAAATCCACTGATCACAGAACTGGCGACTCTGCTGGGGACTCTTTAAAGTGAGGTGTGCCTTAGGACTAAGATCACTTGTGTTTTCAATTGTTTGAATTGTTTGCTTTATTATTGTGGTACTGTCACGGGAGTTCTATAGATCCTAACCCGGATCTGGGGGATACCTTCTTAGAAAGTAGCAACAAGACTGTGAGGGAACTGTACGGGGTATACCGACATGGTTGAAGCAGTCTGCTATGTTGATGTTGCACTTTGGTGAGTACCGGTAACCCTTGAGTCCAGTCAAGGAGAGTACGGGGCCGCCGCGTGGTGTCGTGAAGCATCAACTGACCTTAGGAACCTTAATTGAACTATCTTGGCCTCTTTAGGGTAGTGAGATAACTGACTTTGGTGCAGTCCGAGGTTGGTTGATACTCGATACTACACTCAATTGAGGGTTGTTTTCTTGGAATATTTCGGTCGCCAGTTCAGTGGCTAAATCGAAACGATGAACAATGAAAGCAATCCAATGATATTGGGACCCTTAGAACCCGGTTACTTCTGATAGGACAGGTTGAGCCCACCAACTTCAAGAGGGTAATACCCAGACCCCATGCTGGCCTAAACTCTAAGGGATATGGTGTGACTTGTGTGCCTTACCATGTTTGCTTTTGTGAATACTTGTGGTGTGTTTAATCATAGCATCATAACATCATACAACATCATATGCATTGACTAACCATTTTAGGGGTTCGAATCTTCATCTTTGTTCTTATTTTGTAGGACATGGAAAATGTTCGCAGAAAGACAATTCAGATCAGCCTTGTAAGGATCCCTCCTCAGCTTAAGGAACTTATATCCAGGATTCCTGAGAGCTCTTCTTTCAGTGAGAGGCATGGAAGACTCATAAGTTTGGTTAACACCAACATTGAGGAAGATATGATAAAGGTCCTCTTCCAGTTCTTTGACCCTCTGCACCACTGTTTTACTTTCCTGGATTATCAATTGGTGCCTTCATTGGAAGAGTTCTCCCGGCTTCTTAAGATTCCTATCCTTAGTCAACTACCCTACAACGGTACGGAAAAGGAGCCCAAACTGGAAGAGATTGCTAAAGCCTTACGCTTACAACCATCTGACATCAAGGGACACTGGGAAGTTAGAAGTGGTATCAAAGGGTTCTTAGCCAGGTTTCTGTTTGAGAAGGCCCAAGAATGTTGGAACTCCCTTGACCTACAAGCCTTTGAAGAAGTTGTGGCCCTCCTTGTCTATGGACTGGTGTTGTTCCCGAATCCCGATCAGCTTATAGATCTCAATGCCGTCCAGATCTTCATGTCCAGGAATCCTATACCTACGTTGCTTGGGGACATCCTTCACTCATGTTACACTCGAACCATGAGAAAAAGAGGTGTTCTTATGTGCTGCACTCCTCTCCTGGGAAGGTGGTTTATTTCACACCTTCCACAATCCGTTTTGAAGAACGAGCGGGGTTTGAGATGGTCACAACGATTAATGACTCTTACACATGCTGATATACATTAGTGTTCTCGGTCCAGAGAAGATGTCACTATCATTGATCGTTGCGGGGAGTTTCCTAATGTTCCTTTACTTGGAAACAGAGGAGGTATTACTTATAACCCGTGTCTGGCTTGGAGACAGTTTGGTTATGCTCGGAGGGATGGCCCTCATGACATGTTAATTCCTGACATAGTTTTTGACTTCGACAACGATGCCCAAGGACTTCGCCAGAGATTTATCAGAGCTTGGAAGATGCCCAGCAAGATAGACAGCAAGACACTGGGGCATAGGAACTCCATCCCCTTGGAGCCTTATCTCAGGTGGGTACGAGCCCGCTCCTAGAAGTTAGTGATGCCATATCCTCATGTTCTCCCTGTAATCAAAGAGCTAGTTCTGGAAAGAGAGGTGTCCTACACCATTCAACACCCTGACATGCCTACATCCTGGGAAGAAATGCAGAAGAGCTGGATCCAGCTTAAGGAAGAACGGAATTCTCTTGAGTCCAGTCTACATTCTAGTGAGAAGAAGGTCTTTGTGATCGGTGGATCTGGAACTGACTGTTTAACGCTGGTTCGCGAAATGTCGCGGAAGCAAGAGTCGCCACCGTCTTTTATTTTCTCCAAATGGAAAGGACAAAAGCACAGAAAAATTCCTTATTGAGATTGCTCTCGGTTCGAGAGGTAGATTTATAGAAAGGGAAGGTGTTAGCACCCTTTCTATCCATGGTTATCCATGGGCTCTTAGATACTTGCTCATTTGTGTTTTCAAAATTGTTCGTTTGCTTTTCAACTGTGGGTTTTAAAAAGTTTCTTTGAAAATTTCAGTTCGACTCTTGTATCAGTCCTCAAGAGAGTTTGAAAAGTTGCTTTCGAAAGCTTTTTGAAAAGTGTTGGTGTGAAAAGTATTTTTGATTTGTTTTGAGATTAGAGCAAGTATCTAGAGTTCTCTACCTACCCTAAGGAATTCGTCTGTGTAAATGTCCTTAAAGTAGTGCCATCCCACCATTGAGAGGTAGGTAGCACCACCGTTGGAGGTGTTCGGGTCAATTCGAGGGTTCGGGACATGGTGATCACCAGAGCAATAGGAAGACACCTTAGAAGCTACCCTCATGCCATGTTCATGGACATGAGGACTTACTAAAACATCCTCTACTCGACGATCACCTTTTGAGGGGCAAGGCAACAGTGAGGCGTACCCTAGGGGTGATGTGTGATTTGTGTGTCATGTTCATTTATGTTTATCTTGTCATGCATTGATGATCTACGCGTTGCTTTTATTTTTGACATTTCATTCTTTCATGCGAATTATTAACAGTTAAAAAAGATGCGAGAAGGTAAAAGTCCTACGTTATTACAAAGGCGCGGGTCTACATCGCCAAATTAATCCAAGACCCGATTTGAAATAAGGTAAAGCGGAAAGATAAATATCTAATTAATCTATTACATAGCTTTGGGACAATTACATTATATTCACAAAAGGAGGAAATAAAAATAAAATGCGAGAATAAGTAAAATCGGGAATGCGAGGGCGTTGGACCCTTTTAAGGAAATTAAATTGGAATCATGAAATTGATTAAAAGAAAATAAAAGAAAGAAGTTTTGGAGTTTTTGCATTTATGGAGTTTAATGAGAATTAATGGAATTAAAACCTAATTCTAAACTATTTTTAATTTATTAAAAAATGTTTAAGTTTGTACCCTAATTTTAACCTAATTATTTACATGGCAATTTATTTACAAAATAATTAATTAATTATTAATAATGGTAAAAGAAAAGAAAAAAGGATAAAAGTATTTAAAACCCTAATTCTACATTTTTTTAGTTTATTAAAAAAAACATTAAAATTGAACCTAGAATTAAAAACTAAATTAATAGAATTTATTTATAAAAACATTTAAATAAAATATATTTATATTTTTTTGTCTTTCTGTTTTTTTGTTATTTTTATGTTAAAGAAAAATTAATTTAAAGAATTAAAAATAAATAATGTAATTAAAATAAATAAGAGAAAAAATAAAAAGAGAAAAAATGCAAACATGGGGGTTTGTTGGCCCTTTTGGAGGTATCATTGTAGCAATCAGGCCCACCATATTCAGGCCCTTGGTTGACTTTCTCAGCGCGCGTGTGGCATGGTCAACGGAGGTGTATGATGGACCTCTCATCCTGGCTTTTGATTTGATCTCAGTGGCCATGTGGCAAGCTTTGATGACGGATGCATGGTAGAATTCTGGGCGTACACTGCATGGAATCAGGTTAAAACAAAATATATTGAGAAAGGGGGGGGACCTGGGAATCGAACCCAGGTCCCAATACCTATTGTCCACGTTGCCCACCAACTGAACCAGCGCGTTTGGTTGTATGCTTAATGGGCAATGAATAATAAGAGAGAGAAAAAACATTATGATGGATAATCAACAAAAGGCGCCAATGTTTGAATCCACCAATGGCTTTCCTCCATGCATCGTCTTCCCCACTTGTTCTTCATTTTTGCCTGAAAAACAAACTAGATAGCGGGGGTTTTAAACCCCCACAATCTGAAATACAAAAAAATAGCGAATAGGAATTAAACAAATATAAAAAAGGCGCGATGGATGTTTTAGATTCCTTGGAACGTCACGATTTCAATGGTATAAGTCTCATGGTCTGATTTTACCATATGCAAAAGTCCCCAATTTAAGAGCTTTGAAAACCTAGAAAGCTTCCATGGTAGATTCATGTATAGGGCATGAAAACTTAATTGAATGGCATGGTTAGCTTCAGAATGATTCAATTAGTATAAATCAACAGAAAAAATGCAATGAGGATGCGTATAAATTGAAACACGAATTTGACAAATGTTAAGAACAGGACGGCATCATGTTACCAATTCTTTGCGTTAGAAGCGTGGAAAAGGATTCAGTTAGGTTCAGTGATGCCTCAGAAAGCTTTTGGAATTGGTTAGAAGCTTTGAATCACGCTCTATGTGTGAAATCAGTTTTGGAATTTTTGACAAAAATTGCAAAGTTTGTTCTTAGGTTTGGGCGCAGCTTCCAAGTTGTTCTGATTAGGTTTTGCATCTGTATATGTATGCCAATGGATTAGGGTAAGAATTCAAGCCAAAAGATCCATGTTTTGATGAATCAAATATTTGATTTTTTATGAAATCTTTTCAAATCTTTTCCATATGATTTTGGTACCAATCATGGTCAAACCTTTCCAAATTGGGTGTGCACGAATCTTGAGGTTTTATTGGAGAGAATATGCTGCAAAAAGGGATCAAAAAACATGGTTTTCTATTTTTGTCATATTTTATTTCATTAAATGAATTAATAGTGATTAAAAATTCAAATAAATAATAAAAATGATGAAATAATTTCCCTTTGGGCCAAATGGTCGTGCATAACCTTTGGATGATGATTCTTGGAAGAAAATGTGGCCCATTAGCAATTTTATGGCATTTGAAGTAAAGTTGACTTTTCAAAATTCCCAAAAATTTCCCAACTTCCACAAGGCATATCTTGCTCCATTTTTAAGCTTTGATCATGTTCTTGGACATTTTGGAAAAGTCTTGAAGTCCTCTAACCAATGCCTTTGGTCCCATGTCATTTTGATTTACCAATCTCAAGTTATGGTCTTTGACTTAAAGTGCCTTTTTGTTGACTTTTGAAAATGACCTATAATGTTGAAATTGATAACTTTTTGTGAGAGCATTTCTTGGACTTGAAGTGTGAAGAGGAGTTGTAGGAAATGTCATCCTCTTCAAAATGAGCTTTGGATGGAATTTTTCTGATAAACCATGTGGAAGTTATGCCTTGGTCAAGTTACAGTTGACTTTTTCAACAGTCCAAATATGGAAACTTTTGCATCTTGAGACTTTTTGAGCCATGCCTTGAAAATCATGATCAAGAATTGATCAAATGATGTTTGTGGCTTCAAAATAAAATGTTGACCAAAAATTTGAACTTTTGACTGTCAAAATGACCATTTTGCCCCTACAGTTGATTGCTGAGCAATTAGGGCATTTGACTGTGCAATTTTGTGTTGCAAGTCTTGAAACTTAGCATGAGGATGCTTGACCATGTTTGTAGGCATGTGGGACTTGATTGGACCCTTGGAAACTTCAATTTCTTTGTCAGAACCAAAACCCTAGTTTTTTGACTGTTAGGAGGCCCTTGAACTGTGCAACCCCTTGGGATATTTTGAAGCATGCTCTTTGCCAATTTTGAAGAATATGGGAGGGCAAATTTTGGGGTACAACAGTTGCCCCTGTTCAATCTTCTTAGACCTGAGGATGCAGATTGGCTGACGTGCCTTTCGTAATCCGAAGGTGGAAGATGATTGAACACTAGAGTGCCCAGAAATTTACGCTCACATAGTTGTTGAATGGTGGGAATGGGCTTATAGATGCCATTTGGAGATTGATGGATAGGGTGATGGGCTTATCGATGCCATGCTGAGGGGTGATGGATAGGTGGATGGGCTTATAGATGCCATATTGATGTCGATCGCGTAAGAGATTCCTTAGCGAGAAGTTGCGTACCTGAAAAAGAAAATGATTACCTGACCTGTTATAGGAGTTGGTCTTCAAACTCTTATGTAGATGTGTCCTGACTGGTTACAGGAATTGAATCTGGAGCTTCAAACAGTGATGAATGAACCAGGGATGGTTACTACCTCAACGAGATGGTGAGAGAACCTTGGACGATTACTACCTCAACAGGAACGCTGAGAGAATCATAGGCGACTTCAACTTCAACAGTAACGCTGAGAGAACCTTGGACGACTTCAACCTCAACAGTAACGCTGAGAGAATCTTGGGTGACTTCAACCTCAACAGTAACGCTGAGAGAATCTTGGGCGATTTCAACCTCAACAGTAACGCTGAGAGAACCTTGGACGACTTCAACCTTAACAGTAACGCTGAGAGAATCTTGGGCGACTTCAACCTCAACAGTAACGCTGAGAGAATCTTGGGCGACTTCAACCTCAACAGTAACGCTGAGAGAATCTTGGGCGACTTCAACCTCAACAGTAACGCTGAGAGAATCTTGGGCGACTTCAACCTCAACAGTAACGCTGAGAGAATCTTGGGCGACTTCAACCTCAACAGTAACACTGAGAGAATCTTGGGCGACTTCAACCTCAACAATAACGCTGAGAGAATCTTGGGCGACTTCAACCTCAACAGTAACGCTGAGAGAATCTTGGGCGAATTCAACCTCAATAGTAACGCTGAGAGAATCTTGGGTGATTTCAACCTCAACAGTAACGCTGAGAGAATCTTTGGCGACTTCAACCTCAGCAGTAACGCTGAGAGAATCTTGGGCGACTTCAACCTCAACAGTAACGCTGAGAGAATCTTGGGCGACTTCAACCTCAACAGTAACGCTGAGAGAATCTTGGGCGACTTCAACCTCAACAGTAACGCTGAGAGAATCTTGGGCGACTTCAACCTCAACAGTAACACTGAGAGAATCTTGGGCGACTTCAACCTCAACACTAACGCTGAGAGAATCTTGGGCGACTTCAACCTCAACAGTAACGCTGAGAGAATCTTGGGCGACTTCAACCTCAACAGTAACGCTGAGAGAATCTTGGGCGACTTCAACCTCAACAGTAACGCTGAGAGAATCTTGGGCGACTTCAACCTCAACAGTAACGCTGAGAGAATCTTGGGCGACTTCAACCTCAATAGTAACGCTGAGAGAATCTTGGGTGTCTTCTACTGAGTCTTCATCAGGAAAATCTTTAGGGATTGATTTAACTGGACTAGAGAAGGCCTTTGATTGGATAAGAATCAAGAAAAATCTTAGGGTCGACTTAACTGAACCAAGCAAGGTCTTGGAATATCTTCAACTGGATAAGAAACAGGGAGATCTTAGGGTCGATCTGACTGAACCAGAGAAGGCCTTTGACTGGATAAGAAACAGAAAAATCTTAGGGTCGATTTAACTGAACCGGACAAGGTCTTGAAATCTTCAACTGGATAAGAATCAGGGAGATCTTAGGGTCGATCTGACTGAACCAGAGAAGGCCTTTGACTGGATAAGAAACAGAAAAATCTTAGGGTCGATTTAACTAAACCGGACAAGGTCTTGAAATCTTCAACTGGATAAGAAACAGGGAGATCTTAGGGTCGATCTGACTGAACCAGAGAAGGCCTTTGACTGGATAAGAAACAGAAAAATCTTAGGGTCGATTTAACTGAACCGGACAAGGTCTTGAAATCTTCAACTGGATAAGAAACAGGGAGATCTTAGGGTCGATCTGACTGAACCAGAGAAGGCCTTTGACTGGATAAGAAACAGAAAAATCTTAGGGTCGATTTAACTGAACCAGACTAAAGTCTTGAAATATAGCTGAGAACTTAACTGGATCTTTCCTGAAAGGTAAAGGTTAGTCATATGCAATGCATGATATGGATCAAGCAATGATGTTCTCAACATAAATGAGATTTGTAAGATATGATGCGTATATGCATGCTATAACGTATGAAAATGTGATGTTTATGAATGTATCTTTTTTATCTAGGAAAGTAAATCCTTGACGGGTGCTGGGAAGTCACTCCTGGGCTGATGTTGAAGAATAGATCTTTGCTTCCGCTGGGGATAATAGTTGCAAGAATACCGGTAGGAGAAGATAACTCCGTTGGGGAATAAACTTGGCGAATGGATTACTCTGCAGGGAGAAAAGTACTCTAGTGATCTTGCTGGGGAACAATACTCTGTGGGGAGAGAGGTACTTTGCTGGAATGTTGATGGTAACTTCACTGGGGATACCATTGTTGTGTTGGAAGTATTAATAGACTTCACTGGGAATAAGAAGACTTCGTCGAGGACGATCTTTCCGTGGCTTTTGGCTGAGGATAACCCAGTTATATCCTGGTAGGGAAATAAATCTTTGGATAAAGCCGGGAGACGCATTCGTGCTCTGCGAGGATAAGATTCCAGAATCTACTGGGGATAAGCTTGCTGCTTGGGGATATGAATTCCAACTTTCCTGGGGAACCTGGATTGGACTCTCCTGGGGAAATTTTGAGATGTATTGGAAGTAACTCCACTGAATGTTTGATATACCGCCGGGGAACAATCTTTAGACTAAGACTGCCGGGGATGCTTGTTAAGAATACATGTATACTGCGTTGGGGAATGTTGAGATCTGCTGGAGGAGACCCAACTTCCTTAAGGTTGATAATAGCTTTGCTTGGGGAGAGTGCACTGACTTACTGGCTCACTCTCTGGGGAATTAAGATGTACTGGTTATGTTCTTCAGCCGAACCCACCTTGGTACCTTGGTGAATGGAACCGTTAGATCGCTTAGACAACTCTTTATTGCCCCTATTTCTAATGTTACCTGTAATTAATCCTTTGTTTCGTATGCAAGTATTCATGAGTTAGCAAATTATCGTCAATGCATATATCACAAATTGAACCTTGGACGTTCTTCGCAAAACAAAACAGGAAAGGAAAAGAAAAACAAATGGCAATTTGAGCTGAAAAGTGTATTTGTATTGATTTTTGAATTTGCCTGTAAAATAGGCGTTTATGTACAAGAGGCTGACGTCCTAGTAAGAGAATGCCGCCGAACAAAAGAATTTATACAAGTTTGTACAAGAGAAAATAAAATAGTTGTGTGAAATAATAATCCCACTGGGTTTCAACTCTGCTATTGCCTTTATATCTCCGAGCGTCTCATCACGTGATGACCTTAGTTGAAGATGAAGCTGACTGATCGATGCCGTCTGAACTTGATGTAGATACCGGATTCTGGATGCAAAGTGATCCAATGAGACATAGTATTACGCTTTATCCCTAACTTTTGCCTGGACCGCCCTTTCGGGTTTTCGGTCCACCGGGATACCCATTTTTGCCCAAGCCGCCTTTTCAGGTTTTCGACTTGCCGGGTGTACAGATTTTTTCATTTCATCCCTTCATTTTGCCCGAACCCTTTTGGTTCGCCGGGAAGCCCTAATTTTTGCCTAGGTATGTCAACCTAGCGGGTCTTTTTTATGCGTAGTATCTTTTTACTATGTCTGCATTGGCGGGGTGAGGAAGGTCGTCACCATCCATGTTGGTTAGAATCATGGCTCCTCCTGAGAACACATGTTTAACCACAAATGGCCCTTCGTACGTAGGGGTCCATTTGCCCCTTGGATCACTCTGAGGAAGGATGATACGTTTGATTACCAGATCCCCAACTCGATATTCTTGTGGTCGGACCTTTTTGTTAAATGCCCTGATCATCCGTTTTTGGTACGTCTGACCATGACAAATAGCGGCAAGTCTCTTTTCGTCAATAAGGTTTAACTGATCAAGTCGTGTCTGGATCCAATCATCTTCGTTCAGATCTGCATCCTTCATTATCCGGAGAGAGGGTATTTGCACTTCGATCGGTAAGACTGCCTCCATACCGTAGACCAAGGAGAAAGGAGTTGCCCCGGTTGACGTCCTGGCTGAGGTACGGTACCCATGAAGAGCGAACGGTAACATCTCATGCCAATCTTTATAAGTCACTGTCATCTTCTGCACGATTTTCTTAATGTTATTATTTGCTGCTTCTACAGCCCCATTCATCTTCGGTCTGTAAGGAGAAGAGTTGTGGTGCTGTATCTTAAACTGCTCGCAGAGCTCAGTGATCATCTTGTTATTAAGATTGGTACCGTTGTCTGTAATGATTCTTTCTGGGACGCCGTATCGACAGATCAGATTATGCCGAATGAACCGTGCCACAACCGTCTTGGTTACCGTAGCGTAGGAAGCTGCTTCAACCCATTTCGTGAAGTAATCAATCGCTACCAGGATGAAGCAATGCCCATTGGATGCCGTAGGTTTAATCTCGCCGATCATATCTATGCCCCACATTGCAAACGGCCAAGGCGCAGTCAAAACATTTAGAGGAACTGGAGGAACATGTACCTTATCTGCATAAATATGGCATTTATGGCATGTTCGAGAGTGTTGGTAACAGTCAGCTTCCATTGTGGACCAGAAATACCCTGCCCGAAGGATTTTCTTTGCCATGGTGTGTCCACTGGAATGTGTTCCGAAGGTCCCTTCATGTAGCTCTTCCATAATCCTTTTTGCTTCAGTTTTATCCACACAACGCAGTAAGGTCGAATCATGGTTTCGCTTGTACAAAATGCCATTGCTAAGGAAGAACTTCGCTGCGAACCTTCTCAGAAACTTCTTATCGTTGACAGATGCACCTTCAGGGTATTCCTGAGCTTCCAAGTATCTCTTCACCTCATGGTACCAAGGCTTCTCAGTCACCAATTCAGTCTCAAGATCACAACAGTATGCCGGTTCGTCCAGTTTCCAGATGATGATCCGGGGAGCCTCATTGTCCCATTTGACCTTGAACATAGAAGACATCGTAGCTAACGCGTCTTCTAGCTGATTCTCCTCTCTCGGGAAATGCTCAAAGGTGATCTATGTGAAGTGGGGGATTAAGGTCAACACACATTCTCTGTAAGGAATAAGATTCGGATGTTTCGTATCCCACTCTCCTTTGATCTGATTGATCACGAGGGCGGAATCTCCGAAGACACTCAGAAACTTGATCCTTAAGTCTATCGCATCTTGGAGACCCATGATGCATGCCTCATACTCCGCCATGTTGTTGGTGCAGTTGAAACATAGCCGGGCAGTGAGTGGAGTATGAGTGCCTTGAGGGGATATGATTACAGCGCCAATACCGTTACCCAAAGCGTTGGAGGCTCTGTCAAAGTGCATAGACCATCGGGATCCTTCCTCAGGTCCTTCATCCGGTCCAGGTACTTCACAATCAGTCACTATCATGATGCTCTCGTCTGGAAACTCGAAGTTCATTGACTGATAGTCGTCTACTGCCTGATGTGCCAAGTGGTATGCCAATACACTTCCTTTGATGGCTTTCTAGGTTGTGTACTGAATGTCGTATTCTGTCAAGATCATTTGCCATCTTGCTATTCTCCCAGACAGAGCAGGCTTTTCAAATATGTACTTTATAGGATCCATCTTTGAGATTAACAAGGTAGTGTGAGTCAGCATATACTGTCTCAACCAGCGAGCAGCCCATACCAAAGCGCAGCAAGTTTTCTCAAGCAGTGAGTATCGGGTCTCACAGTCGGTAAACTTTTTGCTAAGGTAATAAATGGCATGCTCTTTTCGGCCAGACTCGTCATGCTGCCCCAGCACACACCCCATTGAGTTGTCAAGTACTGTCAGGTATAATATCAGAGGTCTCCCTTCAACCGGTGGCATAAGAATGGGTGGTTCTTGGAGATACTCCTTGATTCTGTCAAAAGCGGCCTGACATTCATCATTCCAACGTACTACCTGATCTTTCTTCAGTAGCTTGAAGATTGGCTCACAGGTAGCAGTTAGGTGCGAGATGAATCGAGCAATGTAATTCAGGCGTCCTAAAAAGCCTCTGACCTCTTTCTCTGTCTTAGGAACTGGCATCTCTTGAATAGCTTTAACCTTGGCAGGTTCCACTTGAATACCCTTATCACTTACAACGAAGCCTAGCAACTTTCCAGATCTTACCCCGAAGGTGCACTTGTTCGGGTTCAACCTCAGCTTGTACAACTTCAGACGGTCAAACAGTTTCTGCAGCTGATCTAGGTGTTCTTCCTCAGTCTGGGACCTTGCGATCATGTCGTCAACATACACTTCTATCTCATGATGGATCATGTCATGAAATAAAGCAACCATGGCACGTTGGTAGGTTGCCCCAGCATTTTTCAGTCCAAAAGGCATGACCTTGTAGCAGAAGGTGCCCCACTGAGTAACAAATATAGTCTTTTCCATGTCTTCAGGAGCCATCTTAATCTGATTATAACCTGAAAAACCGTCCATGAAAGAAAACACTTTGTGCTGAGCAGTATTGTCAACCAGGACATCAATGTGAGGTAGAGGGAAGTCATCTTTGGGGCTGGCCTTGTTCAGATCCCTGTAATCGACACACATTTTGACCTTACCATCCTTCTTTGGTACTGGCACCACATTAGCAACCCACTGAGGGTAAGAAGTCACTGCAAGGAACCCAGCATCAAACTGTTTCATAACCTCGACTTTGATCTTCTCCGACATCTCTGGACGCATACGGCGGACCTTTTGCTTGACCGGAGGACAGTCTTCCTTGGTAGGAAAATGATGGACCACAATGTCAGTATCCAAACCAGGCATGTCTTCGTAGGACCAGGCAAAGATCTCCACATACTCATGTAGCATCTGAGTCAACCGTTGCTTCACGCTGAGCTCTAGGTTGGCACCAATTTTAACTTCCTTTTTGTCTGTCTCAGTACCCAGATTTATTGTTTCCACCGGCTCTTCGTGTGGTTGAATTGCCCTCTCTTCCTGAAGTAACAGTCTTGCAAGCTCGCCAGGCACTTCGCAATCATCTTCACCTTCGTCTTCGGCTAAGTTGATCGGATTTTCGAAGTCATAACTGGCATTAGCAGATTCGTTACCAGTGAGATCCAGAGTGGATTGAAACCTGTATGAGTGAGTGTGTGTAAATACAGCTGTTTTGCAATATATAAAGAAATGAAAGAAAGAAAGGGAGCATAAGATTTGAAATGCGAGAAAACGTCCAAGATTTTTATTCATGATATGTGAAATGACAATTAATATACCCTCACAAATGAAACCACGGTGCCCCGGGTAAGACACCGGGCCATAGAGTTTTAATTGTTTATTACAGATAACAAAACAAAGGAATTCATTACTCAGTAACAAGAGAAATAAGTAGGTTGTCCTTTGCAATCCAATTGATAGGTTCACTGTCGGTTGCCGGGTAAATCCAGCTGTCGAACTCAGCTTCATCCACTTCATCATCCTCCCTGATAGCATTCACTCCATGAGCAGGCAGGGGAGCTGTCACTACATTAGGCTTCTCAGATGCCTCAAATTGTACTTCCTTCGTATCAATAAGGTCCTGCAGCTTATTCCTTAGGGGCCAGCAGTCATCAGTGGAATGCCCCGGGCTATCGGAGTGATAAGCACAGCGGGCATTTGGATTGTACTTGGGAGAGGCAGTGTTTACAACCTTCGGGGCCTCTCTGACAGTCACCAAATTGGTGGATAGCAACTGCGGCAAGATCTGCGATACGGTCATACTCAAACGGGTAAACTCTCTCCTGGGTCTTTCAGCCCTTTGTGGATTGGCTTGCCGAGGAGCGGCAGCAGGTTTAGCAATCATTACCGCATTAACAGATTGGCGGCGCTCAAGTTTATCATGTCTTTTAGGCCCATATACAGCACTGGCCTCCTTCTTAAAGGGCTTCTTCTCTGAATTTGACGATGCACCCTTCTGAATTTTTCCGGACTTCATGCCAGCCTCTATTCTTTCTCCAGTCAGGATGAGATCAGTAAACCCTGCAGACGAGTTACCGATAAGATGGTTGAAAAATGGCCCAGATAGGGTCCCCAAGAACATGTCTACCAACTCCCGGTCAGTCAACGGAGGCTGCACCCTGCCATCCAGATCCCTCCACTTCTGTGCATACTCTTTGAAACCTTCGCTTGATCCTAGCGACATACCCTGGAGTTGGGTACGTGTAGGAGCAAGGTCGGCATTATATTGATACTGCTTGTAAAAAGCAGTAGCCAACTCCTCCCAGTTACGAACTTTGGTCCCATCCAGCTGATAGAACCATTCGAGATGAGTCCCTGAAAGACTCTCCTGGAAGAAGTGGATCCATAAGTTCTTGTCCACTGAGTACGGTTGAATCTTCCGCACATAAGATCTGAGGTGTAGTTTGGGACAAGACGCCCCGTCATACTTAGTGAAAGATGGTGCCTTAAACTTGTGAGGAATAATCACACCAGTAGATAAGCCCAAGTCTCCGAAATCCAGCCCAGGCACTTGTTGGATCTCCATTGCATTCAGTCTGTCTTCCAACTGCTTATACCGGTCTTCAGCAGGAGGATACTGTTCCTCATTAAAGTCAGTCTCGTTGTCAGAGACTACCGGACTAGGACCTTTGCCCCCTTGGGGACTGCTCTTGCCTATAGAAGAACCAACCTCTTCATTCTGCAGAGTGTTGCCAAACCTTCGGCCCGAGTTGAAAAGAACAGTTCTCTTCTTCTTCTTCTTCTCCTTCTTCAGGAGTAAAGCCTTCAGCTCTTCTTGGCCTTGAGCCAAACCCATGATCAGTTCCTGAAATTGCGCGTTCTGCGCCTGAAGAGCCTTGATAGACATCTCGGTTGATGATGAGTCAGGGTTCATGATGCTGAAATAAACAGCGAAGAACAGTAAGCAACCTGAAAAGAAGAAAACCTGCTATGCACATGATGAATGGAATGCGTATGATTTATGTTTTCAAAGACGATCGGGAATAAGCTTTGTAAACAAAAAGGAACACACTTCATTAGATTCAACTTTGAAACTTAAATTGTTCAACAGGTTGCCCTTAGGCGTTACATAAAATGGAAATACTGAAAAGGGAAATATAACTGTAAAAGAACATCCAGAGCTCCTTATTGATCCCATGGTCTCCTCTTCTCAGTACGGATGTAATCATTCAGAGCTCGCTCATTCTCCAGCTGCTTGGTCAGCTTCTGGATCTTCAATTCCTGCTCGTTGAACTTTTCCCAGTAAGAATCCCGTTCTTCTCGCAGTTGCGACCAAGACCTCTTTAATGTCTCATAATCAGTAGGTATCTGAGGAGGGAGGACAGTTGGAGGAACTCCATCTTTGTCAGGATACTCAAGAATGATGGGTCTGGCAGCTTCGTATGGCATACCTAACTTCTGAGCACGGATGTGAACCCATTTGTAGTAGGCTTCCATAGGTAGAGAAGTCTTTGGCCCCAACTCTTGTGGGTCAGCTTTATGAACTTTATCCCAAGCTTTGACGAACCTACGATGCAGCTCGTCACTATCCACCTGAAACTCAAAACTGATGTGAGGCACCAACATCTCATGACGCCCTGCTCTTCTGGATCTTCCAAACTGACGGAGCGCTAGACATGGATTGTAAGAGATTCCTCCTTGAGTACCAATCAAAGGAACATTAGGATATTCTCCACAACGATCAATAACAGCTACCTCATCCAAACCTCTGAAAGTCCAAATGATGTCTTTATCAGTGAGAGACATTAACCTGTGAGCCCAACCTCTTCCCTCTTGGTTCTTCAGCACGAACTTAGGGAGGTGCGAAATAAACCACCTCACCAACAAAGGGATACAACACCATAGGGTTCCTCGTCTTCGGGCAGTACGAGCATAAAGTTGTTGCAGGATGTCACCCAAGAGAGTGGGCACAGGATTCTGAGACATGAAGATCCTTATGGCAGTGACATTGATGAAGTTGTCAGGATTAGGAAACAAGACTAGACCATAGATTAAGAGAGCCAAGATGTCTTCATATGCCCTAAAGTCCAGGTCATTCCAGAAACTGTTAGCCTTACCAATCAGAAACTTGGCCAAGAAACCCTTAACTCCGCTTCTAGTCACCCAGTTGTCCATTACTTCTTGATGGGTCAAAGGAAGAGCTGCAGCAACCTCCTCAAGCCTGAGGGTCTTTTCCCAACCAGTGTAAGGAGTCTGATCCAAGATAGGGATGCCAAGCAAATCAGAGAACTCTTCCAGGGTAGGGACCAGCTGGAAGTCTTGAAAGGTGAAGCACTGGTACAGAGGGTCATAGAACTGGGTCAGGACACTCATCAACTGTTGATCCCGCTTTGCCGTGACTAAACTGAGAAGAGAACCATGCCTCTGGATGAAGGAAGTAGTATTTGGAATTCTGCTAACCAACTCCTCAAGCAACTCAGGTGGGTGAACAAAGTTGAACCGGATAGTATTCCTTCGCATAGGCATCATGATATCCTACAAAACAGAGTAAAGGCTAAACCCTATTATCTTTGAAATGGTCAGTCCTTATGCAGGATGCATGCAATGTTATGATGGCATGATGTTATGATAAAGCACACCACAAATATTTACAAATGCAAACATGATAAGGCACACAAGTCACACAAGACAAGCCCTTAGAGTTTAGGCCAGCATGAGGTCTAGGTATTACCCTCTTTCAGTTTGTTGGTTCATACCTGTCCTACCAAAAGTAACCGGGTTCTTAGAGGATCCCAATATCATTGACTACCCTCAATCGGTCATAACTCCAGCATCGCAATCTTTTCTTGCGGCCAGAACCATCACGAGAGTTTAGCCTCAATGGGCGTAGCATACTGCTACTGTTCTAATGGCCAAGTTGTGTCATTTAAGGTTCTAAGGTCTGTTGGTGTTTAACGACTCCTTGGAAGACCCATATTCTCCTCGTTGCGACACAAGGGATATCGGTACAGACCAAGGTGCCACACCAACGTAGCCACTACTTCACCCATGTCGGTCTACGCCGGACAGGTCCCTCACAGCTTATGCTACCTAACAGGGTATCCCCAGATCTGGGTTAGGATCTATGTAACTCCCAAGACAATCCCACAATAATAAAGCAAACAAGTCAAAGCAATTGAAAACACAGTGATCTTAGTCCTAAGGTACACCTCACTTTAAGTATATCCCCAACAGAGTCGCCAGTTCTGTGATCGGTGGATCTGGAACTGACTGTTTAACGCTGGTTCGCGAAATGTCGCGGAAGCAAGAGTCGCCACCATCTTTTATTTTCTCCTAATGGAAAGGACAAAAGCACAGAAAAATTCCTTGTTGAGATTGCTCTCGGTTCGGGAGGTAGATTTATAGAAAGGGAAGGTGTTAGCACCCTTTCTATCCATGGTTATCCATGGGCTCTTAGATACTTGCTCATTTGTGTTTTCAAAATTGTTCGTTTGCTTTTCAACTGTGGGTTTTAAAAAGTTTCTTTGAAAATTTCAGTTCGACTCTTGTATCAGTCCTCAAGAGTGTTTGAAAAGTTGCTTTCGAAAGCTTTTTGAAAAGTGTTGGTGTGAAAAGTATTTTTGATTTGTTTTGAGATTAGAGCAAGTATCTAGAGTTCTCTACCTACCCTAAGGAATTCGTCTGTGTAAATGTCCTTAAAGTAGTGCCATCCCACCATTGAGAGGTAGGTAGCACCACCGTTGGAGGTGTTCGGGTCAATTCGAGGGTTCGGAACATGGTGATCACCAGAGCAATAGGAAGACACCTTAGAAGCTACCCTCATGCCAAGTTCATGGACATGAGGACTTACTAAAACATCCTCTACTCGACGATCACCTTTCGAGGGGCAAGGCAACAGTGAGGCGTACCCTAGGGGTGGTGTGTGATTTGTGTGTCATGTTCATTTATGTTTATCTTGTCATGCATTGGTGATCTACGCGTTGCTTTTATTTTTGACATTTCATTCTTTCATGCGAATTATTAACAGTTAAAAAAGATGCGAGAAGGTAAAAGTCCTACGCTATTACAAAGGCGCGGGTCTATATCGCCAAATTAATCCAAGACCCGATTTGAAATAAGGTAAAGCGGAAAGATAAATATCTAATTAATCTATTACGTAGCTTTGGGACAATTACATTATATTCACAAAAGGAGGAAATAAAAATAAAATGCGAGAATAAGTAAAATCGGGAATGCGAGGGCGTTGGACCCTTTTAAGGAAATTAAATTGGAATCATGAAATTGATTAAAAGAAAATAAAAGAAAGAATTTTTGGAGTTTTTGCATTTATGGAGTTTAATGAGAATTAATGGAATTAAAACCTAATTCTAAACTATTTTTAATTTATTAAAAAATGTTTAAGTTTGTACCCTAATTTTAACCTAATTATTTACATGGCAATTTATTTACAAAATAAATAATTAATTATTAATAATGGTAAAAGAAAAGAAAAAAGGATAAAAGTATTTAAAACCCTAATTCTACATTTTTTAGTTTATTAAAAAAAAACATTAAAATTGAACCTAGAATTAAAAACTAAATTAATAGAATTTATTTATAAAAACATTTAAATAAAATATATTTATATTTTTTTGTCTTTCTGTTTTTTTGTTATTTTTATGTTAAAGAAAAATTAATTTAAAGAATTAAAAATAAATAATGTAATTAAAATAAATAAGAGAAAAAATAAAAAGAGAAAAAATGCAAACATGGGGGTTTGTTGGCCCTTTTGGAGGTATCATTGTAGCAATCAGGCCCACCATATTCAGGCCCTTGGTTGACTTTCTCAGCGCGCGTGTGGCATGGTCAACGGAGGTGTATGATGGACCTCTCATCCTGGCTTTTGATTTGATCTCAGTGGCCATGTGGCAAGCTTTGATGACAGATGCATGGTAGAATTCTAGGCGTACACTGCATGGAATCAGGTTAAAACAAAATATATTGAGAAAGGGGGGGACCTGGGAATCGAACCCAGATCCCAATACCTATTGTCCACATTGCCCACCAACTGAACCAGCGCGTTTGGTTGTATGCTTAATGGGCAATGAATAATAAGAGAGAGAAAAAACGTTATGCTGGATAATCAACAAAAGGCGCCAATGTTTGAATCCACCAATGGCTTTCCTCCACGCATCGTCTTCCCCACTTGTTCTTCATTTTTGCCTGAAAAACAAACTAGATAGCGGGGGTTTTAAACCCCCACAATCTGAAATACAAAAAAATAGCGAATAGAAATTAAACAAATATAAAAAAGGCGCGATGGATGTTTTAGATTCCTTGGAACGTCACGATTTCAATGGTATAAGTCTCATGGTCTGATTTTACCATATGCAAAAGTCCCCAATTTAAGAGCTTTGAAAACCTAGAAAGCTTCCATGGTAGATTCATGTATAGGGCATGAAAACTTAATTGAATGGCATGGTTAGCTTCAGAATGATTCAATTAGTATAAATCAACAGAAAAAATGCAATGAGGATGCGTATAAATTGAAACACGAATTTGACAAATGTTAAGAACAGGACGGCATCATGTTACCAATTCTTTGCGTTAGAAGCGTGGAAAAGGATTCAGTTAGGTTCAGTGATGCCTCAGAAAGCTTTTGGAATTGGTTAGAAGCTTTGAATCACGCTCTATGTGTGAAATCAGTTTTGGAATTTTTGACAAAAATTGCAAAGTTTGTTCTTAGGTTTGGGCGCAGCTTCCAGGTTGTTCTGATTAGGTTTTGCATCTGTATATGTATGCCAATGGATTAGGGTAAGAATTCAAGCCAAAAGATCCATGTTTTGATGAATCAAATATTTGATTTTTTATGAAATCTTTTCAAATCTTTTCCATATGCTTTTGGTACCAATCATGGCCAAACCTTTCCAAATTGGGTGTGCACGAATCTTGAGGTTTTATTGGAGAGAATATGCTGCAAAAAGGGATTAAAAAACATGGTTTTCTATTTTTGTCATATTTTATTTCATTAAATGAATTAATAGTGATTAAAAATTCAAATAAATAATAAAAATGATGAAATAATTTCCCTTTGGGCCAAATGGTCGTGCATAACCTTTGGATGATGATTCTTGGAAGAAAATGTGGCCCATTAGCAATTTTATGGCATTTGAAGTAAAGTTGACTTTTCAAAATTCCCAAAAATTTCCCAACTTCCACAAGGCATATCTTGCTCCATTTTTAAGCTTTGATCATGTTCTTGGACATTTTGGAAAATTCTTGAAGTCCTCTAACTAATGCCTTTGGTCCCATGTCATTTTGATTTACCAATCTCAAGTTATGGTCTTTGACTTAAAGTGCCTTTTTGTTGACTTTTGAAAATGACCTATAATGTTGAAATTGATAACTTTTTGTGAGAGCATTTATTGGACTTGAAGTGTGAAGAGGAGTTGTAGGAAATGTCATCCTCTTCAAAATGAGCTTTGGATGGAATTTTTCTGATAAACCATGTGGAAGTTATGCCTTGGTCAAGTTACAGTTGACTTTTTCAACTGTCCAAATATGGAAACTTTTGCATCTTGAGACTTTTTGAGCCATGCCTTGAAAATCATGTTCAAGAATTGATCAAATGATGTTTGTGGCTTCAAAATAAAATGTTGACCAAAAATTTGAACTTTTGACTGTCAAAATGACCATTTTGCCCCTACAGTTGACTGCTGAGCAATTAGGGCATTTGACTGTGCAATTTTGTGTTGCAAGTCTTGAAACTTAGCATGAGGATGCTTGACCATGTTTGTAGGCATGTGAGACTTGATTGGACCCTTGGAAACTTCAATTTCTTTGTCAGAACCAAAACCCTAGTTTTTTGACTGTTAGGAGGCCCTTGAACTGTGCAACCCCTTGGGATATTTTGAAGCATGCTCTTTGCCAATTTTGAAGAATATGGGAGGGAAAATTTTGGGGTACAACAGTCTTGGAGCTCACCCGCCTACTGCACGAGGAAAAGACTCTCAACACTTACATTGCTCCAAAGAGGATGCGTAGTATCTTCTGGGATTGATTTGCTTTTGTAATATTTTGCCCATGAGGCTTTGATGTACTGAACAATTATTTCCTAATGATAACGTGTGTTCCCTTTTTTGTCTACAATAAATTTGAACTTTCGAACCCTTGAATGCATTGCATAAACACATATCATGCATCATGTGCATAGCAGGTACTCTTCTTTTCAGGTTGCTTAATGTTCTTCGCTGTTTATTTCAGCATCATGAATCCTGAATCATCTACTGAGCAGTCCATCAAGGCCCTTCAGGCTCAGAACGCCCAATTCCAAGAGTTGATCATGAGTCTGGCCCAAGGTCAAGAGGAGTTGAAGGCTCTACTGGTTAAGAATAAGAAAAAGAAGAGAACCGTACTATTCAACACTAGCTGGAGGTTTGGTAACACACTATAGAATGAGGTTGATCAAGTTGGTTCTTCTGTGGGGAAAGGCAGTCCCCAGGCAGGAAGGGGTCCTAGTCTGGTGGTATCGGACAACGAGACTGATTTCAACGAGGAGCAGTATCCTCCAGCTGAAGACAGGTACAAGCAGTTGGAAGACCGTCTGAATGCCATGGAAATTCAACAAGTGCCTGGTTTGGATTTCGGAGACTTGGGTCTATCTTCTGGTGTGGTGATCCCACATAAGTTCAAAGCACCATCTTTCGCAAAGTATGACGGGGCGTCCTGCCCTAAGCTACATCTCAGATCTTATGTGCGGAAGATCCAACCATACACTGTGGACAAGAACTTGTGGATCCACTTCTTCCAGGAGAGTCTTTTAGGGACTCATCTCGAATGGTTCTATCAGCTGGATGGAACCAAGGTTCGTAACTGGGAGGAGTTGGCTACTGCTTTTTACAAGCAGTATCAATATAATGCCGACCTCGCTCCTACACGTACCCAGCTCCAGGGTATGTCGTTAGGATCGGGAGAAGGTTTTAAAGAGTATGCGCAGAAGTGGAGGGACCTGGCTGGCAGGGTGCAGCCACTATTAACCGACCGTGAGCTAGTGGATATGTTCTTGGGGACCCTATCCGGGCCATTCTTCAATCATCTCATTGGCAATTCATCTGCAGGGTTCACAGACCTCATTCTGACTGGGGAAAGAATAGAAGCTGGCATGAAATCAGGGAAGATTCAGAAAGGTGCGTCTTCAAGTTCTGAGAAAAAGCCTTTTAAAAAGGAGGCCAGTGTTGTGTATGGGCCTAGAAGGAAAAACAAACCGGAACGCCGCCAAGCTGTCAACGCGGTGGTTATTGCAAAGCCTGTTGCCGCTCCTCGGCAACCTAACCAACCAAGGGGTGAGAGACCCAGAAGAGAGTACACTCGGCTGAGTATGACCTTGTCACAGATCTTACCGCAGCTGCTATCAACCAATTTGGTAACCGTCAGAGAGGCTCCAAAGGTGGTGAACACGACCTCTCCGAAGTATAATCCAAATGCCCGCTGTGCTTATCACTCCGATAGCCCGGGGCATTCTACTGATGATTGATGGGCCCTAAGAAATAAGGTTCAAGACCTTATTGATGCGAAGGAGATACAATTCGAGGCGCCCGAGAGGCCAAACGTCGTGACTGCTCCTATGCCCCAGCATGGAGTAAATGCCATTGAGGAAGACTTGTATGCCGTTTCTGTGGAGGATGTTGCTACCCCTTTGTTGACTGTTAAGAGGAACTTCTTGCTAGCCGGTTTATTTCCGGGTTGTAGCAAGGGTTGCCTTCTGTGTGCTGTTTCCCCTACTGGTTGTCCGTTGCTGAAGTCAGGCATCCAAAGCCTGATGGATAGCAAGGAAATTTTGTTCAAAAAGACCGCCGTTCCTTTTGTTCCCGCTGAAGAAGTATTTGTCGTCATAATTTTCAACAATCCTACCAAGGATCCCCCAAGGAAGCCAGTCAAAATCATGTCCGTTGCACCCATCATTATTACTGTTCCGGGGCCCATCCCCTATGAATCTGACAAGGCCGTCCCATGGCACTATGGGGCAGATGTGTATGTACTGGGAATAAAGCAGGAGTTCAACACCGGTACCGGTATCAGCAACATCACTGGTCCCGCCATAGTTACTCGCAGTGGCAGGCTCTTCTCGCCTGACATTGCGCCACCAGTTATCCGAAGACCTCTTATAATAACGCCTGCAGGTGCGCATGTTCCCCCTTCTGATCAAGTTGCTTCCCCTGCTGCCGAGTCATCTAATACTCAGGGCAAAGGGATTGATGATGTGCCTGCCCGGATGGAGGCACCGAAGACTGTCAATGCTGAAGCCTCCCAACAAGAGATGGAGGAAATTCTTAAGATAATCAAGAAGAGCGACTTCAACGTCGTTGAACAGCTGGGGAATACCCCCTCCAAGATCTCCATGCTATCATTACTGCTGTGCTCAGAGGCCCATGCCAAGGCCCTGATTTCATTTCTGAAGACGGCCCATGTGCCACAAGAGACATCTGCAGATCAATTTACTGACTGTGTGGCCAATTTGACAGCTGACAATGGTTTGGGTTTCTCGGATGCTGATCTTACCGCCAAGGGAAAGAACCACAATGACGCCCTGCATGTCTCCATAGAATGCAGGGGCACTACTCTCGCGCACGTGTTGGTGGACACCGGTTCTTCGCTGAATGTATTGCCCAAGAAGGCCTTAGACAGGCTGGATTGTGAGGATTTGGAGTTGAAGCCTAGTAACATCATTGTCCGAGCCTTTGATGGGTCGAAGAGGATGGTTCATGGTGAGGTAGATATTCCAATTCGTGTTGGTTCTCAAGTCTTCGACTCAACGTTCTATGTGATGGACATTCGTTCATCTTATTCCTGTTTGCTGGGTCGACCTTGGATCCACAAAGCTGGGGTTGTGACCTCCACTCTACACCAGAAGCTCAAATACCTTGTCAGAGGGAAGATTGTTACAGTGCAGGGGGGGGGGAAGAATACATGGTTAGTCATCTGAATTCGTTCCGGTATATTGAGATGGACGGGGAGTTTATTGAAACCCCCTTTCAACATTTTGAAGAGGTACCCCCAACATTGGCGTCAACTGAGACGGTATGTGAAGAAGACTTTCCTTTGAAGATGGCCTCCTTAAAGGACGCCCGGGCTGTAATTGAGAAAGGTGAATGTGCTAACTGGGGCAGGCTCCCTGATTTTACTCCTAAGACTGACAAGTTTGGACTGGGTTTTACTGCAGAGGCTCAGAGGGCTGTACGTAAAGCTAGGATCGGAAGACCTCCCGTGTTCATCACCAACCCGGGAGTAAATGCTATTGAGAGCGATGTGGAGGAATCAGAGTTTGATAGCTGGATCTACCCGACGACTGACGGTGGACTGACCAATTGGACTGCAAAAGATCACATACCTGTTACTTTTGTTACGCAGTAATGAATTCCTTTGTTTTTTAATTTGTAATGAACAATAAATTGAAACTTTATGGCTCGGTGTCTTACCCGGGGCACCGTGGCTTCATTTGTGAGGGCTTATTACTTGTCATTTCCATATATCATGAATAAAGACGTTGGACGTTTTTCGTATTTCAAATCTTATGCTCCCTTTCTTTCTTTCTTTATATATTGCGAAACAGCTATATTTACACACACACTCACTCATACAGGTTTCAATCCACTCTGGATCTCACTGGTAACGACTCTGCTACTGACAGTTATGACTTCGAAAATCCGATCAACTTAGCCGAAGACGAAGGTGAAGATGATTGTGAAGTGCCTGGTGAGCTTGCAAGACTGTTACTCCAGGAAGAGAGGGCCATTCAGCCACATGAAGAGCCAGTGGAAACGATAAATCTGGGTACTGAGACAGATAAAAAGGAAGTTAAGATTGGTGCTAATCTGGAGCTCAGCGTAAAACAACGGTTGATTCAGATGTTGCATGATTATGTGGAGATCTTCGCCTGGTCCTACGAAGACATGCCGGGGTTGGATACCGACATTGTGGTCCATCACTTGCCCACCAAGGAAGAATGCCCTCCGGTAAAACAAAAGGTCTGCCGTATGCGTCCAGAGATGTCCGAGAAGATCAAAGCTGAGGTTATGAAGCAATTTGATGCCGGGTTTCTAGCAGTAACTTCTTACCCTCAGTGGGTTTCCAATGTGGTGCCGGTGCCAAAGAAAGATGGTAAAGTCAGAATGTGTGTCGATTACAGGGATCTGAACAGGGCCAGCCCCAAGGATGATTTCCCTCTACCTCACATCGACGTTCTGGTTGACAATACGACTCAGCACAAGGTGTTCTCCTTCATGGACGGCTTTTCAGGTTATAATCAGATCAAGATGGCTCCTGAAGACATGGAAAAGACTACCTTTGTTACTCAGTGGGGCACCTTTTGCTACAAGGTCATGCCTTTTGGACTGAAGAATGCTGGGGCAACCTACCAACGTGCCATGGTTGCTTTATTTCATGACATGATCCATCATGAAATTGAATTGTATGTCGATGATATGATTGCAAGGTCCCAAACTGAGGAGGAACACCTTGACCATCTGCAGAAGCTGTTTGACCGTCTGAAGTTGTACAAGCTGAGGTTGAACCCGAACAAGTGCACCTTCGGGGTGAGATCCGGAAAACTGCTAGGCTTCGTTCTGAGTGACAAGGGTATTCAAGTGGACCCTGCCAAAGTTAAAGCCATACAAGAGATGCCAGTTCCTAAGATGGAGAAAGAAGTCAGAGGCATTCTAGGACGTTTTAATTACATTGCTCGATTCATCTCGCATCTAACTGCTACTTGTGAACCAATCTCCAAGCTGCTGAAGAAAGATCAGGTAGTACGTTGGAATGATGAATGTCAGACCGCTTTTGACAGAATCAAAGAGTATCTCCAAGAACCACCCATTCTTATGCGACCGGTTGAAGGGAGACCTCTGATACTATACTTGACAGCTCAATGGGGTGCGTGCTGGGGCAGCATGACGAGTCTGGCCGAAAAGAGCACGCCATTTATTACCTTAGCAAAAAGTTTACCGACTGTGAGACCCGATACTCACTGCTCGAGAAAACTTGCTGCGCTTTGGTATGGGCTGCTCGCCGGCTGAGACAGTATATGCTGACTCACACTACTCTGTTGATTTCAAAGATGGATCCAATAAAGTACATATTCGAAAAGCCTGCTCTGTCGGGAAGAATAGCAAGATGGCAGATGATCTTGACAGAATATGACATCCAGTATACGACTCAGAAAGCTATCAAAGGAAGTGTATTGGTAGACCACTTGGCACACCAGGCAGTAGATGACTACCAGTCAATGAACTTTGAATTTCCTGACGAGAGCATCATGATTGTGACTGATTGTGAAGTACTTGGACCGGATGAAGGACCTGAGGAAGGATCCCGATGGTCTATTCACTTTGACGGAGCCTCCAACTCTTTGGGTAACGGTATTGGCGCTGTGATCATATCCCCTCAAGGCACTCATACTCCACTTACTGCCCGGCTATGTTTCAACTGCACCAACAACATGGCGGAGTATAAGGCATGCATCATGGGTCTTCAAGATGCGATTGACTTAAGGATCAAGTTTCTTAGTGTCTTCGGAGATTCCGCTCTCGTGATCAATCAGATCAAAGGCGAGTGGGATACGAAACATCTGAATCTTATTCCTTACAGAGAATGTGTGTTGACATTGATCCCCCATTTCACAGAGATAACTTTTGAACACTTCCCAAGAGAGGAGAATCAGTTGGCGGACGCGTTAGCTACGATGTCTTCTATGTTCAAAGTCAAATGGGACAATGAGGCTCCCCGGATCATTATCTGGAAACTGGACGAACCTGCATACTGTTGTGATCTTGAGGATGAGGTAGTAACTGAGAAACCCTGGTATCATGAGGTGAAAAGGTACTTGGAAGCTCAAGAATACCCTGAAGGTGCATCTTTCAACGACAAGAAATTTTTGAGAAGGTTCGCAGCGAAGTTTTTCCTCAGCAATGGCATTCTATACAAGCGAAACCATGATTCGACCTTACTGCGTTGTGTGGATAAAGCTGAAGTAGAAAAGATTATGGCAGAGCTACATGAAGGTACCTTCGGAACGCATTCCAGTGGATACACCATGGCAAAGAAGATCCTTCGGGCAGGATATTTCTGGTCCACAATGGAAGCCGACTGCTACCAACACTCTCGGACATGTCACAAGTGCCAGATATATGCAAATAAGGTGCACGTTCCTCCAGTTCCTCTGAATGTATTGACAGCACCTTGGCCTTTTGCAATGTGGGGCATAGATATGATCGGCGAGATTAAACCTACGGCATCTAACGGGCATCGCTTCATCCTGGTAGTGATTGATTACTTCACAAAGTGGGTTGAAGCAGCTTCCTATGCCACTGTAACCAAGAACTTCGTGGCACGGTTCATTCGGCATAACCTGGTCTGTCGATACGGTGTACCTGAGAGGATCATTACGGACAATGGTACCAATCTTAATAACAAGATGATCACTGAGCTCTGTGAGCAATTCAAAATACAGCACCACAACTCTTCTCCCTATCGGCCGAAGATGAATGAGGCTGTCGAAGCAGCAAATAAGAATATCAAGAAGATCGTGCAGAAGATGACAGTGATGTACAAAGATTGGCACGAGATGTTACCGTTTGCTCTTCATGGGTACCGTACCTCAGCAAGAACGTCAACCAGGGCAACTCCTTTTTCCTTGGTCTACGGCATGGAGGCAGTCTTGCCGATTGAAGTCCAGATACCCTCTCTCCGGATAATGAAGGATGCAGATCTGAGCAAAGATGACTGGATCCAGACCCGACTTGACCAACTAAATCTAATCGACGAAAAGAGACTCACTCCTATTTGTCATGGTCAAACATACCAAAAACGGATGATCAGGGCATTTAACAAGAAGGTCAGACCACAAGAGTATCAAGTTGGCGATCTGGTAATCAAGCGCATTGTTGTACCCCAAAATTTGCCCTCCCATATTCTTCAAGATTTGCAAAGAGCATGCTTCAAAATCTCCCAAGGGTTGCACAGTTCAAGGGCCTCCTAACAGTCAAAAACTAGGGTTTTGGTTCTAGCAAAGAAGTTGAAGTTTTCAAGGGTCCAATCAAGTCCCACATGCCTACAAACATGGTCAAGCATCCATATGCCAAATTTCAAGACTTACAGTACAAAATTGCACAGTCAAAAACCCTAATTGCTCAACAGTCAACTGTAGGGGCAAAATGGTCATTTGACAGTCAAAAGTCCAGATTTTTGGTCAACATCTTATTTTGAAGCCACAAACATCATTTGATCAATTTTTGATCATGATTTTCAAGGCATGGCTCAAAAAGTCTCAAGATGAATAAGTTTCCATATTTGGACAGTTGAAAAAGTCAACTGTAACTTGACCAAGGCATAACTTCCACATGGTTTATCAGAAAAATTCCATCCAAAGCTCATTTTGAAGAGAATGACATTTCCTACAACTGCTCTTCACACTTCAAGTCCAAGAAATGCTCTCACAAAAAGTTATCAATCTCAACATTATAGGTCATTTTCAAAAGTCAACAAAAAGGCACTTTAAGTCAAAGACCATAACTTGAGATTGGTAAATCAAAATGACATGGGACCAAAGGCATTGGTTAGAGGACTTCAAGACCTTTCCAAAATGTCCAAGAACATGATCAAAGCTTAAAAATTGAGCAAGATATGCCTTGTGGAAGTTGGGAAATGTTTGGGAATTTTGAAAAGTCAACTTTACTTCAAATGCCTCAAAATTGCTAATTGGCCACAAATTCTTCCAAGAATCATCATCCAAAAGCTATGCACGACCCATTGACCCAAAGGGGAGTTATTTTCTTATTTTTAATTAATTAATTGAATATTTAATCTATTTAATTCATTTAATCAAAATTAATTACAAGAAAAATACTAAAATAAGGTTTTCAAATCTTTTTGTGCAGTATAATCTCTCATCAAGGCCTAAGGATTTCGTGCATGCCCAAAGAAGAAAGATTCCATGAAAATTGGCTAGGTTTCATGATAAAAAGATTGGAAAAGATTATGCAAAATCACAAAATTCAAAGGCATTGATTCCATGGATATTGGGCTTGTTTTGTTGACCTAAAGCATTCACATATACATACACATGCTAAACCTAATGCTAAAGACCTGGAAGCTGCGCCTCAGACCTCATACAAACTTTGCAATTTTTGTCAAAAATTCCAAAACTGAAAACACTCATAGGGCGTGATTCAAAGCCTATAATCCATCCAAAAAGCTTGCTGAGGTCTCCCTGAACCTAACTGAATCCTTTTCCAGTCCCCACGCATCAAGAATTGGTATATAGAAGTCAAGCTTTCTCAAACTTTTTTGCATAATCGTGTCTCATAATTCATGCCATATTTTTGATTTCTAACGCTTGATTTGTATTAGTTTAATCATTCTGAAGCTAACCATGCCATTCAATTGAGTTTTCGTGCCTTATACATGAATCCACCATTGGAGCTCGCTAGGGTTTCAAAGCTGTAAAATTGGGGTTTCTCTCGTCCGGAAAAATTGGCCAACAAGACTTATGCCATTAGAATCAGAAGCTTCACACGAATTTAACTCACACCTCGCGCTCAATTTATGAGTAACCATACGCTAATCGCTATTTTTAAATGTTGAAGTTTGTGGGGGTTTAAAACCCCCGCTATCCTTTCCTTTTTTTTCAGGCCAAAACAAAGAAGTGGAGAAGAAGATGAGTTGTCTCAACGTGATAGGGCCATTCAAAATTCCAGCGCGTTTTTTCGTTGGACATCACTAACCCTTATTTTTTATCATATTAATTGTTATCCATTATTATTACAAAGTGGCTAAACAGCTCAGTTGGTGGAAAGCATTGTTGGCAAGCCTTGGGACCTGGGTTCGATTCCCAGGTCCCCTCCCTTTCTCAATATATTTTGTTCTAACCTGATTCCATGCAGTGTACGCCCAGAAATTCACCATGCACCCACTATCAAAGCTTGCCACATGGCCCAGGAGACGAATCTGAAGGTCAGGATGAGAGGTCCATCATACACCTCCGTTGACCATGCCACACGCGCGCTGAGAAAGTCAACCAAGGGCCTGAATATGGTGGGCCAAATTACTACAATGATGCCTCCAAAAGGGCCAGATAACCCCCCTGTTTGTATATTTCTTTCTAAATTTCTTCTTTTATTTTAATTCCTTTTTTTTTATTTTGTTTTAACTATTTTAATAAATTCACAAAAAATAATTTTACAACATAAAAAAATAACAAAAAATCAGAAAGACAAAAAATAAAAATCTATTTTATTATTTAATTCACTAATGTTTTTATTTTGTAAATAAATGTAATAATTAATTTAGTTCTAATTCTAGGTTTTAATTTTTATATTTTTGTAATAAACTAAAAAATGTAGAATTAGGATTTTATGCTTTTATTCCTTTTTTTCTTTTTCACCATATTTAATTATTAATTATTTTTTGTAAATAAATTTACCATTAAATAATTAGGTTAAAACTAGGTTAAACTTAAACATTTTCAATAAATTAAAAATAATTTAGAATTAGGTTTTTTAATTTTAATTTAATTTTCTCATTAAAATTCTATAAATACAAAAACTCCAAAAATAATTTCTTTTTTCCTTATTTAACTTAATTAATTTCATTAATTCCAATTTAATTTCCTTAAAAGGGTCCAACGCCCTCGCATTCCCAACTTTACTTCTTCTCGCATTTTAATTTTATTTCTTTTTGTGAATATAATGTATTTATCCCAAAGCCGTGTAATAGATTAATTAGACATTTATCTTTCCGCATTTTATTTTATTTCAAATCGGGTCTTGGATTAATTTGGCGATGTAGACCCGCGCCTTTGTAATAGCGTAGGACTTTTAATTCCGCACCTTTTAACTGCTAATAATTTGCATGAAAGAATGAATGCCCAAAATAAAAACAAAGCGTAGATCACCAATGCATGAACAAGATAAACATAATCGAAAACGACACACAAATCACACACCACCCCTAGGGTACGTCTCACTGTTGCCTTGCCCCTCGAAAGGTGGTCGTCGAGTAGAGGATGTTTTAGTAAGTCCTCATGTCCATGAACATGGCATGAGGGTAGCTTCTAAGGTGTCTTCCTATTGCTCCGGTGATCACCATATCCCGAACCCTCGAATTGACCCGAACACCTCCAACGGTGGTGCTACCTACCTCTCAATGGTGGGATGGCACTACTTTAAGGACATTTACACAGATGAATTTCTTAGGGTAGGTAGACGACTCGTAGATACTTGCTCTAATTTCAAAACAAATCAAAAAAACTCTTTTCACATCGACACCTTTCAAAAAGCTTTCAAAAAGCAATTTTTCAAACACTCTTGAGGACTGATACAAGAGTCGAACTGAAATTTTCAAAGAAACTTTTTCAAACCCACTCACCTTGAAAAGCAAACAAACAATTTTGAAAACACAAATGAGCAAGTATCTAAGAGCCCATGGATAACCATGGATAGAAAGGGTGCTAACACCTTCCCTTTCTATAAATCTACCTCCCGAACCGAGAGCAATCTCTATAAGGAATTTTTCTGTGCTTTTGTCCTTTCCATTTGGAGAAAATAAAAGACGGTGGAGACTCTTGCTTCCGCGACATTTCGCGACCCAGCGTTAAACAGTCAGTTCCAGATCCACCGATCACAGAACTGGCGACTCTGCTGGGGACATCTTTTTAAAGTGAGGTGTACCTTAGGATAGTTCATAACTGTGTTTTCAATTGTATTGACTTGTTTTCTTTAAATTGTGGGTTGCATCGGAGTTACATAGATCCTAACCCGGATCTGGGGATACCCTGTTTAGGTAGCATAAGCTGTGAGGGACCTGTCCGGCGTAGACCGACACGGGTGAAGCAGTGGCTACGTTGGTGTGGCACCTTGGTCTGTACCGATATCCCTTGTGTTGCAACGAGGAGGATATGGGTCTTCTGAGGAGTCATTAAGCACCAACCGACCTTAGAACCTTAAATGACCCAACTTGGCCAATAGAACAGTAGCAGTATGCTACGCCCATTGGGGCTAAACTCTCATGATGGTTCTGGCCGCAAGAAAAGATTGCGATGCTGGAGTTATGACCGATTGAGGGGAGTCAATGATATTGGGATCCTCTAAGAACCCGGTTACGTTTGATAGGACAGGTATGAACCAACAAACTGAAAGAGGGTAATATCTAGACCTCATGCTGGCCTAAACTCTAAGGGTTTCTCTTGTGTGACTTGTGTGCCTTCCAACTTGACTATTTGCATGCTTGTTATCTGACACTTGAGTTCCCTGCAGGTTTTGTTTATAGTCCTTAATTGGGACTCATAACAGGGTTTACTTGAGTTTCTTGCAGGTTTTGTTTACAATCCTTAATTGGGACTCATAACAGGGTTTACCTATGTTATCCCATGCATACCATAACATCATACCATTGCATACATCCTGACCCATTTCAAGGACCTCAAGGGTTTGTGATGCAGGTCATGATGAATCAAACACCCAGCAAGGGGGCAAAGGGGATTTATTTTCCTCTAGACAAGGTTGTCAGGGGCTATGACCCACTGGATATGGTGAGCCTTTGACCCTTGAAGAAGGACTCTCAACAACATGCAGTTCCTTCAATCGAGCTATCGGATCCTGTGATCGGTGGATCTGGAACTGACTGTTTAACGCTGGTTCGCGAAATGTCGCGGAAGCAAGAGTCGCCACCGTCTTTTATTTTCTCCAAATGGAAAGGACAAAAGCACAGAAAAATTCCTTATAGAGATTGCTCTCGGTTCGGGAGGTAGGTTATAGAAAGGGAAGGTGTTAGCACCCTTTCTATCCATGGTTATCCATGGGCTCTTAGATACTTGCTCATTTGTGTTTTCAAAAAATGGTTTGTTTGCTTTTCAACTGTGGGTTTTAAAAAGTTTCTTTGAAAATTCCAGTTCGACTCTTGTATCGGTCCTCAAGAGTGTTTGAAAAAATTGCTTTCGAAAGCTTTTTGAAAAGGTGTCGGTGTGAAAAGTATTTTTGATTTGTTTTTGAAATTAGAGCAAGTATCTAGAGTCGTCTACCTACCCTAAGGAATTCGTCTGTGTAAATGTCCTTTAAAGTAGTGCCATCCCACCATTGAGAGGTAGGTAGCACCACCGTTGGAGGTGTTCGGGTCAATTCGAAGGTTCGGGACATGGTGATCACCGGAGCAATAGGAAGACACCTTAGAAGCTACCCTCATGCCAGGTTCCCGGATCATGAGGACTTACTAAAACATCCTCTACTCGACGATCACCTTTCGAGGGGCAAGGCAACAGTGAGGCGTACCCTAGGGGTGGTGTGTGATTTGTGTGTCGTTTTCAGATATTTTGTCTTGTCATGTATTGGTGATCTATGCTTTTGTTTTTATTTTAACATTCATTCTTTCATGCAATAATTAACAGTTAAAAGTTGCGGGAATATAAAAGTCCTACGTTATTACAAAGGCGCGGGTCCACATCGCCAAATTTAATCCAGGACCCGATTTGAAATAAAATAAAGTGCGAGAAATATAAATGTCTAATTTACATGGCTTTGGGAGAATTACATAAAAATAAAATAAACGCGCGAATTGGAATTACGATCGAATGCGAGGGCGTTGGACCCTTTTTAGGAAATTAAATTATAATTGACAAATTAAGTTAAAATAAAAAGAAAAGATTTTTTTTTGGAGTTTTTTGTATTTATGGATTTTTAATAAGAAAAATTAAATTGGAATTAAAACCTAGTTCTAGCTATTTTTAATTTATTAAAAAAAAACATGTTAAAGTTAAACCTAGAATTAACCTAATTATTTAATACAATTTTATTTACAAAAATAATAATTAATAATTAATATGGGGAAAAAGGCAAAAGGATAAAAATAAAAAAAACCCTAATTCTACAATTTTTAATTTATTAAGAAAAATATTTAAAATTAAGCCTAGAATTTAAAACTAAATTAATTAACAAAGATTTTATTTACAAAGAAAATACTTAAGTGAAATATATTTATATTTTATCTTTTCTGATTTTTTATCATTTTTTATGTTTAAGAAAATATTAATTTAAAGATCTAAGAGGAAATAATTAAATTAAACAAATAATAAAAAGGATGGAAAAAGAAAAGAAACACAAACTCTAGGGGGTGTTGACCCCAATTTGGAGGTATCATCCAGCATTTTTGGCCCAATGTTTAAGGCCTTCAGTTGACTTTTCTGACCACGTGAGTGTGCATTGACTGATGCCCATGGTGTTCATCAGATCAGGACCCTTGGATTGAGGTTATTGGCCATGTGGCATGCTGGGATTGTGGACGTATGATGAACTTCAGGAGGCAAGCTGCATAGAATTGCATTGAAAGAAAAAATATTGAAACAAAGTGGGGGACCTGGGAATCAAACCCAGGTCCCAATGCTGGCCAACGTTACTTTCTACCACCGTTTCTTGAGGCTAGAAGCTGTGATTTTGATTCAGGAAACTTCCTTGATGTCTCAGGAAGGCAATGGAATAGTTGTTTTTCTTTGAATCGCGCTAGAATGTAGTTTTCAGTTTTCAGATTTTTTTTGACAAAATGCAAACTTGGTTTTTTGAGATAGGGCGCAGCTTCCAGGTTTTTTCTCATTAGGTCTAGCTTCTGACTTATATGAGTGATGGATTAGGGTTGAAAAATATGTCCAAAACCTTTTGCATTGATGGAAAGAATATTTGATTTTCATGCATATTTTTTTCAAATCTTTTTCACATGTTTTTGATTCCAATCATGGCCAAACCTTCCAATTTTGGTTATGCACGAATCTTGAGCCTTTAAGAAGAGTTTATTCTGCACAAAAAGATTTGAAAACTTTATTTTAGTATTTTTGTCATATTTTATTTTATTAAATGAATTAATAGTAATTAAAAATTCAAATAAATAAATAAAAATGATGAATAACTCCCCTTTGGGCCAAATGGTCGTGCATATGCTTTGGGTAATGAATCTTGAAAGAAAATGTGGCCCATTAGCAAATTTGAGGCATTTGAAGCAAAGTTGACTTTCCAAAATTCCCAAAAATTTCCCAACTTCCACAAGGCATATTTTGCTCAATTTTTAAGCTTTGATCATGTTCTTGGACATTTTGGAAAGGTCATGAAGTCCTCTAACCAATGCCTTTGGTCCCATGTCATTTTGATTTACCAATCTCAAGTTATGGCCTTTGACTTAAAGTCCCTTTTTGTTGACTTTTGAAAATGACCTATAATGTTGAAATTGATAACTTTTTGTGAGAGCATTTCTTGGACTTGAATTGTGAAGAGGAGTTGTAGGAAATGTCTTTCTCTTCAAAATGAGCTTTGGATGGGATTTTTCTGATAATCCATGTGGAAGTTATGCCTTGGTCAAGTTACAGTTGACTTTTTCAACTGTCCAAATATGGAAACTTTTGCATCTTGAGACTTTTTGAACCATGCCTTGAAAATCATGATCAAGAATTGATCAAGTGATGTTTATGGCTTCAAAATGAGATGTTGACCAAAAATTTGAACTTTTGACTGTCAAATGACCATTTTTCCCCTGCAGTTGACTGTAGGGCAATTAGGGTTTTTGACTGTGCAATTTTGTGTTGTAAGTCTTGAAACTTGACATGAGGATGCTTGACCATATTTGTAGGCATGTGGGACTTGATTGGACCCTTGAAAACTTCATTTTCTTTTTCAGAACCAAAACCCTAGTTTTTTTACTGTTAGGAGACCCTTGAACTGTGCAACCCTTGGGAAGATTTTGAAGCATGCTCTTTGCAAATCTTGAAGAATATGGGAGGGAAAATTTTGGGGTACAACAGATCCCAACTCTAACAAATTTCTTGTTTACCCCGCGAGGTCCTTGAAAACATTGCATGCATATATACATATCATTGCATTACAGGTACCCTCTTGACAGGTCACTTACCTTTGTCGCTGTTTATTTCAGCAATGGCTTCCCAACAATACAACCAGGACTTCCATGCTCAAGAGACTCGGTTCGGGGAAATCCTCCTGAATCTATCCAAGGGGCAGGAGGAGTTGAGAGCACTTCTCATGGGGACTTTGGTCAGGAACAGTGCTGAGGATGAACGGCTGAAACACCTGCAAACTGAGATGGATGCAATGAAAGCCCAGATGCTGGGGCAGGTGACTGCTATTTAAGGTTTAGCTCAAAGACAAGAAGAGCTCGGAGTTCTCGTCAACCAACTGCTTCAGGGTAACCAACTGGGGCAAACGTCTAAGGGTAAAGAGCCAGTCATCGTTCAACCACCTTTGAGACAAGGAGATAAGGGGAAAGCTCCTCAAGAGGCTTCAGGGTCACAAACTCAGCAGCAACTTCACCAGCTTCATCCAGACAAGCCCAAGAGGCAATTAACCCAGCTCAACATGTCGCTGTTCCAAGCGTTACAACGCCTGTTGAGATTGAATCTGATCACATTAAAGGCTCATCCCCGGAACCCCAACACAGCATCTCCTACCTATCATCACAATAAAAGGTGTGCCTACCACTCTGCCAGTCCAGGACATGATACAAATGAGTGTTGGGCTCTGAAGAACAAGATCCAGGACCTGATTGATGAAGGAGCATTGGAGTTCACACAAGATGGTCAGGCTGAGTTTTTCTACCATCCCTCCAAGGCTCACTATTTGAAGTAACAAGCCCCGAGATGAAAAGACTTTTGTTCATTAGGATTTTCAAGTTGTAATTTTCTTTTGTTCAAACATTTACTCATGTTAAACGTTGTTATTTCATTAATGCATCACATATGTCTGTTTTGAAGCAATATATTCGTATTCACTATATGCAAATTATTTTCATATTTTTTCTGATGATCAACGCTCAATTAATAATTCTAGGCCTCTTGAGGGAGGATGACGAAAACGATACCACAATCTCTACAGTATGCTTTTGAACGGACCCCGCTGATGAGGTACAGGCATTGTTCCAATCCCTAAACACTGGAGTTATAAGGAAGATAATCTCTCGTCAACCCCTCTGAGCCAAAGAAGTAGGAGTTTCTCTTTTCGAAAATTAAAACCCATTATCATAACCTGGGGCAGGGTAGTTCTCTCAGTTGATCCAAGTGCATAACAAATGGCACCAAAGAGGTCCTTACAAAAAAAAGGAAGACAGTGATGATTCCGAATAATCATAAGGATAGGCAGTCATTATATCTCAAAGATAAAAATCCAATAAGTCAAAACCTACGAAGGAGACTTACAAAACTGGGGCATCCCGCTGACTGTAATCATAAAAGAAACAGTTCAGGCAAAAAAAATAGGGATAACGAAATCAAAAAGAAAGAGGTCCTACAAACCCTCAACAAAAAAAAAGAGAAATGACTGCCTATCCAAAATAGACTGTCAATATCCGAATCATCACCGGAAAATCAGAGCAAAGACTCAAACAAGGTCTAACGTATGATCAATTGAGTTTAGGTTTGGAGAACATCACGAAGAGCGGGTGGGTACAAATAATTTGAGCCTTTATCCTTTGTTTCTTAAACCGTGAACCAGGCCACGTTATAACCCTTAAAAGTCCTAGATGAAGCATGGGTTAGTTCGAAAGCATACTGTTACGAAAGGTATCCTGACTCCTTAAGGCCTACGGTAAATACGGAGTTGACATCATGTTTTACAAACATTCACTTGTTTTATGAAAAAGAATGCATTTTCAAAATCTTCAAAACAGACATAAGCTTTGCATTTTTAACATAACTTTGTTTGCATATGACTTTTTGTTTGAACAACATAGAAACTCGCACGGCGAATGCCTAATGAACAAAAGCATCTCCAATCAAGGGGCATGGCCTGATCATTGTCCATCATCTGGGGCAGTCCAGTCAAGATTCAAGTAATCTCTCAAGATGCCAAATAGCCAGGGGCAAACCTCCGCCTGAGCCACTTGGGGCATTGGACATGAATTCCAGCAACAAATCTTGCCTGATCAAACGTCTTCTGGTGGCATGGCAAAACAATTCTAACAGGGGCAACTCCCTACATTCCGAGAGAACGGACATAGTCAAAAAATACTACGCATAATTAAAGACCCGCTAGGTTGACATGCCTAGGCAAAAATAAGGGCTTCCCGGCGAACCAAAAGGGTTCCGGCAAAAATAAGGGATGAAATGAAAATAATCTGTACACCCGGCAAGTCGAAAACCTGAAAAGGCGGCTTGGGCAAAAATGGGTATCCCGGTGGACTGAAAACCCGAAAGGGCGGTCCAGGCAAAAGTTAGGGATCAAAGTGTACGACTATGTCCTGGCATCTTGTCACTTGCCTACCAGAAGAAGAGTTGTCAATCGGCAGTCATCAAGCACCTCCACAGGTCTTCCTCTCCCACCTCAGAAACAGGGGCAATGACGAGTTGTCCAAACGATCTAATTGCTATGTCCGTCAAGGTATCAAGGTGAGTTCAGCTGAAGAACATAACCAGTATATCTCAATTCCCCAGAGAGTGAGTCAGCAAGTCAGTGCACTCTCCCCAAGCAACCATATATTCAGCCTTAAAGAAGTTGGGTATCCTCCAGCAGATCTCAACATTCCCCGGCAATATACAAACATTCTTAACAAGCATCCCCGACAGTCTTGACCTAAAGATTGTTCCCCGGAGGCATATCAAACATTCAACGGAGTCACTTCCCAATATAGTTCAAAATTTCCCCAGGAGAGTCCAATCCAGTTTCCCCAGGAAAGTTGGAGTCATCTCCCCAGCAGGAAGCTTATCCCCAGTAGATTCTGGAAGCTTCTCCCCCGTAGAGCACGAACGCGTCTCCCGGCTTTATTCAAAGGTTATTTCCCTACCAGGATATAACTGGGTTATCTTCAGCCAAAAGCCACGGAAAGACCGTCCTCGGCGAAGTCTTCTTATCCCCAGCGGAGTCTATTAACACTTCCAACACAACAATGGTATCCCCAGCGAAGTTACCGTCAACATCCCAGCAAAGTACCTCCCTTCCCACAGAGTATTGCTCCCCAGCAAGATCGCTAGGATAATTTTCTCCCCGCAGAGTAATCCATTCGTCAAGTTTATTCCCCAACGGAGTTATCTTCTCCTACCGGTATTCTTGCAACCATCACTCCCCAGTGGAAACAAATATTTTTCTCTGCAAACATCAGCCCAGGATGTGACTTCCCGGCACCCGTCAAGGATTTATTTTCCTAGACGATAAACTTATAAACATCACATTTCCATACAGTATAGCATGCATATACGCATCATATCTTACGAATCTCATTTATGTTGAGAACATCATTGCTTGATCCATATCATGCATTGCATATGACTGACCTTTACCTTTCAGGAAAGATCCAGTTAAATACTCAACTATATTTCAAGACTTTAGTCTGGTTCAGTTAAATCGACCCTAAGATTTTCCTGATTCTCATCCAGTCAAAGGCCTTCTCTGGTTCAGTCAGATCGACCCTAAGATCTCCCTGATTCTTATCCAGTTGAAGATTTCAAGACGTTGTCCGGTTCAGTTAAATCGACCCTAAGATTTTCCTGATTCTTATCCAGTCAAAGGCCTTCTCTGGTTCAGTCAGATCGACCCTAAGATCTCCCTGATTCTTATCCAGTTGAAGATTTCAAGACCTTGTCCGGTTCAGTCAAATCGACCCTAAGATTTTCCTGATTCTTATCCAGTCAAAGGCCTTCTCTAGTCCAGTTAAATCGATTCTTAAAGATTTTCCCAATGAAGACTCAGTAGAAGACATCTATGATTCTCTCAGCGTTCCTGTTGAGGTAGTAATCGCCCCAAGATTCTCTCAGCGTTACTGTTGAGGTTGAAGTCGTCCAAGATTCTCTCAGCGTTACTGTTGAGGTTGAAGTCGCCTATGATTCTCTCAGCGTTACTGTTGAGGTTAAAGTCGCCTATGATTCTCTCAGCGTTACTGTTGAGGTTGAAGTCGCCCAAGATTCTCTCAGCGTTACTGTTGAGGTTGAAGTCGCCTATGATTCTCTCAGCGTTACTGTTGATGTTGAAGTCGCCCAAGATTCTCTCAGCGTTACTGTTGAGGTTGAAGTCGCCTATGATTCTCTCAGCGTTACTGTTGAGGTTGAAGTTGCCTATTATTCTCTCAGCGTTACTGTTGAGGTTGAAGTCGCCTATGATTCTCTCAGCGTTACTGTTGAGGTTGAAGTCGCCCAAGATTCTCTCATCGTTACTGTTGAGGTTGAAGTCGCCCTAGATTATCTCAGCGTTACTGTTGAGGTTGAAGTCGCTTATGATTCTCTCAGCGTTACTGTTGAGGTTGAAGTCGCCTATGATTCTCTCAGCGTTACTGTTGAGGTTGAAGTCGCCCAAGATTCTCTCAGCGTTACTGTTGAGGTTGAAGTCGCCTATGATTCTCTCAGCGTTACTGTTGAGGTTGAAGTCGCCCAAGATTCTCTCAGCGTTACTGTTGAGGTTGAAGTCGCCTATGATTCTCTAAGCGTTACTGTTGAGGTTGAAGTCGCCTATGATTCTCTCAGCGTTACTGTTGAGGTTGAAGTCGCCTATGATTCTCTCAGCGTTACTGTTGAGGTTGAAGTCGCCTATGGCTCTCTCCCCGTTACTGTGGAGGTAGTAATCGCCCTAAGATTCTCTCAGCGTTCCTGTTGAGGTAGTAATCGTCCAAGGTTCTCTCAGCGTTCCTGTTGTGGTAGTAATCGTCCAAGGTTCTCTCACCGTCCCGTTGAGGTAGTAACCATCCCTGATTCGTTCATCACCGGTTGAAGCTTGAAGCTCCAGATTCAATTCCTGTAACCAATCAGGGTGCATCTATACAAAGAGTTTGAAGACCAGCTCATGTAACAGGTCAGGTAATCATCTTTCTTTTTCAGGTACGCAAGTTCTCGCTAAGGAATCTCTTACGCGATCGACACCTAGATGGCATCTATAAGCCCATCCACCTATCCATCACCTCTCAACATGGCATCTATAAGCCCACCTTCCTATCCATCAATCTCCAAATGGCATCTGTAAGCCCATTACCACCATCACACTACTATGTGAGCGCAAATTTCTGGGCACTCTAGTGTTCAATCATCTTCTACCTTCGGACTACAAAAGGCACGCCAGCCAATCTACATCCTCAGGTCTAAGAAGATTGAACAGGGGCAACTGTTGTACCCCAAAATTTGCCCTCCCATATTCTTCAAGATTTGCAAAGAGCATGCTTCAAAATCTTCCAAGGGTTGCACAGTTCAAGGGCCTCCTAACAGTCAAAAACTAGGGTTTTGGTTCTAGCAAAGAAGTTGAAGTTTTCAAGGGTCCAATCAAGTCCCACATGCCTACAAACATGGTCAAGCATCCATATGCCAAATTTCAAGACTTACAGTACAAAATTGCACAGTCAAAAACCCTAATTGCTCAACAGTCAACTGTAGGGGCAAAATGGTCATTTGACAGTCAAAAGTCCAGATTTTTGGTCAACATCTTATTTTGAAGCCACAAACATCATTTGATCAATTTTTGATCATGATTTTCAAGGCATGGCTCAAAAAGTCTCAAGATGCAAAAGTTTCCATATTTGGACAGTTGAAAAAGTCAACTGTAACTTGACCAAGGCATAACTTCCACATGGTTTATCAGAAAAATTCCATCCAAAGCTCATTTTGAAGAGAATGACATTTCCTACAACTCCTCTTCACACTTCAAGTCCAAGAAATGCTCTCACAAAACGTTATCAATCTCAACATTATAGGTCATTTTCAAAAGTCAACAAAAAGGCACTTTAAGTCAAAGACCATAACTTGAGATTGGTAAATCAAAATGACATGGGACCAAAGGAATTGGTTAGAGGACTTCAAGACCTTTCCAAAATGTCCAAGAACATGATCAAAGCTTAACAATTGAGCAAGATATGCCTTGTGGAAGTTGGGAAATTTTTGGGAATTTTGAAAAGTCAACTTTACTTCAAATGCCTCAAAATTGCTAATGGGCCACAAATTCTTCCAAGAATCATCATCCAAAAGCTATGCACGACCCATTGACCCAAAGGGGAGTTATTTTCTTATTTTTAATTAATTAATTTAATATTTAATCTATTTAATTCATTTAATCAAAATTAATTACAAGAAAAATACTAAAATAAGGTTTTCAAATCTTTTTGTGCAGTATAATCTCTCATCAAGGCCTAAGGATTTCGTGCATGCCCAAAGAAGAAAGATTCCATGCAAATTGGCTAGGTTTCATGATAAAAAGATTGGAAAAGATTATGCAAAATCACAAAATTCAAAGGCATTGATTCCATGGATATTGGGCTTGTTTTGTTGACCTAAAGCATTCACATATACATACACATGCTAAACCTAATGCTAAAGACCTGGAAGCTGCGCCTTAGACCTCATACAAACTTTGCAATTTTTGTCAAAAATTCCAAAACTGAAAACACTCATAGGGCGTGATTCAAAGCCTATAATCCATCCAAAAAGCTTGTTGAGGTCTCCCTGAACCTAACTGAATCCTTTTCTAGTCCCCACGCATCAAGAATTGGTATATAGAAGTCAAGCTTTCTCAAACTTTTTGCATAATCGTGTCTCATAATTCATGCCATATTTTTGATTTCTAACGCTTGATTTGTATTAGTTTAATCATTTTGAAGCTAACCATGCCATTCAATTGAGTTTTCGTGCCTTATACATGAATCCACCATTGGAGCTCGCTAGGGTTTCAAAGCTGTAAAATTGGGGTTTCTCTCGTCCGGAAAAATTGGCCAACAAGACTTATGCCATTAGAATCAGAAGCTTCACACGAATTTAACTCACACCTCGCGCTCAATTTATGAGTAACCATACGCTAATCACTATTTTTGAATGTTGAAGTTTGTGGGGGTTTAAAACCCCCGCTATCCTTTCCTTTTTTTTCAGGCCAAAACAAAGAAGTGGAGAAGAAGATGAGTTGTCTCAACGTGATAGGGCCATTCAAATTTCCAGCGCGTTTTTTCGTTGGACATCACTAACCCTTATTTTTTATCATATTAATTGTTATCCATTATTATTACAAAGTGGCTAAACAACACAGTTGGTGGAAAGCATTGTTGGCAAGCCTTGGGACCTGGGTTCGATTCCTAGGTCCCCTCCCTTTCTCAATATATTTTGTTCTAACCTGATTCCATGCAGTGTACGCCCAGAAATTCACCATGCACCCACTATCAAAGCTTGCCACATGGCCCAGGGGACGAATCTGAAGGTCAGGATGAGAGGTCCATCATACACCTCCGTTGACCATGCCACACGCGCGCTGAGAAAGTCAACCAAGGGCCTGAATATGGTGGGCCAAATTGCTACAATGATGCCTCCAAAAGGGCCAGATAACCCCCTTGTTTGTATATTTCTTTCTAAATTTCTTCTTTTATTTTAATTCCTTTTTTTTATTTTGTTTTAACTATTTTAATAAATTCACAAAAAATAATTTTACAACATAAAAAAATAACAAAAAATCAGAAAGACAAAATAAAAATCTATTTTATTATTTATTTCACTAATGTTTTTATTTTGTAAATAAATGTAATAATTAATTTAGTTCTAATTCTAGGTTTTAATTTTTATATTTTTGTAATAAACTAAAAAATGTAGAATTAGGATTTTATGCTTTTATTCCTTTTTTTTCTTTTTCACCATATTTAATTATTAATTATTTTTTGTAAATAAATTTACCATTAAATAATTAGGTTAAAACTAGGTTAAACTTAAACATTTTCAATAAATTAAAAATAATTTAGAATTAGGTTTTTTAATTTTAATTTAATTTTCTCATTAAAATTCTATAAATACAAAAACTCCAAAAATAATTTCTTTTTTCCTTATTTAACTTAATTAATTTCATTAATTCCAATTTAATTTCCTTAAAAGGGTCCAACGCCCTCGCATTCCCAACTTTACTTCTTCTCGCATTTTACTTTTATTTCTTTTTGTGAATATAATGTATTTATCCCAAAGCCGTGTAATAGATTAATTAGACATTTATCTTTCCGCATTTTATTTTATTTCAAATCGGGTCTTGGATTAATTTGGCGATGTAGACCCGCGCCTTTGTAATAGCGTAGGACTTTTAATTCCGCACCTTTTAACTGCTAATAATTTGCATGAAAGAATGAATGCCCAAAATAAAAACAAAGCGTAGATCACCAATGCATGACCAAGATAAACATAATCGAAAACGACACACAAATCACACACCACCCCTAGGGTACGTCTCACTGTTGCCTTGCCCCTCGAAAGGTGGTCGTCGAGTAGAGGATGTTTTAGTAAGTCCTCATGTCCATGAACATGGTATGAGGGTAGCTTCTAAGGTGTCTTCCTATTGCTCCGGTGATCACCATATCCCGAACCCTCGAATTGACCCGAACACCTCCAACGGTGGTGCTACCTACCTCTCAATGGTGGGATGGCACTACTTTAAGGATATTTACACAGACGAATTCCTTAGGGTAGGTAGACGACTCGTAGATACTTGCTCTAATTTCAAAACAAATCAAAAAAACTCTTTTCACATCGACACCTTTCAAAAAGCTTTCAAAAAGCAAATTTTCAAACACTCTTGAGGACTGATACAAGAGTCGAACTGAAATTTTCAAAGAAACTTTTTCAAACCCACTCACCTTGAAAAGCAAACAAACAATTTTGAAAACACAAATGAGCAAGTATCTAAGAGCCCATGGATAACCATGGATAGAAAGGGTGCTAACACCTTCCCTTTCTATAAATCTACCTCCCGAACCGAGAGCAATCTCTATAAGGAATTTTTCTGTGCTTTTGTCCTTTCCATTTGGAGAAAATAAAAGACGGTGGCGACTCTTGCTTCCGCGACATTTCGCGAACCAGCGTTAAACAGTCAGTTCCAGATCCACTGATCACACGCATCATCCTTCCTCAGAGTGATCCCAGGGGCAAATGGACCCCTACGTACGAAGGGCCATTTATGGTGAAACATGTGTTCTCAGGAGGAGCCATGATCCTAACCACCATAGATGGTGACGACCTTCCTCACCCCGCCAATGCAGACATAGTAAAAAGATACTACGCATGATAAAAGTCCCGCTAGGTTGACATACCTAGGCAAAAATTAGGGCTTCCCGGCGAACCAAAAGGGTTCGGGCAAAATGAGGGATGAAATGAAAAAATCTGTACACCCGGCAAGTCGAAAACCTGAAAAGGCGGCTTGGGCAAAAATGGGTATCCCGGTGGACTGAAAACCCGAAAGGGCGGTCCAGGCAAAAGTTAGGGATTAAAGCGTAATACTATGTCTCATTGGATCACCTTGCATCTAGAATCCGGTATTTACCATCAAGTTCATACGACATCGATCAATCAGCTTCATCTTCAACCGAGCAGCAAAGTGATGAGACGCTCGAAGATATAAAGGCGATAGCAGAGTTGGAACCCAGTGGGATTATTCTTTTCACATAGTTGTTTTGTTTTCCTTTCGTAAAATTGTATAAACTCTGTTGTTCGGCGGCGTTCTCTTACTAGGACGTCAGTCTCTTGTACATAAACGCCTATTTACAGGCAAATTCAAAAATCAATACAAATTCACTTTCCAGCTAAATTGCCAATTGTTTTTTCCTTTTTCTGTTTTGTTTTGCGAAGAACGTCCAATGTTCAATTGTGATATATGCATTTGACACTAATTGCTAACTCATAAGTATTTGCATGCGAAACAAAGGATTAATCACAGGTAACATTAGAAACAGGGGCAATAATGAGTGGTCTAAGCAGTCTAATTGCTCTGTCCACCAAGGTACCAAGGTAAGTTCGGCTGAAGAAGGTAACCAAGATATCTTAATTCCCCAGAGAGTGAGCCAAGATTCAACAATTCCCCCCCAACCAATTGGTCTCCCCTCAGCCCTAACAAGGCACAATACCTCCAGCAAGCCCGCAACACTCTCCCCGAGCAGAGTTAGTCTACGGTCAGCCTTAAGGAAGTTGGATTATCCCCAAAAGATCTCAACATTCCCCAGTGGAGTATACAGATATTCCCCAGCAAGCATCCCCGGCAATCTTGATCTAAGATTATTCCCCGGCGGTATACCGGACATCCAGTGGAGCCATTCCCCAGTCTAATCTCAAAAGTTTCCCCAGGAGAGTTGAATCCATCTCCCCAGTAGGAAGCTTATCCCCAGTAGATTCTGGAAGCTTACCCCTGCAGAGTACGAACACTCCCCCGGCTTTATTCAAAGGTTATTTCCCCACCAGGATACAACTGGGTTATCCTCAGCCAATTGCCACGGAAAGATCGTCCCCGGCAAAGTCTTCCTATCCCCAGCAGGGTTCATCCAATCTTCTAACAGAGCTCAACAATGGTATCCCAAACAGAGTTATCATCAACCTCAGCAAAGTATCTCTTTCCCCACAGAGCATTCCCCGCAGAGTAATATATTCGCCAAGTTTATTCCCCAACGGAGTCATCTTCTCCTACCGGTATTCTTGCAACCATCATCCCCAGCGGAAACAAAGAACGCTACTCTTCAACATTAGCCCAGGATTTGACTTCCCGGCACCCGTCAAGGATTTATTTTCCTAGATGAAAATATAGTCATAAATATCACATCTTCATATATTATAGCATGCATACGCATCATACAACACAAATCTCATTTATCTTTGAGAACATCTTAAAATCATGCAGTTCATGCATCATGACATTGCATATGACTAATACTTTGCCTTTTCAGGAAAAAGTCAATCAAAAGATGATTACCATCTACCTTTACAGTTCCAGATCAATACCGGTAACAAGCCAGGAAAATTCTGTGGACAACTGATCATGGGTTAATATCCTAAACCAAACAGGATAATTATCTACTTGATCATCCTCGGGAAACCCAACACCGGTTCTTTTTCTTCTCAAAAGAAGTCTTACACGGACTTATCATGAAGCAACCCCACACTGGTTCCTTCTCAACTTCAGATGCGGTCTTACACGGACTTATCATCAAAGTAACCCTACACCGGTTCCTTTTCTTTCAGAAGAAGTCTTACACGGGCTCATCAACAGGCAACCCCACACCGGTTCCTTCTCAACCTCATATGTAGTTTTACACGAACTCATCATCAGGCAACCCTACACCGGTTCCTTCTCAATTTTCAGACGAAGTCTTACACGGACTTATCATCAAAGTAACCCTACACCGGTTCCTTTTCTTTCAGAAGAAGTCTTACATGGATTTATCACAAAGTAACCCTACACCGGTTCCTTTTTATTTCAGAAGAAGTCTTACACGGACTTATCTCAAGATGACCTTACCCCGATTCATCAAGAAGTTTTACACGAACTTATCCTGCAGTAACCTTACCCCGGTTCCTCCAGAAGTCTTACACGGACTTATCTCAAGATGACCTTACCCCGGCTCATCCAGAAGTTTTACATGAACTTGCCCTGCAGTAACCTTATCCCGGTTCCTCCAGAAGTCTTACACGGACTTATCCCGAAGTAACCTTACCCCGGTTCCTCCAGAAGTTTTACGCGAACTTAGCCCAAAGAAACCCTACACAGGTTCTCTCTCTCCGGACATAGTTTTACACGGGCTCGTCGTCAAAGAAACCCTACACAAGTTCTCTCTTCCAAAATATGCAGTTCCACACAGACTCGTCATCAGAAACCCTACCCAGGTTTTATCTCTTCCCGAAGATGCAGCTTTACACGGACTCGTTATCAGTAACCTTACACAGGTTCCCTTCTCAAACTCCAGACGTAGTTTTACACGGACTCGTCATCAGTAAACCCTACACAGGTTTCCTTCTCAACTATAGATGCAGTTTTACACGAACTCGTCATCAAAGCAACCCTACACAGGTTCCTTCTCCATTTCGGATGCAGTCTTATACGGACTCATTATCAGTAAACCCTACACAGGTTTCATCATCAGTCAACCCTACACAGGTTTCCTTCATTCAAAGATGCAGTTTTACACGAGCTCATCATCAGGCAACCCTACACAGGTTCCCTCTTTCAACTTACAAAAATTACAATTCAACAGACCACCTCCAGATGGCATCTATAAGCCCATCCACATACTGACAGTCTCAAATGGCATCTATAAGTCCATTCCCGACAAGGTTCTGTCACACTTCCAAATGGCATCTGTAAGCCTATTCCCTGCATCATACTGCTGACACTCTACTATGCGAGTGCAAATTTCTAGGCACTTTAGTGTTCAATCATCTTCCACCTTCGGATTACGAAAGGCACGCCAGCCAATCTACATCCTCAGGTCTAAGAAGATCGAACAGGGGCAACTGTTGCACCCCAAAATGTTCCCTCCCATATTCTTCAAGATTTGTCAGGGTCAATCTCCAAATGGTTCAAAATCTCTCAAGGATTGCACAGTCCAATTGCCTCCTAACACAGTCAAAATTAAGGTTTTGGTTCTGGCAAAGAAATTGAAATTTTCAAAGGCCCAATCAAGTCCCACATGCATATATACATTGTCAAGCATCCATATGCCAAGTTTCAAGACTCACAGCATCAAATTGCACAGTCAAAAACCCTAATTGCTTCACAGTCAACTGCAGGGGTAAAATGGTCATTTGACAGTCAAAAGTCAAAAAATTTGGTCAACATCTTATTTTGAAGCCTCAAACATCATTTGATCAATTCTTGATCATGATTTCACAAGCATGGCTCAAAAAGTCTCAAGATGCAAAAGTTTCTATTTTTGGACAATTGGAAAAGTCAACTGCAAATTGACCAGGGCATAACTTCCTCATGGTTTATCAGAAAAATTCCATCCAAATCTCATTTTGAATAGAATGACATTTCCTACAACTCATCTTCACACTTCAAGTCCAAGAAATGCTCTCACAAAAAGTTATCAATTTCAACATTATAGGTCATTTTCAAAAGTCAACAAAAAGGCACTTTAAGTCAAAGTCCATAACTTGAGATTGGTAAATCAAAATGACATGGTACTAAAGGCATTGGTTAGAGGACTTCAAGACCTTTCCAAAATGTCCAAGAACATGTTCATAGCTTCAAAATTGAGCAAGATATGCCTTGGAGAAGTTAGGAAATGTTTTGGAACTTTGAAAAGTCAACTTTGCTTCAAAAGCTTCAAAATTGCTAATGGGCCACAAATTCTTCCATGAATCATTACTCAAAGCATATGCACGACCCATTAAGCTCAGAGGGATTTATTTTCTTATTTTTAATTAATTAATTGAATTTTTATTCTTATTTATTCATTTAACTAGTTTTAAATATGAGAAAATACCAAATCATGGCTTTTAAATCTTTTTTGTGCAGCAAATCAAACTAGGGCAAAGTGGAAAATCGTGCATCAATCAACAAGACCAAATCTTCCATAATTGGCATGGTTTTCATGGCAAAAAGATTGAAAAAAGATATGGAAAAATCAAATATTGAAAACATTAATACATGGACTTTGGGCTTGGTTTCTTGACCTAATTTGCTTCATGTACAAAGGCACAACTCAACCCTATTCAAGCACACACGAAAAATTGCTCAGAAGCTGCATACCAATTTGCAAAATTTCATCAAAAAATTGAAAACTGAAATCATAGCTACAAGGCGTTTCAAAGCATAAAAAGCATTCTAATACATTCCTGACATTGCTAGGAATCGATTGCAATCAAGAACAAGTCCCCATACTCCAAGAACTGGTAGAACATAATTGTCTTCTTCATGAACATGTCCTCAATCGTTTTCTAATTTTCATGCATTATTCACATGTTTTATTTGTTGCTTTACACTAACAATGTTGTTCTGAAGCTATTGGTAATATTTGATTGAACTAACGAGGCGTGTATCAGAATCCACCATTGTTGAAACCTAGGGTTTCAGAAGCTCCAAATTGGGGCTTTACACATTGTGGTACGGTGGGAGAACTGACTAGGGTTTTGCGTTTGTTTTCGCAAATGTTTCGGTTGAGCAAGAGTCGCCACCGACTTTTTATTTTATCCTAAGGAAAGGTTTAAAAAGCACAGCAAAAACCTTTGAGATTTTTCTTGGGTTCGGGGAGTAGATTATAGAAGGGGAAGGTATTAGCACCCCTTCTATCCATGGTTATCCATGGGCTCTTAGGTATTCGCTTAGATCAACTTGCCTTGGTTTTCAATTGTTTGAAATGGTGCTTTGTGTGTGGTTTTGAAAATGTTTTGAAAAGATGCCTTGTGCTAGGCTAACCTTGTAACAATTCTTTACTCGAATGTTTTACAAAAGGTGTTTTATCTTTTAAAAAGATGTTTCAAGGGTTTGAAAAGTTGATTTTGAAAGTGCTTGTGAAGTGGGTTTTGAAATTAGGCAAGTGTTTTCTTGGCAAATTGACAAGTACTTAAGAGTTTATCTACCCTAAAGTTTTCTCAAAGGTTTTGTCATGTTTTAAACCCTTTTGACAAATTTGTTCCACCATTGCATTTAGTGGACAATCTTGTCTTAGGAGATGAAAGAGACATGCGCGGGTCATCGTTTGGACCATAATTGCAATAGTGTTAAAGGTCTTTGGGCAATTTTCTTTTAGGGACTTGATCATTTGTTTTTGTTTGTTTTGAAAAGTTTTATCGAGGGACTATGATCATTCAATTTGTTTGTTTTGCCCAAAGAAGTTCAACATGCAATATGGCCCATTTATTTGAAGGCAACAAAGTGGAATACCCTAGGGGTGCAAGGGTGAGATGTGTTGTTTATTTTCATGCTCATTTATCTTGTATTAGGTCAAACTATTTTTTATCGTTTTCGCATGCAAACCCTAATTCTAACATGGCATAATTAGAAAGCGTATAAAGTGCGAAATTTAAATTCCTACACTATTACAACATAGTAATATAGGGAGGGGGGTACAAATTTACAAATGGGGGATATTTAGACAAGAATTTAAATCTAGGCTATTACATCATTTGTTTTGAATATTTACAAGGTAAATAAATTGCACAATTAAATAGAAATTAAATAAATATGCAAAATGCAAAAAGAAAGTTTTATATGTATGAAAAAAAAGTATGGTTTATGTAAAATAAAATAAGAAAATAAAAAGGTATTATTTTTGAGTATTTTCATATTTAGGGCAAAAAACCCTAATTTTAATCAAAATGTATATTAATTAATTAATTCACATAATATTTATTATTTACATACAAAACTAAAATAAAATATGGTATATTTGTAAAAAGGCCTTTTCTAGTATTTAAATATTAAAAAAATAAAATATATTCATTTTTGGTATTTTTATTCTAAGTATATTAATATATATATATATATGTATACTTATATTATTTTAAATATGCATTATATATAAATAATAATAATATACAAATTTTTTAGAAAATAGTATTTTTTATATGAAATATTTTCAGAAGGTAATATAAAATAAAAATAAAAAATAGAAGTGTTTTTTACATATTTTTCTATTTATCCTAAATAATAATATATATACATATATGTATAAATCAAAAGAAAATCAAATAAATATCAAATAAAATCAAAAAATGGTGAGAAAATTATTTTCAAAATTTTAATATGCTGAGAAAAAATAAACAAGTCAAACAAAAAAAGAAAAAGTCAAAAATATAAAGAAATGAGGCAAATGGGCTCAGGGGTGTGAAACAGAAAAAATGGTGTGGATAGCAAAATGATACAGGCCCAGCCCAATCCACTTCTTCTTCAACCTTTGGCCAAAAACGCGCGCCTTGTTACAGAGATTCAAACATCCTGATTCTTTGAGATTTTACACAAACTTTCAACACAAAACATGTCAAGCATTGAATCAAGATTTCAAATATATAAAAAACTCATCCTAACTCTCAGAAATGAGAGAGAATTTTATCAATCCCAAATCTTGACCTAAACTTTCTGCCATTTTCAAAGCTTAAATTCTCTCAACTCAGGCAAAAGAAATGAAATGTAAAGCTATGTACATGCTCAGGGCTATGAGTAGAACCTTGTTTCTTCACAAACTTAAGACTAAAGATGCATAATAAGAGAGATACGAGTTCAAAATTTTACCTATTCAGTTGAACTTCTATCTGGAGGATGAGGAACTTTCAGTTCAAGGTGATGATTGGAAAAGCTTCCTTGAGGTCCAGGGATGCTATTCCAATGTTTACTTTGTCTTGAAAGCTTCTGAATCAAGCTGTAGAACTTCACCTGCAAGTCAAAGATGTGAAAATGGTGGAAGTGGTTAGAGCAATTACAGATCGTGTCTTAGCTTCTGGATAGCTTGCATAGGTTGTAAGGAAGGTAGAGGAACAAGTTTGGACAAGAATGCTTGACGGGATTGAGGGATGGCACTCAAACTGCAGGCCTTGCCCTGTTTGAGCAGTTTGATGGTGTTTCTGAGATGGAGAGTGTTTGAGAGGTCAAGGATTCGTGCAAAAGCTTGGTTGGGATGTTTTGAGTGTGTTTCATAAGTTTGTTCTTCTGTTCTAATGCTGAGATGAGAGTTCTTACAAATTATGCAATGTTTCTTAACCATTAAGCAACAAAGTGCAAGTTGGTGTTTTAGGTCATTAGGGGGCCTCTAATCCTGCTGCAAAGTCTCTCTTGATCAGAGCAAATTGTCCATAATCTTGTGCCAAAAGAGATTTAGCTTGTACTTGTTTGATTTTCAAATTGACATAAAGTGAACTTTTGCAAAAATGGATAGTTTACTTTTTCCAAATTGGGATTAATCCTCTAGACAAAGCTTGAACTCAAAGAACTTGGTCTTGGTACAAAGAATATGCATTAAATTTATGAGTGTAACTTGGTTTAAGGACCTGTAATCAAGGGCATGCTGGTTTTGAGAAGTTGCATAATCTTATGAACATGAAAAATGGCCAATTCAAAAGTGAGTTTTTGCTATATTGTGAAATTCGATTCTCCCTAACCATGAGGTTGTTTGAGAAGTTCTTGGACATTTTGGAAAGCTTGGAATGTGTACTACAATCCATCTTTGAAATTCAAATTGAAACTCCAAGTGGAAGGGTATGAAAAATGGCCTTGAAGTGGGGTAGAAAACCTTGTCAAAATAGGTTAAAATTCTACTAAGTTAAAAATGGTTTAGTGCCCTTATTCAAAAATTGTAACTTGAGATACAAGCTTCAAATGAGAAAACTTTGTGAATCAAAGTTGTAGATTATGCAACAAGCTACAACTTTCATGTTTTGACTTTTGTTTGAATCCAAATGGATCTTGGTGAAAAGGTGGGGCAAAGTTGGGAAAAATTAGGGTTTTTCATAACTTAGAAAAATTCTAAGTTATGAAAAATTCCATTTTCTAACCCTAATTTGCAATTTGTGATTTCTTGGTGAACAAGTTTCATGATTTGGCATATTTTGATGAAAAATGAATCTTGACTCTTGATTTTGACCAAAAAGTCAAAGTTTGACTTTTCAGTATACAGTCAAAACTGATTAATTGACTGGGAAATTCAACTGTCAATCTTGTGTACTTGGGATCTTTTGAACTTGTTGGGCATGTCAAGATAATTCCATGGGGTCCTTGAGTCCATATGTGAGCTTGGTTTGCCATTGGCTAGGTCAAACAGTCAAAAATTGCCTCTGTGCAGTCAAAACCCTAAAAATGACCATTTTGCCCTTTTGGTGATCTGATCAAATTTCTTGTGGAGTTTTGGTCCAAACTTGATCAAATGACTCCTAGGAGTTCATAATGTTGATGTGGATCAAATTTCATGAGATTTGACTGTCAATTGGCCACAGTTGACTTTTTCCCCAATACAGTTGATTTCTAGGTCAACTGTCCAATTGACTGGGCAAAATTTGGAATCAGGACTTGAAACTTGGTATGGATAAACTTAGGAGGTCAATATGAAGCAAGAAAGTCATCTTGGGCACTTTAGGTCAAAACATCTTTGTGCAAACACAAACCCTAATTTGGGGTTAGCAGTGCAAGGAGGAGTCTTGAGCAGATGAAACCCTAACTGGATCTTGAACTTCAAGAGCTTTGTGAGGAGAAATCAATGAGCAATGGGAGGGAAAATTTTGGGGTACAACAGTTGCCCCTGTTCAATCTTCTTGGACCTGAAGAGTTAGATTGGCAAGCTTGCCTTTCGTGACTCGAGGGTAAAAGGAGATTGGACACTAGAGTGCCCGGAAATTTGCACTCGTCAAAGCACTGGATGCGGGAATGGGCTTAGAGATGCCATTTGGAGATGGGCTTAACGATGCCATCTGGGAGAGTGACAGAAACTTGTCGGGGATGGGCTTAAAGATGCCATCTGGAAGGGAATATCAGGAAAGTGTCCAAGCTTTGGACCATTTCTGAATTGGGGGTCTGAACAAGCAATAGGTCGACATCCGTTGTTGGGAGGAACCTGCAAGCTGTTTTCAGGAAGTTGCATCTGAACAAGTTGATAGATTAACATCCGTTACTTGGGGAAAATCCATGAACTATTTTCAGAAGTCTGGAAGAAGAAACTGAACAAGTGACAGGTTAACATCCGTTTACTTGGAGAACCCGTGAACTGTTTTCAGAAATCTTGAGATTGAATCAGCAATAGAGCAGCATCCGTTGTTGGGAAGCTTCCGTAAACTGTCTTCAAAAAGTTGCATCTGAACAAGTTGATAGATTAACATCCGTTACTTGGGAAGAATCCATGAACTGTTTTCAGAAGTCTTGAGAAGAATCTGAACAAGTGATAGGTTAACATCCGTTTACTTGGAGAACCCGTGAACTGTTTTCAGAAATCTTGGGATTGGATCAGCAATAGAGCAGCATCCGTTGTTGGGAAGCTTCCGTAAACTGTCTTCAACAAGTTGCATCTGAACAAGTTGATAGATTAACATCCGTTACTTGGGAAGAATCCATGAACTGTTTTCAGAAGTCTTGAGAAGAATCTGAACAAGTGATAGGTTAACATCCGTTTACTTGGAGAACCCGTGAACTGTTTTCAGAAATCTTGAGATTTGAATGATTTTAGTCTGTCGACTGATCTTACCTGAAAAAGGAAAAGAGTTAGTTGGATGCAGTGCTATGATGCATGATACAATGTATATTATATGTTATGAATGTAAATGGATGCGTATGTAAGCTGGAGAGCTGCCTTGCATAGGATAGATGAATCCGGGATAGCGGAAGATAGAAGTATACTGACTGCTGCCCGGGAAAATAAGTCCTGGGTCGTTACTGGGGAACCTGGAGCTTGGGTTGTATACCAATCTTCGGGGGAATTCCTGAAGTCTTCTACTGGGGAGTACCCAACTAGTAGATTTAATGCTGGGGATGTCAGATTGAGAATCTTCAGCTTGGAGAGAAGTATCTCTGGAGATTTCACTGGGGAACTCAAGACTTTTCTTCCTAAAAACTCTGTGGGGGATAAGGTTTAAAAGTCTGACTCCGCTGGGGATTGTCCACTTGAAGCTTTTGATCAGCTGGGGATACTGAAGCTTAAGCTCTGAGGGAAAATGATTTCCGGAAGATTCTCTGGCTGGGGATTTGCAAAGATAAACTTCTTCGGGGATAGTATTGATAAGTTATTGTTGGGGAATTTTGAGGAACTCCGCTGGGGATGGGAAGAACTTTGGCGAGCGCGATCTCCCCTGGTTGTTAGCTGAGGATAACCCAGTTATAAGCCTTTGTGAGGAATAACTTTGAATAAAACTCGGGAGGGACGTCCGTACTCTGCGGGGAGATACCCTTCGGAACCTTACTGGGGGCAAGCTTTGAGGGTCTGCTGGAGGTAGACCTCAGGGTTTACCAGGGATGTGGATTACAAATCTTGAGGGATTTCCTTTGAAAGGGTGTCAAAATATCCGTTTGTACTTTCATCCTATCAATAACCCTTTTCTTAGGTTCAATTAGGAAGTGATCACGTTTCAAATGCATATGCCTATTTAACAAAACATTGGACGTTTCTCAAAATAAAACAAATAGTGCAAGAGAAAAAGAGAAAGGGAAATGACACAAATTTTGGGAAGAGTATTTGTATTGATTTTCTTTGAGTATATTTGTACAAAGGAGACAATCATCCTAGTAAGAGGATCTTGTCGTAAATATTTGAAAAATTTATACAAAATAAAGATGGCTATGTGAAATAATTCCATGGGATTCCATTCTGCTGTAGCTTTCACAACTCTGAACATCTGTCCATTCAATGCTTCGTTTGACGATGGCTGGATTGATCAGAAACCTGGAGCCGGTTGATGAAGAGACTGTCTTGGAAGTGATCCGACGAGACATAGTCATACGCTTTAATTCCCTAACTTTTGCCTGAATCGCCCTTTCGGGTTTTCGATCCACCGGGAAACCCCTTTTTGCCCAGGCCGCCCTTTCGGGTTTTCGACTTGCGGGTGTACAGCCTTTTTTGTTTTTATCCCTAATTTTTGCCTGAACCGCCCTTTCGGGTTTTCGATTCACCGGGATGCCCATTTTTGCCCAAGCCGCCCTTTCGGGTTTTCGACTTGTCGGGTTATTTTATGCGTAGTATCTTTTGACTATGTCTGCGTTCGCAGGGTGCGGCAAATCGTCGCCGTCCATGGTGGCCAGAATCATTGCACCACCAGAAAATATGCTCTTGATCACAAATGGTCCTTCATATGTAGGGGTCCATTTGCCCCTGGGATCACTTTGCGGCAAGATAATCCACTTGACTACTAGATCTCCAACTTGATACACTTGACGTCTGACTTTCTTGTTGAAGGCCTTGATCATCCGTTTTTGATACGTCTGACCATGGCATATAGCCGCAAGTCGCTTTTCGTCGATCAGATTGAGTTGGTCAAGTCGGGTCTGCATCCAATCATCTTCATTCAAGCCTGCATCCTTCATAATCCTTAGAGACGGGATCTGAACTTCCATAGGCAAAACAGCTTCCATGCCATAAACCAAAGAAAATGGGGTTGCCCCAGTTGAAGTACGTATCGTCGTACGGTATCCATGCAGCGCAAACGGTAACATCTCATGCCAGTCTTTGTAAGTGACTGTCATTTTCTGAATAATCTTCTTAATATTTTTGTTCGCAGCTTCAACAGCACCGTTCATCTTCGGTCGATAGGGAGATGAATTGTGATGATAAATCTTGAACTGTTCGCATAATGCAGTGATCATTGTGTTATTCAGATTTGTACCGTTGTCTGTGATAATCCTGTCTGGAACACCGTACCGACATATGAGATTTTGCTTGATAAAGCGGGCAACCACATTTTTGGTGACGGAGGCGAAGGAAGCTGCTTCGACCCATTTAGTGAAGTAATCAATGGCAACCAGGATGAAGCGATGTCCGTTGGAAGCCGTGGGCTTGATCTCTCCAATCATATCAATGCCCCACATTGCAAAGGGCCATGGAGCAGTCAGGACGTTGAGGGGAACCGGGGGGATATGAACTTTGTCAGCATAGACTTGACACTTGTGACAAGTACGGGAATGTTGATGGCAGTCAGCCTCCATGGTAGACCAATAATAGCCTGCCCTTAGGATCTTCTTAGCCATTGTATGCCCGCTCAAGTGAGTGCCAAATGTGCCGCTGTGTATATCAGTCATGATCAACTCTGCTTCAGCCTTATCCACACATCGGAGTAATACACAATCATGGCTTCGTTTGTAAAGGATGTCGTTGCTCAGGAAGAACTTAGCAGCGAATTTCCTTAAGAACTTCTTGTCATTCACGGAAGCTCCTTCAGGATAATCTTGGGTCTCGAGATACCTTTTGATTTCATGGAACCAAGGTTGTTCCACTACTTCTTCGGTATTAATCTCGTGACAATGCGCGGGTTCATCCATTCGCTCGATGGTGATTTGGGGAGCCTCGTTATCCCAGTTGAGTTTAAACATGGAGGACATTGTGGCTAGAGCATCTGCTAGCTGATTCTCTTCTCGCGGAAAGTGCTCGAAGGTAATTCGCTCGAAGTGAGGCAACAATGTCAGAACATGTTCTTTGTATGGGATAAGATTAGGATGCTTGGTATCCCAATCTCCTTTGATCTGGCTGATGACCAAAGCCGAGTCCCCGAATACGATCAAAGATTTGATCCCCAAGTCTATAGCAGCCTTGAGACCAAAGATGCAGGCTTCATATTCAGCCATATTGTTCGTGCAGCTGAAGCAAAGTCGGGCCGTGAAAGGAGTGTGGCATCCTTCCGGAGAAATGAGTACGGCGCCAATGCCGTTTCCAAGTGCGTTTGAAGCACCATCAAAGTACAGGGTCCATCGGGATCCCTTTTCGGGTCCGTCATACGGTCCGTCACCTTTAATGTTGTCCAAATTCATGATGTCCTCGTCCGGGAAGTCAAATCTCATGGGTTGATAGTCTTCGATATCCTGATGAGCCAGATGGTCAGCTAATACACTCCCTTTTATAGCTTTTTGGGTGGTGTACTGGATGTCATACTCGGTTAAGATCATTTGCCATCTGGCTATCCTTCCAGATAAAGCGGGCTTTTCGAAGATATATTTGATAGGGTCCATTTTGGATATCAACAAGGTAGTATGAGTCAACATATACTGTCTTAGTCGGCGAGCAGCCCATACCAACGCGCAGCAAGTTTTCTCGAGCAGTGAGTAGCGAGTCTCACAGTCGGTAAACTTTTTGCTAAGGTAATAAATAACATGCTCTTTTCGACCAAACTCGTCATGCTGGCCCAAAACACACCCCATTGAGTTATCCAAGACGGTCAAATACATAATCAATGGTCTTCCTTCGACGGGTGGCATCAGAATAGGAGGTTCTAGCAAATACTCCTTGATTCTATCAAAAGCAGCTTGGCAGTCGTCGTTCCACTTAACTACCTGATCTTTCTTCAAGAGTTTGAAAATTGGCTCGCAGGTAGAGGTCAGATGTGAAATGAATCTGGCAATATAGTTTATGCGCCCCAAGAATCCTCTAACCTCCTTTTCAGTGCGGGGAGCATGCATCTCTTGTATTGCTTTTACTTTTTCCGGATCGACTTCAATGCCTTTGTTGCTTACAATGAATCCCAGGAGTTTACCAGACCTAACTCCAAAAGTGCATTTACTCGGATTCAGCCTGAGCTTGTATTCTTTCAATCTGGCAAACAACTTTTCCAGATGTTCAAGGTGCTCTTCCTCTGTTTGTGACCGAGCTATCATGTCGTCTACGTAAACTTCAATCTCATGATGTATCATGTCATGAAATAAAGCTACCATGGCGCGTTGATAAGTTGCCCATGCGTTCTTCAGCCCGAACGGCATCACTTTGTAACAGAAAGTGCCCCATTGTGTGACAAAAGTTGTTTTCTCCATATCCTCGGGGGCCATTTTGATTTGATTGTAGCCCGAGAATCCATCCATGAAGGAAAACACCTTATGCTGAGCTGTATTGTCGATCAAGATGTCAATATGAGGTAGCGGGAAATCATCTTTAGGGCTGGCCCTATTCAAATCCCGGTAGTCCACACACATTCTGACTTTGCCATCCTTCTTAGGCACTGGCACAATATTAGCGACCCATTGAGGATAGGACGTAACAGCCAGAAAGCCAGCATTGAACTGCTTCATTACTTCTGCTTTGATCTTTTCGGACATGTCAGGCCTCATTCGGCGAACTTTTTGCTTGATCGGTGGACAGTCTTCTCTTGTGGGGAGACGGTGAACCACGATGTCTGTGTCTAGACCCGGCATGTCTTCATAGGACCAAGCGAAGATTTCAACATACTCATTCAGTAACTGTACCAAGCGTTCCTTGACTTCTGGTTCCAGGTTGGCACCCACTTGCACCTCCTTCCGATCCTCCTCGGTTCCCAAGTTAACAACTTCCAATGGCTCTTCATGCGGTAAGATGGCCCTTTCCTCTTGTCGCAGGAGTCTGGCTAGTTCCCCTGGTACTTCACAACCTTCGTCATCTTCATACTCGGCTAGATTGACCAGGTCTTCAGAGTTATTGAAAGATACAGCAGAATAGTCACCCATGGAATCCAGAGTGGATGAGTACCTGCATTGGTGAGTGTGGGTGTGTGTAAGGGATAGCCATCCTTAAACAAAAAATGCAAAAGGAAAGAAAATGAACATAAGTAGTTTATCAAATGAAAAACGTCCAATGAATCATTAAACATGGCATATGAATATGAAAAATAGTCAAAACCCTTACAAGTGGACCTACATGCCCCGGGCAAGGCAGGAGGTGAAAAGATAGTGTACGGATTATTTGAAAGTAAAATATTACAGACCAAATAGGAAATGTTTAATAGATAGATTACTGATGAATAAAAGTGATGGGGACAAAATCTTTAGCCTCCCAATTGCTCAACCCTCCTTTGACAGTTGGATGAATCCACTCTTCAAAGTTGCTTTCTTTGTCTTCATCTTCCAGGGCGTTGATTCTGTAAGGAGAAATTTTGATCGGCGCTCTTTCAATCTTTGACTGGCGCATGGCCTTCTGGCCAGCGGCGGTGAAACCTAATCCAAACTTATCAGCTTTATGCGGAAAATCGGGTAACTGCCCCCACGCTAACTTCTTCCCTTCTCTAACTGCGGCCCTTGCATCCTCCAGAGATGCCATCCTGGCCATCTGTCCTGGTGTCTTAGCTGCCAACTTCGCCACTGCTATCTCAGGAAGCACTTCTTCGAAATGTTGAAACGGTGTCTCAATGAATTCCCCTTCAACCTCCACATATCAAAAAGAATTTAAATGGCTAATCATGTACTCTTCTTCGCCGTGGACAGTAATGATCTTTCCCTTTACAGGATACTTCAACATCTGATGCAAGGAGGAGGTGACTGCTCCAGCGTGGTGTATCCAAGGTCTACCCAGCAGGCAGGAGTATGATGGACGGATGTCCATTACATAGAAAGTGGATTTAAACACCTCAGTACCTATCTTGACAGGAATTTCAACTTCTCCATGGACCATTCTCTTCGACCCATCGAAAGCTCTGACGACAATATCACTCGGCTTTAATTCCAACCCTTCACAATCTAGCCGGTCCAAGGCCTTCTTAGGCAAAACATTCAGCGATGAACCGGTATCAACCAAAACATGTGCAAGGGTGGTTCCGCGACACTCGATTGAAATATGCAACGCATCATTGTGATTTCGGCCTTTAGGGGTCAGGTCGGCATCAGAAAAACCTAATCCATTGTCTGCAGTCAGACTAGCCACGCAATGTTGAAATTGATCTGCAGAGGTTTCCTGGGGCACATGAGCTGCCTTTAGAAACTTAATCAAAGCTTGAGCGTGCGCTTCCGAGCAAAGCAACAGTGCCAGCATGGAGATCTTGGAGGGGGTTTGCCCCAACTGTTCCACCACATCATAATCACTTCTCTTGATTATCCTCAAAATCTCGTCCATTTCTTTCTTGGAGGCTTCCGGGATCACCAAAGGTTGAGCCCTCGTCCTGACGGGCTCATCTTGTATTCCTTTTCCTTTATCGGCAATGGTAGGAGAGACAACACTAGGAACGAAAATTTCTTCAATCAAAGGAGTTCTAGCGGAGAGTTTTACTGGTGCAGGGAGGACTTCTTTAGCTGGTGAGGGTCCAAAGACTGCTCTTGGAGGAGCAATCTCTGGAGAAAATATTCTCCCGCTCCTGGTGATTTTGCTGGTGCCCGCAATGTTACTAATGCTGGCTTCTTCATCATCTGAATTTTCTTCAATTATTTCAACTTGCTTGATACCATGGTAATAGATGTCACCACCATAGTTCCAAGGTATCGACTTCTCAGAAACATAGGGAATAGGCCCCGGCATTGTTATCTTCAAAGGTATAGACTTTGCAGCTGGTGTAATCTTAACTGGCTTTTTGACGGCCTCGGAAAGATTGGCGTGAATGGTTATGATTGAGACATTTTCAACATGAACTGGAACAGCAGGAACTTTTTCGAACAAGATTTGTCGGCTATCCATGAGGCCTTGGATACCTTTTTTCAATAGCGGACAATCAAACGGCAGAGAGTGGCAACAGTAGCAGTCTTCTTTACATCCCGGGAAGATCCCGGCCCTTAACAAATTCAACTTAATGGTTAACAGTGGAGTAGTCAGATCACTAACGTCAGCAACATACAGATCCTCTTCAATGGCATTGACATTCCGACCGTGCTTCGGCATAGGTGCAGATATCACATTGGGTTTTTCTGGAGCGTCAAACTCTACCTCCTTAGCCTCTATCAGGTCCTGGATCTTATGCTTGAGTGCCCAACAATCGTTGGTGTCATGTCCAACACTGTCTGAATGATAGGCGCACTTAGCACTGGCATGATAATGTGGAGAGGATGTATTTACATTCTTTGGCGCCTCCTTGATAGTGGCAAGATTCAATTTCAACAGATGGGGAAGCACCTGCGCTGGAGTCATATTAATACGGGTGAACTGCCGTTGTGGCCTTTCCACCCGTTGCTGGTTTGGTCTGGATTGGTTGTAGCGAGGCTACTCATTCGGAGTGTTTTGAATCATTACGGCCCCCACAGTCGGCCGACGCTCCATCTTCCCTGCTCTTCTTTGAGAATATACCATAGTTGTCTCCTTCTTAAAAGGCTTCTTCTCAACACTTGCAGCAACACTCTTCTGAATTTTCCCTGACTTGATGCCAGCCTCAATTCTTTCACCTGTTAAGATCAAATCGGTAAACCCTGCGGAAGAGTTACCAATTAAATGATTGAAAAATGGCCCAGATAGGGTCCCAAGAAACATATCAACAAGCTCACGATCGGTTAGAGGAGGCTGCACCCTGCCAGCCAAATCCCTCCATTTTTGTGCATATTCCTTGAATCCCTCACTTGTTCCTAGTGACATACCCTGAAGTTGGGTACGGGTAGGAGCAAGATCAGAATTATACTGGTATTGTTTATAGAAAGCGGTGGCCAAATCTTCCCAATTTCTGACACTGGTTCCCTCTAACTGATAAAACCATTCCAACTGAGCTCCCGACAGGCTGTCTTGGAAGAAATGAATCCAGAGATTTTTATCTGTTGTATAGGGTTGAATCTTTCTCACATAGGACCTGAGATGCATTTTGGGGCAGGACAACCCGTCATACCTTACAAACACTGGCACCTTGAATTTTGGGGGAATCACAATTCCGGCGACCAAGCCCATGTCTTCGAAATCCAAACCCGGTACCCTTTGCAATTCCATAGCAGCCAATCTGTCTTCTAAACCCTTGTACTTATCATCAGCTGGAGGGTACTGCTGGTCAGAATAATCTTCGTCCTCTTCAACCTCTTCCTCCTCTGCATCAGACTCGGAAGGCACCGCAACCCGATCTCTTTTACTAGTCCCTTCATCAGAAGTAGGAGGAAATTCAAGCACCCTCCGAGCTTCTCTGTCAAATCTTCTCCCCAAAGTAGCCACTCCGACCCTCTTTTTCTTCTTCACTGGGTCTCTACTCTCTAGATGAGCCTTGATATCCTCTTGACTCTTGACCAAGGTCATCAAGAGTTGCTGGAACTGTGCATTCTGGGCTTGTAGGTCTTTGACTGTTTGCTCGAGATCCATCCTACTGAAATAAACAACAGATAGATAAGGAAACCTGGGGTGAGACCTGCTTATGCACATGATGAATGGTATGCTGATGTATGCAATGCATTCAAGGATTTAGGACATTCAAAATTGTTTCAGACAAAGAAGAACGCACGTCATATTAATAAGAAGAAATCTGTTAGTACATAAATTCCCCATGGGCCAAATGTTACAACATAAACTTCTCAAGGCAGAAAGACATTGCGCATCCTCTTTGGTGCGATGTAGGTATTGAGGGCCTCTTGCTCGTGGAGTCGGCGGGTAAGCTCTAGAACCTTCTTTTCACTGGCGTAGTAGCTAGCTTCAAAAGTGTTCCGTTCCTCCTTGAGCTGAATCCAACTTTTCTGCATTTCCTCCCACGATGTAGGCATGTCTGGATGCAGGATGGTGTAGGGAACCTCTCCTTCATTAACAGGCTCTCTAACCACTGGGAGTACATGAGGATAAGGCATCATTAGACTTTGGGCTCGGGCTCGTACCCACTTGAGATAGGGCTCAAGAGGGATGGAGTTCTTGTGTCCCAGAGTCTTGCTATCAACTTTGTTGAGTTTTCCCCAAGATCTGATGAATCTTTGGCGAAGTCCTTGCGCATCGTTGTCGAAGTCAAAAACTAGGCTAGGAATCAACATGTCATGAGGGCCATCCCTCCGTGCATATCCAAATTGCCTCAAAGCTAGGCAAGGGTTGTAGGTGATACCTCCTCTAATTCCAAGTAAAGGAACATTAAGAAACTCCCCACAACGATCGACAATGATGACATTTTCTCTGGACCGAGAACACTAATGCACATCAGAATGAGTAAGAGTCATCAATCGTTGGGACCACCTTGTACTTTGGTCATTCTTCAAGACAGATTGTGGAAGGTGCGAAATAAACCACCTTGCGAGGATAGGAGTACAGCACATGAGAACACCCCTCTTTCTCATTGTTCGTGTGTAAAATGAGTGAAGGATGTCCCCAAGCAATGTTGGTATTGGATTTCTGGACAAGAAGATTTTGACAGCGTTGACATCTACCAATTGGTCAGGATTTGGGAACAAGGTCAACCCATAGATAAGGAGTGCCACAATCTCTTCAAAGGCTTGTAGGTCCAATGAGTTCCAACATTCTTGTGCCTTCTCAAACAAGAATTTTGCTAAGAATCCTTTGACGCCGCTTCTGGTTTCCCAATGCCCCTTGATTTCAGATGGTTGTAGATGTAGTGCTCGAGCAACATCTTCAGGCTTTGGTTCCTTCTCCGTACCGTTGAAGGGTAGTTGATTAAGGATAGGGATTCTTAGGAGTTGAGAAAACTCCTCCAAAGTGGGAACCAGCTGATAATCAGGGAAAGTGAAGCAATGGTGAAGAGGGTCAAAGAACTGGAATAGCACTTTCATCATGTCTTCTTCAATGTTGGTGTTGACTAGGCTGAGCAGTCTACCATGTCTTTCACTGAAGGATGAATTTTCCGGAATTCTTGAAGTGATCTCCTTGAGTTGAGGAGAGATTCTCACAAGGTTGACTTGAATGGTATTTCTGCGAGGTATTTCCATGACCTACAAAACAAGAACAATGATGAAGATCCAAACCCTTGAAATGGTTAGTAAATGCATATGATGCTTTATGATGTTCATGATGTATGCACAAGACATATGTACAAGCAAATCATACCAAACCCTAGTTTCAGGCTTGCATGGGGTTTCATAGGTAAGTACCCTCTTGAGTGTAGTTGGCTTAAAAACCTGTCCTATAAATAGTAACCGGGTTCTAAGGAGCTCAATATCACTGGATTGTTTTCATTGTTCATTGTTTTGGTTTAGCCACTTAACTAGCGACCAAAATATTCCAAGGAAACAACCCTCAATGAGTGTAGTATCGAGTATCTACCAACTTCGGACTGCACCAAAGCCGGTCATCTCACTACCCCTAATAAAAGGCCAAGATGGTCAAGTAAGGTTCTAGGTCATTAGTGCTTAGTGACATCACTCAGCGGCCCCGTACTCTCCTTGATTGAACTCAAGGGTTACCGGTACTCACAAATATGTCGCACTAATATAGCTATTGCTTAGACCGTGTCGGTATACCCCGCACAGTTTCCACAACGTATTGCTATCTATGAATGTTTCCCAAAATCCGGGTGGAGGATTGTAAACCCAAACAATAGAACCCAAGTATAAAGCAAGCAACTCAAACAATTAGTCATGCAAGAGGGTGATCTAAGCCCTAAGGTTACTCCACTTTTTAAAAAATAATCCCCAGCAGAGTCGCCAGTTCTGTGGTACGGTGGGAGAACTGACTAGGGTTTTGCGTTTGTTTTCGCAAATGTTTCGGTTGAGCAAGAGTCGCCACCGAATTTTTATTTTATCCTAAGGAAAGGTTTAAAAAGCACAGCAAAAACCTTTGAGATTTTTCTTGGGTTCGGGGAGTAGATTATAGAAGGGGAAGGTATTAGCACCCCTTCTATCCATGGTTATCCATGGGCTCTTAGGTATTCGCTTAGATCAACTTGCCTTGGTTTTCAATTGTTTGAAATGGTGCTTTGTGTGTGGTTTTGAAAATGTTTTGAAAAGATGCCTTGTGCTAGGCTAACCTTGTAACAATTCTTTACTCGAATGTTTTACAAAAGGTGTTTTATCTTTTAAAAAGATGTTTCAAGGGTTTGAAAAGTTGATTTTGAAAGTGCTTGTGAAGTGGGTTTTGAAATTAGGCAAGTGTTTTCTTGGCAAATTGACAAGTACTTAAGAGTTTATCTACCCTAAAGTTTTCTCAAAGGTTTTGTCATGTTTTAAACCCTTTTGACAAATTTGTTCCACCATTGCATTTAGTGGACAATCTTGTCTTAGGAGATGAAAGGGACAGGCGCGGGTCATCATTTGGACCATAATTGCAATAGTGTTAAAGGTCTTTGGGCAATTTTCTTTTAGGGACTTGATCATTTGTTTTTGTTTGTTTTGAAAAGTTTTATCGAGGGACTATGATCATTCAATTTGTTTGTTTTGCCCAAAGAAGTTCAACATGCAATATGGCCCATTTATTTGAAGGCAACAAAGTGGAATACCCTAGGGGTGCAAGGGTGAGATGTGTTGTTTATTTTCATGCTCATTTATCTTGTATTAGGTCAAACTATTTTTTATCGTTTTCGCATGCAAACCCTAATTCTAACATGGCATAATTAGAAAGCGTATAAAGTGCGAAATTTAAATTCCTACGCTATTACAACATAGTAATATAGGGAGGGGGGTACAAATTTACAAATGGGGGATATTTAGACAAGAATTTAAATCTAGGCTATTACATCATTTGTTTTGAATATTTACAAGGTAAATAAATTGCACAATTAAATAGAAATTAAATAAATATGCAAAATGCAAAAAGAAAGTTTTATATGTATGAAAAAAAAGTATGGTTTATGTAAAATAAAATAAGAAAATAAAAAGGTATTATTTTTGAGTATTTTCATATTTAGGGCAAAAAACCCTAATTTTAATCAAAATGTATATTAATTAATTAATTCACATAATATTTATTATTTACATACAAAACTAAAATAAAATATGGTATATTTGTAAAAAGGCCTTTTCTAGTATTTAAATATTAAAAAAATAAAATATATTCATTTTTGGTATTTTTATTCTAAGTATATTAATATATATATATATATATATATATATATGTATACTTATATTATTTTAAATATGCATTATATATAAATAATAATAATATACAAATTTTTTAGAAAATAGTATTTTTTATATGAAATATTTTCAGAAGGTAATATAAAATAAAAATAAAAAATAGAAGTGTTTTTTACATATTTTTCTATTTATCCTAAATAATAATATATATACATATATGTATAAATCAAAAGAAAATCAAATAAATATCAAATAAAATCAAAAAATGGTGAGAAAATTATTTTCAAAATTTTAATATGCTGAGAAAAAATAAACAAGTCAAACAAAAAAAGAAAAAGTCAAAAATATAAAGAAATGAGGCAAATGGGCTCAGGGGTGTGAAACAGAAAAAATGGTGTGGATAGCAAAATGATACAGGCCCAGCCCAATCCACTTCTTCTTCAAGCTTTGGCCAAAAACGCGCGCCTTGTTACAGAGATTCAAACATCCTGATTCTTTGAGATTTTGCACAAACTTTCAACACAAAACATGTCAAGCATTGAATCACGATTTCAAATATATAAAAAACTCATCCTAACTCTCAGAAATGAGAGAGAATTTTATCAATCCCAAATCTTGACCTAAACTTTCTGCCATTTTCAAAGCTTAAATTCTCTCAACTCAGGCAAAAGAAATGAAATGTAAAGCTATGTACATGCTCATGGCTATGAGTATAACCTTGTTTCTTCACAAACTTAAGACTAAAGATGCATAATAAGAGAGATACGAGTTCAAAATTTTACCTATTCAGTTGAACTTCTATCTGGAGGATTAGGAACTTTCAGTGCAAGGTGATGATTGGAAAATCTTCCTTGAGGTCCAGGGATGCTATTCCAATGTTTACTTTGTCTTGAAAGCTTCTGAATCAAGCTGTAGAACTTCACCTGCAAGTCAAAGATGTGAAAATGGTGGAAGTGGTTAGAGCAATTACAGATCGTGTCTTAGCTTCTGGATAGCTTGCATAGGTTGTAAGGAAGGTAGAGGAACAAGTTTGGACAAGAATGCTTGAAGGGATTGAGGGATGGCACTCAAACTGCAGGCCTTGCCCTGTTTGAGCAGTTTGATGGTGTTTCTGAGATGGAGAGTGTTTGAGAGGTCAAGGATTCGTGCAAAAGCTTGGTTGGGATATTTTGAGTGTGTTTCATAAGTTTGTTCTTCTGTTCTAATGCTGAGATGAGAGTTCTTACAAATTATGCAATGTTTCTTAACCTTTAAGCAACAAAGTGCAAGTTAGTGTTTTAGGTCAGTAGGGGGCCTCTAATCCTGCTGCAAAGTCTCTCTTGATCAGAGAAAATTGTCCATAATCTTGTGCCAAAAGAGATTTAGCTTGTACTTGTTTGATTTTCAAATTGACATAAAGTGAACTTTTGCAAAAATGGATAGTTTACTTTTTCCAAATTGGGATTAATCCTCTAGACAAAGCTTGAACTCAAAGAACTTGGTCTTGGTACAAAGAATATGCATTAAATTTATGAGTGTAACTTGGTTTAAGGACCTGTAATCAAGGGCATGCTGGTTTTGAGAAGTTGCATAATCTTATGAACATGAAAAATGGCCAATTCAAAAGTGAGTTTTTGCTATATTGTGAAATTCGATTCTCCCTAACCATGAGGTTGTTTGAGAAGTTCTTGGACATTTTGGAAAGCTTAGAATGTGTACTAAAATCCATCTTTGAAATGCAAATTGAAACTCCAAGTGGAAGGGTATGAAAAATGGCCTTGAATTGGGGTAGAAAACCTTGTCAAAATAGGTTAAAATTCTACTAAGTTAAAAATGGTTTAGTGCCCTTATTCAAAAAATTGTAACTTGAGATACAAGCTTCAAATGAGAAAACTTTGTGAAACAAAGTTGTAGATTATGCAACAAGCTACAACTTTCATGTTTTGACTTTTGTTTGAATCCAAATGGATCTTGGTGAAAAGGTGGGGCAAAGTTGGGAAAAAATTAGGGTTTTTCATAACTTAGAAAAATTCTAAGTTATGAAAAATTCCATTTTCTAACCCTAATTTGCAATTTGTGATTTCTTGGTGAACAAGTTTCATGATTTGGCATATTTTGATGAAAAATGAATCTTGACTCTTGATTTTGACCAAAAAGTCAAAGTTTGACTTTTCAGTATACAGTCAAAACTGATCAATTGACTGGGAAATTCAACTGTCAATCTTGTGTACTTGGGATCTTTTGAACTTGTTGGGCATGTCAAGATAATTCCATGGGGTCCTTGAGTCCATATGTGAGCTTGGTTTGCCATTGGCTAGGTCAAACAGTCAAAAATTGCCTCTGTGCAGTCAAAACCTTAAAAATGACCATTTTGCCCTTTTGGTGATCTGATCAAATTTCTTGTGGAGTTGTGGTCCAAACTTGATCAAATGACTCCTAGGAGTTCATAATGTTGATGTGGATCAAATTTCATGAGATTTGACTGTCAATTGGCCACAGTTGACTTTTTCCCCAATACAGTTGATTTCTAGGTCAACTGTCCAATTGACTGGGCAAAATTTGGAATCAGGACTTGAAACTTGGTATGGATAAACTTAGGAGGTCAATATGAAGCAAGAAAGTCATCTTGGGCACTTTAGGTCAAAACATCTTTGTGCAAACACAAACCCTAATTTGGGGTTAGCAGTGCAAGGAGGAGTCTTGAGCAGATGAAACCCTAACTGGATCTTGAACTTCAAGAGCTTTGTGAGGAGAAATCAATGAGCAATGGGAGGGCAAATTTTGGGGTACAACACACATGCTGTAAAATCAGACCTTAAAACCTATGCCATTAAACTCGTTGCAACAAGACGAAGCAAACCCATACCTCGCGCCCTTTTTATATTTGTCTATGCTCTAATCGCTATTTTTTTCAGGCTTCATTTAGTGGGGGTTTAAAACCCCCGCTATTTGTTTATATTACAGGCAGAAAGATGAAGAAGACGCTGAGGTGTCATAACATGGTTGGAGTATTCAAAATCTAGCGCGCTTTTTCTTGTTCCATATCATTAACTTTGTTTTTAATTATAATAATTATGCTCCATTACGTTAACAAACGCACGCGATAGTTGAGTTGGTAGAAGACGTGTCTTGCAGGTACAGGGACCTGGGTTCGATTCCCAGGTCCCCCCAAACGTTTAATAATTTTAGTCTTAATGTGTTCATACGCAGCGCCTCCTTCAAAGTCCATCATACATCTTCACATGCTAGCCTACCACGCGCCCATGAGCTTCAATCCAAAGGCTACAGGAGGATGTCCATGGTACACGCTAGTCAACCACTCCACACGCAAGCACAGAAAGTCAAAAAAGGCTTTGATTTAGTGGGCCAGAATGCTTCAATAAACCTCCTAAAGGGGCCTGATACCCCCCATGGTTTGCATCATTTTTATTTTTTATTTGATTTTCTTTTAATTCTTTTAGTGTTTTAATTATTTCTTTTAATTCCATAAAATAACTTTTCATAATATAAAATACAGAAAAATCAAAAATGTTTATTTTATTAATATTAATTTCACCATTATTATTTTTGTAAATAAACTTTAACAATTAATTTAGTTAATTTAGGTTTCAATTTCAACATTTTTTCTTAATAAATTAAAAAAGGTAGAATTAGGGTTTTGATATTTTTCACCTTTTCTTTTTAATAAATAATTTTCTCTCATTATTATTATTAGTAATTATTAAATATTTTTGTAAACAAACATGTACATTAATTAATTAGTAAATTAGGTCGACTTCAATATTTTTCATAAATAATTAAAAATAACTTAGAATTAGGGTTTTTTTTAATTTTAACCTTCTTTATTTCATAAATGCCAAAAACCTAAAAAACATTTCTTTTTTAATAAAATAATTAATTAACTTTTAATTCAATTTAATTTCAAAAGGGTCAAAACCCTCTGACATTCGATTCTAATTTCTTTTCGTGCATTTTATTTTCTTTCGAATATTATGTAACTGCTCAAGCCATGTAATAGTAATTAGGTCTTTTTTACTTTCCGCATTTTATTAAAACGGGTCTTTGTAATTTGGCGATGTATAGACCCGCGCCTTGTAATAGCGTAGGATTTATCTTTCCGCATTTAAATTTTCGCACTCTTAAACTGCTAACTTGGTATGAAAGAATGTATGGCTAACTAAAAATAACTCGTAGCTCACAAATGCATGATCAAAGACAAATATTAACCTGGAAATAACACACAAATTCACACACCACTCTTAGGGTACGCCTCACCTGTTGCCTTGCCTTCGAAATGTGGTCGTCAAGTATAGGACGTCTTAGTAAGTCCTTATGTCCATTGATCTAGTTGCCTCGAAACAAGTTGCCTCGAAACGGTTGCCTCGGAACAGTTGCCTCGAAACGGTTGCCCCGGAATAAAAAAGGATCAATGGCATAAGGGTAGCTTCTAAGGTGTCCTAATTGTTTCTTCAGTGACCACACTGTCCCTAAACTCGAATTGACCCGAACACCTCCAACGGTGGTGCTACCTATCTCTCAATGGTGGGATGGCACTACCTTAAGGACATTTACACAGCCTAATTCCTTAGGGTAGGTAGACAACTCATAGGTACTTGCTCTCTTTCTAAAAACAAACAAAAAACCTTTTTCACACTGACACTTTCTAAAAGATTTCAAAACAAACGCTTCACAACACTCTTGAGGACTGATACAAGAGTCGAATTGAAGTTTTCAATGAAACTTTTTCAAACCCACGCACTTTTGAAAAGCAAACAAACATTTTGAAAACATAAGAGCAAGTACCTAAGAGCCCATGGATAACCATGGATAGAAAGGGTGCTAACACCTTCCCTTTCTATAAATCTACCTCCCGAACCGAGAACTATTTACATAAGGAATTTTGTTGTGCTTTTGTCCTGTCCATGTTGGAGAAAATAAAAGACGGTGGCGACTCTTGCTTACCGTGACATTTCGCGAACCAGCGTTAAACAGTCAGTTCTAAATCCACCGATCACACTCTCCTTCTCAAAGATAAGAGGAAGAAGTCCAAGAAATCAGTAGGTGTCCTGAACTCGAGAAGAGGACCTAGAGGACCAGTAAAGAGAGCTCTAGATCTTTCAACTCCATCCAACATGGGGGATAGTCATGAAGAAGACAACAGTCTGGAGATTGGTGAAGCCGGAGCTGATTACTCTGAAGAACAATCTCCTCCCACTATTGACAAGTACAAACAGCTGGAGGATCGCCTCAGTGCTATGGAAATTCAGCAGATACCTCGCTTGGATTTAGGAGACATGGGTTTGGTTTCTAGGGTGGTCATCCCGCCAAAGTTCAAAATCCATGTTTTTTCCCTGTACGATGGAGTCTCTTGCCCTAAGATGCACTTAAAGTCTTATGTCCGCAAGACTCAACCGTACACAACTGATCTGAAGCTTTGGATCCATTTCTTCCAAGAAAGCCTAATAGGGACTCAACTCAAATGGTTCTATCAATTGGAGAATTCTCGCATCCACACCTGGGAGGATTTAGCTGCTGCTTTCTACAAACAGTATCAGTACAATGCTAATCTTGCACCAACTCGTATGCAATTGCAGAACATGACATGGGTTCCAACGAGAGCTTCAAAAGGTATGCCCAAAAGTGGAGAGATCTGGCTAGTAGGGTGCAGCCCCCTTTAACTGAAAGGGAGCTGATTGACATCTTTATGGGAACTTTGACAGGTCCTTTCTTCAAACACCTAATCAGAAGCTCCTCAGTCAGGTTCACTGAGCCAATACTAACTGGCGAAAGAGTCGAAGTCGGCATCAAAAGTGGAAAGATCCAAGGAGCTACACCTTCTGATGCTCAGAAAAAGCCATACAATGGGAAGAAAGAGTCCAATGTTATGTATGGTCAAAAGAGTCGTCATGACCAACACGTAGGAGCAATCTTGATCTCTAATCCTACGCCTGCTCAACAAAGACAGGGGCATCAGCGTAAGGAGGTCGTGCCTAAAAGACAATTCACTAAGATCAAGATACCACTGTCTCAAGCTTTGCAACACATGCTGAGGATGAATCTGATTACACCAATAAGACCTCATCCAAATCCCAAAACCTCTTCTCCCAGCTACAATCCTGATGCCAAGTGTGCCTATCATTTCGATAGTTCGTGACATGACACAAACAACTGTTGGGCTCTGAAGAACAAGGTCCAAGACATGATTGATGCCAAGGAAATCGAGTTTGACCCTTCGGAGACTCCAAACGTGATCACTACTACTTTTCCAAATCATTGAGAGCGTCTTGTTCATTTGAATTTTCAGTTGTAATTTCTTTTGCTTGTTCAAACATTTATCTATTAATGTCGAATTTTGTTTCATTAATGCATTGCATATATTTGTCTTGAATTTATCCGTTTGTTTTCACTATATTTAAACTATGTTTTTTACTCTCCTTATGACATTTAACTCTTGCTAAAAGTTACAAGCCTTTGGAGGGAGGATGACGAAAACAATGCCATAATCTTATACAGTATGATTTTGGACAGACCTTGCTGACGATGTACAGGCATTCTTTCAAATCCTAAACACTGGAGTTATAAGGAAGATAATCCCTAGTCAACCCCTTCGAGCCAAAGAAGTAGAAGTTTTTCTTTTTCACAAAATTAAAACCTTTAAACAAAACCTGGGGCAGGGTAGTCTCTCAGTTAATTCAAATGCGCGTTCACGCAAACTCTCATCTCGTAATTACAACGAATGACATCAAAACATTCCTCTAGAATCAAAAGACAGTGATGGTTCCCTATCGCATAGGCAGTCATTATCTCTCAAAAAGAAAAGCCCACTAAGTCAAAACCTACAAAGGAGACTTAAGAAAACTGGGGCATCCCGCTGTCTGTAATCTCAAAACAGGAACAGTCGGGCAAAAATTAGGGATAAAAAATCAAAAGAAAGAGGTCACTACAAATCCTCGACAACATGAAAAATATTGCAAAAATGACTGCCTTCCGACAAACTTAATTTGTCTGAACCATCACCAAAACGTTATTCCAGACTCAATTGGAGTTCAAACGTACAATTAACTGAGCTTAGGACTGAAGAACATCACAGAGAACGGGTGGGTATAAATACACTTTGAGCCTTTATCCTTTGTTTCTTAAACCGTGAACCAAGCCACGTTACAACCCTTCAAAAGTGCTAATTGAAGCATGGGTTAGTTCGAAAGCATACTGTTACAAAAGGTATCCTGACTCCTATAAGGCTTTACTCAAAATCCAGAGTTAAATTACAAACTTCTTTACTTTCTAAAAATACATTTTTCAAAACTTTAAGACAAACATAAACTTTGCGTTACTTGAATATCGTTGTTTGCATATGGCTATTTGTTTGACAGCGGAGAAATTCATACAACGAATATCCTATGAACGAAAGCTCTCTCAGTGAACGAAATCACTTCAAATGGGATGACACTTCCAATGACAAATCTCCTATAAACAAGGGGGCATGACATGTCACTATCCAACACACCTGGGGCAGTACAGTCAAGATTCCAAGAAATATCTCAAGAAGTACAAAATAACCAGGGGCAAGTCTCCATCTCCGTCACTTGGGGCATTGAACGCCAATCTCAACAAAGGGTTATGTACGGTCAAATATTTCCTAGCAGTGCCACAAACACTCGCTACTAGGGGAAGTGACAAATCTTCCCAAATTTCTTCTCATAGGATGATTCCCCAGCAAGATTTCAATCTCTGAAAACCTTTCCCCAGCTGAGACAACCTCAAGAGACCTCGAGGACTTTCCCCAACGAAGTCGTCACCTCTCTAGCCGACCGGCAACAGGGTTTATTTCCCCAACAAACAGCAGGAACCCCCAGCTTGAGGTGGCCTCTCCGACTACTACAAATCAAAGGACCACAACTCCTCTTCCTCGGTAGACTACTCTACAATCCCTAACAAGTTACTGTGAAACCTGGACCCGACCAGATATCAATTCAACTTTGAATCCCCAATAGAGAAACAGACGACTAAGACTCCTGAACTCTTTTCCCCAAGCAGGAATCAACACTCTATATAGAGCTTTCAACATTCCCCAGCGGAGTTCTCCTCAACAAAATAGGAATCCTCAGTGGAAACATTCTAGGCAAAGTTTGAAGACATACCAACTCTTCAACAGAAATCCGGGATTTAATAACTCCCCAACACTTGTCAAGGATTTATTCTCCAAGACACTTACATCTCAATAACATTCATAGAATATGCATACAAAATACATATAACACAAATCTCATTTATTTTGAGAACATCATTACATAATGCATACATCATGACATTGCATACAACTAACTCTTTGCCTTTTCAGGAAAGATCAATCAACTGATAAAGGTCTTCATCTTTTGAGGTAGTAGTCATCCAAGATTCCTTCATCATCCTGCTGAGGTAGTAGTCATCCAAGATTCCTTCATCATCCTGCTGAGGTAGTAGTCATCCAAGATTCATTCATCATCCTGCTGAGGTAGTAGTCATCCAAGATTCCTTCATCATCCTGCTGAGGTAGTAGTCGTCCAAGATTCCTTCATCATCCTACTGAGGTAGTAGTCATTCAAGATTCCTTCATCATCCTGCTGAGGTAGTAGTCATCCAAGATTCCTTCATCATCCTGTTGAGGTAGTAGTCATCCAAGATTCCTTCATCATCCTGCTGAGGTAGTAGTCATCCAAGATTCCTTCATCATCGTGCTGAGGTAGTAGTCATCCAAGATTCCTTCATCATCCTGCTGAGGTAGTAGTCATCCAAGATTCCTTCATCATTATACTGTGGTAGTAGTCATCCAAGATTCCTTCATCGTCCTGCTGATGTAGTAGTCATCCAAGATTCCTTCATCATCCTATTGGGGTAGTAGTCATCCAAGATTCCTTCATCATCCTGCTGAGGTAGTAGTCATCCAAGATTCCTTCATCATCCTACTGTGGTAGTAGTCATCCAAGATTCCTTCATCATCCTGCTGAGGTAGTAGTCATCCAATATTCCTTCATCATCCTGCTGGGGTAGTAGTCATCCAAGATTCCTTCATCATCCTGCTGAGGTAGTAGTCATCCAAGATTCCTTCATCATCCTGCTGACGTAGTAGTCATCCAAGATTCCTTCATCATCCTGCTGAAGTAGTAGTCATCCAAGATTCCTCGTCATCCTGCTGAGGTAGTAGTCATCCAAGATTCCTTCATCATTCTGCTGAGGTAGTAGTCATCCAAGATTCCTTCATCATCCTGCTGAGGTAGTAGTCATCCAAGATTCCTTCATCATCTTGCTGAGGTAGTAGTCATCCAAGATTCCTTCATCATCCTGTTGAGGTAGTAATCGTCCAAGATTCCTTCATCATCCTGCTGAGGTAGAAATCACCCAAAGATTCCTTCATCATCCTGCTGAGGTAGTAGTCATCCAAGATTCCTTCATTATCCTGCTGAGGTAGTAGTCATCCAAGATTCTTTCATCATCCTGCTAAGGTAGAAATCGTCCAAGATTCCTTCATCATCCTGCTGAGGTAGTAATTGTCCAAGATTCTTTCATCATCCTGCTGAGTCCAGATACAATCACCTTCAGATGGCATCTTTAAGCCCATCTCCAACAACTATCCATTATCTCTCCAAATGGCATCTTTAAGCCTATTCCCTACATAATCAACTAACACATCTTCGAGTGTAAATTTTCTGGGCACTCTAGTGTTCAATCATCTTCCACCTTCAAATCACGAATGGTAGAATTACCAATCTAATTATTTAGGTGTAAGAAGATTGAACAGGGGCAGCTGTTATACCCCAAAATTTGCCCTCTCATTTCTCAAGTAATCACCCTGGATCCTCACGTTTTCTTCCATCCAATTCCAAGCCTTGAACTGCAATTTTTCAAGAAAGTCATTCATAAGGGCAAAATGGTCATTTGCATACTGAGAAGTCTAACTTTGACTTTTGGATCAAAATCAAATCTCAAAAATAATATTTCATCAAGACATGTTGGAATATGAAGTTTGTTTCATCAAGAATTTCAAAAGTCAAATTTTACTTTGGAAAAGTCAAATTCTAAATACTTAGAAATTTTTCTAAGTGTTTAAGAAGCATGACAAAACTCAGAACTTCTGACCAGATTATCACCATAACACTCAGCAAATTCTGGACACTCTCAAGGCAGAGTTTGGTCAGAACTTCTGGGCAAGTTTTCACAAAAGCTTCAGTCAGAGTTTCCCAGGGTAATTCAAAGAAGGTTAAGAAGCATGCTGAAAGCTTTCTAGAAAATATGAAAGTTCCTTCAGAACGTGCTGGAGCCAGAAGATACAAAGATCAGAGGTTGGATGCTACGCTGAAGCATAACTTCTGATCCAGAACTAAGCCATGGTGTAGAATCTCACGTTGCAGGATTTCTGGTTGTGATAAGTCTCATCATCATTTAATGCTCATTTAATGCTCACAACCACTTTTGAGTCTTTATCCAAAGGATTTCCACCACGTGTACCTCTATTGTCTAGGGATAGCAAACTCTGATACTAGGCCCATGCTTTGTTTTGCTTTTCCTTAAATCTTGCTGACAACTCCAGCTTAAGCATAGTTAAAAGCTGCTAATCAGCAGCTAGTTCAGCCTATGCTTGCATCCCATAATTACACCAAACTAGCATACGAAAACAATGATGAAAAGGCAAGGGAGATGCCAAATTGATTTAAAATCCCATTTGTCTTTCCCCTTAAAATCACAACAAATTCACCTATAAACACTTTGCTCCATCACACGTTCAAGGGGCTGGCTTTTGGAAAGAGAGAACTATTAAAAGAGAAAAAGAAACCTGTGAAACCCTTCATAAAAATCCAGATTTCCCAAACAGAAAACCAAAACCTTTGTTCTTCCTTTTGAATCAAAGAGCTTGACATTTCCTCTTCCGTTTCTCTTGCTGACTCAAAACATCCAAAGGCAGCAACTCAAATCTCCAATCACGCCCCAGGTTCAAGGTAAGTCTTTCTAACTTTGCATTTTTTCATTCAGAACATCATTAAATATGTGAATATCATAGTATTAATGTTGTACATATCATTGCTTAAGTAGAAAAAACTGTGGATCAGAACTTCTTGATTAGGGCTAGACTCAGATTCAGGATTAGAACTTCTATAAACTGTTGTGTTATTATCCTTCTGATTTGCTATTTATCAAGAACTGAATAAATTGCTGATGTGCTGATTAAGAGTTGAAATATGGCATAGAACTTCTGATGTTTACTAACAGCTTCAGCACAACACAGAACTTGAGTTCTCCTTACTGTTAATGCATACTGAACTTCTGATGTTCACTCACTATTTTAACACTTAGAACTTCTGATTTTCACACGCTGATAACATGCTGAACTGCTGATTGTTCACTCACTGTTTTGACACGCACAAAACTTCTATGATTTTTCTCACTGTTTAAACACATTGAACCTCTTAGTTCTCTTCACTGTTTTAATATACAAAACTTCTAAGATTTTCTCATTGTTCTAACATTCAGAAGTTCAGCACATAGCAATCCAGAACTTCTGTGTTTTCCCTCTAACGTGTCTTGCAGGACCTCAGAGTGTACCAATTCAGAACTTCTGATTCCACTGACGTTCACTTCTGAGTCATCACGCGCCTGGCTTCAGAACTTCTGATCCTTGCTGTTTTGCTTGCAGCAACACGCTTTTTCTATCTTTCATTTATTTTCCTTTTCATCATTTTTTTAATATTAACATAAAAAGACATAAAAATATTTTCTTTTATTAACTAATTTATTTCTTTTTTTTAAGACAAAAAAAAATTTCTTTTTTATATTGTACATTTCAATATGGTTGTAATAGTAACTTAGGACTTATTTTTACTTGCAACACCCATTCATAAATATGTACCCCCATCCCCCTAAAGCGATGTAATAGCTTAAATTTTATTTTTCGCATTTTTACTTGCTTTTCATATATTGCTAGTAAATAGGATGTATGGCAAGATAAAATCAACAAATAGATGACTTTCAAATACAAGACAAAATGCATGTAAACTAACACACTTGCACACTAGCACCTCTAGGGTAATCCCACTTCGTTGCCTATCGAAAAAATAGTCATGTCCCTCGAACATGGGTGTTTTAGCAAAAACCCTCGATAAAAGATCGTAGTCCCTCGATGACCCTCGATGTTGCCTTCGGTAAAACGATCTAGTCCCTAAAACGACATTGCTAAAACGTCTCATAAGTTGCCTTCTATGACTATACAAACGTCCCAACGTCCATCCCTTCACATCCAACGATGGGGTTTCTTACCAAATCAATGGTAAGATAGCCACATCTAAAGGAGAAGGAAATTCACATTTAAGACCTTTTGAGTAGGTAGATTCGCTCCTAGTTGCTCGCTTGCTCACAACAAAAACATTTTATGCACCAACACTCTCACTTCGAAACATTTTCAAAAGGCAAACACTTTGGACGCGTTCTTATAGAAACAAGAACCATTACAAAGAATGTTGTACCCCAAAATTTGCCCTCCCATATTCTTCAAGATTTGCCAAGATCAATCTCCAGATGACTCAAAATCTCTCAAGGATTGCACAGTCCAATGGCCTCCTAACACAGTCAAAATTAGGGTTTTGGTTCTTGCAAAGAAATTGAGGTTTTCAAGGGTCCAATCAAGTCCCACATGCCTACATACATTGTCAAGCATCCATATGCCAAGTTTCAAGACTCACAGCATCAAATTGCACAGTCAAAAACCCTAAATGCTCCTCAGTCAACTGCAGGGGCAAAATGGTCATTTGACAGTCAAAAATCAAAATTTTTGGTCAACATCTTATTTTGAAGCCACAAACATCATTTGATCAATTATTTATCATGATTCTCAAAGCATGGCTCAAAAAGTCCCAAGATGCAAAAGTTTCTATTTTTGGACAGCTAAAAAAGTCAACTGTAACTTGACCAAGGCATAACTTCTTCATGGTTTATCAGAAAAATTCCATACAATGCTCATTTTGAAGAGGATGACATTTCCTACAATTCATATTCACACTCCAAGTCCAAGAAATGCTCTCACAAAAAGTTATCAATTTCAACATTATAGGTCATTTTCAAAAGTCAACAAAAAGGCACTTTAAGTCAAAGACCATAACTTGAGATTGGTAAATCAAAATGACATGGGACCAAATACATTGGTTAGAGGACTTCAAGACCTTTCCAAAATGTCCAAGAACATGATCATAGCTTCAAAATTGAGCAAGATATGCCTTGGAGAAGTTGGGAAATTTTTGGGAATTTTGAAAAGTCAACTTTGCCTAAAACACTTCAAAATTGCTAATGGGCCTCAAATTCTTCCTTGAATCATTACCCAAAGCATATGCACGACCCATTGAGCTAAAAAGGATTTATTTTCTTATTTTTAACTAATTAATTGAATTTTTATTCATATTAATTCATTTAATTAGATTTAAATATGAGAAAAATATCAAATAATGCTTTTCAAATCTTTTTGTGCAGCAAATTCACTCATTATGTGCTAAAGATTTCGTGCACCAATCAACAAGACAAGATCATCCATATTTGGCAAGATTTGCATGGGAAAAAGATTGAAAAAGATGTGATAAAAATCAAATATTCAAAACATGAATGCATGGATCTTTGGGCTTGTTTTTGACCTAATTTCATTCACTTACTTATGCACACTTAACCCTATTCTAAAGGACACGAAAAACTGCTCAAGGAGAGATAACAAAATTGCAAAATTTCCATAAAAACTTGAAAACTGAAATCACATTTGCAGGGCGATTCAAGGCTTGAAACCTTTTCCATTGCGTTGCTGGACCTTCCTGGAAACTATTGGCATCAAGAACAAGTCCCCACACTCAAAGAAACGGTAGAACAGCATCGAGTTTGTCACAAACATTTCCATAATCGTTTTTGAATTTTCACGCATCATTCATATGTTTTGATTGTTGATTTACACTAATAACATCTTTCTGAAGTGATTGGTAACATTTAATTGAACTAACGATGCTTGTATCCAAATCTGCCATGGATGAAACATAGGGTTTCAGAAGCTTCAAAATAGGGTTTCTCATATATGGTAAAATTAGACCTTCAAACTGGTACAGCTGAATTCGTGGCATCAAGACGAAGCTATTAAGACTATCGCGCCTTTTTTATATTAAGTATATGCCTAATCGCTATTTTCACGTTTTCAGGTTGTGGGGGTTTAAAACCCCCGCTATTCATTCCTTTTTGTTTCAGGCAAACGAAGAAGAAAGCATGCGTGTCTTCATATGATAGGGGCATTCAAATATTTGGCGCGTGATTTTTTGTTCATACCACTAACGCTTGTTTTTTTATATAATAATCACTCTTCATTATGTTAACAAACAAACACAATAGCCTAGTTGGTTGATGAGGTGTCCTGCAGGTATAGGGACCTGGGTTCGATTCCCAGGTCCCCCCACTTAATTCATAAATTTTGTTATAATGTGTTTCTATGCAGCATCCCTTCAACGCTCCACCATACATCCTCACATGTTAGTCTGCCACGCGCTCATGCTCACCCATCCAATGGCCATAACGTGAATCCCAGGGTGTACCTCAGTCAAGCCTCACATGCATGATCAGAAAAGTCAAACCAGGCCTTGTCTTGATGGGCCAAAATTACTTCAAAAAACCTCCATTCTGGGCCTGACACCCCCAATGTTTGTATTCTATTTTTAATTTCCTTTTCTTTTCTTTTTAATTGTTTTAATTGTTTTAAATGTTTTATTTAATTCACCTAAAATAATTTTCATAATAAAAAAATCAAAAACCAAAAAATATTTAATATTTAATTCTTATTAATTTCACTATTAGAATATTTTTGTAAATAAATGTTAAGTAATTAATTTAGTTAACTTAGGTTTCAATTTTAACACTTTTCTTAATAAATTAAAATATGTAGAAATTAGGGTTTTTGACATTTTCATCTTTTTTTCTTAAATACATATTATTTTTCTCATTTATTATTATAATTACTGTTTATTTTTGTGAATAAACATGTACATTAATTAATTAGTAAATTAGAGTAACTTCAATATTTCTTTTTATTAATAATTAAAATAACTTAGAATTAGGGTTTCTCTTGATTCTCAATTTTTTTTATTTTCATAAATACCAAAAAAACATAAAAAACATTTTCTTTTCTTTAATTAAATAATAATTAGACTTTAATTTCAATTTAATTTCAAAAGGGTCAAAACCCTCGGACGTCCTAACTTTTATTCTTTCGCACGTTATTCTTTTTTTCTTTTCGAATATTATGTAACTGCTCAAGGCTTGTAATAGTAATTAGGTCTTTTCACTTTCCGCATCTTTTATCAAACGAGTCTTTGTAATTTGGCGATGTATAGACCCGCTTCTTGTAATAGCGTAGGATTTATCTTTCCGCATTTAAATTTCCGCACTTTTAAATTCTAATTGCATGAAAGAATGTACGGCTAATTAAAAACAATGCGTAGCTCATCATGTCATGATCAAAGATAATTGCTAAACTGAAAACAATACACAAATTCACACACCACTCCTAGGGTACGCCTCACTTGTTGCCTTCGAAACGTGGTCGTCAAGTATGGGACGTCTTAGTAAGTCCTTATGTCCATGATCCGGTTGCCTCGGAAAAGTTGCCTCGAAACGGTTTCCTCGGAATAAAAAAAGGTTCAAGGACATAAGGGTAGCTTCTAAGGTGTCCTGCTGTTGCTTCGGTGACCACACTGTCCCTACACTCGAATTGACCCGAACACCTCCAACGGTGGTGCTACCTACCTCTCAATGGTGGGATGGCACTACCTAAAGGACATTTACACAGCCTAATTCCTTAGGGTAGGTAGATGACTCATGGATACTTGCTCTATTCAAAAACAAATCAAAAACTCTTTTCACACCGACACTTTCAAAAAGCTTTCAAAACAATTTTTCAAACACTCTTGAGGACTGATACAAGAGTCATTCTGAAATCTTTAAACGAAACTTTTTCAAACCCACTCACACTTTGAAAAGCAAACATTTTGAAAACACAATGAGCAAGTATCTAAGAGCCCATGGATAACCATGGATAGAAAGGGTGCTAACACCTTCCCTTTCTATAAATCTACCTCCCGAACCGAGAAACTATCTCATAAGGAATTTTGTTGTGCTTTTGTCCTGTCCATGTTGGAGAAAATAAAAGACGGTGGCGACTCTTGCTTCCGCGACATTTCGCGAACCAGCGTTAAACAGTCAGTTCTAAATCCACCGATCACAGAACTGGCGACTCTGCTGGGGAATATCTTTTAAAGTGAGGTGTACCTTAGGACTAAGATCACTTGTGTTTTCAATTGTCTGAATTGCTTGCTTTATTATTGTGGGTACTGTCTTGGGAGTTCTGTAGATCCTAACCCGGATTTGGGGGATACCTTCTTAGAAAGTAGCAACAAGACTGTGAGGGAACTGTGCGGGGTATACCGACATGGTTGAAGCAGTCTGCTACGTTGATGTGGCACTTTGGTGAGTATCGGTAACCCTTGAGTCCAGTCAAGGAGAGTACGGGGCCTCCGCGTGGTTTCGTGAAGCATCAACTGACCTTAGGAACCTTAATTGAACCATCTTGGCCTCTTTAGGGTAGTGAGATAACTGACTTTGGTGCAGTCCGAGGTTGGTTGATACTCGATACTACACTCAATTGAGGGTTGTTTTCTTGGAATATTTCGGTCGCCAGTTCAGTGGCTAAATCGAAACGATGAACAATGAAAGCAATCCAATGATATTGGGACCCTTAGAACCCGGTTACTTCTGATAAGACAGGTTGAGCCCACCAACTTCAAGAGGGTAATACCCAGACCCCATGCTGGCCTAAACTCTAAGGGTTGTGGTGTGACTTGTGTGCCTTACCATGTTTGCTTTTGTGAATACTTGTGGTGTGTTTAATCATAGCATCATGACATCATACAGCATACTATGCATTGACTAACCATTTCAGGGGTTCGAATCTTCATCTTTGTTCTTGTTTTGTAGGACATGGAAACTATCCGCAGAAAGACAATTCAGATCAGCCTTGTAAGGATCCCTCCTCAGCTTAAGGAACTTATATCCAGGATTCCCGAGAGCTCTTCTTTCAGTGAGAGGCATGGAAGACTCATCAGCTTGGTCAACACCAACATTGAGGAAGATATGATAAAGGTCCTCTTCCAGTTCTTTGACCCTCTGCACCACTGTTTTACTTTCCTGGATTATCAACTGGTGCCTACATTGGAAGAGTTCTCCCGGCTTCTGAAGATCCCCATCCTTAGTCAACTACCCTACAACGGCACGAAAAAGGAACCCAAACTTAAAGAGATTGCTAAAGCCTTACGTCTACAACCATCTAACATCAAGGGACATTGGGAAGCTAGAAGTGGTATCAAAGGGTTCTTGGCCAGGTTTTTGTTTGAGAAGGCCCAAGAATGTTGGAACTCCCTTGACCTACAAGCTTTTGAAGAAGTTGTGGCCCTCCTTGTCTATGGGTTGGTGTTGTTCCCTAATCCAGACCAGCTTATAGATATCAATGCTGTCCAGATCTTCATGTCCAGGAATCCTATACCTACGCTGCTTGGGGACATCCTTCACTCATGTTACACTCGAACCATGAGAAAAAGAGGTGTTCTTATGTGCTGCACTCCTCTCCTGGGAAGGTGGTTTATTTCGCACCTTCCACAATCAGTTCTGAAGAATGAGCGGGGTTTGAGATGGTCACAACGATTAATGACTCTTACACATGCTGATATACATTGGTGTTTGTGATACGGTGGGAGAACTGACTTGAGGTTTGCGTTTGTATTCGCAAATGTTGCGGTTAGCAAGAGTCGCCACCGACTTTTTATTTTATCCTAAGGAAAGGTTAAAAAGCACAGCAAAAACCTTTTGAGATGTTTTCTTGGGTTCGGGGAGTAGATTATAGAAAGGGAAGGTATTAGCACCCTTTCTATCCATGGTTATCCATGGGCTCTTAGTTACTTGCTTAGATCACTTGCCTTTTGTTTTCAATTGTTTTAAATGGTGCTTGAGTGTGTGGGTTTTGAAAATGTTTTGAAAAGAGGCCAATGTGGTGGCAACCTTTGCAATGATCCATGTGGGGATGTATACAAAGATGTATGTCTTTTTGAAAAGGTTTTCATTTGTTTTTGAAAGTTGTTTTGAAAGTGTTTGTGTTGTGTGGTTTTGAAATTAGGCAAGTGTTTTGTTTTGCAAGTTGATTCAAGTAACTAAGAGGTTATCTACTCCTAAATTTCTCAAAAGATTATTGCTATACTTTAACCCTTTTAACAAGTTTGCACCACCATTGTATTTGGTGGGCAACCTTGTGTTAGGATGTGAAAGGGACAGGCGCGGGTCATCGTTTAGACCATAATTGTAACGACGTTAAATGTCTTTGGGCAATTTCTCTAAGGGACTTGATCATTTGTTTTATTTGTTTTGAAAGGTTTTATCGAGGGACTATGATCATTCAAACTGTTTGCTTTGCCCAAAGATGTTCAACATACAATATGGCCCATTTATTTGAAGGCAACAGGTGGAATACCCTAGGGGGTGCAAGTGTGATTTGTGTGTCCATTTTCATGCTCGCTTATCTTGTATTAGGTCAAACTATTTTTTATCGTTTTTCGCATACAAACCCTAATTCTAGCATGTTATTATTAGAAAGCAATAAAGTGCGAAATTAAAATTACTAAGCTATTACACAACCAAATATGGGAAGGGGGGTACAAATGTTCAAATGGGGATATTGACAAGAATTTAAATCTAAATTATTACAACAATTGGATATTTTGCAATGCATAATTAAATGTAAATTAAATAAATATGTGAAATGTAAAAAGAAAGTTTCTATGTGTATGAGAAAATATTATTTATGTAAAAGGAAAAAGAAAATAAAAATGTATTTATTTTTTAGTATTTTGAACTTAGGGTAGAAACCCTAATTTTTAAATAAAAGGTATTATTATCTAATTTAATTCTACTATTTATTTATTATTCATAAAAAATAAAATGAAGTGTATTGTGAAAAAGGTATTTTTTTGTATCAAATATTAAATACAAATAAAAAAAAAATCAAATATTTTTATATTTTTGTCTTAAATATATTAATAATCATATATATATATATTTTATTAAACCCTAGATATGTATTATACAAAAATAAATATTTATTTAATATTTTAATAAAATAAATAAAAGAGTATTTTTTGTGTGAAATATTTTCAGAAAGTAAATAAAAATAAAAAGTGTATTTACATTATTTTTACATTTATTCTAATAATCAAATATATATATATATTTATGTACAAACTAAGAAAATAAACAAATAAATATGCAATAAATGCAAAAAATGATGGAAAAAATATTTTTAATTTTTAAATGACATGAGAAAAAATAAACAAAGTCAGCCAAAAAAGAAAAAGTCAAAAATGTTAAAAAATGAGCAAATGGGCTCAGGGGGGTGTAAACATGAAAATGGGGTGTGAAAAGAAAACAAATCCAGGCCCAGCCCAGACCACTCCTTCTTCAACCTCTGTACAGCCTCCTTCAAGCTAAAACACGCGTTTTTTATCTCTGGATTCCTGGCTTTTTAGCAAAAACTCATAACATGAAAAATGTAGAGCATGAAGAGACGGTTTCAACCATATAAAGAACATGTCCTATCTCTCTAAGATGAGGGAGAATTTCTCTCCCCCTCTTTCCTGACCTAATTTTTCTACCATTTTCAGAGCTCAAATTCTCTCTACTCAGGCAAAAGAAATGAAAAGTAAAGCTATGTACATGCTCAGGGCTATGAGTAGGACCTTGTTTCTTCACAAACTTAAGACTAAAGATGTCTAATAAGAGAGATACGAATTCAAACTTTTACCTGTGCAGTTGAACTTCTATGTGGAGAATGAGAGACTTTCAGTGCAATGTAATGATTGGAAAAGCTTCCTTGAGGTCCAGGGATGCTTTTTCAATGCTCACTTTGTCTTGAACCTTCTTGTATCAAGCTATAGAACTTCACCTGCAAGTCAAAGATGTGAAAATGGTGGAAGTGGTTAGAGCAACTACAGATCGTGCCTTAGCTTCTGGATAGCTTGCATATGTTGTAAGGAAGGTAGAGGAACAGGTTTGGACAGAAATGCTTGAAGGGATTGAGAGATTGCACTCAAACTGCAGGGGCACCCCTGTTTGTGCAGTTTGAGAATGATTCTGAGATGGAGAGGGTTTGAAAGGGAAATGGCTCGTGAAAAAGCTTGAATGTGGTCTATGGAATGTGTTTGATATCTTTTGTGCTGTGTTCTTTTGCTAATATGAGAGATGGCATAAGTTATGGATGTTTCTTCACACTTAAGCTACAAAAGCAAGTTGGTTGTTTTAGGTTAGTAGGGGGCCTCCTAATGTGCTGCATAAGCCTCTCTTGATCAGTGTGTTATGCACATAATCTTGTGCAAAACAGATCTTTCATGTACTTGTTGGATTACAAACTTGACATAAAGCTAAACTTTTCAAAAATGGAAATTCCACTTTATCTAGTTTAGGATTAAACCATTATGCAATGTTAGAACACAAAGAACATGACCTTAACACATTGAATATGCATTAAATTATTGAGTATGGATTGGTTCAAGGACCTGCAAAGTAGCACAAACTATGCTGAGTTCAAATTTGCCAAGTTTATGAACATGTCTTGATGAAGAACAAAAGTGAATTTTTGCCAACTTGTGAAATTCGAATCTCTCAAGTTATGAGGTTGTTTGATGAGTTCTTGGACATTTTGGAAAGCTTGGAATGTGTACTACAATCCATATTTGAAATGCAAATCAAAATTCCAATTGGAAGGGTATGAAAAGTGGCCTTGAAGTAGGGTAGAAAACCTTGTCAAAATAGGTCAAATTTCACTAAGTTAAAAGATGGTTTAGTGCCCTTATTCAAAAAATCATAACTTGAGATACAAGCTCCAAATGAGAAAACTTTGTGAATCAAAGTTGTAGATTATGCAACAAGCTACAACTTTCATGTTTTGACTTTTGTTTGAATCCAAATGGATCATGGTGAAAAGATGGGGCAAAGTTGGGAAAAAATTAGGGTTTTCCATAACTTAGAAAAATTCTAAGTTATGAAAAATTCCACTTTCAAACCCTAATTTGCATTTTGTGATTTCTTGGTGAACAAGTTTCATGATTTGGCATGTTTTGATGAGAAATGAATCTTGACTCTTGATTTTGACCAAAAAGTCAAAGTTTGACTTTTCAGTATATAGTCAAAATTGATCAATTGACTGGGAAATTCAACTGTCAATCTTGTGTACTTGGGATCTTTTGAGCTTGATGAACATGTCAAGATAATTCCATGGGGTCCTTGAGTCCATATGTGAGCTTGGTTTGCCATTGACTAGGTCAAACAGTCAAAAATTGCCTTTGTGCAGTCAAAACCCTAAAAATGACCATTTTGCCCTTTTGGTGATCTGATCAAATTTCTTGGGGAATTGTGGTCCAAATTTGATCAAATGGTTCATATGAATTCAAAATGTTGATGTGGGTCAATTTTCATGAGATTTGACTGTCAATTGGCCACAGTTGACTTTTTCCCCCAATACAGCTGATTTCTAGGTCAACTGTCCAATTGACTGGGTAAAACTTGGAATCAAGACCTGAAACTTGGTATGGGTAAACTTGGGAGTCCAATATGAAGCATGAAAGTCATCTTAGGCATTTTAGGTCAAAACATCTTTAGGCAAACACAAACCCTAATTTGAGTCCACAGTACAAGGAGAAGTCTTGAGCAGAAGAAACCCTAACTGGATCTTGATCTTCAAAGGTCTTGTGATGAGAAAATGTTGAGGAAATGGGAGGGCAAATTTTGGGGTACAACAGTTGCCCCTGTTCAATCTTCTTGGACCTGAAGAGTTAGATTGGCAAGTTTGCCTTTCGTGACTCGAGGGTAAAAGGAGATTGGACACTAGAGTGCCCGGAAATTTGCACTCGCATGTTGAAGTATCAACAATGTGGTGTCGGGAATGGGCTTATAGATGCCATTTGGAGAGATGGTGGATAGGGAGATGGGCTTTGTAGATGCCATCTGGAAAAGTGACAGAACTTTGTCGGGAATGGGCTTATAGATGCCATTTGGAAGTGTTGATCGCATAAGAGGTTCCTTAGCGAGAACTTGTGTATTTAAGAAAGACAGATGTTTTCCTGGCTTGTTACAGGTGTTTGATCTTCAGTCTCCTTATGCAGATATGCCCTGGCTAGATACAGGTATCGAATCTACAATCGGTTGCTCACAGATGTGCCCTGGCTGGATACAGGAGTCGAATCTGGAAATAGTCGTCAATAGATATGCCCTGGCTGGATACAGGAGTCGAATCTTTGAACTCTGCAGACGTGCCCTGGCTAGATACAGGAATCGAGTCTGGAAACTGATCACTCTCAGATGTGCCCTGGCTAGATACAGGTATCGAATCTGGAATTGTGACAGTTGAAGGTAGTCGTTTTTGAGATTGTCTTTTTCCTGAAAAGGCAAAGACGTAAGCGGTATGCAATGTCATGATGTATGATATGCATGATGTCATGATGTTCAACATTTGATGTTGTATGTGTTTCATCATGTATGTATGAAAATGTGAAATGTTTATGAGTGTAATTTCATCTTAGGAAAATAAATCCTTGACGAATGATCGGGAAGCTGCTCTGCGGAAGAGATGCTTGACCGAAGTTTTGATGAGAGGCCCGCTGAGGACTTTTAACGATGGACTCCGCTGAGGATAATGATGGTAAACTCCGCTGGGGAACTCCAAAGATAAACTCTGCTTGGGAATACCAAAGATAGGCTTCGCTGGGGATTGAAGGAACTTTTGCCGAGAACGGTCTTCCGTGGCTTTTAGCTGAGGATAACCCAGTTATAAGTCCTTGTGAGGAAATAACTCTAAATAAAACTCGGGCGAGACGTCCGTACTTCGCCGGGGATAAGCTCGCAGAATCTACTGGGGATGAGCTTTTAAGACCTGCCGGGGAATGTTGTGCCTTTTTCAGGATCGACGGGGAATCGACTCCTGCTTGGGGAAAGTGCTGCTGAACCTTGTTTTATTCTGCGGGGAGCTTAAGATGATTTGGCCATATTTTCAGTTGAACCTACCTTGGTGCCTTGGTGGACAAAACAACTAGACCGCATTAGACAACTCCACATTGCCCCTGTCTTTGATGTCACCTGTAATTAATCTCTTTTTTCATATGCAAACATTTATGAATCAGCAATTTAATGTCAAATGCATATATCAAAAATGAACATTGGACGTTCTTCGCAAGACAAAACAGAAAAAAGAAAAACAATGGCAATTTGTATGGACAAGTGAATTTGTATTGATTTAAACTTTGCCTGTGAATAGGCGTTTTTGTACAAGAGGCTGACATCCTAGTAAGAGGACATCGCCAAAAGTATAGAATTTACAATTTGAAAAAGAAAACAAAACAGCTATGTGAACAATCCCACTGGGTTCCAACTCTGCTATTGCCTTTATGTCTTCGAATGTCTCATCGCTTTGCTGCTTAGTTGAAGATGAAGTTGATTGGTCAACGCCGAAATCTGGAGCCAGATAGTTGGTACCGAATTCCGGACGCGAAGTGATCCAATGAGACATAGTGTTACGCTTTCATCCCTAACTTTTGCCTGGACCGCCCTTTCGGGTTTTCAGTCCACCGGGATACCCTTTTTTGCCCAAGCCGCCCTTTCAGGTTTTCGACTTGCCGGGTGTACAGATTTTTTTCATTTCATCCCTTATTTTTGCCCGAACCCTTTTGGTTCGCCGGGAAGCCCTTGTTTTTGCCTAGGTATGTCAACCTAGCGGGTCTTTTATTTATGCGTAGTATTTTTTCACTATGTCTGCATTGGCGGGGTGAGGAAGGTCGTCACCATCCATGGTGGTTAGGATCATGGCTCCTCCTGAGAACACACGCTTAACCACAAATGGCCCTTCGTAAGTAGGGGTCCATTTGCCCCGGGGATCACTTTGAGGAAGGATGATGCGTTTGATTACCAGGTCCCCAACTTGATACTCTTGCGGTCTGACTTTCTTGTTAAATGCCCTGATCATCCGTTTCTGATACGTTTGACCGTGACAGATAGTAGTGAGCCTCTTTTCGTCAATCAGATTTAGTTGGTCAAGTCGAGTCTGGATCCAATCATCTTCATTCAAGTCTGCATCCTTCATTATCCGGAGAGAGGGTATCTGGATTTCGATCGGCAAGACTGCCTCCATGCCATAGACCAAGGAGAAAGGAGTTGCCCCGGTTGATGTCCTTGCTGAGGTGCGGTACCCATGAAGAGCGAACGGTAACATCTCGTGCCAATCTTTATAGGTCACTGTCATCTTCTGCACAATTTTCTTGATATTTTTATTGGCTGCCTCTACAGCCCCATTCATCTTCGGCCGATAGGGGGAAGAATTGTGGTGCTGTATCTTGAATTGTTCACAGAGTTCAGTGATCATTTTGTTATTGAGATTGGTACCGTTGTCCGTAATGATTCTTTCCGGGGCACCGTACCGACATATCAGATTATGCCGGATGAAACGCGCCACGACGCTCTTGGTTACCGTGGCATAGGAAGCTGCCTCGACCCATTTCGTGAAGTAATCGATTGCCACCAAGATGAAACGATGCCCATTGGATGCCGTTGGTCGGATCTCACCGATCATATCGATCCCCCACATTGCGAAAGGCCAAGGTGCCGTCAGGACATTCAAAGGAACCGGAGGGATATGCACCTTGTCAGCATAGATCTGGCATTTATGACAAGTTCGGGAGTGCTGGTAACAATCGGCTTCCATTGTGGACCAGAAATATCCTGCCCGAAGGATTTTCTTAGCCATGGTGTGTCCACTGGAATGGGTCCCAAATGTACCTTCGTGCAGTTCCATCATAATTTTCTCTGCTTCAGCCTTATCCACACAACGTAACAGAGTTGAATCATGATTCCGTTTGTAGAGAATGCCGTTGCTGAGGAAGAATTTTGCAGCAAACCTCCTCATGAACTTCTTGTCGTTGACAGATGCACCTTCAGGGTATTCCTGGGCTTCCAAGTACCTTTTCACCTCGTGATACCAGGGTTTTTCAGTCACCTTCTCAGCCTCGAGCTCGCAGCAGTATGCCGGTTCATCCAACTTCCAGATTATGATTTGGGGAGCCTCATTGTCCCATTTAACTTTGAACATCGAAGACATCGTGGCTAGTGCGTCCGCTAGCTGATTCTCTTCTCTGGGGAAATGCTCAAAAGTTATCTCTTTAAAGTGAGGGAGCAAGGTCGACACATACTCCTTGTAAGGAATAAGATTCGGGTGTTTCGTATCCCACTCGCCTTTGATCTGATTGATCACGAGAGCGGAATCTCCGAAGACACTTAGAAACTTGATCCTCAAATCGATCGCAGCTTGTAAACCCATGATACATGCCTCATATTCTGCCATGTTGTTGGTGCAGCTGAAACATAATCGGGCGGTGAGTGGAGTATGAGTCCCCTTGGGAGATATGATTACAGCGCCGACGCCATTACCCAAAGCATTGGAGGCTCCGTCAAAATGCATAGACCATCGGGATCCTTCCTCAGGTCCTTCATCCGGTCCAGGTACTTCACAGTCAGTTACCACCATGATGTCTTCGTCCGGAAAATCAAAGTTCAATGGTTGATAATCGTCCACAGGTTGGTGTGCCAAATGATCAGCCAGTACACTTCCCTTAATTGCTTTCTGAGTTGTATACTGGATATCATATTCTGTTAAGATCATTTGCCATCTCGCTATTCTCCCAGACAGAGCGGGCTTTTCAAATATGTACTTGATGGGATCCATCTTTGAAATCAATAAAGTAGTGTGAGTCAGCATATACTGTCTCAGCCGGCGAGCAGCCCATACAAGAGCGCAGCAAGTTTTCTCAAGCAGTGAGTAACGAGACTCACAGTCGGTAAACTTTTTGCTCAAGTAATAAATAGCGTGCTCTTTTCGGCCAGACTCGTCATGCTGCCCCAGCACACACCCCATTGAATTATCAAGCACTGTCAAGTAAAGTATCAGAGGTCTTCCTTCCACCGGTGGCATAAGAATGGGTGGCTTTTGGAGATATTCCTTTATTCTTTCAAAGGCGGCCTGACATTCATCATTCCAGCGTACCACTTGATCTTTCTTCAGTAATTTGAAGATTGGCTCACAAGTAGCAGTCAGATGTGAGATGAATCGGGCAATGTAATTCAGTCGTCCTAGGAACCCTCTGACTTCTTTCTCTGTTTTTGGGGTCGGCATCTCTTGAATAGCTTTAACCTTGGCAGGGTCCACCTGGATACCTTTATCACTTACAATGAAACCTAACAACTTTCCGGATCTTACCCCAAAGGTGCATTTGTTGGGATTCAACCTCAGCTTGTATAACTTGAGTCGGTCAAACAACTTCCTCAGATGGTCAAGGTGCTCCTCCTCAGTTTTAGACCTTGCAATCATGTCATCAACGTATACTTCAATCTCATGATGGATCATATCATGAAATAAAGCAACCATGGCACGCTGATAGGTTGCCCCAGCATTTTTCAATCCGAATGGCATGACCTTATAACAGAAGGTCCCCCACTGAGTTACAAATGTAGTCTTCTCCATATCTTCAGGAGCCATCTTGATCTGATTATACCCTGAGAAACCATCCATGAAGGAGAACACCTTGTGTTGAGCTGTATTATCAACAAGGACATCGATGTGAGGTAGGGGGAAATCATCCTTGGGGCTGGCCCTGTTCAGATCCCTGTAGTCGACACACATTCTGACTTTACCGTCCTTCTTCGGCACTGGCACAACATTGGCAATCCACTGAGGGTAAGAAGTTACTGCAAGGAAACCCGCATCAAACTGTTTCATCACCTCAGCTTTAATCTTCTCAGACATCTCTGGACGCATTCGTCGAACTTTTTGCTTTACTGGAGGGCAATCTTCCTTGGTTGGCAGATGGTGAACTACAATGTCGGCATCCAAACCGGGCATATCTTCATAGGACCAAGCAAAGATCTCCATGTAGTCTTGTAGCATCTGGATCAATCGTTGCTTCACGCTGAGTTCTAGATTGGCACCAATCTTGACCTCTTTCCTATCTGTCTCAGTACCCAAGTTAATTGTCTCCACAGGCTCTTCATGTGGTTGAATAGCCCTCTCTTCCTGTAGTAGCAGTCTTGCGAGTTCACCAGGCACTTCGCAATCATCTTCACCTTCGTCTTCGGCCAAGTTGATCGGATTTTCGAAGTCATAACTGGCGGTAGCAGAGCTGTTGCCAGTGAGATCCAGAGTGGATTGAAACCTGTATAAGTGAGTGTGTGTAAATATAGCTGTTTTGCAATATGTATAACACAGAAAGAAAAAGAGCACAAGATTTGAAATGCAACAAACGTCCAATGTTTTGATTGATGATATATGAAAATGTCATACAAAAAGCCCTCACAAATGGAGCTACGATGCCCCGGGCAGGACACCGAGCCAACAGAGTTTTAACATATTGTTTGTTACAATTTTGGAAATCAAAAGAAATCAATTACTGCGTGACAAATGTGATAGGGGTAAAATCCTTTGCTGTCCAGTTGCTTGGTCCGTCGCTGGCAGTCGGGTAGATCCAATTATCAAACTCAGCTTCCTCCACATCCTCCTCGATAGCATTCACCCTTGAGCTGGAAATAAACACCGGAGCCTTTCCAATCTTCTCTTTGCGCACTGCCTTCTGAGCCTCTGCGGTAAAGCCTAGCCCGAACTTGTCGTTCTTCTGAGTGAAGTCAGGAAGCTGACCCCAGTGTGCACCATTGCCTTTCTGAACCACAGCCCGGGCATCCCTTAGGGAAACCATCTTCAAGGAATCATTCTCTTCGGCCATTGTCTCCGCAGCTGCTGAAATTGGATGTACCTCCTCGAAATGTTGGAAGGGGGTTTCAATGAACTCCCCGTCCATCTCGATGTACCTGAAGGAATTCAAATGGCTCACCATATACTCCTCTTCTCCTTGCACAGTGACGATCTTCCCTCTGACGGGATACTTCAGCTTTTGGTGCAAGGTGGAGGTCACTGCCCCAGCTTTGTGGATCCAAGGTCGACCCAACAGACAGGAGTACGATGGACGTATATCCATCACGTAAAAGGTAGAGTCAAACACTTGAGAGCCCACACGAATAGGGATGTTAACCTCTCCATGAACCATCCTCTTGGAACCGTCAAAGGCTCTGACGATGATATTGCTGGGTTTCAACTCCAGGCCTTCATAATCCAGACGATCCAAAGCCTTTTTCGGAAGAACATTCAAAGAAGAACCAGTGTCCACCAATACATGTGCCAGAGTAGTGCCCCTGCATTCAATAGAGACATGCAGGGCATCATTGTGGTCTCTCCCTTTTGCGGTCAGATCAGCATCTGAAAACCCCAAGCCGTTGTCCGCCGTCAAATTTGCTATGCAGTCAGTGAACTGAACTGCAGACGTCTCCTGCGGCACATGGGCCGTCTTGAGAAATGAGATCAAGGCTTTTGCATGGGCCTCGGAACATAGCAATAGGGAGAGCAGGGAGATCTTGGAGGGTGTATGCCCCAACTGCTCGACAACATTAAAATCACTTTTCTTTATTATTTTCAGAATCTCCTCCATTTCTTGTCGGGAGGCCTCAGCATTCACGGGTATTGGTGCCTCCATCCGGGCAGGCTCTTCTTCAATCCCTTTGCCCCGAGTATTTGACGACTCGGTAGCAGGGGACACAATTTGATCAGCAACAGGACTTGGTAAACTTGCAGGTTTTATGAGGAGGGGTTTTCGAATAGCGGGCGGCGCAATGTCAGGCGAGAAGAGCCTGCCACTGCGGGTGACTTTAGCTGGACCAGTGATATCGCAGATACTGGCACTAGCGTCAAATTCTTGCTTGATTCCATTTACATATACGTCTGCCCCATAATGCCAGGGGACAGCTTTATCAGACACGTAGGAGAGGGGTCCTGGAACAGTAATGATCACAGGCGCAACTGTCAAGATTTGAATAGGCTTCTTTGGGGGAGCCTTGATTGGATTTTTGAAGATGGTAATCACGGACACTTCTTTCATCGGAACCAATTGAACAGCAGTCTTTTTGAATAGAATCTCCTTGCTATCCATTAGGCCTTGGATGCCTATCCTTAGCAAGGGACAATCAGATAGGGAAATAGCACAGAATGGGCAACCTTCGCCGCAACCCGGAAATAAACCGGCCCGCAGTAGGTTCTTCTTAACAGTCTTCAAAGGGGTAACAACTTCATCTACCGAAACAGCGTACACTTCTTCCTCAATGGCATTTACCCTATGCTGGGGCATAGGAGCCGTTACAACATTCGGTCTTTCCGGCGCTTCAAACTGAATTTCTTTTGCGTCAATTAGATCTTGCACTTTGTTTCTCAAGGCCCAGCAATCATCAGTAGTGTGCCCGGGACTATCAGAATGATAAGCACACCGGGCATTTGGGTTGTATTTAGGGGACGCAGTGTTGACGACTTTAGGAGCTTCTTTGAGGGTCACCAGGTTGGTGGATAACAGTTGGGGTAAAATTTGAGATAATGTCATACTCAATCGGGTATACTGCCTCTTGGGCCTTTCACTTCTCTGTTGATTGTACTGCTGAGGAGCAGCAACAGGTTTGGAGATGACCAAAGCGTTGACAGCTTGGCGACTTTCGGGCTTGACTTGTCTTCTAGGGCCATAGACGGCACTTGCTTCTTTCTTAAATGGCCTCTTCTCAGCACTTGTAGAGGCAGCCTTTTGTATCTTGCCTGACCTGATGCCAGCTTCAATTCTCTCTCCCGTTAATATCAAATCTGTGAACCCAGCGGAGGAGTTACCAACCAAATGATTGAAAAACGGACCAGACAACGTTCCCAGAAACATATCAACCAGCTCTCGATCAGTTAATGGAGGCTGCACCCTGCCAGCCAAATCTCTCCATTTTTTAGCGTACTCTTTGAACCCTTCACCCGTCCCTAGAGACATACCCTGAAGTTGGGTACGCGTAGGAGCGAGATCAGAATTATATTGGTATTGTCTGTAGAATGCAGTTGCCAAATCCTCCCAGTGCCGGATGCTAGCTCCGTCCAATTGATAGAACCATTCAAGTTGTGACCCCGAGAGGCTGTCTTGGAAGAAGTGAATCCAGAGGTTCTTATCCGCCGTGTAAGGTTGGATTTTCCTTACATACGACCTCAGATGCAGCTTTGGGCAGGAGACCCCGTCATACTTGGCGAAGGCAGGCGCCTTAAACTTGTGTGGAATTACTACTCCAGAAGATAATCCCAAATCTCCGAAATCCAGTCCCGGCACGTTCTGAATTTCCATAGCGCTCAAGCGGTCCTCCAATTGTTTGTATCTGTCAGCAGCAGGTGGGTATTGGTCATCGTTATAGTCCGTCTCGTTGTCGGAGACTGCGGGACTAGGAGCTCCTCCCCCTTGGGGACTATTTTTCTCAGCAGAAGAAGTGGTTGGATCAGCTTCATTATGGAGTGTGTTCCCAAATCTGCGTCCGGTGTTGAACATCGCCGTCCTCTTTTTCTTCTTCTTCTTCAGGAGTAGAGTCTTCAACTCTTGCTGACCCTGGGCTAGGCTTAGGACCATCTCTTGAAACTGTGCACTTTGGGCCTGAAGGGCCTTGATTGCTTGCTCACTGGATGATTCCGGATTCATGATGACTGTGCACACAAACAGCGAAGAAAATTAAGCAACCTGTGAAATAGGGTACCTGCTATGCATATGGTGCAATGGAATGCGTATGTATGCAATGCATTCAAGGATTTAGAACATTCAAACTTTGTTGTAGACAAAAAGGAACGCACATCATATTAATAAGGAGAAATTCGTTAGTACATAAATGCCTCATGGGCCAAATATTACAAAATAACCCCTTAAGGTAAAAAGACATTGCGCATCCTTTTTGGCGCGATGTAGGTGTTGAGATTCCTTTCCTCGTGCAGCAGGCGGGTGAGTTCCAGGACCTTCTTTTCACTAGCATGTAGACTGGTCTCAAGAGAATTCCGTTCTTCCTTAAGTTGGATCCAGCTCTTCTGCATCTCTTCCCAGGAGGTGGGCATGTCGGGATGTTGAATGGTGTAGGATGCTTCTCCTTCCAAGATTGGCTCTTTGATTACAGGTAGCATGTGAGGGTAAGGCATTACTAACTTCTGAGAGCGGGCTCGTACCCACTTGAGGTAAGGCTCCAACGGGATGGAATTCCGGTGCCCCAGTGTCTTGCTGTCTATCCTACTTGGCATCCTTCAAGCTCTGATAAATCTCTGACGAAGTCCTTGAGTATCGTTGTCGAAGTCGAAGACTATGTCAGGAATTAACATGTCATGAGGGCCATCCTTCCGAGCATAACCAAACTGTCTCCAAGCCAGGCATGGGTTGTAGGTTATACCTCCTTTGATTCCAAATAAAGGAACATTAGGGTACTCCCCACAACGATCAATGATAGTGACGTCTTCCCTGGACCTAGGACACCAATGTATATCTGCATGCGTGAGAGTCATTAACCGTTGTGACCATCTCAAACCCCGCTCGTTCTTCAAAACTGTTTGTGGAAGATGCGAAATAAACCACCTTCCCAAGAGAGGAGTGCAACACATAAGGACACCCCTTCTCCTCATGGTTCGAGTGTAACATGAGTGAAGGATGTCCCCCAACAGTGTAGGTATAGGATTCCTGGTCATAAAGATCTGGACAGTACTGATATCAATAAGCTGATCTGGGTTAGGGAACAACACCAAACCATAGACAAGGAGGGCCATGACTTCTTCAAAAGCTCGTAGGTCAAGAGAGTTCCAACATTCTTGAGCCTTTTCAAACAGAAATCTAGCTAAGAATCCTTTGATACCACTTCTAACTTCCCAATGTCCCTTGAGGTCAGATGTCTGTAGGTGCAAGGCTTTAGCAATCTCTTCAAGCTTGGGTTCCTCTTCCATACCGTTGTAGGGTAGTTGATCAAGGATAGGGACCTTCAGAAGTCGGGAGAACTCTTCCAATGTAGGCACCAACTGATAATCCGGGAAGGTGAAGCAGTGATGCAGAGGGTCAAAGAACTGGAACAGGACCTTTATCAAGTCCTCCTCAATGTTAGTGTTAACCAAGTTGATGAGTCTTCCATGTCTCTCACTGAATGAAGAACTCTCGGGAATTCTGGACAGAAGCTCCTTAAGCTGAGGAGGGATCTTTACAAGGCTAATCTGAATTGTCTTTCTGCGAGCAGTTTCCATGTCCTATAAAACAAGAACAAAGATGAAGATTTGAAACCCTTGAAATGGTTAGTCAATGCTCATGATGTTTGTATGATGTAATGATGTGATGATTAAATGCATTATAAACTTTCACAAAGGCAAACATGGTAAGGCACACAAGTCACACAAACCCTTAGAGTTTAGGCCTGCATGAAGTCTGGGTATTACCCTCTTGAAGTTTTGTGGGCTCAACCTGTCCTATCAAAAGTAACCGGGTTCTAAAGGTCCCAATATCACTGGATTGCTTTCATTGTTCATCGTTTCGATTTAGCCACTGAACTGGCGACCGAAATATTCCAGGAAAGCAACCCTCAATTGAGTGTAGTATCGAGTATCAACCAACCTCGGACTGCACCAAAGTCAGTTATCTCACTACCCTAAAAAGGCCAAGATGGTTCAATTAAGGTTCCTAAGGTCAGTTGATGCTTCATGACACCACGCGGCGGCCCCGTACTCTCCTTGACTGAACTCAAGGGTTACCGGTACACACCAAAGTGCCACATCAACGTAGCAGACTGCTTCAACCATGTCGGTATACCCCGCACAGTTCCCTCACAGCCTTGTTGCTACCTAAAAGGGTTTCCCCAGATCCGGGTTAGGATCTATAAAACTCCGATACAAAGCCCACAATATGTAAAAGCAAACAAAGCAAGCAATTGAAAACAAAGGTGATCTAAACCCTAAGGTTACTCCACTTTAAAAGTATATCCCCAGCAGAGTCGCCAGTTCTGTGATACGGTGGGAGAACTGACTTGAGGTTTGCGTTTGTATTCGCAAATGTTGCGGTTAGCAAGAGTCGCCACCGACTTTTTATTTTATCCTAAGGAAAGGTTAAAAAGCACAGCAAAAACCTTTTGAGATGTTTTCTTGGGTTCGGGGAGTAGATTATAGAAAGGGAAGGTATTAGCACCCTTTCTATCCATGGTTATCCATGGGCTCTTAGTTACTTGCTTAGATCACTTGCCTTTTGTTTTCAATTGTTTTAAATGGTGCTTGAGTGTGTGGGTTTTGAAAATGTTTTGAAAAGAGGCCAATGTGGTGGCAACCTTTGCAATGATCCATGTGGGGATGTATACAAAGATGTATGTCTTTTTGAAAAGGTTTTCATTTGTTTTTGAAAGTTGTTTTGAAAGTGTTTGTGTTGTGTGGTTTTGAAATTAGGCAAGTGTTTTGTTTTGCAAGTTGATTCAAGTAACTAAGAGGTTATCTACTCCTAAATTTCTCAAAAGATTATTGCTATACTTTAACCCTTTTAACAAGTTTGCACCACCATTGTATTTGGTGGGCAACCTTGTGTTAGGATGTGAAAGGGACAGGCGCGGGTCATCGTTTAGACCATAATTGTAACGACGTTAAATGTCTTTGGGCAATTTCTCTAAGGGACTTGATCATTTGTTTTATTTGTTTTGAAAGGTTTTATCGAGGGACTATGATCATTCAAACTGTTTGCTTTGCCCAAAGATGTTCAACATACAATATGGCCCATTTATTTGAAGGCAACAGGTGGAATACCCTAGGGGGTGCAAGTGTGATTTGTGTGTCCATTTTCATGCTCGCTTATCTTGTATTAGGTCAAACTATTTTTTATCGTTTTTCGCATACAAACCCTAATTCTAGCATGTTATTATTAGAAAGCAATAAAGTGCGAAATTAAAATTACTAAGCTATTACACAACCAAATATGGGAAGGGGGGTACAAATGTTCAAATGGGGATATTGACAAGAATTTAAATCTAAATTATTACAACAATTGGATATTTTGCAATGCATAATTAAATGTAAATTAAATAAATATGTGAAATGTAAAAAGAAAGTTTCTATGTGTATGAGAAAATATTATTTATGTAAAAGGAAAAAGAAAATAAAAATGTATTTATTTTTTAGTATTTTGAACTTAGGGTAGAAACCCTAATTTTTAAATAAAAGGTATTATTATCTAATTTAATTCTACTATTTATTTATTATTCATAAAAAATAAAATGAAGTGTATTGTGAAAAAGGTATTTTTTTGTATCAAATATTAAATACAAATAAAAAAAAATCAAATATTTTTATATTTTTGTCTTAAATATATTAATAATCATATATATATATATATTTTATTAAACCCTAGATATGTATTATACAAAAATAAATATTTATTTAATATTTTAATAAAATAAATAAAAGAGTATTTTTTGTGTGAAATATTTTCAGAAAGTAAATAAAAATAAAAAGTGTATTTACATTATTTTTACATTTATTCTAATAATCAAATATATATATATTTATGTACAAACTAAGAAAATAAACAAATAAATATGCAATAAATGCAAAAAATGATGGAAAAAATATTTTTAATTTTTAAATGACATGAGAAAAAATAAACAAAGTCAGCCAAAAAAGAAAAAGTCAAAAATGTTAAAAAATGAGCAAATGGGCTCAGGGGGGTGTAAACATGAAAATGGGGTGTGAAAAGAAAACAAATCCAGGCCCAGCCCAGACCACTCCTTCTTCAACCTCTGTACAGCCTCCTTCAAGCTAAAACACGCGTTTTTTATCTCTGGATTCCTGGCTTTTTAGCAAAAACTCATAACATGAAAAATGTAGAGCATGAAGAGACGGTTTCAACCATATAAAGAACATGTCCTATCTCTCTAAGATGAGGGAGAATTTCTCTCCCCCTCTTTCCTGACCTAATTTTTCTACCATTTTCAGAGCTCAAATTCTCTCTACTCAGGCAAAAGAAATGAAAAGTAAAGCTATGTACATGCTCAGGGCTATGAGTAGGACCTTGTTTCTTCACAAACTTAAGACTAAAGATGCCTAATAAGAGAGATACGAATTCAAACTTTTACCTGTGCAGTTGAACTTCTATGTGGAGAATGAGAGACTTTCAGTGCAATGTAATGATTGGAAAAGCTTCCTTGAGGTCCAGGGATGCTTTTTCAATGCTCACTTTGTCTTGAACCTTCTTGTATCAAGCTATAGAACTTCACCTGCAAGTCAAAGATGTGAAAATGGTGGAAGTGGTTAGAGCAACTACAGATCGTGCCTTAGCTTCTGGATAGCTTGCATATGTTGTAAGGAAGGTAGAGGAACAGGTTTGGACAGAAATGCTTGAAGGGATTGAGAGATTGCACTCAAACTGCAGGGGCACCCCTGTTTGTGCAGTTTGAGAATGATTCTGAGATGGAGAGGGTTTGAAAGGGAAATGGCTCGTGCAAAAGCTTGAATGTGGTCTATGGAATGTGTTTGATATCTTTTGTGCTGTGTTCTTTTGCTGATATGAGAGATGGCATAAGTTATGGATGTTTCTTCACACTTAAGCTACAAAAGCAAGTTGGTTGTTTTAGGTTAGTAGGGGGCCTCCTAATGTGCTGCATAAGCCTCTCTTGATCAGTGTGTTATGCACATAATCTTGTGCAAAACAGATCTTTCATGTACTTGTTGGATTACAAACTTGACATAAAGCTAAACTTTTCAAAAATGGAAATTCCACTTTATCTAGTTTAGGATTAAACCATTATGCAATGTTAGAACACAAAGAACATGACCTTAACACATTGAATATGCATTAAATTATTGAGTATGGATTGGTTCAAGGACCTGCAAAGTAGCACAAACTATGCTGAGTTCAAATTTGCCAAGTTTATGAACATGTCTTGATGAAGAACAAAAGTGAATTTTTGCCAACTTGTGAAATTCGAATCTCTCAAGTTATGAGGTTGTTTGATGAGTTCTTGGACATTTTGGAAAGCTTGGAATGTGTACTACAATCCATATTTGAAATGCAAATTAAAATTCCAATTGGAAGGGTATGAAAAGTGGCCTTGAAGTAGGGTAGAAAACCTTGTCAAAATAGGTCAAATTTCACTAAGTTAAAAGATGGTTTAGTGCCCTTATTCAAAAAATCATAACTTGAGATACAAGCTCCAAATGAGAAAACTTTGTGAATCAAAGTTGTAGATTATGCAACAAGCTACAACTTTCATGTTTTGACTTTTGTTTGAATCCAAATGGATCATGGTGAAAAGATGGGGCAAAGTTGGGAAAAAATTAGGGTTTTCCATAACTTAGAAAAATTCTAAGTTATGAAAAATTCCACTTTCAAACCCTAATTTGCATTTTGTGATTTCTTGGTGAACAAGTTTCATGATTTGGCATGTTTTGATGAGAAATGAATCTTGACTCTTGATTTTGACCAAAAAGTCAAAGTTTGCTTTTCAGTATACAGTCAAAATTGATCAATTGACTGGGAAATTCAACTGTCAATCTTGTGTACTTGGGATCTTTTGAGCTTGATGAACATGTCAAGATAATTCCATGGGGTCCTTGAGTCCATATGTGAGCTTGGTTTGCCATTGACTAGGTCAAACAGTCAAAAATTGCCTTTGTGCAGTCAAAACCCTAAAAATGACCATTTTGCCCTTTTGGTGATCTGATCAAATTTCTTGGGGAATTGTGGTCCAAATTTGATCAAATGGTTCATATGAATTCAAAATGTTGATGTGGGTCAATTTTCATGAGATTTGACTGTCAATTGGCCACAGTTGACTTTTTCCCCCAATACAGCTGATTTCTAGGTCAACTGTCCAATTGACTGGGTAAAACTTGGAATCAAGACCTGAAACTTGGTATGGGTAAACTTGGGAGTCCAATATGAAGCATGAAAGTCATCTTAGGCATTTTAGGTCAAAACATCTTTAGGCAAACACAAACCCTAATTTGAGTCCACAGTACAAGGAGAAGTCTTGAGCAGAAGAAACCCTAACTGGATCTTGATCTTCAAAGGTCTTGTGATGAGAAAATGTTGAGGAAATGGGAGGGCAAATTTTGGGGTACAACAGTGTTCTCGGTACAGAGAAGACGTCACTATCATTGATCGTTGCGGGGAGTTTCCTAATGTTCCTTTACTTGGAATCAGAGGAGGTATTACTTACAACCCCTGTCTGGCCTGGAGACAGTTTGGTTATTGTGATCGGTGGATCTGGAACTGACTGTTTAACGCTGGTTCGCGAAATGTCACGGAAGCAAGAGTCGCCACCGTCTTTTATTTTCTCCAACATGGAAAGGACAAAAGCACAAAAAAATTCCTTATGAGATTGTTTCTCGGTTCGGGAGGTAGATTTATAGAAAGGGAAGGTGTTAGCACCCTTTCTATCCATGGTTATCCATGGGCTCTTAGATACTTGCTCATTTGTGTTTTCAAAATTATTTGTTTGCTTTTCACAGTGTGAGTGGGTTTGAAAAAGTTTCGTTCAAAGTTTCAGATCGACTCTTGTATCAGTCCTCAAGAGTGTTTGAAAAGTTGTTTTGAAAGCCTTTTGAAAAGTGTCAGTGTGAAAAGAAGTTTTGATTTGTTTTGAATTAGAGCAAGTATCTACGAGTCATCTACCTACCCTAAGGAATTAGGCTGTGTAGAGGTCCTTAAGGTAGTGCCATCCCACCATTGAGAGGTAGGTAGCACCACCGTTGGAGGTGTTCGGGTCAATTCGTTTGTAGGGACAGTGTGGTCACTGAGCAACAGTAAGACACCTTAGAAGCTACCCTTATGCCATTGATCTTTTTATTCCGAGGCAACTATTCCGAGGCAATCGTTTCGAGGCAACTTGTTTCGAGGAAACTTGATCAATGGACATAAGGACTCACTAAGACGTCCTATACTCGACGACCACGTTTCGAGGGGCAAGGCAACAGTGAGGCGTACCCTAAGAGTGGTGTGTGAATTGTGTGTCATTTTCAATTATATTTTATCTTGATCATGCATTGGGTGAGCTACGCTTTGATTTTATTTGGGCCATTCATTCTTTCATGTGATTAGCAGTTTAAAGGGTGCGGAAATTAAAGGTCCTACGCTATTACAAGGCGCGGGTCTATACATCACCAAATTAACAAAGACCCGTTTTTTTTTTAATAAAATGCAGAAAATGAATAAAGTCCCTAATTACTATTACAAGGCTTTGAACAGTTACATAATATTCGAAACAAAAAATAAGGACAAACGCGCGAAAAGAAACTAGAATCGAATATGCGAGGGCGTTGGACCCTTTTTGAGAAATTAAATTAAAATTGAAGGTTAATTAATTATTTAATGAGAAAAGAAGTTATTTTTTATGTTTTTTTGTATTTATGAAATAAAAGAAATTAATTAAATTAGAAGTTAGATTAAAACGTAGTTCTAAATTACTTTTAATTGTTAAAGAAAAATGTTTAAGTTTTGACCTAATTTATACTAATTATTTAATTACCTGAGTATTTACAAAATAATTAATAGTTAATAATAATAATAAGAAGAGGAAATTATTTTATTAAGAAGAAGAATAAAAATGCTAAAAACCTAATTTCTACATTTTTTAGTTATTAAGAAAACATTTAAAATTGAAAACCTAAATTAACCTAAATTAATTATTTAAGATTTGTTTACAAAAATATTAATGCATTAAATTAATAATAATAAAACATCTTTTTGTATTTTTCTGTATTTATTTTTATTATGAAAATTATTTTTGTGAAATTAATAAAACAATAAAACAAATAAAAGAATAAAAAGGAGAATTAAAATAAATAAATATGCAAACCAGGGGGGGTTTCTGGCCCAATTAGGAGGTTTTTGAAAGGAATTCAGGCCCACTAGAAATTTGGCCACGTTGACTTTCTATGCTTGCGTACATGTGGTTGACTGAGTGTGTATCATGGATTGCATATTCTGGCCATTGGATTGATCTTCCAGATTATGTGGCAAGCCAGCATGTGAAGGTGTATGGTGGTCTTTGAAAGAGACGCTGCATGGAAATATGTTAAAGGAAAAATTATGAAATATGAGAGGGGGATCTGGGAATCGAACCCAGGTCCCAGCGTTCACCCAATGTACGTCCAACCGTCTGAGCTATGCGCGCGCGTTGTATTGGAATTGGCAAGCAAATAACATAACGCAAAACAGCACTTAGTGATATCCACCGCGCCAAAATTCAAATGCGCCAGTCATCAGGAGACACGTCCTCTTTCTTCTTCGTTTTGCCTGAAAATAAAACATAGATAGCGGGGGTTTTAAACCCCCACTAAGCTTCAACCTGAAAAATAACGATTAGGTGATAGTCAAAAAGAAAAAGGGCACGAGGTGTGAGATCAATTCGTTTGGATCTCCTGATTTCAATGGTACTGGTCTTATTGTCCAATTTTTCCAGACGAATGAACCCCTCTTTCAAAGTTTCTGAAACCCTAATATGCATTCATGGTAACTTTCTATACAGGCAGCCATTCTTCAATTTAATTGTGCCATTAGCTTCAGAATCATCATGTTAGTATAAATCAATCATTAAAAGACATTAATAATGCATGAAAATGCAAAAATGAATATGGAAAATTTCATGAAAAATGCAATCCGGTTATACCAATTCTTTGAGTATGGAGGATTGGTTTCGATTGGAATAGCTTCCTGGTAGTGTTAGCAAGCTTTTGGAATCCTTTTGAGGCCTTGAAACCAGCTCTATGTATGAAAACAGTTTCTCACTTTTTTTCAAAAAATGCAAGTTTTTGTTCTTTAGGTTTCTGCGCAGCTTGTGTGTTTTAATGCATTAGGTTTTTGTTCTATATGTATCTGAGCATGATTAGGTTAAGAAAAACAAGCCCATAATCCATGCATTGATGACTTTGAATATTTGATTTTCCATGATCTTTTTTCAATCTTTTTGCCATGAAACTATTGCCAATCATGAGAAATCTTGCCTTTTTGAATATGCACGAAATATTTGATTCATTATGAGTGAAATCTCTGCACAAAAAGATTGGAAAGGTATTATTTGCTATTTTTTCATATTTAATTTTAATTAAGTGAATTAATAATAATAACAATTCAAATAATTAATAAAAAATGATTAAATAACTCCCTTGGATGTCAATGGGTCGTGCATGGCCTTTGGGTAATGATTCAAGGAAGAAATTGAGGCCCATTAGCAATTTTGAGGCATTTGAAGCAAAGTTGACTTTTCAAAATTCCCAAAACTTTCCCAACTTCCACAAGGCATATCTTGCTCAATTTTTAAGCTTTGTTCATGTTCTTGGACATTTTGGAAATGTCTTGAAGTCCTCTAACCAATGCCTTTGGTCCCATGTCATTTTGATTTACCAATCTCAAGTTATGGTCTTTGACTTAAAGTGCCTTTTTGTTGACTTTTGAAAATGACCTATAATGTTGAGATTGATAACTTTTTGTGAGGGCATTTCTTGGACTTTAAGTGTGAAGATGAGTTGTAGGAAATGTCATTCTCTTCAAAATGAGCTTTGGATGGAATTTTTCCGATAAACCATGTGGGAGTTATGCCCTGGTTAATTTGCAGTTGACTTTTTCAATTGTCCAAAAATAGAAACTTTTGCATCTTGAGACTTTTTGAGCCATGCCTTGAGAATCATGATCAAGAATTGATCAAATGATGTTTGTGGCCTCAAAATAAGATGTTGACAAAAAATTTGGACTTTTGATTGTCAAATGACCATTTTGCCCCTGCAGTTGACTGTGAAGCATTTAGGGTTTTTGACTGTGCAATTTGATGTTGTGAGTCTTAAAACCTGGCATATGGATGCTTGACAATGTATATAGGCATGTGGGACTTGTTTGGACCCTTGGAAACTTCAATTTCTTTGTCAGAACCAAAACCCTAATTTTTGACTGTTATGAGGCCATTGGACTGTGCAACCCTTGGGAGATTTTGAAGCATGATCTTGGCAAATCTTGAAGAATATGAGAGGGAAAATTTTGGGGTACAACAGTTTCCCCTGTTCAATCTTCTTAAACCTGAGGATGTAGATTGGCTGTCGTGCCTTTCGTAATCCGAAGGTGGAAGATGATTGAACACTAGAGTGCCCAGAAATTTGTGCTCACATGTTAGCAGTGTGATGGTGGGAATGGGATTATAGATGCCATTTGGAGACTGATGGATAGGAGGATGGGCTTATAGATGCCATCAGGAGGTTGTCGATCGCGTAAGAGATTCCTTAGCAAGAAACTTGCGTACCTGAAAAAGAAAGATGATTACCTGGCCTGTTATAGGAGTTGATCTTCAAACCCTTTAGGTAGATGCGCCCTGGCTGGATACAGGAATCGGATCTTTAAACTCTTCAGACGTGCCCTGGCGGGATACAGGAATCGATTCTGGTAATGTTGGTCGTCAACAGATACACCCTGGCAAGATACAGGAATCGGATCTTTGAACTCTTCAGACGCACCCTGGTAAGATATAGGAATCGGGTCTGGTAATGTTAGTCTTCAACAGATACACCCTGGCAAGATACAGGAATCGGATCCTCAAACTCTTCAGACACACCCTGGCAAGATTCAGGAATCGGGACTGGTAATGTTAGTCCTCAACAGATACACCCTGGCAAGATACAGGAATCGGATCCTCAAACTCTTCAGACACACCCTGGCAAGATTCAGGAATTGGGACTGGTAATGTTAGTCGTCAACAGATACACCCTGGCAAGATACAGGAATCGGATCCTCAAACTCTTCAGACACACCCTGGCAAGATACAGGAATCGGGACTGGTAATGTTAGTCGTCAACAGATACACCCTGGCAAGATACAGGAATTGGATCCTCAAACTCTTCAGATACACCCTGGCAAGATTCAGGAATCGGGACTGGTAATGTTAGTCGTCAACAGATACACCCTGGAAAGATACAGGAATCGGATCCTCAAACTCTTCAGACACACCCTGGCAAGATTCAGGAATCTGGACTGGTAATGTTAGTCGTCAACAGATACACCCTGGCAAGATACAGGAATCGGATCCTCAAACTCTTCAGACACACCCTGGAAAGATTCAGGAATCGGGACTGGTAATGTTAGTCGTCAACAGATACACTCTGGCAAGATACAGGAATCAGATCCTCGAACTCTTCAGACACACCCTGGCAAGATTCAGGAATCGGGTCTGGAATCGATCGTCAACAGATGCACCCTGGCGAGATACAGGAATCGGATCTTTAGTTGCGACCGTTGATAGTAATTATCTTTGTATTAACCTTTGTCCTGAAAAGACAAAATGTTAGTTGTGTGCGATGCCATGATGTATGACATGCGGGATGTTCTCAGAATAAGTGAGATTGTATGTTCATGATGCGTATATGCATGCTATAGTGTATGATGATGTGATTATGAATGCATGTTTTTGCCTAGGAAAGTAAATCCTTGACGAGTGCCGGGAAATTAACTCCTGGACTGATGTTTAAAGAATAGTGCTTTGTTGTTTCCGCTAGGGATGATGGTTGCAAGAATACCGGTAGGAGAAGATAACTCCGTTGGGGAATAAACTTGGAGATTACTCTGTGGGGAATGATTACTCTAGCGACCTTGCTGGGGAACAATACTCTGTGGGAAGAGGGGTATTTTGTTGAGATGTTTGATGATAACTTCGTTGGGGCTACCATTGATGTGTTGGAAGTTTTAATAGACTCCGCTGGGGATAAGAAGACTTTGCCGAGGACGATCTTTCAGTGGCTTTTGGCTGAGGATAACCCAGTTATATCCTGGTAGGGAAATAACCTTTGAATAAAGCCGGGAGACGCGTTCGTGCTCTGCAGGGGGAAAAGCTTCCAGAATCTACTGGGGATAAGCTTCCTGCTGGGGAGATGATTCAGCTTTCCTGGGGAGGTCTTCAGACTGAACTCTCTTGGGGAAATTTTTGAACTGTACGGGGGAAGTGGCTCCGCTGAATGTCTGGTATACCGCCGGGGAACAATCTTAGATCAAGACTGCCGGGGATGCTTGTTAAGAATGTTTGTATATTGTGCTGGGGAATGTTGAAATCTGCTGGAGGATACCCAACTTCCTTAAGGCTGACAGGATAACTCTGCTTGGGGAGAGTGCATTGACTTGCTGGCTCACTCTCTGGGGATTTAAGATATATTGGTCACGTTCTTCAGCTGAACCTACTTTGGTACCTTGGTGGACAAAGCAATTAGATCGCTTAGACAACTCATTATTGCCCCTGTTTCTGATGTTACCTGTAATTAATCCTTTGTTTCGCGTGCAAATATTTATGAGTTAGCAATTAGTGTCAAATGCATATATCACAAATTGAACCTTGGATGTTCTTCGCAAAACAAAATAGAAAAGGAAAAACAATTGGCAATTTTAACTGAAAAGTGAATTTATATTGATTTTTGAATTTGCCTGTAAATAGACGTTTATGTACAAGAGGCTGACGTCCTAGTAGGAGAACGCCACCGAATAAAAGAGTTTATACAATTTGTACAAAGGGAAAACAAAACAGCTATGTGAAAAGAATAATCCCACTGGGTTTCAACTCTGCTATCGCCTTTATATCTTCGAGCGTCTCATCACTTTGCTGCTCAGTTGACGATGAAGCTGATTGATCGATGCCGTTTGAACTTGGTAGTTGATACCGGATTCTGGATGCAAGGTGATCCAATGAGACATAGTATTACGCTTTAATCCCTAACTTTTGCCTGGACCGCCCTTTCGGGTTTTCAGTCCACCGGGATACCCATTTTTGCCCAAGCCGCCTTTTCAGGTTTTCGACTTGCCGGGTGTACAGATTTTTTCATTTCATCCCTCATTTTGCCCGAACCCTTTTGGTTCGCCGGGAAGCCCTAATTTTTGCCTAGGTATGTCAACCTAGCGGGTCTTTTATCATGCGTAGTATCTTTTTACTATGTCTGCATTGGCGGGGTGAGGAAGGTCGTCACCATCCATGGTGGTTAGAATCATGGCTCCTCCTGAGAACACATGTTTAACCACAAATGGCCCTTCGTACGTAGGGGTCCATTTGCCCCTGGGATCACTCTGAGGAAGGATGATGCGTTTGATTACCAGATCCCCAACTTGATACTCTTGTGGTCTGACCTTCTTGTTAAATGCCCCGATCATCCGTTTTTGGTACGTCTGACCATGACAAATAGCAGTGAGTCTCTTTTCGTCGATTAAGTTTAGCTGATCAAGTCGTGTCTGGATCCAGTCATCTTCGCTCAGGTCTGCATCCTTCATTATCCGGAGAGAGGGTATCTGCACTTCGATCGGCAAGACTGCCTCCATGTCGTAGACCAAGGAAAAAGGAGTTGCCCCGGTTGACGTCCTTGCTGAGGTGCGGTACCCATGAAGAGCGAACGGTAACATCTCGTGCCAATCTTTATAAGTCACTGTCATCTTCTGCACAATTTTCTTGATATTCTTATTCGCTTCTTCTACAGCCCCATTCATCTTCGGACGGTAGGGAGAAGAGTTGTGGTGTTGTATCTTGAATTGCTCGCAGAGCTCAATGATCATCTTGTTGTTGAGATTGGTACCGTTGTCTGTAATGATCCTTTCCGGGACGCCGTATCGACAGATTAGGTTATGCCGAATGAACCGTGCCACGACATTCTTGGTTACAGTGGCGTAGGAAGCTGCTTCAACCCACTTTGTAAAGTAATCGATCGCTACCAAGATGAAGCGATGCCCATTGGATGCTGTAGGTTTAATCTCGCCGATCATATCTATGCCCCACATTGCAAACGGCCAAGGTGCAGTCAGGACGTTCAGAGGAACTGGAGGAACATGCACCTTATCTGCATATATCTGACACTTATGGCATGTCCGAGAATGTTGGTAACAGTCAGCTTCCATTGTGGACCAGAAATATCCTGCCCGAAGGATCTTCTTTGCCATGGTATGTCCGCTGGAATGTGTTCTGAAGGTACCTTTATGTAGCTCCGCCATGATCCTTTCTGCTTCAGTCTTATCCACACAACGCAGTAAGGTCGAATCATGGTTTCGCTTGTACAGAATGTCGTTGCTGAGGAAGAACTTTGCTGCGAACCTTCTCAGAAACTTCTTGTTGTTGACAAATGCACCTTCAGGGTATTCCTGAGCTTCCAAGTATCTCTTCACCTCATGGTACCAAGGTTTTTCAGTCACTACCTCAGCCTCAAGATCACAACAGTATGCCGGTTCGTCCAGTTTCCAGATAATGACCCGGGGAACCTCATTGTCCCATTTGACTTTGAACATGGAAGACATCGTAGCTAACGCGTCCGCCAACTGATTCTCCTCTCTTGGGAAATGTTCAAAAGTGATCTCTGTGAAATGGGGGATCAATGTCAACACACATTCTCTGTAGGGAATAAGATTCGGATGTTTCGTATCCTACTCGCCTTTGATATGGTTGATCACGAGAGCGGAATCTCCGAAGACACTCAGAAACTTGATCCTTAAGTCAATCTCAGCTTGGAGACCCATGATGCATGCCTCATACTCCGCCATGTTGTTGGTGCAGTTGAAACATAGCCGGGCAGTAAGTGGAGTATGAGTGCCTTGAGGGGATATGATCACAGCGCCAATACCGTTACCCAAAGCGTTGGAGGCTCCGTCAAAGTGCATAGACCATCGGGATCCTTCCTCAGGTCCTTCATCCGGTCCAGGTACTTCACAATCAGTCACTATCATGATGCTCTCGTCTGGAAACTCGAAGTTCATTGACTGATAGTCGTCTACTGCCTGGTGTGCCAAGTGATCTGCCAATACACTTCCTTTGATGGCTTTCTGAGTCGTGTACTGGATGTCGTATTCTGTCAAGATCATTTGCCATCTTGCTATTCTCCTAGACAGAGCAGGCTTTTCAAATATGTACTTTATTGGATCCATCTTTGAGATCAACAAGGTAGTGTGAGTCAGCATATACTGTCTCAGCCGGCGAGCAGCCCATGCCAAAGCGCAGCAAGTTTTCTCGAGCAGTGAGTATCGGGTCTCACAGTCGGTAAACTTTTTGCTAAGGTAATAAATGGCGTGCTCTTTTCGGCCAGACTCGTCATGCTGCCCCAACACACACCCCATTGAGTTGTCAAGTACTGTCAGGTATAGTATCAGAGGTCTCCCTTCAACCGGTGGCATAAGAATGGGTGGTTCTTGGAGATACTCTTTGATTCTGTCAAAAGCGGCCTGACATTCATCATTCCAACGTACTACCTGATCTTTCTTCAGCAGCTTGAAGATTGGTTCACAGGTAGCAGTTAGATGTGAGATGAATCAGGCAATGTAATTCAGACGTCCTAGAAAGCCTCTGACTTCTTTCTCTGTCTTGGGAACTGGCATCTCTTGTATGGCTTTAACCTTGGCAGGGTCCACTTGAATACCCTTGTCACTCACGACGAAGCCTAGCAACTTTCCAGATCTTACCCCAAATGTGCACTTGTTCGGGTTCAATCTCAGCTTGTACAACTTCAAACGGTCAAAAAGTTTCTGCAGATGGTCAAGGTGTTCCTCCTCAGTTTGGGACCTTGCAATCATATCGTCAACGTATACTTCTATCTCATGATGGATCATGTCATGAAATAAAGCAACCATGGCACGTTGGTAGGTTGCCCCAGCATTTTTCAGTCCAAAAGGCATGACCTTGTAGCAGAAGGTGCCCCACTGAGTAACAAAGGTAGTCTTCTCCATGTCTTCAGGAGCCATCTTGATTTGATTATAACCTGAAAAACCATCCATGAAGGAGAACACCTTGTGCTGAGCAGTATTGTCAACCAGGACATCAATATGAGGTAGGGGAAGTCATCCTTGGGGCTGGCCCTGTTCAGATCCCTGTAATCAACACACATTCTGACCTTACCATCTTTCTTCGGTACCGGCACCAAATTAGCAACCCACTGAGGGTAAGAAGTCACTGCAAGAAACCCGGCATCAAACTGTTTCATAACCTCAGCTTTGATCTTCTCAGACATCTCTGGACGCATACGGCGGACCTTTTGCTTAACCGGAGGGCAGTCTTCCTTGGTAGGCAAGTGATGGACCACAATGTCGGTATCCAACCCAGGCATGTCTTCGTAGGACCAGGCAAAGATCTCCACATAATCATGCAACATCTGAGTCAACCGTTGTTTTACGCTGAGCTCTAGATTGGCACCAATCTTGACCTCCTTCCTATCTGTCTCAGTACCCAGATTTATCGTTTCCACTGGCTCTTCATGTGGTTGAATTGCCCTCTCTTCCTGGAGTAACAGTCTTGCAAGCTTGCCAGGCACTTCGCAATCATCTTCACCTTCGTCTTCGGCTAAGTTGATCGGATTTTCGAATTCATAACTGGTAGTAGCAGAGTCGTTACCAGTGAGATCCAGAGTGGATTGAAACCTGTATGGGTGAGTGTGTGTAAATATAGCTGTTTTGCAATATATAAAGGAATAAAGACAGAAAGGGAGCACAAGATTTAAAATGCGAAAAACGTCCAAGGTCTTTATTCATGATATATGTAAATGACAATTGTGATCGGTGGATCTGGAACTGACTGTTTAAAGCTGGTTCGCGAAATGTCGCGGTAAGCAAGAGTCGCCACCGTCTTTTATTTTCTCCAATTGGAAAGGACAAAAGCACAGAAAAATTCCTTATAGAGATTGCTCTCGGTTCGGGAGGTAGGTTATAGAAAGGGAAGGTGTTAGCACCCTTTCTATCCATGGTTATCCATGGGCTCTTAGATACTTGCTCATTTGTGTTTTCAAATATGGTTTGTTTGCTTTTCAATGTGGGTTTTAAAAAGTTTCTTTGAAAATTTCAGTTCGACTCTTGTATCGGTCCTCAAGAGTGTTTGAAAAATTGCTTTCGAAAGCTTTTTGAAAAGGTGTCGGTGTGAAAAGTATTTTGAATTTGTTTTGAAATTTAGAGCAAGTATCTACGAGAACCTACCTACCCTAAGGAATTCGTCTGTGTAAATGTCCTTTAAAGTAGTGCCATCCCACCATTGAGAGGTAGGTAGCACCACCGTTGGAGGTGTTCGGGTCAATTCGAGTTTAGGGACATGGTGATCACCAGAGCAATGAGAAGACACCTTAGAAGCTACCCTCATGCCAGGTTCCCGGATCATGAGGACTTACTAAGACATCCTCTACTCGACGATCACCTTTCGAGGCAAGGCAACAGTGAGGCGTACCCTAGGGGTGGTGTGTGATTTGTGTGTCAGATTCATTTATTTTTGTCTTGTCAGGTTATTGGTGATCTAGCGTTTGTTTTTATTTTGTCCATTCATTCTTGCATGCATTTGTTAACAGTTAAAAATTGCGAAAAATTAAAAGTTCTAAACTATTACAAAGGCGCAGGTCCACATCGCCAAAATTTCCAGAACCCGATTTGACAGAAAATAAATAAAGAACTAAAGTGCGAGAAATATAAAATGTCCGAGTTACATGGCTTTGGGAGAATTACATAAATATTTAAAAGAAACGAAATAAAACGCGCGAATTGAAATAAGATTGAAAACGAGGGCATTGGACCCTTTTGAAGTTAAATTGAAATTAAAAATTAATTAATTATTTATTGAAATAAAAGAAGTGTTTTTTAGGTTTTTTGCATTTATGAAATAAGAAAATTAAAATTAAAATTAAAAGAAACCCTAATTCTAAGTTATTTTTAATTATTTGAGAAAAATGTTAAAGTTTAACTTAATTTACTAAAGAATTTATGTACATGTTTATTTACAAAATAAATTAGTAGTTAATAATAATAATAATGATGAGAAAATTATTTATTAAAAAAAATGATGAAAAAGTTAAAAACCCTAATTTCTACATATTTAATTTATTAAGAAAAATATTAAAGTTTTGAAACCTAAATTAATCTAATTAATTGTTTAAAGTTTATTTACAAAAATAATAATAGTAAAATTAATATTAATAAAATAAACATTTTTTGATTTTTCTGTATTTTATATTTATTATGAAAATTATTTTATGGAATTAAAAGAAAACAATTAAAAAACAATTAAAAGAATAAAAAGGAAAAACAAATAAAAATTAAAAATTGAGCAAACCATAGGGGGTGTCTGGCCCTAGGGGAGGTTTTTTGAAGTATTGACTCCTGAGTACCGTGGTCTGCATTCTTTGGCCATTGGATTGAGTTTCATGCATAAGTTGTTCTACTTTGACCATTTGGCTTTTGGCTTTTGGCTTTTGGCCATTTGGCTTTTGGCTTTTGGCCATTTGGCTTTTGGCCTCAATGTTCCTTAATGAACCTGCATGGGATCCTGTCTAAATCTGCAGTGTTGAATCTCACGAACACATTAAATAATCATAAAATGCAAATAAAGCCAATATATGAAGAAATTTAATGTTTAGGCACAATATGGCATGTATGAATGATTATACCCTTTTGATCATGGAGATCAAATCAACCTTACCCTTACTGGAAAAGTAGTGACATGAATGCTTTTATGCCCTTTGGATCATGGAGATCAAGCCAGCCTTACCCTTACTGAAGAAGTAATAAGATGTTGGTTTGTAACTGAGATGGCTTTGTTTGTAGTGAGAGAGGGATTTGTAATAAGGATTTCAAGGTTTTAGGGTTCTTGATAGAGTTTGATATTCCAACAGTGTTGTGGCAAGATTTTTTTCTCTCTTTTTTTCTTCCCTCTTTTTTCTTTTTTTTCTCCCTCTTGGTTTGTGTGACAAGAAGGTGATTATATAGTGGAAATTAGGGTAAAGAAAATGGGCTTTGAATGTGCAATTGGGCCTCCAATATTCACTTGAATTCGTCACTTTCCAGGCTAAATCGTAGGGACTTAAGTGCATTTTTTGAAGTTGAAATGTGAAAACAAAATGTAGCCGACATCGAGAACTAACTCCTGTCCGAAAATCGACTCAATCGGATAAACGGTGAATTAGTTATGAATTTTTGAAGTTTCAGCTCAGACAAACTTATTTTGGGCTCCAGTGTCGACTCTGACACGTTCTTCAATAAAAAACTGGTATTGATCGGTGCATAATCCGGTCTCGACTTTTGAAGCAAAGTTGTAGATCTACGAGTCAGGGACCTTGTGTAAAAATATGAGCCCAATCCGATAAAAATTGACCGAGTTATGAATTTTCGAAGTTTCGGCCCAGATGAAATAATATTCAGCATTCAGGATTTTCAGCGTGTCACGCACTCTGAGCAAAAAACGAAGGCCTTTTGAATACCGTTTGAACTCAATTCCTTCTGTGAAAATGTAGTCAACTCAATTTGTGAAATTTTGGCGCCGGAACCAGCTCGATACGATGAAAATCGACCAAGTTATGATTTTTTGAACATGACGCAAATAAACTTCTGTCACAAATTTTCTGCACGAAAATACCTGATAAATCCACATTTTTGAAGACCTTCTGATCGAAATTGGCTTCCAGTCGTGAGAGATGAAAACGTAGATGATGTCAAGACGGAATTTTGGCCACCGGAACGGGTTCAAAACGAGTCACGATCTTCAAGTTATGAATTTTTTAGCGCGTAAAAACTGCACTTTCAGCACACTTTTTCACTATATTTCTTCAAGAAAACTCACACATTCGGATACCTTCTTTAAAGAATTGACTCTTGAGCCGAACCTGAATTTGAGAATACGTTATCAGAGATATCTTGGCGAAAGAACACCTGAATATAATGCGCCGGGTTGGACTTGTGAATTTTCTTGAAATGTTTTGAGAAATATGGGAGGGCAAATTTTGGGGTACAACAGTTGCCCCTGTTCAATCTTCTTAGACCTGAGGATGCAGATTGGCTGACGTGCCTTTCGTAATCCGAAGGTGGAAGATGATTGAACACTAGAGTGCCCAGAAATTTGGGCTCACATGTTAGCAGTGTGATGGGGGAATGGGCTTATAGATGCCATTTGGAGATTGCTGGATAGGATGATGGGCTTATAGATGCCATCTGGATATTGATCGCGTAGGAGATTCCTTAGCGAGAACCTGCATACCTGCAAAAGAACAAATGAGTACCTGACACGTTGCAGGAGCTGGTTTTCAGATGCTTGGTATAGATGTGTCCTGACTGGTTACAGGAGCTGAGTCTGGAGCTCCAAACGGCGATGAATGAACCAGGGATGGTTACTGCCTTAGCATGAATGGTAAGAGAATCTTGGACGATTACTACCCCAACAGGAACGCTGAGAGAATCTTGGGTGTCTTCTACTGGGATAAGAATCAGGGAGATCTTAGGGTCGATCTGACTGAACCAGAGAAGGCCTTTGACTGGATAAGAATCAGGAAAATCTTAGGGTCGATTTAACTGAACCGGACAAGGTCTTGGAATATCTTCAACTGGATAAGCATCAGGGAGATCTTAGGGTCGATCTGACTGAACCAGAGAAGGCCTTTGACTGGATAAGCATCAGGAAAATCTTAGGGTCGATTTAACTGAACCGGACAAGGTCTTGGAATATCTTCAACTGGATAAGCATCAGGGAGATCTTAGGGTCGATCTGACTGAACCAGAGAAGGCCTTTGACTGGATAAGCATCAGGAAAATCTTAGGGTCGATTTAACTGAACCGGACAAGGTCTTGGAATATCTTCAACTGGATAAGCATCAGGGAGATCTTAGGGTCGATCTGACTGAACCAGAGAAGGCCTTTGACTGGATAAGCATCAGGAAAATCTTAGGGTCGATTTAACTGAACCGGACAAGGTCTTGGAATATCTTCAACTGGATAAGCATCAGGGAGATCTTATGGTCGATCTGACTGAACCAGAGAAGGCCTTTGACTGGATAAGCATCAGGAAAATCTTAGGGTCGATTTAACTGAACCGGACAAGGTCTTGGAATATCTTCAACTGGATAAGCATTAGGGAGATCTTAGGGTCGATCTGACTGAACCAGAGAAGGCCTTTGACTGGATAAGCATCAGGAAAATCTTAGGGTCGATTTAACTGAACCGGACAAGGTCTTGGAATATCTTCAACTGGATAAGCATCAGGGAGATCTTAGGGTCGATCTGACTGAACCAGAGAAGGCCTTTGAATATAGCTAAGAATTTAACTGGATCTTTCCTGAAAGGTAGAGGTCAGTCATATGCAATGCATGATATGGATCAAGCAATGATGTTCTCAATATAAATGAGACTTGTATGATATGATGTGTCTATGCATGTTATAATGATGTATGTGATGTTTTATGTATGTTTTTGTCTAGGAAAGTGAATCCTTGACGGGTGCCGGGAAGTCGTATCCTGGGCTGATGTTGAAGAATAGATTTTGCTTTCACCGGGGATGATAGCTGCAAGAATACCGGTAGGAGAAGATGACTCCGTTGCGGAATAAACTTGGCAAATGGAGGATTCTGCGGGGAGAAAAGATACTCTAGCGACCATGCTGGGAAGCAATACTCTGTGGGAAGAGGGATGCCTTGCTGAGTGTTGATAGTAGTAATTTGCTGGCGATATCCTTGTTGTACTGAAAGTGTTGATAGAGACTTCGCTGGGGTAAGAAGACTCTGTCGATGACGATCTTTCCATGGCTTTTGGCTGAGGATAACCCAGTTATATCCGATTAAGGAAATAACTCTTTAAACAAAGTCGGACGACGCGTTCGTGCTTTCGGGAGGATAAGCTTCCAGAATCTACTGGGGATAAGCTTACTACTTGGGGATATGAATTCCAACTTTCCTGGGGAAACTGGATTGGACTCTTCTGGGGGGTTTTGGAACTGCGGGGGAGTGATTCCTTTGAATGTTGGTATACCGCCGGGGAACAATCTTTAGACCAAGACTACCGGAGATGCTTGTTAAGAATATATGTATTGCTGCTGGGGGATGTTGGGATCTGCTGGAGGATACCCAATTTCCTTGAGATTTGATAACTCTGCCTGGAGAAGAATGCACTGTTTTGCTGAATCACTCTCTGGGGAATTAATATGTACTGGTTATATTCTTTAGCTGAACCTACCTTGGTACCTTGGAGAACAGAACAATTAGATTGCTTTTAGACAACTCCTTATTGCCCCTATTTCTATGGGGGAGGCACCTGTGGGATGCTGATAGTCGTTGATGGGCCAACCTTCTTCTGGTAGGCAGGTGACGAGATGCCGGGACATAGTCGTACGCTTTTGATCCCTAACTTTTGCCTGGACCGCCCTTTCGGGTTTTCAGTCCACCGGGATACCCATTTTTGCCCAAGCCGCCTTTTTAGGTTTTCGACTTGCCGGGTGTACAGATTTTTTTTCATTTCATCCCTTCATTTTGCCCGAACCCTTTTGGTTCGCCGGGAATCCCTTATTTTTGCCTAGGTGTGTCAACCTAGCGGGTCTTTGATTGTGCGTAGTATTTTTTCGACTATGTTCGTGCTCTCAGAATGTAGGGAGTTGCCCCTGTTAGAAGTGTTTTGTCATGCCACCAGAAGGTGTTTGATCAGGCCAGATTCGTTGTTGGAACGCCCCAAGTGACTCAGGCGGAGATTTTCCCCAGGCTGTTTGGCCTTTGAGAGATTCTCCGAATCTTGACTTAACTGCCCCAGATGGTAGACCATGATCATATCATGCCCCTTGATTGGAGATACTCTTGTTCACCAGACTTTCATTGTGCGAATTTCCCTGCTGTTCAAACAAGAAGTCATATGCAAACAAAGTTATGTTAAAAATGCAAAGCCTATGTCTGTCTTGAAGTTTTTGAAAATGCATTTTTTCCATAAAACAAGTGAATATTTGTAAAGCGTGATGTCAACTCCGTATTTTACCGTGAGCCTTAAGGAGTCAGGATACCTTTCGTCATAGTATGCTTTCGAACTAACCCATGCTTCAGCTAGGACTTTTAAGGGTTATAACGTGGCCTGGTTCACGGTTTAAGAAACAAAGGATAAAGGCTCAAATTTTATTTGTACCCACCCGCTCTTCGTGATGTTCTTCAAACCTAAACTCAGTTGATCATCCGTTAGACCTCGTTTGAGTCTTTGCTCTGATTTTCCGGCGATGGTTCAGTCATTGATGATTTATTCTGAATAGGCAGTCATCATTTTTTTTTGCTGAGGGTTTGTAGGACCTCTTTCTTTTTTGATTTTTGTTATCCCTTTCTTTTTTTGCCTGAACTGTTTCCTTTTTTGGAATTACAGTCAGCGGGATGCCCCAATTTTGTAAGTCTCCTTCATGGGTTTTGACTTAATGGGTTTTTTATTTTTTGAGATAATGACTGCCTTTCTTTATTGATTATTCGGAACCATCACTGTCTTTTGTTTTGTAAGGACTCCTTTGGTGCCATTTGTTATGCACTTGGATCAACTGAGAGAACTACCCTGCCCCAGGTTATAATTAAGGGTTTTAATTTTCAAAAAGAAAAACTCCTACTTCTTTGGCTCAAAGGGGTTGACGAGGGATTATCTTCCTTATAACTCCAGTGTTTAGGGATTGAAACAATGCCTGTACCTCATCAGCGGGGTCTGTTCAAAAGCATACTGTAAGTGTTGTGGTATCGTTTTCGTCATCCTTCCTCAAGAGGCTTAGCATTTTAGATCAAGAGCTGACATCAGAAAAAATATGAAGATAATTTGCGTATAGTGAATACGAATATATTGTTTTAGAACAGACATATGCGATGCATTAATGAAATAACAATGTTTAACATGAGTAAATGTTTGAACAAAAGAAAATTGCAACTTGAACATTCGAATGAACAGAAATTTCTCAATCCTAGCCCTGATTTGGCAAGGGAGCAGTGATCACGTGGGGAGTCTTGGGTATTTTAAACTGAATCTCTCCAGCGTCGATCATGTCTTGAATCTTGTTTTTGAGAGGCCAGCAGTTGTCCGTAGTATGCCCCGGGCTATTAGAATGATATGCGCACCTATCGTTGGGATGATAGTTAGGAGCAGAAGTGTTTGGATTCCGGAGAGGAGCCTTTAAGGTGATCAGCCCTGCCTTCAACATTTGTTGTAGTGCTTGATCCAGCGACATGTTGATCTTGGTGAACTGCCTTTTAGGCTTGTCTGGTTGACGCTGGTGAGGTTGCTGCTGAGTTTGTGACCCTGAAGCCACTTGAGGAGCTCTCCCCTTATCTCCTTGTTTCAAAGGTGGTTGAATGATGATTGGCCCTTCACCCTTAGATGTCTGCCCCAGTTGGTTACCTTGAAGCAGTTGGTTGACGAGAAACCGGAGCTCATCTTGTCTTTGAGCTAAACCTTGAATGGCATTCCTCTGCCCCAGCATTTGGGCTTTCATAGCATCCATCTCAGCTTGTAGGTGTTTCAGCCTTTCATCCTCAGCACTGTTCCTGACAAAGGTCCCCCTGAGAAGTGTCCTTAATTCCTCCTGCCCCTTGGATAGATTCAGGAGGATTTCCCCGAACCGAGTCTCTTGAGCAAGAAGGCCCTGGTTGTCTGGTTGGGAAGCCATTGCTGAAATAAACAGCGGGAAAGGTAAGTAACCTGCAACAAGGGTACCTGTTATGCGATGATATGTATGATATGCATGCAATGTTTTCAAGGACCTCGCGGGGTAAACAAGAAAATTTGTTAGCATTGGAATTTATAGCTTGATTGAAGGACACCCATGTTGTTGAGAACTCTTCTTCAAGGGTCAAAGGCTCACCATATCCAGTGGGTCATAGCCTCTGACTTTAGTCATCATGTCTAGTTTTGATTTCCCAGCAACCTTGGTTAAGGGACCTTTCTTTAAGAGTCAAAGCTCACCATATCAAGTGGGTCATAGCCTCTGACAACTTTGGCTAGAGGAAAATAAATCCTCTTTGCCCCTTGCTAGATGTTTGATTCATCATGACCTGCATCACAGACCCTTGAGATCCTTGAAATGGGTTAGTCCTTATGCAAGATGTATGCAATGGTATGATGTTATGCTATGCATGGGGGTAATGTAAATAACCCTGTTATGAGTCCCAATTAAGGACTGCAAACCAAAACCTGCAAGAACTCAAGTAAAACCTGTCATGAGCCCCAATTAAGGACTATAAACATAACCTGCAAGTAGTTAGTACACCCTGTTATGAGTCTCAATTAAGGACTATAAACCAAAACCTGCAAGAAACTTAGTAAACCTTGTCATGAGTCCCAATTAAGGACTATAAACGAAACCTGCAAGAAACTCGGTAGACCTTGTTATGAGTCCTAATTAAGGACTACAAACAAAACCTGCAAGAAGCTCAAGTGTCAGACAACAAGCATGCAAATAGTCAAGTACGAAGGCACACAAGTCACACAAGAGAAACCCTTAGAGTTTAGGCCAGCATGGGGTCTGGGTATTACCCTCTTGAAGTTGGTGGGCTCAACCTGTCCTATTAGAAGTAACTGGATTCTAAGGGTCCCAATATCACTGGATTGCTTTCATTGTTCATCGTTTCGATTTAGCCACTGAACTGGCGACCGAAATATTCCAGGAAAGCAACCCTCAATTGAGTGTAGTATCGAGTATCAACCAACCTCGGACTGCACCAAAGTCAGTTATCTCACTACCCTAAAGAGGCCAAGATAGTTCAATTAAGGTTCCTAAGGTCTGTTGATGCTTCACGACACCACGCGGAGGCCCCGTACTCTCCTTGACTGAACTCAAGGGTTACCGGTACACACCAAAGTGCCACATCAACGTAACAGACTGTTTCAACCATGTCGGTATACCCCGCACAGTTCCCTCACAGCCTTGTTGCTACTTTCTAAGAAGGTATCCCCGGATCCGGGTTAGGATCTATAGAACTCCCAAGACAGTCCCACAATTTAAAGCAAACAATTCAGACAATTGAAAACACAAGTGATCTTAGTCCTAAGGTACACCTCACTTTAAGTATCCCCAGCAGAGTCTCCAGTTCTGTGATCGGTGGATCTGGAACTGACTGTTTAAAGCTGGTTCGCGAAATGTCGCGGTAAGCAAGAGTCGCCACCGTCTTTTATTTTCTCCAATTGGAAAGGACAAAAGCACAGAAAAATTCCTTATAGAGATTGCTCTCGGTTCGGGAGGTAGGTTATAGAAAGGGAAGGTGTTAGCATCCTTTCTATCCATGGTTATCCATGGGCTCTTAAATACTTGCTCATTTGTGTTTTCAAAAATGGTTTGTTTGCTTTTCAATGTGGGTTTTAAAAAGTTTCTTTGAAAATTCCAGTTCGACTCTTGTATCGGTCCTCAAGAGTGTTTGAAAAATTGCTTTCGAAAGCTTTTTGAAAAGGTGTCGGTGTGAAAAGTATTTTGAATTTGTTTTGAAATTTAGAGCAAGTATCTACGAGAACCTACCTACCCTAAGGAATTCGTCTGTGTAAATGTCCTTTAAAGTAGTGCCATCCCACCATTGAGAGGTAGGTAGCACCACCGTTGGAGGTGTTCGGGTCAATTCGAGTTTAGGGACATGGTGATCACCAGAGCAATGGGAAGACACCTTAGAAGCTACCCTCATGCCAGGTTCCCGGATCATGAGGACTTACTAAGACATCCTCTACTCGACGATCACCTTTCGAGGCAAGGCAACAGTGAGGCGTACCCTAGGGGTGGTGTGTGATTTGTGTGTCAGATTCATTTATTTTTGTCTTGTCAGGTTATTGGTGATCTAGCGTTTGTTTTTATTTTGTCCATTCATTCTTGCATGCATTTGTTAACAGTTAAAAATTGCGAAAAATTAAAAGTTCTAAACTATTACAAAGGCGCGGGTCCACATCGCCAAAATTTCCAGAACCCGATTTGACAGAAAATAAATAAAGAACTAAAGTGCGAGAAATATAAAATGTCCGAGTTACATGGCTTTGGGAGAATTACATAAATATTTAAAAGAAACGAAATAAAACGCGCGAATTGAAATAAGATTGGAAACGAGGGCATTGGACCCTTTTGAAGTTAAATTGAAATTAAAAATTAATTAATTATTTATTGAAATAAAAGAAGTGTTTTTTAGGTTTTTTGCATTTATGAAATAAGAAAATTAAAATTAAAATTAAAAGAAACCCTAATTCTAAGTTATTTTTAATTATTTGAGAAAAATGTTAAAGTTTAACTTAATTTACTAAAGAATTTATGTACATGTTTATTTACAAAATAAATTAGTAGTTAATAATAATAATAATGATGAGAAAATTATTTATTAAAAAAAATGATGAAAAAGTTAAAAACCCTAATTTCTACATATTTAATTTATTAAGAAAAATATTAAAGTTTTGAAACCTAAATTAATCTAATTAATTGTTTAAAGTTTATTTACAAAAATAATAATAGTAAAATTAATATTAATAAAATAAACATTTTTTGATTTTTCTGTATTTTATATTTATTATGAAAATTATTTTATGGAATTAAAAGAAAACAATTAAAAAACAATTAAAAGAATAAAAAGGAAAAACAAATAAAAATTAAAAATTGAGCAAACCATAGGGGGTGTCTGGCCCAAGGGGAGGTTTTTTGAAGTATTGACTCCTGAGTACCGTGGTCTGCATTCTTTGGCCATTGGATTGAGTTTCATGCATAAGTTGTTCTACTTTGGCCATTTGGCTTTTGACTTTTGGCTTTTGGCCATTTGGCTTTTGGCTTTTGGCCATTTGGCTTTTGGCCTCAATGTTCCTTAATGAACCTGCATGGGATCCTGTCTAAATCTGCAGTGTTGAATCTCACGAACACATTAAATAATCATAAAATGCAAATAAAGCCAATATATGAAGAAATTTAATGTTTAGGCACAATATGGCATGTATGAATGATTATACCCTTTTGATCATGGAGATCAAATCAACCTTACCCTTACTGGAAAAATAGTGACATGAATGCTTTTATGCCCTTTGGATCATGGAGATCAAGTCAGCCTTACCCTTACTGAAGAAGTAATAAGATGTTGGTTTGTAACTGAGATGGCTTTGTTTGTAGTGAGAGAGGGATTTGTAATAAGGATTTCAAGGTTTTAGGGTTCTTGAAAGAGTTTGATATTCCAACAGTGTTGTGGCAAGGTTTTTTTCTCTCTTTTTTTCTTCCCACTTTTTTCTTTTTTTTCTCCCTCTTGGTTTGTGTGACAAGAAGGTGATTATATAGTGGAAATTAGGGTAAAGAAAATGGGCTTTGAATGTGCAATTGGGCCTCCAATATTCACTTGAATTCGTCACTTTCCAGGCTAAATCGCAGGGACTTAAGTGCATTTTTTGAAGTTGAAATGTGAAAACAAAATGTAGCCGACATCGAGAACTAACTCCTGTCCGAAAATCGACTCAATCGGATAAACGGTGAATTAGTTATGAATTTTTGAAGTTTCAGCTCAGACAAACTTATTTTGGGCTCCAGTGTCGACTCTGACACGTTCTTCAATAAAAAACTGGTATTGATCGGTGCATAATCCGGTCTCGACTTTTGAAGCAAAGTTGTAGATCTACGAGTCAGGGACCTTGTGTAAAAATATGAGCCCAATCCGATAAAAATTGACCGAGTTATGAATTTTCGAAGTTTCGGCCCAGATGAAATAATATTCAGCATTCAGTATTTTCAGCGTGTCACGCACTCTGAGCAAAAAACGAAGGCCTTTTGAATACCGTTTGAACTCAATTCCTTCTGTGAAAATGTAGTCAACTCAATTTGTGAAATTTTGGCGCCGGAACCAGCTCGATACGATGAAAATCGACCAAGTTATGATTTTTTGAACATGACGCAAATAAACTTCTGTCACAAATTTTCTGCACGAAAATACCTGATAAATCCACATTTTTGAAGACCTTCTGATCGAAATTGGCTTCCAGCCGTGAGAGATGAAAACGTAGATGATGTCAAGACGGAATTTTGGCCACCGGAACGGGTTCAAAACGAGTCACGATCTTCAAGTTATGAATTTTTTAGCGCGTAAAAACTGCACTTTCAGCACACTTTTTCACTATATTTCTTCAAGAAAACTCACACATTCGGATACCTTCTTTAAAGAATTGACTCTTGAGCCGAACCTGAATTTGAGAATACGTTATCAGAGATATCTTGGCGAAAGAACACCTGAATATAATGCGCCGGGTTGGACTTGTGAATTTTCTTGAAATGTTTTGAGAAATATGGGAGGGCAAATTTTGGGGTACAACAGTTGCCCCTGTTCAATCTTCTTAGACCTGAGGATGCAGATTGGCTGACGTGCCTTTCGTAATCCGAAGGTGGAAGATGATTGAACACTAGAGTGCCCAGAAATTTGGGCTCACATGTTAGCAGTGTGATGGGGGAATGGGCTTATAGATGCCATTTGGAGATTGCTGGATAGGATGATGGGCTTATAGATGCCATCTGGATATTGATCGCGTAGGAGATTCCTTAGCGAGAACCTGCATACCTGCAAAAGAACAAATGAGTACCTGACACGTTGCAGGAGCTGGTTTTCAGATGCTTGGTATAGATGTGTCCTGACTGGTTACAGGAGCTGAGTCTGGAGCTCCAAACGGCGATGAATGAACCAGGGATGGTTACTGCCTTAGCATGAATGGTAAGAGAATCTTGGACGATTACTACCCCAACAGGAACGCTGAGAGAATCTTGGGTGTCTTCTACTGGGATAAGAATCAGGGAGATCTTAGGGTCGATCTGACTGAACCAGAGAAGGCCTTTGACTGGATAAGAATCAGGAAAATCTTAGGGTCGATTTAACTGAACCGGACAAGGTCTTGGAATATCTTCAACTGGATAAGCATCAGGGAGATCTTAGGGTCGATCTGACTGAACCAGAGAAGGCCTTTGACTGGATAAGCATCAGGAAAATCTTAGGGTCGATTTAACTGAACCGGACAAGGTCTTGGAATATCTTCAACTGGATAAGCATCAGGGAGATCTTAGGGTCGATCTGACTGAACCAGAGAAGGCCTTTGACTGGATAAGCATCAGGAAAATCTTAGGGTCGATTTAACTGAACCGGACAAGGTCTTGGAATATCTTCAACTGGATAAGCATCAGGGAGATCTTAGGGTCGATCTGACTGAACCAGAGAAGGCCTTTGACTGGATAAGCATCAGGAAAATCTTAGGGTCGATTTAACTGAACCGGACAAGGTCTTGGAATATCTTCAACTGGATAAGCATCAGGGAGATCTTAGGGTCGATCTGACTGAACCAGAGAAGGCCTTTGACTGGATAAGCATCAGGAAAATCTTAGGGTCGATTTAACTGAACCGGACAAGGTCTTGGAATATCTTCAACTGGATAAGCATTAGGGAGATCTTAGGGTCGATCTGACTGAACCAGAGAAGGCCTTTGACTGGATAAGCATCAGGAAAATCTTAGGGTCGATTTAACTGAACCGGACAAGGTCTTGGAATATCTTCAACTGGATAAGCATCAGGGAGATCTTAGGGTCGATCTGACTGAACCAGAGAAGGCCTTTGAATATAGCTAAGAATTTAACTGGATCTTTCCTGAAAGGTAGAGGTCAGTCATATGCAATGCATGATATGGATCAAGCAATGATGTTCTCAATATAAATGAGACTTGTATGATATGATGTGTCTATGCATGTTATAATGATGTATGTGATGTTTTATGTATGTTTTTGTCTAGGAAAGTGAATCCTTGACGGGTGCCGGGAAGTCGTATCCTGGGCTGATGTTGAAGAATAGATTTTGCTTTCACCGGGGATGATAGCTGCAAGAATACCGGTAGGAGAAGATGACTCCGTTGCGGAATAAACTTGGCAAATGGAGGATTCTGCGGGGAGAAAAGATACTCTAGCGACCATGCTGGGAAGCAATACTCTGTGGGAAGAGGGATGCCTTGCTGAGTGTTGATAGTAGTAATTTGCTGGCGATATCCTTGTTGTACTGAAAGTGTTGATAGAGACTTCGCTGGGGTAAGAAGACTCTGTCGATGACGATCTTTCCATGGCTTTTGGCTGAGGATAACCCAGTTATATCCGATTAAGGAAATAACTCTTTAAACAAAGTCGGACGACGCGTTCGTGCTTTCGGGAGGATAAGCTTCCAGAATCTACTGGGGATAAGCTTACTACTTGGGGATATGAATTCCAACTTTCCTGGGGAAACTGGATTGGACTCTTCTGGGGGGTTTTGGAACTGCGGGGGAGTGATTCCTTTGAATGTTGGTATACCGCCGGGGAACAATCTTTAGACCAAGACTACCGGAGATGCTTGTTAAGAATATATGTATTGCTGCTGGGGGATGTTGGGATCTGCTGGAGGATACCCAATTTCCTTGAGATTTGATAACTCTGCCTGGAGAAGAATGCACTGTTTTGCTGAATCACTCTCTGGGGAATTAATATGTACTGGTTATATTCTTTAGCTGAACCTACCTTGGTACCTTGGAGAACAGAACAATTAGATTGCTTTTAGACAACTCCTTATTGCCCCTATTTCTATGGGGGAGGCACCTGTGGGATGCTGATAGTCGTTGATGGGCCAACCTTCTTCTGGTAGGCAGGTGACGAGATGCCGGGACATAGTCGTACGCTTTTGATCCCTAACTTTTGCCTGGACCGCCCTTTCGGGTTTTCAGTCCACCGGGATACCCATTTTTGCCCAAGCCGCCTTTTCAGGTTTTCGACTTGCCGGGTGTACAGATTTTTTTTCATTTCATCCCTTCATTTTGCCCGAACCCTTTTGGTTCGCCGGGAATCCCTTATTTTTGCCTAGGTGTGTCAACCTAGCGGGTCTTTGATTGTGCGTAGTATTTTTTCGACTATGTCCGTGCTCTCAGAATGTAGGGAGTTGCCCCTGTTAGAAGTGTTTTGTCATGCCACCAGAAGGTGTTTGATCAGGCCAGATTCGTTGTTGGAACGCCCCAAGTGACTCAGGCGGAGATTTTCCCCAGGCTGTTTGGCCTTTGAGAGATTCTCCGAATCTTGACTTAACTGCCCCAGATGGTAGACCATGATCATATCATGCCCCTTGATTGGAGATACTCTTGTTCACCAGACTTTCATTGTGCGAATTTCCCTGCTGTTCAAACAAGAAGTCATATGCAAACAAAGTTATGTTAAAAATGCAAAGCCTATGTCTGTCTTGAAGTTTTTGAAAATGCATTTTTTCCATAAAACAAGTGAATATTTGTAAAGCGTGATGTCAACTCCGTATTTTACCGTGAGCCTTAAGGAGTCAGGATACCTTTCGTCATAGTATGCTTTCGAACTAACCCATGCTTCAGCTAGGACTTTTAAGGGTTATAACGTGGCCTGGTTCACGGTTTAAGAAACAAAGGATAAAGGCTCAAATTTTATTTGTACCCACCCGCTCTTCGTGATGTTCTTCAAACCTAAACTCAGTTGATCATCCGTTAGACCTCGTTTGAGTCTTTGCTCTGATTTTCCGGCGATGGTTCAGTCATTGATGATTTATTCTGAATAGGCAGTCATCATTTTTTTTTGCTGAGGGTTTGTAGGACCTCTTTCTTTTTTGATTTTTGTTATCCCTTTCTTTTTTTGCCTGAACTGTTTCCTTTTTTGGAATTACAGTCAGCGGGATGCCCCAATTTTGTAAGTCTCCTTCATGGGTTTTGACTTAATGGGTTTTTTATTTTTTGAGATAATGACTGCCTTTCTTTATTGATTATTCGGAACCATCACTGTCTTTCGTTTTGTAAGGACTCCTTTGGTGCCATTTGTTATGCACTTGGATCAACTGAGAGAACTACCCTGCCCCAGGTTATAATTAAGGGTTTTAATTTTCGAAAAGAAAAACTCCTACTTCTTTGGCTCAAAGGGGTTGACGAGGGATTATCTTCCTTATAACTCCAGTGTTTAGGGATTGAAACAATGCCTGTACCTCATCAGCGGGGTCTGTTCAAAAGCATACTGTAAGTGTTGTGGTATCGTTTTCGTCATCCTTCCTCAAGAGGCTTAGCATTTTAGATCAAGAGCTGACATCAGAAAAAATATGAAGATAATTTGCGTATAGTGAATACGAATATATTGTTTTAGAACAGACATATGCGATGCATTAATGAAATAACAATGTTTAACATGAGTAAATGTTTGAACAAAAGAAAATTGCAACTTGAACATTCGAATGAACAGAAATTTCTCAATCCTAGCCCTGATTTGGCAAGGGAGCAGTGATCACGTGGGGAGTCTTGGGTATTTTAAACTGAATCTCTCCAGCGTCGATCATGTCTTGAATCTTGTTTTTGAGAGGCCAGCAGTTGTCCGTAGTATGCCCCGGGCTATTAGAATGATATGCGCACCTATCGTTGGGATGATAGTTAGGAGCAGAAGTGTTTGGATTCCGGAGAGGAGCCTTTAAGGTGATCAGCCCTGCCTTCAACATTTGTTGTAGTGCTTGATCCAGCGACATGTTGATCTTGGTGAACTGCCTTTTAGGCTTGTCTGGTTGACGCTGGTGAGGTTGCTGCTGAGTTTGTGACCCTGAAGCCACTTGAGGAGCTCTCCCCTTATCTCCTTGTTTCAAAGGTGGTTGAATGATGATTGGCCCTTCACCCTTAGATGTCTGCCCCAGTTGGTTACCTTGAAGCAGTTAGTTGACGAGAAACCGGAGCTCATCTTGTCTTTGAGCTAAACCTTGAATGGCATTCCTCTGCCCCAGCATTTGGGCTTTCATAGCATCCATCTCAGCTTGTAGGTGTTTCAGCCTTTCATCCTCAGCACTGTTCCTGACAAAGGTCCCCCTGAGAAGTGTCCTTAATTCCTCCTGCCCCTTGGATAGATTCAGGAGGATTTCCCCGAACCGAGTCTCTTGAGCAAGAAGGCCCTGGTTGTCTGGTTGGGAAGCCATTGCTGAAATAAACAGCGGGAAAGGTAAGTAACCTGCAACAAGGGTACCTGTTATGCGATGATATGTATGATATGCATGCAATGTTTTCAAGGACCTCGCGGGGTAAACAAGAAAATTTGTTAGCATTGGAATTTATAGCTTGATTGAAGGACACCCATGTTGTTGAGAACTCTTCTTCAAGGGTCAAAGGCTCACCATATCCAGTGGGTCATAGCCTCTGACTTTAGTCATCATGTCTAGTTTTGATTTCCCAGCAACCTTGGTTAAGGGACCTTTCTTTAAGAGTCAAAGCTCACCATATCAAGTGGGTCATAGCCTCTGACAACTTTGGCTAGAGGAAAATAAATCCTCTTTGCCCCTTGCTAGATGTTTGATTCATCATGACCTGCATCACAGACCCTTGAGATCCTTGAAATGGGTTAGTCCTTATGCAAGATGTATGCAATGGTATGATGTTATGCTATGCATGGGGGTAATGTAAATAACCCTGTTATGAGTCCCAATTAAGGACTGCAAACCAAAACCTGCAAGAACTCAAGTAAAACCTGTCATGAGCCCCAATTAAGGACTATAAACAGAACCTGCAAGTAGTTAGTACACCCTGTTATGAGTCTCAGTTAAGGACTATAAACCAAAACCTGCAAGAAACTTAGTAAACCTTGTCATGAGTCCCAATTAAGGACTATAAACGAAACCTGCAAGAAACTCGGTAGACCTTGTTATGAGTCCTAATTAAGGACTACAAACAAAACCTGCAAGAAGCTCAAGTGTCAGACAACAAGCATGCAAATAGTCAAGTACGAAGGCACACAAGTCACACAAGAGAAACCCTTAGAGTTTAGGCCAGCATGGGGTCTGGGTATTACCCTCTTGAAGTTGGTGGGCTCAACCTGTCCTATTAGAAGTAACTGGGTTCTAAGGGTCCCAATATCACTGGATTGCTTTCATTGTTCATCGTTTCGATTTAGCCACTGAACTGGCGACCGAAATATTCCAGGAAAGCAACCCTCAATTGAGTGTAGTATCGAGTATCAACCAACCTCGGACTGCACCAAAGTCAGTTATCTCACTACCCTAAAGAGGCCAAGATAGTTCAATTAAGGTTCCTAAGGTCTGTTGATGCTTCATGACACCACGCGGAGGCCCCGTACTCTCCTTGACTGAACTCAAGGGTTACCGGTACACACCAAAGTGCCACATCAACGTAACAGACTGTTTCAACCATGTCGGTATACCCCGCACAGTTCCCTCACAGCCTTGTTGCTACTTTCTAAGAAGGTATCCCCGGATCCGGGTTAGGATCTATAGAACTCCCAAGACAGTCCCACAATTTAAAGCAAACAATTCAGACAATTGAAAACACAAGTGATCTTAGTCCTAAGGTACACCTCACTTTAAGTATCCCCAGCAGAGTCTCCAGTTCTGTGATCGGTGGATCTGGAACTGACTGTTTAAAGCTGGTTCGCGAAATGTCGCGGTAAGCAAGAGTCGCCACCGTCTTTTATTTTCTCCAATTGGAAAGGACAAAAGCACAGAAAAATTCCTTATAGAGATTGCTCTCGGTTCGGGAGGTAGGTTATAGAAATGGAAGGTGTTAGCATCCTTTCTATCCATGGTTATCCATGGGCTCTTAAATACTTGCTCATTTGTGTTTTCAAAAATGGTTTGTTTGCTTTTCAATGTGGGTTTTAAAAAGTTTCTTTGAAAATTCCAGTTCGACTCTTGTATCGGTCCTCAAGAGTGTTTGAAAAATTGCTTTCGAAAGCTTTTTGAAAAGGTGTCGGTGTGAAAAGTATTTTGAATTTGTTTTGAAATTTAGAGCAAGTATCTACGAGAACCTACCTACCCTAAGGAATTCGTCTGTGTAAATGTCCTTTAAAGTAGTGCCATCCCACCATTGAGAGGTAGGTAGCACCACCGTTGGAGGTGTTCGGGTCAATTCGAGTTTAGGGACATGGTGATCACCAGAGCAATGGGAAGACACCTTATAAGCTACCCTCATGCCAGGTTCCCGGATCATGAGGACTTACTAAGACATCCTCTACTCGACGATCACCTTTCGAGGCAAGGCAACAGTGAGGGTACCCTAGGGGTGGTGTGTGATTTGTGTGTCAGATTCATTTATTTTTGTCTTGTCAGGTTATTGGTGATCTAGCGTTTGTTTTTATTTTGTCCATTCATTCTTGCATGCATTTGTTAACAGTTAAAAATTGCGAAAAATTAAAAGTTCTAAACTATTACAAAGGCGCGGGTCCACATCGCCAAAATTTCCAGAACCCGATTTGACAGAAAATAAATAAAGAACTAAAGTGCGAGAAATATAAAATGTCCGAGTTACATGGCTTTGGGAGAATTACATAAATATTTAAAAGAAACGAAATAAAACGCGCGAATTGAAATAAGATTGGAAACGAGGGCATTGGACCCTTTTGAAGTTAAATTGAAATTAAAAATTAATTAATTATTTATTGAAATAAAAGAAGTGTTTTTTAGGTTTTTTGCATTTATGAAATAAGAAAATTAAAATTAAAATTAAAAGAAACCCTAATTCTAAGTTATTTTTAATTATTTGAGAAAAATGTTAAAGTTTAACTTAATTTACTAAAGAATTTATGTACATGTTTATTTACAAAATAAATTAGTAGTTAATAATAATAATAATGATGAGAAAATTATTTATTAAAAAAAATGATGAAAAAGTTAAAAACCCTAATTTCTACATATTTAATTTATTAAGAAAAATATTAAAGTTTTGAAACCTAAATTAATCTAATTAATTGTTTAAAGTTTATTTACAAAAATAATAATAGTAAAATTAATATTAATAAAATAAACATTTTTTGATTTTTCTGTATTTTATATTTATTATGAAAATTATTTTATGGAATTAAAAGAAAACAATTAAAAAACAATTAAAAGAATAAAAAGGAAAAACAAATAAAAATTAAAAATTGAGCAAACCATAGGGGGTGTCTGGCCCAAGGGGAGGTTTTTTGAAGTATTGACTCCTGAGTACAGTGGTCTGCATTCTTTGGCCATTGGATTGAGTTTCATGCATAAGTTGTTCTACTTTGACCATTTGGCTTTTGGCTTTTGGCTTTTGGCCATTTGGCTTTTGGCTTTTGGCCATTTGGCTTTTGGCCTCAATGTTCCTTAATGAACCTGCATGGGATCCTGTCTAAATCTGCAGTGTTGAATCTCACGAACACATTAAATAATCATAAAATGCAAATAAAGCCAATATATGAAGAAATTTAATGTTTAGGCACAATATGGCATGTATGAATGATTATACCCTTTTGATCATGAATATCAAATCAACCTTACCCTTACTGGAAAAGTAGTGACATGAATGCTTTTATGCCCTTTGGATCATGGAGATCAAGCCAGCCTTACCCTTACTGAAGAAGTAATAAGATGTTGGTTTGTAACTGAGATGGCTTTGTTTGTAGTGAGAGAGGGATTTGTAATAAGGATTTCAAGGTTTTAGGGTTCTTGATAGAGTTTGATATTCCAACAGTGTTGTGGCAAGGTTTTTTTCTCTCTTTTTTTCTTCCCTCTTTTTTCTTTTTTTTCTCCCTCTTGGTTTGTGTGACAAGAAGGTGATTATATAGTGGAAATTAGGGTAAAGAAAATGGGCTTTGAATGTGCAATTGGGCCTCCAATATTCACTTGAATTCGTCACTTTCCAGGCTAAATCGCAGGGACTTAAGTGCATTTTTTGAAGTTGAAATGTGAAAACAAAATGTAGCTGACATCGAGAACTAACTCCTGTCCGAAAATCGACTCAATCGGATAAACGGTGAATTAGTTATGAATTTTTGAAGTTTCAGCTCAGACAAACTTATTTTGGGCTCCAGTGTCGACTCTGACACGTTCTTCAATAAAAAACTGGTATTGATCGGTGCATAATCCGGTCTCGACTTTTGAAGCAAAGTTGTAGATCTACGAGTCAGGGACCTTGTGTAAAAATATGAGCCCAATCCGATAAAAATTGACCGAGTTATGAATTTTCGAAGTTTCGGCCCAGATGAAATAATATTCAGCATTCAGGATTTTCAGCGTGTCACGCACTCTGAGCAAAAAATGAAGGCCTTTTGAATACCGTTTGAACTCAATTCCTTCTGTGAAAATGTAGTCAACTCAATTTGTGAAATTTTGGCGCCGGAACCAGCTCGATACGATGAAAATCGACCAAGTTATGATTTTTTGAACATGACGCAAATAAACTTCTGTCACAAATTTTCTGCATGAAAATACCTGATAAATCCACATTTTTGAAGACCTTCTGATCGAAATTGGCTTCCAGCCGGGAGAGATGAAAACGTAGATGATGTCAAGACGGAATTTTGGCCACCGGAACGGGTTCAAAATGAGTCACGATCTTCAAGTTATGAATTTTTTAGCGCGTAAAAACTGCACTTTCAGCACACTTTTTCACTATATTTCTTCAAGAAAACTCACACATTCGGATACCTTCTTTAAAGAATTGACTCTTGAGCCGAACCTGAATTTGAGAATACGTTATCAGAGATATCTTGGCGAAAGAACACCTGAATATAATGCGCCGGGTTGGACTTGTGAATTTTCTTGAAATGTTTTGAGAAATATGGGAGGATAAATTTTGGGGTACAACAACAATTAATAAGCCCTCACAGATGAAGCCACGGTGCCCCGGGTAAGACACCGGGCCATAAAGTTTCAGTTTATTGTTTATTACAAATAACAAAACAAAGGAATTCATTACTGCGTAACAAAAGTAACAGGTGGATTGTCCTTTGCAGTCCAATTGCTACGTTCACTGTCGGTCGTCGGGTAAATCCAACTGTTGAACTCAGATTCTTCCACTTCGTCATCGTCCCTGATAGCATTCACTCCATGGTCAGGCAGGGGAGCTGTCACTACATTGGGTTTCTCAGGTGCCTCAAATTGTACCTCCTTCGCATCAATAAGGTCCTGCACCTTGTTCCTTAGGGCCCAGCAGTCATCAGTAGAATGCCCCTGACTATCAGAGTGATAAGCACAGCGGGCATTTGGATTATACTTGGGAGATGCAGTATTCACAACCTTCGGAGCCTCTCTGACGGTCACCAAGTTGGTCGATAGCAGCTGCGGCAAGATTTGTGACAAGGTCATACTCAGCCGAGTATATTCTCTTCTGGGTCTCTCAGCCCTTGGTTGGTTAGCTTGCCGAGGAGCGGCAGCAGGCTTAGCAATTACCACCGCGTTGACATTTTGGCGGCGCTCTGGTTTATCTTGCCTTCTAGGCCCATACACAGCACTGGCCTCCTTTTTAAAAGGTTTCTTCTCAGAACTTGAAGATGTACCCTTCTGAATCTTTCCTGACTTCATACCAGCCTCTATCCTTTCCCCAGTCAGAATAAGGTCCGTAAACCCTGCAGATGAATTACCGATAAGATGATTGAAGAATGGCCCGGATAGGGTCCCCAAGAACATATCTACCAATTCACGGTCAGTTAATGGTGGCTGCACCCTGCCAGCCAGATCCCTCCATTTCTGCGCATACTCTTTAAAACCTTCGCCTGATCCTAGCAATATACCCTGGAGTTGGGTACGTGTAGGAGCAAGGTTGGCATTATATTGATACTGCTTGTAAAAAGCAGTAGCCAACTCCTCCCAGTTACGAACCTTGGTTCCATCCAGCTGATAGAACCATTCGAGATGAGTCCCTGAAAGACTCTCCTGGAAGAAGTGGATCCACAAGTTCTTGTCCACTGTATACGGCTGAATCTTCCGCACGTAAGATCTGAAATGTAACTTAGGGCAAGACGCCCCGTCATACTTGGCGAAAGATGGTGCTTTGAACTTGTGCGGGATGATCACACCAGAAGATAAACCCAAGTCTCCAAAATCCAACCCAGGCACTTGTTGAATTTCCATGGCGTTCAGACGGTCTTCCAACTGCTTGTATATGTCTTCAGCTGGAGGATACTGCTCCTCATTAAAATCAGTCTCGTTGTCAGAGACTACCGGACTAGGACCTCTTCCCCCCTGGGGACTGTCTTTGCCTACAGAAGAACCAGCTTCCTCATTCTGCAGTGTGTTACCAAACCTCCGGCCCGTGTTAAATAGAACACTTCTCTTCTTCTTCTTCTTCTTAACCAGCAGAGCCTTCAGCTCCTCTTGACCTTGAGCCAAGCCCATGATCAGCTCTTGAAATTGTGCGTTCTGCGCCTGAAGGGCCTTGATAGACTGCTCGGTAGATGATTCAGGGTTCATGATGCTGAAATAAACAGCGAAGAACAGTAAGCAACCTGAAAAGAAGAGTACCTGCTATGCATATGATGTATGATATGTGTTTATGCAATGCATTCAAGGGTTCGAAAGTTCAAATTTATTGTAGACAAAAAGGAACACACGTTATCATTAAGAAAATAATTGTTTGGTACATCAAAGCCTTATGGGCAAACATTACAAAACAAATCAATCCCAAAAGACACTACGCATCCTCTTTGGAGCTATGTAAGTGTTGAGATTCCTCTCCTCGTGCAGTAGGCGGGTGAGCTCCAAGACCTTCTTTTCACTAGCATGTAGACTGGTCTCAAGAGAATTCCGTTCTTCCTTAAGTTGGATCCAGCTCTTCTGCATTTCTTCCCAGGACGTGGGCATATCAGGATGTTGAATGGTGTAGGACACTTCACCTTCCAAAATTGGCTCTTTGATCACAGGGAGAACATGAGGATAAGGCATTACTAACTTCTAGGAGCGGGCTCGTACCCACTTGAGATAAGGCTCCAACGGGATGGAATTCCTGTGCCCCAGTGTCTTGCTGTCTATCCTACTTGGCATCCTCTAAGCTCTGATAAATCTCTGGCGAAGTCCTTGTGCATCGTTTCCGAAGTCAAAAACTATGTCAGGAATTAACATGTCATGAGGGCCGTCCCTCCGAGCATAACCAAACTGTCTCCAAGCTAGGCACGGGTTGTAAGTAATACCTCCTCTGATTCCAAGTAAAGGAACATTAGGGTACTCCCCGCAACGATCAATGATAGTAACATCCTCTCTGGACCGAGAGCACCAATGTATATCTGCATGTGTAAGAGTCATCAATCGTTGTGACCATCTCAAACCCCGCTCGTTCTTCAAAACTGATTGCGGAAGGTGCGAAATAAACCACCTTCCCAGGAGAGGAGTACAGCACATAAGAACACCTCTTTTCTCATGGTTCGAGTGTAACATGAGTGAAGGATGTCCCCGAGTAAGGTAGGTATAGGATTCCTGGACATGAAGATCTGGACAACACTGGTATCTATAAGTTGATCGGGATTAGGGAACAACACCAAACCATAGACAAGGAGGGCCACAACTTCTTCAAAAGCTTGTAGGTCAAGGGAGTTCCAACATTCTTGGTACTTCTCAAACAGAAACCTGGCTAAGAACCCTTTGATACCACTTCTAACTTCCCAATGTCCCTTGATGTCAGAGGGTTGTAGGTGTAAAGCTTTAGCAATCTCTTCAAGCTTAGGTTCCTTTTCCGTACCGTTGTAGGGTAGTTGACTAAGGATAGGGATCTTCATAAGCCGGGAGAACTCTTCTAATGTAGGCACCAGTTGATAATCCAGGAAAGTGAAACAGTGATGCAGAGAGTCAAAGAACTGGAACAGGACCTTTATCATATCTTCCTCAATGTTGGTGTTGACCAAGCTGATGAGTCTTCCATGCCTTTCACTGAATGATGAGCTCTCGGGAATCCTGGATATAAGTTCCTTAAGCTGAGGAGGGATCCTTACAAGGCTGATCTGAATTGTCTTTCTGCGAACAGTTTCCATGTCCTACAAAACAAGAACAAAGATGAAGATTCGAACCCCTGAAATGGTTAGTCAATGCATATGATGTTGTATGATGTTATGATGCTATGATTAAACACACCACAAATATTCACAAGAAGCAAACATGGTAAGGCACACAAGTCACACAAGACAAGCCCTTAGAGTTTAGGCCAGCATGGGGTCTGGGTATTACCCTCTTGAAGTTGGTGGGCTCAACCTGTCCTATCAGAAGTAACCGGGTTCTAAGGGTCCCAATATCACTGGATTGCTTTCATTGTTCATCGTTTCGATTTAGCCACTGAACTGGCGACCGAAATATTCCAGGAAAGCAACCCTCAATTGAGTGTAGTATCGAGTATCAACCAACCTCGGACTGCACCAAAGTCAGTTATCTCACTACCCTAAAGAGGCCAAGATAGTTCAATTAAGGTTCCTAAGGTCAGTTGATGCTTCACGACACCACGCGGAGGCCCCGTACTCTCCTTGACTGAACTCAAGGGTTACCGGTACACACCAAAGTGCCACATCAACGTAGCAGACTGCTTCAACCATGTCGGTATACCCCGCACAGTTCCCTCACAGTCTTGTTGCTACTTTCTAAGAAGGTTTCCCCCAGATCCGGGTTTAGGATCTATAGAACTCCCAAGACAGTCCCACAATAATAAAGCAAGCAATTCAGACAATTGAAAACACAAGTGATCTTAGTCCTAAGGTACACCTCACTTCTCAAAATATCCCCAGCAGAGTCGCCAGTTTTGTGATCGGTGGATCTGGAACTGACTGTTTAACGCTGGTTCGCGAAATGTCGTGGAAGCAAGAGTCGCCACCGTCTTTTATTTTCTCCAACATGGAAAGGACAAAAGCACAGAAAAATTCCTTATGAGATTGTTTCTCGGTTCGGGAGGTAGATTTATAGAAAGGGAAGGTGTTAGCACCCTTTCTATCCATGGTTATCCATGGGCTCTTAGATACTTGCTCATTTGTGTTTTCAAAATTGTTTGTTTGCTTTTCACAGTGTGAGTGGGTTTGAAAAAGTTTCGTTCAAAGTTTCAGATCGACTCTTGTATCAGTCCTCAAGAGTGTTTGAAAAGTTGTTTTGAAAGCCTTTTGAAAAGTGTCAGTGTGAAAAGAAGTTTTGATTTGTTTTGAATTAGAGCAAGTATCTACGAGTCATCTACCTACCCTAAGGAATTAGGCTGTGTAGAGGTCCTTAAGGTAGTGCCATCCCACCATTGAGAGGTAGGTAGCACCACCGTTGGAGGTGTTTGGGTCAATTCGTTTGTAGGGACAGTGTGGTCACCGAGCAACAGTAAGACACCTTAGAAGCTACCCTTATGCCATTGATCTTTTTATTCCGAGGCAACTATTCCGAGGCAACCGTTTCGAGGCAACTTGTTTCGAGGCAACTTGTTTCGAGGCAACTTGATCAATGGACATAAGGACTCACTAAGACGTCCTATACTCGACGACCACGTTTCGAGGGGCAAGGCAACAATGAGGCGTACCCTAAGAGTGGTGTGTGAATTGTGTGTCATTTTCAATTATATTTTATCTTGATCATGCATTGGGTGAGCTACGCTTTGATTTTATTTGGGTCATTCATTCTTTCATGTGATTAGCAGTTTAAAGGGTGCGGAAATTAAAATGCGGAAAATAAAGGTCCTACGCTATTACAAGGCGCGGGTCTATACATCGCCAAATTAACAAAGACCCGTTTTTTATTTAATAAAATGCAGAAAATGAATAAAGTCCCTAATTACTATTACAAGGCTTTGAACAGTTACATAATATTCGAAACAAAAAATAAGGACAAACGCGCGAAAAGAAACTAGAATCGAATATGCGAGGGCGTTGGACCCTTTTTGAGAAATTAAATTAAAATTGAAGGTTAATTAATTATTTAATGAGAAAAGAAGTTATTTTTTATGTTTTTTTTGTATTTATGAAATAAAAGAAATTAATTAAATTAGAAGTTAGATTAAAACCTAGTTCTAAATTACTTTTAATTGTTAAAGAAAAATGTTTAAGTTTTGACCTAATTTATACTAATTATTTAATTACATGAGTATTTACAAAATAATTAATAGTTAATAATAATAATAAGAAGAGGAAATTATTTTATTAAGAAGAAGAATAAAAATGCTAAAAACCTAATTTCTACATTTTTTAGTTATTAAGAAAACATTTAAAATTGAAAACCTAAATTAACCTAAATTAATTATTTAAGATTTGTTTACAAAAATATTAATGCATTAAATTAATAATAATAAAACATCTTTTTGTATTTTTCTGTATTTATTTTTATTATGAAAATTATTTTTGTGAAATTAATAAAACAATAAAACAAATAAAAGAATAAAAAGGAGAATTAAAATAAATAAATATGCAAACCATGGGGGGATTTCTGGCCCAATTAGGAGGTTTTTGAAAGGAATTCAAGCCCACTAGAAATCTGGCCACGTTGACTTTCTATGCTTGCGTACATGTGGTTGATTGAGTGTGTATCATGGATTGCATATTCTGGCCATTGGATTGATCTTCTAGATTATGTGGCAAGCCAGCATGTGAAGGTGTATGGTGGTCTTTGAAAGAGACGTTGCATGTAAATATGTTAAAGGCAAAATTATGAAATATGAGAGGGGGACCTGGGAATCGAACCCAGGTCCCAGCGTTCACCCAATGTACGTCCAACCGTCTGAGCTATGCGCGCGCGTTGTATTGGAATTGGCAAGCAAATAACATAACGCAAAACAGCACTTAGTGATATCCACCGCGCCAAAATTCAAATGCGCCAGTCATCAGGAGACACGTCCTCTTTCTTCTTCGTTTTGCCTTAAAATAAAACATAGATAGCGGGGGTTTTAAACCCCCACTAAGCTTCAACCTGAAAAATAACGATTAGGTGATAGTCAAAAAGAAAAAGGGCGCGAGGTGTGAGATCAATTCGTTTGGATCTCCTGATTTTAATGGTACTGGTCTTATTGTCCAATTTTTCCAGACGAATGAACCCCTCTTTCAAAGTTTCTGAAACCCTAATATGCATTCATGGTAACTTTCTATACAGGCAGCCATTCTTCAATTGAATTGTGCCATTAGCTTCAGAATCATCATGTTAGTATAAATCAATCATTAAAAGACATTAATAATGCATGAAAATGCAAACACGAATATGGAAATTTTCATGAAAAATGCAATCTGGTTATACCAATTCTTTGAGTATGGAGGATTGGTTTCGATTGGAATAACTTCCTGGTAGTGCTAGCAAGCTTTTGGAATCCTTTTGAGGCCTTGAAACCAGCTCTATGTATGAAAACAGTTTCTCACTTTTTTTCAAAAAATGCAAGTTTTTGTTCTTTAGGTTTCTGCGCAGCTTGTGTGTTTTAATGCATTAGGTTTTTGTTCTATATGTATCTGAGCATGATTAGGTTAAGAAAAACAAGCCCATAATCCATGCATTGATGACTTTGAATATTTGATTTTCCATGATCTTTTTTCAATCTTTTTGCCATGAAACTATTGCCAATCATGAGAAATCTTGCCTTTTTGAATATGCACGAAATATTTGATTCATTATGAGTGAAATCTCTGCACAAAAAGATTGGAAAGGTATTATTTGCTATTTTTTCATATTTAATTTTAATTAAGTGAATTAATAATAATAACAATTCAAATAATTAATCAAAAATGATAAAATAACTCCCTTGGATGTCAATGGGTCGTGCATGGCCTTTGGGTAATGATTCAAGGAAGAAATTGAGGCCCATTAGCAATTTTGAGGCATTTGAAGCAAAGTTGACTTTTCAAAATTCCCAAAAATTTCCCAACTTCCACAAGGCATATCTTGCTCAATTTTTAAGCTTTGATCATGTTCTTGGACATTTTGGAAATGTCTTGAAGTCCTCTAACCAATGCCTTTGGTCCCATGTCATTTTGATTTACCAATCTCAAGTTATGGTCTTTGACTTAAAGTGCCTTTTTGTTGACTTTTGAAAATGACCTATAATGTTGAGATTGATAACTTTTTGTGAGAGCATTTCTTGGACTTTAAGTGTGAAGATGAGTTGTAGGAAATGTCATTCTCTTAAAAATGAGCTTTGGATGGAATTTTTCCGATAAACCATGTGGGAGTTATGCCCTGGTCAATTTGCAGTTGACTTTTTCAATTGTCCAAAAATAGAAACTTTTGCATCTTGAGACTTTTTGAGCCATGCCTTGAGAATCATGATCAAGAATTGATCAAATGATGTTTGTGGCCTCAAAATAAGATGTTGACCAAAAATTTGGACTTTTGACTGTCAAATGACCATTTTGCCCCTGCAGTTGACTGTGAAGCATTTAGGGTTTTTGACTGTGCAATTTGATGCTGTGAGTCTTGAAACCTGGCATATGGATGCTTGACAATGTATATAGGCATGTGGGACTTGTTTGGACCCTTGGAAACTTCAATTTCTTTGTCAGAACCAAAACCCTAATTTTTGACTGTTAGGAGGCCATTGGACTGTGCAACCCTTGGGAGATTTTGAAGCATGATCTTGGCAAATCTTGAAGAATATGGGAGGAAAAATTTTGGGGTACAACAGTTTCCCCTGTTCAATCTTCTTAAACCTGAGGATGTAGATTGGCTGTCGTGCCTTTCGTAATCCAAAGAGGATGCGCAGTGTCTTTTGGGATTGATTTACTTTGTAACTTTTTGCCCATGAGGCTTTGATGTACTGAACAATTATTCCTTAATGATAACGTGTGTTCCTTTTTGTCTACAACAAATTTGAACTTTCGAACCCTTGAATGCATTGCATAAACACATATCATGCATCATGTGCATCACATGTACTCTTCTTTTCAGGTTGCTTAATGTTCTTCGTTGTTTATTTCAGCATCATGAACCCTGAATCATCTACCGAGCAGTCCATCAAGGCCCTTCAGACTCAGAACGCCCAGTTCCAAGAGCTAATCATGAGTTTGGCCCAAGGTCAAGAGGAATTGAAGGCCCTGCTGGTCAAGAAGAAGAAGAAGAAGAGAACTGGACTATTCAACACTGGTCGGAGGTTTGGTAACACACTGCAGAATGAGGTTGATCGAGCTGGTTCTTCTGTAGGGAAAGGCAAGTCCCCAGGGGGGAAGGGTTCCTAGTCCGGTAGTCTCTGACAACGAGACTGATTTCAATGAGGAGCAGTATCCTCCAGCTGAAGACAAGTACAAGCAGTTAGAGGATCGTCTGAATGCCATGGAAATTCAACAAGTGCCTGGTTTGGATTTCGGAGACTTGGGTCTATCTTCTGGTGTTGTAATCCCACACAAGTTCAAAGCACCATCTTTCGCAAAGTATGACGGGGCGTCCTGCCCTAAGCTACATCTCAGATCTTATGTGCGGAAGATCCAGCCATATACTGTGGACAAGAACTTGTGGATCCATTTCTTCCAGGAGAGTCTTTCAGGGACTCATCTCGAATGGTTCTATCAGCTGGATGGAACCAAGGTTCGTAACTGGGAGGAATTGGCTACTGCTTTTTACAAGCAGTATCAGTATAATGCCGACCTCGCTCCTACACGTACCTAACTCCAGGGTATGTCGCTAGGATCGGGAGAAGGTTTTAAAGAGTATGCGTAGAAGTGGAGGGACCTGGCTGGCAGGGTGCAGCCACCATTAACCGACCGTGAATTAGTGGACATGTTCTTAGGGACCCTATCCGGGCCATTCTTCAATCATCTCATTGGCAATTCGTCTGCAGGGTTTACAGATCTCATCCTGACTGGGGAAAGGATAGAAGCTGGAATGAAATCAGGAAAGATTCAGAAAGGTACATCCTCAAGTTCTGAGAAAAAGCCTTTCAAGAAGGAAGCCAGTGTTGTGTATGGGCCTAGAAGGCAGAATAAACCAGAGCGCCGCCAAGCTGTGAACACGGTGGTGATTGCTAAGCTTGCTGCCTCTCCTCGGCAACCTAACCAACCAAGGGGTGAGAGACCCAGAAGATAATATACTCGGCTTAGTATGACCTTGTCACAGATCTTGCCGCAACTGCTATCGACCAACTTGGTGACCGTTAGAGAAGCTCCGAAGGTGGTAAATACTACATCTCCGAAGTATAATCCTAATGCCCGCTGTGCGTATCACTCTGATAGCCCGGGGAATTCTACTGATGATTGTTGGGCCTTAAGAAATAAGGTTCAAGACCTTATTGATGCGAAGGAAATACAATTTGAGGCGCCCGAAAGGCCCAATGTGGTGACTGCTCCTATGCCCCAGCATGGAGTAAATGCTATTGAGGAAGACCTATATGCAGTTTCTGTGGATGATGTAGCTACCCCTTTATTGATTGTTAAGAGGAACCTGTTGCTAGCCGGTTTATTTCCGGGTTGTAGCAAGGGTTGCCTTCTGTGTGCTGTTTCCCCTGCTGGTTGTCCGTTGCTGAAATCAGGCGTCCAAAACCTGATGGATAGCAAGGAAATCTTGTTCAAGAAGACCGTTGTTCCTTTTGTTCCCACTGAAGAAGTATCTGTTGTCACCATCTTCAATAATTCTACCAAGGCTCCCCCGAGGAAGCCGGTCAAAATCATGTTTGTTGCACCCATTATCATTACTGTTCCGGGGCCTCTCCCCTATGAGTCTGACAAGGCTGTCCCATGGCATTATGGGGCAGATGTGTATGTACTTGGAGTGAAGCCGGAGTTCAACACCAATATCGATATCAGTAACATCACCGGTCCCGCTAAAGTAACTCGTAGTGGCAGGCTCTTCTCGCCTGACATTGCGCCACCAGTTATCCGAAGACCTCTTATCATCACGCCCACGAGTGCGCCTGTTTCCCCTTCTGATCAAGTTTCTACCCCTGCTGCCGAGTCATCTGACACTCGGGGCAAAGGGATTGATGATGTGCCTGCCCAGATGGAGGCACCAAAGACTGTTAATGTTGAAGCCTCCCAGCAAGAGATGGAGGAAATCCTTAAGATCATTAAGAAGAGCGATTTCAACGTCGTTGAACAACTGGGGCATACCCCCTCCAAGATCTTTATGCTATCATTGTTGCTGTGCTCAGAGGCCCATGCCAAGGCCCTGATTTCATTTCTGAAGACGGCCCATGTGCCACAAGAGACATCCGCGGATCAATTTACTGGTTGTATGGCCAACTTGACAGCCGACAATGGGTTGGGTTTCTCTGATGCTGATCTGACCGCCAAGGGAAAGAACCACAATGATGCCCTGCATGTCTCTATTGAATGCAGGGGCACTACTCTCGCACACGTGTTGGTGGACACCAGTTCTTCGCTGAATGTGTTGCCCAAGAAGGCCTTAGACAAGCTGGATTATGAGGGTCTAGAGTTGAAGCCTAGTAACATCATTGTCCGAGCCTTTGACGGGTCGAAGAGGATGGTTCATGGTGAAGTGGATATTCTGATTCGTGTTGGTTATCAAGTCTTCGACTCAACGTTCTATGTGATGGACATTCGTCCATCTTATTCCTGTTTGCTGGGTCGTCCTTGGATTCACAAGGCTGGGGCTGTAACATCCACCCTACACCAGAAGCTCAAGTACCCTGTCAGAGGGAAGATTGTTACAGTGCAGGGGGAGGAGGAATACATGGTTAGTCATTTGAACTCGTTCCGGTATATAGAGATGGACGGGGAGTTTATTGAAACCCCCTTTCAACATTTTGAAGAGGTACCTCCAACATTGGCATCAGCTGAGACAGTGATTGAAGAAGATTTCCCTTTGAAGATGGCTTCCCTAAAGGATGCCCGGGCTGTAATTGAGAAAGGTGAATGTGCTAACTGGGGCAGGCTCCCTGATTTTACTCCTAAGACTGACAAGTTTGGACTGGGTTTTACTGCAGAGGCTCAGAGGGTTGTACGCAAAGCTAGGATCGGAAGACCTCCCGTGTTCATCACCAACCCGGGAGTGAATGCTATTGAAAGCGATGCAGAGGAATCCGAGTTTGATAGCTGGATCTACCCGACGATCGATGTTGGACTAAATAATTGGACTGCAAAAGACCACATACCTGTTACTTTTGTTACGCAGTAATGAATTCCTTTGTTTTTAATTTTGTAATGAACAATAAATTGAAACTTTATGGCTCGGTGTCTTACCCAGGGCACCGTTGGCTTCATTTGTGAGGGCATATTACTTGTCATTTCCATATATCATGAATAAAGACATTGGACGTTTTTCGCATTTCAAATCTTGTGCTCCCTTTCTTTCTTTCTTTATATATTGCAAAACAACTATATTTACACACACTCACCCATACAGGTTTCAATCCACTCTAGATCCCACTGGTAACGACTCTGCTACTGCCAGTTATGACTTCGAGAATCCGATCAACTTAGCCAAAGATGAAGGTGAAGATGATTGCGAAGTGCCTGGCGAGCTTGCAAGACTGTTACTCCAGGAAGAGAGGGCCATTCAGCCACATGAAGAGCCAGTGGAAACGGTAAATCTGGGTACTGAGGCAGACAGAAAGGAAGTTAAGGTTGGTGCCAATCTAGAGCTCAACGTAAAACAACGGTTGGTTCAGATGTTGCATGATTATGTGGAGATCTTTGCCTGGTCTTACGAAGACATGCCTGGGCTGGATACCGACATTATGGTCCATCACTTGCCTACCAAGGAAGAATGCCCTCCGGTTAAACAAAAGGTCCGCCGTATGCGTCCAGAGATGTCCGAGAAGATCAAAGCTGAGGTTATGAAGCAATTTGATGCCGGGTTTCTAGCAGTGACTTCTTACCCTCAGTGGGTTGCCAACGTGGTTCCAGTGCCGAAGAAAGACGGTAAGGTCATAATGTGTGTCGATTACAGGGATTTGAACAGGGCCATTCCCAAGGATGACTTCCCCTACCTCACATTGATGTTCTGGTTGACAATATTGCTCAGCACAAGGTGTTCTCCTTCATGGACGGTTTTTCAGGTTATAATCAGATCAAGATGGCTCCTGAAGATATGGAAAAGACTACCTTTGTTACTCAGTGGGGCATATTCTGCTACAAGGTCATGCCATTCGGGTTGAAAAATGCTGGGGCAACCTACCAACGTGCCATGGTCGCTTTATTTCATGACATGATCCATCATGAGATTGAAGTGTATGTCGACGATATGATTGCAAGGTCCCAAACTGAGGAGGAACACCTTGACCATCTGCAGAAATTGTTTGACCGTCTGAAATTGTATAAGCTGAGGTTGAACCCGAACAAGTGCACCTTCGGGGTAAGATCTGGAAAGTTACTAGGCTTCGTCGTAAGTGACAAAGGTATTCAAGTGGACCCTGCCAAAGTTAAAGCCATACAAGAGATGCCAGTTCCCAAGACAGAGAAAGAAGTCAGAGGCTTCCTAGGACGTCTGAATTACATTGCTCGATTCATCTCGCATCTAACTGCTACCTGTGAACCAATCTTCAAGCTGCTGAAGAAAGATCGGGTAGTACGTTGGAATGATGAATGTCAGACCGCTTTTGATAGAATCAAAGAGTATCTCCAAGAACCACCCATCCTTATGCCACCGGTTGAAGGGAGACCTCTGATACTATACCTGACAGTACTTGACAGCTCAATGGGGTGTGTGCTGGGGCAGCATGACGAGTCTGGCCGAAAAGAGCACGCCATTTATTACCTTAGCAAAAAGTTTACCAACTGTGAGACCCGATACTCACTGCTCGAGAAAACTTGCTGCGCTTTGGTATGGGCTGCTCGCCGGCTGAGACAGTATATGCTGACTCACACTACTCTGTTGATTTCAAAAATGGATCCAATAAAGTATATCTTCGAAAAGCCTGCCTTGTCTGGAAGAATAGCAAGATGGCAGATGATCTTGACAGAATACGACATCCAGTACACGACTCAGAAAGCTATCAAGGGAAGTGTATTGGCAGACCATTTGGCACACCAGGCAGTGGACGACTACCAATCAATGAACTTTGAATTTCCTGACGAGAGCATCATGATAGTAACTGATTGTGAAGTACCTGGACCGGATGAAGGACCTGAGGAAGGATCCCGATGGTCTATGCACTTTGGCGGAGCCTCCAACGCTTTGGGTAACGGTATCGGCGCTGTGATCATATCCCCAAGAGGCACTCATACTCCACTTACTTCCCGGCTATGCTTCAACTGCACCAACAACATGGCGGAGTATGAGGCGTGTATCATGGGTCTTCAAGCTGCGATTGACTTAAGGATCAAGTTTCTAAGTGTTTTCGGAGATTCCGCTCTCGTGATCAATCAGATCAAAGGCGAGTGGGATACGAAACACCCAAACCTTATTCCTTATAAAGAGTGTGTGTTGACATTGATCCCTCATTTCACAGAGATAACTTTTGAACATTTCCCAAGAGAGGAGAATCAGTTGGCGGACGCATTAGCTACGATGTCTTCTATGTTCAAAGTCAAGTGGGACAATGAGGCTCCCTGGATCATTATCTGGAAACTGGACGAACCTGCATACTGTTGTGATCTTGAGGCTGAGGTAGTAATTGAAAAACCCTGGTATCATGAGGTGAATAGGTACTTAGAAGCTCAAGAATACCCTGAAGGTGCATCTATCAACGACAAGAAGTTTCTGAGAAGGTTCGCTGTAAAGTTCTTCCTCAGCAACGGCATTCTGTACAAGCGAAACCATGATTCGACCTTACTGCGTTGTGTGGATAAAACTGAAGCAGAAAGGATCATGGTAGAACTGCATGAAGGTACCTTCGGAACATATTCCAGTGGACACACCATGGCAAAGAAAATCCTTCGGGCAGGATATTTCTGGTCCACAATGGAAGCTGACTGTTACCAACATTCTCGGACATGTCACAAGTTCCAGATTTATGCAGATAAGGTGCACGTTCCTCCAGTCCCTCTGAATGTCTTGACAGCACCTTGGCCTTTTGCAATGTGGGGCATTTATATGATCGACGAGATTAAACCTACGGTATCCAACGGGCATCGCTTCATCCTTGTAGCAATTGATTACTTCACGAAGTGGGTTGAAGCAGCTTCCTATGCTACTGTAACCAAGAATGTTGTGGCACGGTTCATTCGACATAACCTGATCTGTCGATACGGCGTCCCAGAAAGGATCATTACGGATAATGGTACCAATCTTAATAACAAGATGATCACTGAGCTCTGCGAGGAATTCAAGATACAGCACCATAACTCTTCTCCTTACCGGCCGAAGATGAATGGGGTTGTAGAAGCAGCGAATAAGAATATCAAAAGGATTGTGTAGAAGATGACAGTGACCTATAAGGATTGGCACGAGATGCTACCGTTTGCTCTTTATGGGTACCGTACCTCAACAAGAACGTCAACCGGGGCAACTCCCTTTTCCTTGGTCTATGGCATGGAGGTAGTCTTGCCTATCGAAGTCCAAATACCCTCTCTCCGGATAATGAAGGATGCAGATCTGAGCGAAGATGACTGGATCCAGACACGACTTGATCAGTTAAACCTAATTGACGAAAAGAGACTCACCGCTATTTGTCATGGTCAAACGTATCAAAAACGGATGATCAGGGCATTTAACAAGAAAGTCATACCAAAAGAGTATCAAGTTGGGGACCTGGTAATCAAGCGCATCATTCTTCCTCAAAGTGATCCCAGGGGCAAATGGACCCCTACGTACGAAGGGCCATTTGTGGTTAAACATGTGTTCTCAGGAGGAGACATGATTCTAACCACCATGGATGGTGACGACCTTCCTCACCCCGCCAATGCAGACATAGTAAAAAGATACTACGCATGATAAAAGACCCGCTAGGTTGACATACCTAGGCAAAAATTAGAGCTTCCCGGCGAACCAAAAGGGTTCGGGCAAAATGAGGGATGAAATGAAAAAATCTGTACACCCGGCAAGTCGAAAACCTGAAAAGGCGGCTTGGGCAAAAATGGGTATCCCGGTGGACTGAAAACCCGAAAGGACAGTTGTTGTACCCCAAAATTTGCCCTCCCATATTCTTCAAAGATTTGCCAAGTCAAGTCTCAAGATTCCCCAAGGGTTGCACAGGGCAAAGGTCTCCTATACAGTCAAGATTAGGGTTTTGAGTCTGATCAAGAAAATGAAGTTTCAAAGGTCCAATCAAGTCTCACATGCCTACAAATATGGTCAAGTATCCTCATATCAAGTTTCAAGGCATTCAGCTCAAAATTGCACAGTCAAAACCCTAAATTGCACTACAGTCAACTGTAGGGGCAAAATGGTCATTTGGCAGTCAAAAGTTCAATTTTTTGGTCAACATATCATTTTGAAGCCACAAACATCATTTGATCAATGCTTGATCATGATTCTCAAAATTTGGCTCAGAAAATCATCAAGATGCAAAAGTTTCCTTATTTGGACAGTTGAAAAAGTCAACTGAAATTGACCAGGGCATAACTTTCACATGGATTATCAGAAAAATTCCATCCAAAGCTCATTTTGAAGAGAAAGACATTTCCTACAAATCATCTTCATACTTCAAGTCCAATAAATGCTCTCACAAAAAGTTATCAATTTCAACATTATAGGTCATTTTCAAAAGTCAACAAAAAGGGACTTTAAGTCAAAGGCCATAACTTGAGATTGGTAAATCAAAATGACATGGGACCAAAGGCATTGGTTATAGGACTCAAAGACCTTTCCAAAATGTCCAAGAACATGAGAAAATCTTAAAAATTGAGCAAGTTATGCCTTGTGGAAGTTGGGAAATTTTTGGATATTTTGAAAAGTCAACACTACTTCAAATGACCTAAAATTGCTAATGGGCCCATTTTTCTTCCATGATTCATCATTCTAAGCATATGCACGACCACTTGGCCCAAAGGGAAGTATTTTCTCATTTTTTATTTATTTATTTGAATTATTATTTATATTAATTCATTTAAATCATTTAAATATATGAAAAATATCTAACTTGACCTAACCAATCTTTTTATGCATGTTTTGGACTCAATATTTCGTGCTTAGCTAAATGTGGAAAGATTTGGAGTGATTGGATCCTGATTGACACAAAGAACACATGGAAAAAGATATGAAAAGATCCTTAAAATCAAATTTTCAAAAACCATTAATTCATTGGATTTGTTCTACTTTTGTTAACCTAATGCACTCACTACATATGCTTGATCATAAACCTAATCATTCTAGACACAAAAACTGCGCAAGAAAGCCATTGACAACTTGAAAAAATTTGCAAAAAAGTCAAAACTGTAAACACCTCTACAAGGCGATTCAGGTCTCAAGACTTGGTTCAATAGCTTCCTTGAAAGTCCCTGAACACATTCCAATCAAGAACAGCCATCCAAACGCAAGGAATTGGTATACAGAACCTGAAATACCTTGTGAAAAATTTGTGATCGTGTTTTAAAATTTATGCATCTTCATGACATATTATTCATTGATTCATATTCCTGATGAAGTTTTGATGCTAACTGTACAATTTAATTGTGTTTTTGTGCTCTCAACGCGATTTCACCATGTTTGATATTTAGGGTTTGCAGAATGTTAAATTAGGGCTTTTGCAATAAGGAAAAATTGAGACTCCAAACCACCACCATTCAATTTAGCACATCTGGACGAAGAAGATACAACAATCATGCTTAATTTATATGGCCTTATGGCCTATTCGTTATTTTTTCTAATGGTGCATTATAGAACGGTTCAAAAACTGTTGCTTTTGTTCTTTGTATTACAGGGATGAGGAAGAAGACAAAGTCGTGTCAAATGGTGACAGGCCAATTCAAAAATGCGCGCGCGTTTCCAAGGCCACTAACCCTTTCCTTTTATAATATTTAGTTGTTATATTAATTTATGAATGAACAAAGCGCTTCAGTGGCAGGTGTACACCTTTGCAATGTCCAAGACCTGGGTTCGAGCCCCAGGTCTGTATAATTTCCATATTATTTTTCCATGTGAATTCCTATGCAGCGCTTACGTTGAGGACCACCATGTATCCTCCATATCAAACCATACACACGTCCTGGGAGATCAAATCAAAGGCAGGGATTCAAAGAACACAATAAACCCTAGTCAACGTTGCCACACGTGTCATGCAAAAAGTCAGAAGGGCCAAAGCTAAATGGGCCAGATTGCTGAGCCCATACCTCCTAAATTGGGACTACCACCCCCCTGGTTTGCAATTCTCCATTTTTTTTTCATGTTTTATTTTAATTGTTATTTTCTTTTCTTTATTTGTTTAAATTAATTAATTATTTCTACAAAATATAAAAAATGACTAAAAATCAGAAAAGACAAAATATATAATAAATATTTTTTATTTTAATATTTTCTTATAAACAAATGCATATAAATAAGTTTAGTATAAATTAGGGTTTTAATATTAATTCTTTTCATAAAAAATCTAAAAAGAAGTAGAATTAGGTTTAATTAATGTTTTTATCCCTTTTTAATTTTTCTTTCTCATAATAATATTTATTTTATTTATTTTTATAGTCAAATTTGCATGTAAATTAACTTAGGTTTAAATTAGGTTGAAATTCAATATTTTTTAATAACTTAAAAATAATTAGAACTAGGTTTAACATTTCATTTTAATTTTAATTAATTCTCTCGTTTTTCTATTAAATCTTAAAATACATAAAAATACCAAAAAACAAAAACAAATCCTTGCTTTCTTTTAAATTTAATTTTAATTCCTCATTAACTTTAATTTTTGCAAAAGGGTCCAACGCCCTCCTTTCGACTTAATTGTTTAATTTCGCATATTTATTTTATTTTGCTTAAATAATTATGTATCTCTCCCGAAGCCTTGTAATTACTTCTCGCACTTTTAATTTCTTTACTTTTCTGTCAAATCGGGTCCGGTTTAATTTTGGCGATGTGGACCCGCGCCATTTGTAATAGCTTTAGATTTACTTTTCTCGCAAACTTTTAAACGGTTAAACCAAGCATGCAAGAATGAATGGCCTTAAATAAAATCAAGCGTAGATCACAATGAACATGAACAAGACAAATATCAATGAAAACGACACACGAATCGCACACACCACCCCTAGGGTACGCCTCACTGTTGCCTTGCCCCGAAAGGTGATCGTCGAGTAGAGGACGTTTTAGTAAGTCCTCATGATCCAGGAACCTGGCATAAGGGTAGCTTCTAAGGTGTCTTCCTATTACTCGGTGATCACATTGTTGCCTTGTCCCTCGAAACGTGGCCGTCGACTATAGGACGTCTTAGTGAGTCCTTGTGTCCATTGATCTAGTTGCCTAAAACAAGTTGCCTCGAAACAAGTTGCCTCGGAATGGTTGCCTCGGAATAAAAGATCAATGGCATAAGGGTAGCTTCTAAGGTATCTTACCTTTGCTCGGTGACCATAATGTCCCTAAACTCGAATTGACCCGAACACCTCCAACGGTGGTGCTACCTACCTCTCAATGGTGGGATGGCACTACTTTAAAGGACATTTACACAGACGAATTCCTTAGGGTAGGTAGACGACCTTAGGTACTTGCTCTAAATTTCAAAACAAATCAAAAAAAATCTTTTCACACCGACACTTTTCAAAAGCTTTCAAAGCAATTTTTCAAACACTCTGACACAAGAGTCGAACTGAAATTTTCAAAGAAACTTTTTAAAACCCACAGTTGAAAAGCAAACAAACCTTTTTGAAAACATAAATGAGCAAGTATCTAAGAGCCCATGGATAACCATGGATAGAAAGGGTGCTAATACATTCCCTTTCTATAATCTACCTCCCGAACCGAGAGCAATCTCTTTAAGGAATTTTTCTGTGCTTTTGTCCTTTCCATTTGGAGAAAATAAAAGACGGTGGCGACTCTTGCTTCCGCGACATTTCGCGAACCAGCGTTAAACAGTCAGTTCCAGATCCACCGATCACAACAGTCCAGGCAAAAGTTAGGGATTAAAGCGTAATACTATGTCTCATTGGATCACCTTGCATCCAGAATCCGGTATCAACTATCAAGTTCAGACGGCATCGATCAATCAGTTTCATCTTCAACTGAGCAGCCAAGTGATGAGATGCTCGAAGATATAAAGGCGATAGTAGAGTTGGGACCCAGTGGGATTATCTTTCTTCACATAGCTGTTTTGTTTTCCTTTTCACAAAATTGTATAAACTCTGTTGTTCGGCGGCGTTCTCTTACTAGGACGTCAGCCTCTTGTACATAAACGCCTAGTTACAGGCAAATTCAAAATCAATACAAATTCACTTTTCAGACCAATTGCCAATTGTTTTTCCTTTTCTGTTTTGTTTCGTGAAGAACGTCCAATGTTCAATTGTGATATATGCATTTGACACTAATTGCTAACTCATAAATATTTGCATACGAAACAAAGGATTAATTACAGGTATCATCAGAAACAGGGGCAATAATGAGTGGTCTAAACAATCTAATTGCCCTATCCACCAAGGTACCAAGGTAAGCTCGGCCGAAGAATGTAACCAAGATATCTTAATTCCCCAGAAAATGTAACCAAGATATCTCAATTCCCCAGAGAGTGAGCCAGCAAGTCAACGATACTCTCCCCAAGCAGAGTTAGTCCACTGTTAGTCTCAAGGAAGTTGGGTATCCCCAAAAAATCTCAACATTCTCCAACGGAGTATACAAACATTACATAACAAGCATCCCCGGCAATCTTGATCTCAGATTGTTCCCCGGCGGAATACCGAACATCAAGTGGAGCCACTTCCCCAGTGCAATCTCAAAAGTTTCCCCAGGAGAGTTGAATCATCCTCTCCAGCAGGTCTTGAAGCTTATCCCCAGTAGATTCTGGAAGCTTGTCACCCGCAAAGCACGAACGTGTCCCCCGGCTTTATTCAAAGGTTATTTCCTCACCAGAATATAACTGGGTTATCCTCAGCCAATTGCCACGAAAGGATCGTCTCCGACGAAGTTCTTCCTATCCCCAGCAGAGTTCATCAAAAACTTCCAACAAAGATCAACAAGGGTATCCCCAGCGGAGTTATGATCAAATCTCAACAAAGTACCTCTCTTTCCCCACAGAGCATCTCCCTGCAGAGTAATCTATTCGCCAAGTTTATTCCCCAACGGAGTCATCTTCTCCTACCGGTTTATTCTTGCAACCATCATCCCCAGCGGAAACAAAGGCTCTACTCTTCCACATCAGCCCAGGAGTTAACTTCCCGGCACCCGTCAAGGATTTACTTTCCTAGATGAAAATACATCCATAAACATCCCATCTTCAAACATTATAGCATGCACATACGCATCATGAACATACAATCTCATTTATTCTGAGAACATCACGCATGTCATACATCATGACATTGCATACAACTAACGTTTGTCTTTTCAGGACAAAGATCAATACAAAGATAAATACTATCAACTGTCGTGATTCCAGGTCCGATTCCTGTATCTTGCCAGGGTGTATCTGTTGACGACTAATTCCAGACTCGATTCCTGTATCTTGCCAGGGCACGTCTGAAGAGTTTGAAGATCTGATTCCTGTATCTTGCCAGGGTGTATCTGTTGACGACTAATTCCAGACTCGATTCCTGTATCCTGCCAGGGCACGTCTGAAGAGTTCGAAGATCTGATTCCTGTATCTTGCCAGGGTGTATCTGTTGACGACTAATTCCAGACTCGATTCCTGTATCTTGCCAGGGCACGTCTGAAGAGTTTGAAGATCTGATTCCTGTATCTTGCCAGGGTGTATCTGTTGACGACTAATTCCAGACTCGATTCCTGTATCCTTCCAGGGCATGTTTGAAGAGTTCGAAGATCCGATTCCTGTATCTTTCCAGGGTGTATCTGTTGACGACTAATTCCAGACTCGATTCCTGTATCTTGCCAGGGCACGTTTGAAGAGTTTGAAGATCCGATTCCTGTATCTTGCCAGGGTGTATCTGTCGACGACTAATTCCAGACTCGATTCCTGTATCCGGCCAGGGCACGTCTGAAGAGTTTGAAGATCCGATTCCTGTATCTTGCCAGGGTGTATCTGTTGACGACTAATTCCAGACTCGATTCCTGTATCTTGCCAGGGCACGTCTGAAGAGTTTGAAGATCTGATTCCTGTATCTTGCCAGGGTGTATCTGTTGACGACTAATTCCAGACTCGATTCCTGTATCTTGCCAGGGCACGTCTGAAGAGTTTGAAGATCCGATTCCTGTATCTTGCCAGGGTGTATCTGTTGACGACTAATTCTAGACTCGATTCCTGTATCTTGCCAGGGCACGTCTGAAGAGTTTGAAGATCTGATTCCTGTATCTTGCCAGGGTGTATCTGTTGACGACTAATTCCAGACTCGATTCCTGTATCCTGCCAGGGCACGTCTGAAGAGTTCGAAGATCTGATTCCTGTATCTTGCCAGGGTGTATTTGTTGACGACTAATTCCAGACTCGATTCCTGTATCTTGCCAGGGCACGTCTGAAGAGTTTGAAGATCCGATTCCTGTATCTTGCCAGGGTGTATCTGTTGACGACTAATTCCAGACTCGATTCCTGTATCTTGCCAGGGCACGTCTGAAGAGTTTGAAGATCCGATTCCTGTATCTTGCCAGGGTGTATCTGTTGACGACTAATTCCAGACTCGATTCCTGTATCCTGCCAGGGCACGTCTGAAGAGTTTGAAGATCCGATTCCTGTATCTTGCTAGGGTGTATCTGTTGACGACTAATTCCAGACTCGATTCCTGTATCTTGCCAGGGCACGTCTGAAGAGTTTGAAGATCCGATTCATGTATCTTGCCAGGGTGTATCTGTTGACGACTAATTCCAGACTCGATTCCTGTATCCTGCCAGGGCACGTCTGAAGAGTTCGAGGATCCGATTCCTGTATCTTGCCAGGGTGTATCTGTTGACGACTAATTCCAGACTCGATTCCTGTATCCGGCCAGGGCACGTCTGAAGAGTTTGAAGATTCGATTCCTGTATCTTGCCAGGGTGTATCTGTTGACGACTAATTCCAGAATCGATTCCTGTATCCTGCCAGGGCACGTCTGAAGAGTTTGAAGATCTGATTCCTGTATCTTGCCAGGGTGTATCTGTTGACGACTAATTCCAGACTCGATTCCTGTATCCTGCCAGGGCACGTCTGAAGAGTTCGAAGATCTGATTCCTGTATCTTGCCAGGGTGTATCTGTTGACGACTAATTCCAGACTCGATTCCTGTATCTTGCCAGGGCACGTTTGAAGAGTTTGAAGATCCGATTCCTGTATCTTGCCAGGGTGTATCTATCGACGACTAATTCCAGACTCGATTCCTGTATCCTGCCAGGGCACGTCTGAAGAGTTCGAAGATTCGATTCCTGTATCTTGCCAGGGTGTATCTGTTGACGACTATATTCCAGACTCGATTCCTGTATCCTGCCAGGGCACGTCTGAAGAGTTTGAAGATCCGATTCCTGTATCTTGCCAGGATGTATCTGTTGACGACTATTCTCCGGACTCGATTCCTGTATCTTTCCAGGGCACGTCTGAAGAGTTTAAAGATTTGATTCCTGTATCCGGCCAGGGCACATCTACATAAAGAGTTTGAAGATCAACTCCTGTAACAGGCCAGGTAATTATCTTTTTTCTCAGGTACGCAAGTTCTCGCTAAGGAATCTCTTACGCGATCGACAACCTCCCGATGGCATCTATAAGCCCATTCCCACCATCACACTGCTAACATGTGAGCGCAAATTTCTGGGCACTTTAGTGTTCAATCATCTTCCACCTTCAGATTACGAAAGGCACGCCAGCCAATCTACATCCTCAGGTCTAAGAAGATTGAACAGGGGCAACTGTTGTACCCCAAAATTTGCCCTCCCATATTCTTCAAGATTTTCCAAGATCAATCTCCAGATGACTCAAAATCTCTCAAGGATTGCACAGTCCAATGGCCTCCTAACACAGTCAAAATTAGGGTTTTGGTTCTTGCAAAGAAATTGAGGTTTTCAAGGGTCCAATCAAGTTCCACATGCCTACATACATTGTCAAGCATCCATATGCCAAGTTTTAAGACTCACAACATCAAATTGCACAGTCAAAAACCCTAAATGCTCCACAGTCAACTGCAGGGGCAAAATGGTCATTTGACAGTCAAAAATCAAAATTTTTGGTCAACATCTTATTTTGAAGCCACAAACATCATTTGATCAATTCTTGATCATGATTCTCAAAGCATGGCTCAAAAAGTCTCAAGATGCAAAAGTTTCTATTTTTGGACAGCTAAAAAAGTCAATTGTAACTTGACCAAGGCATAACTTCTTCATGGTTTATCAGAAAAATTCCATCCAATGCTCATTTTGAAGAGGAGGACATTTCCTACAATTCATCTTCACACTCCAAGTCCAAGAAATGCTCTCACAAAAAGTTATCAATTTCAACATTATAGGTCATTTTCAAAAGTCAACAAAAAGGCACTTTAAGTCAAAGACCATAACTTGCGATTGGTAAATCAAAATGACATGGGACCAAAGACATTGGTTAGAGGACTTCAAGACCTTTCCAAAATGTCCAAGAACATGATCATAGCTTCAAAATTGAGCAAGATATGCCTTGGAGAAGTTGGGAAATTTTTGGGAATTTTGAAAAGTCAACTTTGCCTAAAACACTTCAAAATTGCTAATGGGCCTCAAATTCTTCCTTGAATCATTACCCAAAGCATATGCACGACCCATTGAGCTAAAAAGGATTTATTTTCTTATTTTTAACTAATTAATTGAATTTTTATTCATATTAATTCATTTAATTAGATTTAAATATGAGAAAAATATCAAATAATGCTTTTCAAATCTTTTTGTGCAGCAAATTCACTCATTATGTGCTAAAGATTTCGTGCACCAATCAACAAGACAAGATCATTCATATTTGGCAAGATTTGCATGGGAAAAAGATTGAAAAAGATGTGATAAAAATCAAATATTCAAAACATGAATGCATGGATCTTTGGGCTTGTTTTTGACCTAATTTCAATCACTTACTTATGCACAACTCAACCCTATTCTAAAGGACACGAAAAACTGCTCAAGGAGAGATAACAAAATTGCAAAATTTCCATAAAAACTTGAAAACTGAAATCACATTTGCAGGGCGATTCAAGGCTTGAAACCTTTTCCATTGTGTTGCTGGACCTTCCAGGAAACTATTGGCATCAAGAACAAGTCCCCACACTCAAAGAAACGGTAGAACAGCATCGCGTTTGTCACAAACATTTCCATAATCGTTTTTGAATTTTCACACATCATTCATATGTTTTGATTGTTGATTTACACTAATAACATCTTTCTGAAGCGATTGGTAACATTTAATTGAACTAACGATGCTTGTATCCAAATCTGCCATGGATGAAACCTAGGGTTTCAGAAGCTTCAAAATAGGGTTTCTCATATATGGTAAAATTAGACCTTCAAACTGGTACAACTGAATTCGTGGCATCAAGACGAATCTATTAAGACCATCGCGCCTTTTTTATATTAAGTATATGCCTAATCGCTATTTTCACGTTTTCAGGTTGTGGGGGTTTAAAACCCCAGCTATTCATTCCTTTTTGTTTCAGGCAAACGAAGAAGAAAGCATGCGTGTCTTCATATGATAGGGGCATTCAAATATTTGGCGCGTGATTTTTTGTTCATACCACTAACGCTTGTTTTTTTATATAATAATCACTCTTCATTATGTTAACAAACAAACGCAATATCCTAGTTGGTTGATGAGGTGTCCTGCAGGTATAGGGACCTGGGTTCGATTCCCAGGTCCCCCCACTTAATTCATAAATTTTGTTATAATGTGTTTCTATGCAGCATCCCTTCAACGCTCCACCATACATCCTCACACGTTAGTCTGCCACGCGCTCATGCTCACCCATCCAATGGCCATAACGTGAATCCCAGGGTGTACCTCAGTCAAGCCTCACATGCATGATCAGAAAAGTCAAACCAGGCCTTGTCTTGATGGGCCAAAATTACTTCAAAAAACCTCCATTCTGGGCCTGACACCCCCAATGTTTGTATTCTATTTTTAATTTCCTTTTCTTTTCTTTTTAATTGTTTTAATTGTTTTAATTGTTTTATTTAATTCACCTAAAATAATTTTCATAATAAAAAAATCAGAAACCAAAAAATATTTAATATTTAATTCTTATTAATTTCACTATTAGAATATTTTTGTAAATAAATGTTAAGTAATTAATTTAGTTAACTTAGGTTTCAATTTTAACACTTTTCTTAATAAATTAAAATATGTAGAAATTAGGGTTTTTGACATTTTCATCTTTTTTTTCTTAAATACATATTATTTTTCTCATTTATTATTATAATTACTATTTATTTTTGTGAATAAACATGTACATTAATTAATTAGTAAATTAGAGTAACTTCAATATTTCTTTTTATTAATAATTAAAATAACTTAGAATTAGGGTTTCTCTTGATTCTCAATTTTTTTTATTTTCATAAATACCAAAAAAACATAAAAAACATTTTCTTTTCTTTAATTAAATAATAATTAGACTTTAATTTCAATTTAATTTCAAAAGGGTCAAAACCCTCGGACGTCCTAACTTTTATTCTTTCGCACGTTATTCTTTCTTTCTTTTCGAATATTATGTAACTGCTCAAGGCTTGTAATAGTAATTAGGTCTTTTCACTTTCCGCATCTTTTATCAAACGGGTCTTTGTAATTTGGTGATGTATAGACCCGCGCCTTGTAATAGCGTAGGATTTATCTTTCCGCATTTAAATTTCTGCACTTTTAAATTCTAATTGCATGAAAGAATGTATGGCTAATTAAAAATAATGCGTAGCTCACCATGTCATGATCAAAGATAATTGCTAAACTGAAAACAATACACAAATTCACACACCACTCCTAGGGTACGCCTCACTTGTTGCCTTCGAAACGTGGTCGTCAAGTATGGGACGTCTTAGTAAGTCCTTATATCCATGATCCGATTGCCTCGGAAAAGTTGCCTCGAAACGGTTGCCTCGGAATAAAAAAAGGATCAAGGACATAAGGGTAGCTTCTAAGGTGTCCTTCTGTTGCTTCGGTGACCACACTGTCCCTACACTCGAATTGACCCGAACACCTCCAACGGTGGTGCTACCTACCTCTCAATGGTGGGATGGCACTACCTAAAGGACATTTACACAACCTAATTCCTTAGGGTAGGTAGATGACTCATGGATACTTGCTCTATTAAAAAACAAATCAAAAACTTTTTTCACACCGAGACTTTCAAAAAGCTTTCAAAACAATTTTTCAAACACTCTTGAGGACTGATACAAGAGTCATTCTGAAATCTTTAAACGAAACTTTTTCAAACCCACTCACACTTTGAAAAGCAAACATTTTGAAAACACAATGAGCAAGTATCTAAGAGCCCATGGATAACCATGGATAGAAAGGGTGCTAACACCTTCCCTTTCTATAAATCTACCTCCCGAACCGAGAAACTATCTCATAAGGAATTTTGCTGTGCTTTTGTCCTGTCCATGTTGGAGAAAATAAAAGACGGTGGTGACTCTTGCTTCCGTGACATTTCGCGAACCAGTGTTAAACAGTCAGTTCTAAATCCACTGATCACAAAGAATACACCTTTTCAAAATCACTTTCAGAAACACATCTCACAAACACATCTTTGAACTATTTTCGAAACAAACACTTTGTATGCGTTCTTATAGAAACGAGAATCATTTCAAAGTTACATTTACAAAAATACTTTCAAAACCCACATCACAAGAACACATTCAAACAAAAGTAAGTGATCTAGCAAGCAACTAAGAGCCCATGGAAAACCATGGATGAAAAGGGTGCTAATACCTTCCCTTTTCATAATCTACCCCCCGGACTCAAGAAAATATCTCTAAAGGTCTTTCCTGTGCTTTTTCACCTTTCCTTTTGGATAAAAGAAAAGTCAATGGCGACTCTTGATAAACTGCAACATTTGCAAACACAAATGCAAAATAATCAAGTCAGTTCTTCCACCGTATCACACTTAGCCTTAAGACAATTTGGTTATGCCCGAAGGGATGGCCCGCACTAGATGTTGATTCAAGGTTTGGTATTTGACTACGACAACGACGATTAAGGTCTTCGCTAGAGATTTATCCGAGCTTGGAGGATGTTGAATAAGGTGGATAGAAAGACTTTGGGGCACAAGAATTCCATCCTTCTTGATCCTTACCTCAAATGGGTACGAACTCGTGCTCAGAGTCTTATGATGCCTTACCCCTCCATTCTCCCGGTAATCATTGAGCCTGTCATGGAGGGAGATGTTCCATACACTATCTTACATCCTGATATGCCCACCTCTCTTGAAGACCTACAAAGAGATTGGATACAACTCAAGGGAGAGCGAGATACTTTAGAAGCCTAATTCTACGCAAGCGAGAAGAAGGTTTTGGAACTTACTAGACTTCTTCATGAGGAGCAGACTCTGAATGCCTACATCGCACCAAAGAGGATGTGAACTACCTTTTTATCTTAGAGTTTTTGTATTATTTTGCCCGAGAAGGAATTGATGTACTCGAGCTTTAATCTATTAATATAACACGTGTTTCCTTTTTGTCTAAAACAAATTTGAATTTTAAAATCCTTGAAATCATTGCATACGCATTTACCATTCATCATAACATAAGCAGGTTTCTTGCAACAAGTCTCCTCATCTCTCTACTATTTATTTCAGTGAGATGGATCTCGAGCAAATAGTGAAGTACCTCTAAGCTCAGAATGCACAGTTTCAACAGTTTCTCTTGACCCTAGCCAAAGGACAAGAAGAGTTGAAGACTTTGTTGGCTGAGGAGAAGAAAAATAAGACAAAGAAGGTGACAGGAGTCCTAAACATGGGAAGAAGATTTCATGGGCAGACAAGAAGGACCCTAGATTTTGCAACGACATCCGGTGAAAGAGACAATCAAGATGGGAAAGGCAAGGAAACAATTGTCCCGTCAGAATCAGAAGAGGAAGAGGAAGAAGAAGACTATTCTGAAGAACAATACCCTCCAGCTGATGACAAGTATAAACATCTCGAAGAGCAATTGAGTGCAATGGAAATCCAAAAAGTGCCTGGCTTGGACTTTGAGGAATTGGGTTTGGTGTCGGGGATTGTCATTCCCCCGAAATTCAAAGCACCTGTGTTCGCCAAGTATGACGGAGTCTCATGTCCAAAAATGCATCTCTGATCCTATGTGAGGAAAATCCAACCCCATACCGCTGACAAAGACTTATGGGTACACTTCTTCCAAGACAGTCTGTCTAGAACTCAACTTGAATGGTTTTACCAACTAGAAAGAACCAACGTTCACAACTGGGAAGACCTTGCTGCAGCCTTCTACAAACAATACCAATACAATGTTGGCCTTACACCTACCCGTACTTAACTTCAGAGTATGGCCATGGCTTCAAATGAAGGCTTCAAGGACTATGCACAAAAATGGAGAGATTTAGCCGGAAGATTTCAACCTCCTTTATCTGAGAGAGAGTTGGTAGACATGTTCTTGGGCACCTTGTCTGGTCCCTTCTTCAATCACTTGATTGGAAGTTCATCAGCAGGTTTTACTGAGTTGATATTGACCGGAGAAAGGGTAGAAGCCAGTATAAAGAATGGAAAGATCCAAAAAGACACATCCTCTTCTGCAGCTGTAAGGAAGCATTTCATCAGAAAGAAAGAGGTGGTTGTTGTATATCCGCAAAGAAATCAAGATAGGGCCGAGCGCCGACCAATGGTGGGGGCTGTGATGAGCCATAAACCTGCGTGTGATCAATAAAGAAACAATCAACTGAGGATGGAAATGTTGGAACATAGTTTGATTCTACAAACCTTGATTAGAGTTTTGATGATAACAAATACAAAGAATAAATAAATACAAAGAACAAATATGCACCTTAAAAATATGTTTTATGTATGCAGAAGTTCTGATCAAAATCAGCATCAGAAGATCAGCCATATGTGCTACACGCTGAAGCAATCAGAACATACGCTAAAGATTGATGACCAGAATCTGCGCTTAATCAAGTAAACTCTGACTCTGAACAAGAACATATCAAACCAAGTCATCAATGTTCTGAAGCGTCATCAGCAGTTAAGGAAAGAAGACTCTGAAGCGTTACTAAACATTTAAGACAAAATTAATGCCAACAGCTTTCTTCAGACAAGATCTTCTCCAAAAGGAAAGTGTGTTAATAACATTAAACTTGCTTTATGGACAATGTTATTACATTGCCTATATAAACAAGTCAGCTTGCAGAAAGAAGCACGTACGTACACACATAACAATTTGCAAAGATTTCCAAACCACGCATATTCAAGTTCAAGCAAATTCAATCTTTATTCTAAGCTAAACCTGTGTAATTTATCATAGTTGTGATAAACTGTTTTGTTAGAAAACAACAACACATTTTGTTCAATCATATTGTAAAAGAGTTCCTTGAGATTAACCGAATTGTGGTTGTACTCAAGAAGACTTTAACAGTTTTTAAAGTAGTTGTTGTAATCTTTTGAGATTAGTGGATTAAGACCTCGTTGGAGAGGGGCGAAATCACCTTGACGGGTGGACTGGAGTAGTTTGAGATCAAACGAACCAGGATAAAAATACCGTGTCATTAAGCTGTTTTAGATCCAAGTTTTCAATTCAACCCCCCCCCCCCCCCACCCACCCTTCTTGTGTTTTTCACATCTTCAATTAGCATCAGAGCGCCTGGTTCTGAGCTTAAACACTTAACCATGTCAGTACAAGATCCAAGCTTCAGAAAAACACTATGGTGGGACCAAGCCAGAACATCAGCAATGACAACAATGAAGACAGGGACAGATTCAGTGGTAAACCTCCAGTCTTTGATGGAGAAAACTTTGACTACTGGAAAGACAGAATTGAGAGTTTCTTTCTGGCCCAAGATGCTGATCTGTGGGACATGGTGACTGATGGATACATGCAACCAGTGGATGGACGTGTTCAGAAGATAGACAGAAAAATGACGTCTGATCAGTAAAAGCGTGAATTCAGAAACCACCACAAGGCCAGAACAATTCTCCTCAGTGCCATCTCATATTCAGAATATGAGAAAATATCAAACAGAGAAACTGCCAAGAATACGTTTGACTCTCTAAGAATGACGCATGAAGGCAATATTCAAGTCAAAGAAACCAAGGCCCTTGCGCTTATTCAGAAGTATGAGGCATTCAAGATGGAAGATAGTGAATCAATAGAAACTATGTTTTCAAGATTTCAAATTCTTGTTGCTGGTCTAAAAGTTCTTGACAAAGGGTATTCCACTGCTGATCACATTAAGAAGATCATTAAAAGCTTGCCAAAACAATGGAGGCCAATGGTCACAGCACTTAAGCTAGCCAAAGATCTCAACAAAATCTCTCTAGAGGAACTTGTTAGCTCCCTAAGAAGTCACGAGATAGAGCTAGAAGAAGACGAACCTCAAAAGCAAGGTAAGCCATTAGCTTTAAAATCTAACAGAAAATCTGACTCCAAAGTTTTGCAGGCTGTAGAAGAAATCTCTTATGGATACTCATCAGAAGAAGATGAATTGTCTCTCCTCTCCAGAAGGGTGAACCAACTGTGGAAGCAGAGGAAAAGGAAGTTCAAGAATCCCATAAGATCAGAAAATCAGAATGAATCCTCCTCCAGATACAGAAGGTCAGAATCCTCCTCTGGACACAGAAGATCTGAAGGTTCTTCAGGATACAGAAAGCCAAACAACAAAGACATCATCTGCTATGAATGTAACGAGCAAGGGCACTACAAAAGTGACTGCCCAAAGCTTCAGAAGGAAAAGCCCAGAAAGAAGTTTCCCAAAGAAAAGAAGAAAAGCCTCATGGCTACATGGGATGATTCTGACACATCTGAAGCTGACTCAGAATCAGATGATGAAAGAGCAAACATAGCTCTCATGGCAAACGTATCAGAAGACAGTGAAGCTTCTGGTTCAGACTCAGAATCAGACACCAAAGAGGTATTCCCTGACTTTACTATAAACTTTACTAAGGCTGAACTTGCTGAAAGCCTAAATGAAATTCTGGAAAGGTATCAGCAGATCAGAGTCAAATTCAGAAACCTGAAAAGGAATCTTGCTTCTGACTGTGATACGGTGGGAGAACTGACTTGAGGTTTTACGTTTGTATTCGCACTTGTTCGGTTTAGCAAGAGTCGCCACCGACTTTTTATTTTATCCTAAAGGAAAGGTCAAAAAGCACAGTAAAGACCTTTGAGATGTTTTCGTGGGTTCGGGGGGTAGATTATGAAAAGGGAAGGTGCTAGCACCCTTTTCATCCATGGTTATCCATGGGCTCTTAGTTACTTGTTTTAGATCACTTGCCTTGATTTTCAATTGTGTGAAATGGTGCTTTGTGTGTGTGGTTTTTTAAAATGTTTTGAAAAAGATGCCTTGTCTAGGCAACCATTGTAACAATTCTTTACTCGAATGTTTTACAAAGGTGTTTGTCTTTTTGAAAAGATGTTTCAATGTTTTTGAAAGTTGTTTTGGAAGTTGTGTTGTGGAGTGTGTTTTGAAATTAGGCAAGTGTGTTTTACAAGTTTGATCAAGTAACTAAGAGTTGTCTACCCTATTTTACTCAAAGATCTTTCCTTATGATTTAACCCTTTTAACAGTGTTGTTTCACCATTGTATTTGGTGAACAACCTTGTGTTAGGATGTTAACGGGACGGGCACGGGTCATCGTATAGACCATAGAGGCAATAGTGCCAAGTATCTTTGGCAATTTTCTTGAAGGACTTGATCATTTTGTTTAGGCAACTTTGAAAGCGTCATCGAGGGACTATGATCATTTGATTTGTTTTTGTTTTTGCCAAAGTACTTGACATGCAAACATGGCCCATTTTTGAAGGCAACAAGCGGGATTACCCTAGGGGTGCAAGTGTGAATTGTGTATTGATTGTCATGCATTTGTCTTGCATTAGGTTATCTAGCGGTTGATTTTATTGACATACAAACCCTAAGTCTAAACATGGTATAATTGAAAGCGTTTAAATGCGGAAATTTAAAGTCCTAAATTATTACAACATGATTATGGGGATGGGGATACAAATATTTACAAATGGGGATGAGACTTATCGGGATAGTAGTGTCCAAATATTATTTACAACCAAATCGAATCGCATTCTCAATGTAAAATATAACAATATATAAGAATCAAAGAGAATCAAAAGGATTGTAAAATGTATGTGATTATTTACAAATGATGCAAGTTAAGCATTATTCTTTATTTTTGTGTTTTTTATTAATGATATAAACAAAAGGTTCTTAAAGAAAGAAAAGAAAAATGTTTAAGTTAAAGAAAACTAATGTTTATGTATTTAGTTAATGTTTTAAAAAGCTTATGTAAAAAATATTTATTAAACAAAAAAAAAGGTTTTAAACACAAGAAAATTATTTAAACCTAATAACCTAATATTTATGTATTTTTAATTGTAATGAAAAGTATTAGTAACATTTTTAGATGAAAAAATTAGTATACTAATTAACAATAAAAAAAGAAAGAATTAAGTTATGAAAAAAAATAAGAATTAAGTGATAATAATAAAAAAGGTGTTGGTTTTCAAAAATATAAAAAAAAAAGAGTTATATGGGCTTTAGGAGGCGTTGGACCCAAAGAAAAGAAACAAACAGATTTGCAAGGGGGGGGGGGGGGGGGGGGTGCGCCAAAATTCAGTTGGGCTTAGGCGTTTTGTGCGTGGGGCAGGCCCAACCGGGTTTGACAATTTGTTTGGGGTATGTTTTGTTTTGTTTCAGAAATAGGGTTTCAGTGCTTTGAACGGTGCCGTTTCTCTTCTTCGCCCCTTCATCCTTCTCCAGCAATGGCTTCTGATGTCCTCCACTTCGCCTCAGGCTACTAGGATACCACCTCCACCTTCTCCTCTCCAAGATTGCTCAGGCAGTGATGAAAAAAGGTATTTGATTTCTGCTTTTCATGTTTTAGGGTTTTCGGATTTTCTCTTGCATGTTATTATTTTCTACATGTTATTGATTTTTATGTGTTATTTGTGTTCATGAGGTATATCAATAGACCGAGGGAGTAGAAGGTTATACCTTTGGGGGTTTTGTCTTTGGGGAAAGGACGGAGGTGGACCAGCGGTATCCTCAGGCGGCCGGAGGCGGGGACGCGATGATAAAAGCTTCCTGGTACTTGTATCTTGCTTTGAATGTTTAGTGATGATAGCTTTCTGAAAACCCTAGCTCATTTGCTTCTGTCTCTCCTTTTCTTCTTCTGAATACCTGCTTCTGATTGCTTGCTTTTGTTGTTGTGATTCTCGATGATGAGCTTTTGCTCTGAGAGCTTTGTTGGCTACTATTTCACTTTTGTCTTCTTCTTTTTTCTCTTGGCTTTGAGTGAGCTTTGCCTATGATGAACCCAGTTCTGAGGCTGTTGTTATTGTTATATTTGTGGACTTGCTTGAGTTTGGTTTAGGCAGGCTGCTGACTTCAGGCTTCAAGGCTTCTTGGGGTTTGTTATGCTTGTCATGCTTGGCTTTGGCTATGTTGTTATGATATCTGGTTTTTCTGTTTGCTGTGTGAACTGGTTTGATGTTATAGGCAGGCTTCAGGGCTCGTTCTTTTGTGCAGGCTTGTAGTTGTATGCAAATTTGAATCAGGCTGGTTGAGTTTGAACACAGGCTTGCTTTTGATTGCTTGTTGTACAGGCAGGCATGAGGTGCTATACAGGCTTGAGGTAGGTTTCTGGTAGTTTGAAGGCTTTTAGGAGGTTAGGAGGCTTTAGTAAGTTTGAAAGTCTGAAGCAGGCTTGAGGTTACAAGCTTATTGACTTGCTTTTGTAACAGTTTTGTGGATTTTTGCTTGAAGGCAGCTTGTGCGTTTTGACAGGTTTGGAGTTTTGTTTTTTTAAATCTTTTCTGGTTCAGGCTTGAAGTTTTTATGCAGATGGGAGCTTATGCAGGCTGGCTTAGAAATAGGCAAACTGCAAGGCTTGTATATGCTTGAAGGCTTGTCTTTACAGTTTTTGTGATATCTTTTCTATGTATGTTCTTCCCCCTCTCTTAACAGTGTTGATCTGTTATATTTATTTGTCTTAAGCATGCCCACTGTAAGCCTCTACTTCTCTCTCTCTTTTCTCTTTCCACAGATAAAAGCATTTTTTATTGCTTAAAATGTACTTTTCTAAAAAGGTTGTGGCTGGGAAATGATGATAATTTGAAATATTGCTTGCAATGTTAGCTTTGCTCTGCCTCTTGTACTTTCTTCTTTTCCAGATTTTCTGCATTGCTAGTTTGTTAGCCTTTTTGACAGTTTTTGACAGCTTCTTGAACCTGTGACTTAGTTGGCCATTTTGACTTAGTTTGGTTTGCCTTGTTTGCCTCTCTTTGACAGTTTGCACATATGCAGTTTGTTTGGCATTTCAGTTTGGTTTGCCTTTTTTTCCAATTTGAATTTATGCAGCTTGTTTGCCCATTTTGACAATGCAATTTGGTTTGAAATTATGCAGCCTTGTATTTATATAATTCCATGCTTGCAAACAATTTTCTTTTCCTCTTTGTGAACCAAGAAGAGACATCTTCTTGCAATTTGCAGAGAGGACGAACAAACTGATTCCGGCCAAAACCTTTAATGATGAACTTTAATTATCTGTCTGAGAATGCCTTTTATTTATCTGTACTGACTTCTTTCTTCTCTTTTTGCAGGTAAATATCAGTTGAGCAAAGAATGCAACAGTAGAAGATGAAGGCTTCAAGAAAATTAGGATATAGATTTAATTTATTTTTAATCATTGTAATAAATGTCATTGTAACACTGTAAATAAATTTACCGTATCAAATAAACATTTGTAACATCAATTGAAAATGAATAATAAAAAAAATCCTTTGTCAGTTAAATCTTTAATTCTTCTGCATTTGTTTATTTAATCACTTAAATCTCTTGAGTTATAATAATTGGAAATTATCCCAATAATCTTAACTTAGAAATTATAAATAATCAACAAACGTCCGGCGTTCCAAAATAACCAAAAGCATTGCACAGTTAAACAAACAGACGTCCATATGTCCTTTATCTCACTGATCAAACTTAAACTTCAAACTTTCAATCAGAAGCCTCAACCCATATCCCAGATGTTTAGACCTTGAGAAACAAACAGAAATCTTGAGCAAACGTCAAAGCAGTGTAACAGCCAATTAAGACACTGTGGATTCAAATTCTTCTGAGAATGCGCGTGCAAACCCTGATTCTTGATTTAATGTCAAAGAAGTATCTGCTTGACCAAATCCTGAGCCAAACTCAACCAAACCCTAGCAATCTGCTTGAACTGATTCAAAAGTTAATGGAAACCCTAATTTTGTTTGACTGATAAGAAAAGTCTGTTTGACCGATTCTTGAGCCAATCTGAAAAATCAGGAAAAGCCCGAAGCTGTGATTTCTTGTGAAAAAGAGAGAGGGAAAATTTTGGGGTACAACAGTTGCCCCTGTTCAATCTTCTTGAACCTGAAGAGTTAGATTGGCAGCTTTTTGCCTTTCGCGACTCGAGGGTAAAAGGAGATTGGACACTAGAGTGCCCGAAAAATTTGCACTCATTATAGCGTAGTTTGAGGGAATGGGCTTAAAGATGCCATTTGGAGATGGGCTTAAAGATGCCATCTGGAGATGGGCTTAAAGATGCCATCTGGAGATGTGACAGAATCTTGTCGGGGGATGGGCTTAGAGATGCCATCTGGAAATTGTTGGTAGGAGGATGGGCTTATAGATGCCATCTGAAGGTGATTGTATCTTGTTGGAGATGGGCTTGTAGATGCCATCCAAGAATGTTTGTTGAACTTTATGTCGTTGGTGAGTGGGTGAGTATCAGAAAGGTATCCATGTTTGGAACGTCTCTGAACTGGGGGTCTGAATAAGCAATAGATTGACATCCATGTTTGGAGAATTCGTAAACTGTTTTCATTAGTCTTGGATCTGAACAAGCGATAGGTTAACATCCGTATCTGGAGAACCCGTAAATTGTTTTCAGAAGTCTTGAAGTTGAATAAGCAATAGATCAGCATCCATGTTGGGAAGTGTCCGTAAACAGTTTTCAAAAGTTGAGTCTGAACAAGCGATAGATTAACATCCGTGTTTGGAGAATCCGTAAACTATTTTCAGAAGTGGAGAATCTAAACAAGCGATAGGTTAACATCCGTGTCTGGAGAACCCGTGAACTGTTTTCAGAAGTCTTGAGTTTGAAGCTTATTAATCTTATCCTGAAAAGGGTAAAATATTAGTTGAAACACTAAGTTACGTTGTATGAAATGTATGATGCAATACATGTTATATCAATGTTTATGATATGAATGTAATCAATGCGCATGTAAGCTGATGAGTTGTCTTGCTGAGGATAGATGAATCCTGGATAGCTGGAGATAAAAGAATCTTGATTGCTGCCGGGGAAAGTGAATCCTTGACTGCTACAGGGGACTGCAAGAATCTTTTGATCGTTGAAAATGAGAAGTCCTGGGACCACTGTTGGGGAATCAGGAGCTTGGGTTGTATGCCAATCTACTGGGGATTCCTGTCTTGAGGAGATCTTCACTGGGCAATATCTGAATATCTTGTGAGGAACTGAGAATGAGAGTCTTCATTCTGCTTGGGGATTGATAGTTAGAAGTTTTAGCTCCGCTGGGGATTGCAAGAATCTTTTGATTGTTGCAGGTATTGATCTGGGATTTTGAAAAGGTTGGTCGGTGAGATAGTTGTCCTGGCTGGTTTCAGGTATTAATCTCTGACCTGAGAAAGAAAGATAGTTTTCCTGGCTTGTTACAGGTATTAATCTTCAATCTCTTCATGTAGATAGTTTTCCTGGCTGGTTTCAGGTATTAATCTACAATCAGTCGTCCACAGATAGTTTTCCTGGCTTGTTACAGGTATTAATCTGGAACTTGGGTTATACGCCACTTTGAGAATGAGAATCTTCATTCTGTTGGGGGTCAGAAATTGGGAGTATACCAATCTTCTGAGGTTTTAAGGATGGGAGTCTTCATTCTGTTAAGGGTCAGAAATCGGGAGTATACCAATCTTCTGAGGTTTCAAGGATGAGAGTCTTCATTCTTTGAGAGAAACATATTTTTAGGAGCTTCAGTTGTCCGTTATCTTGTTGGTGGTTGTAACTTCCAGCAGGTGATGAAGGAAATTTTGATAATGACCGCAACTTCCAGCAGGTGATGAAGGAAATTTTTGAACGCTCTTGAATTCCAGCAGGTGATGAAGGAATTTTTGACGATTACTACTCCAAAAGATGAAGGAATCTTTGACTACTACTCCAAAAGATGAAGGAATCTTTGACGATTACTACTCCAAAAGATGAAGGAATCTTTGATGATTACTACTCCAAAAGATGAAGGAATCTTTGATGATTACTACTCCAAAAGATGAAGGAATCTTTGATGATTACTACTCCAAAAGATGAAGGAATCTTTGACGATTACTACTCCAAAAGATGAAGGAACCTTTGACTACTACTCCAAAAGATGAAGGAATCTTTGACGATTACTACTCCAAAAGATGAAGGAATCTTTGACGATTACTACTCCAAAAGATGAAGGAACCTTTGACTACTACTCCAAAAGATGAAGTAATCTTTGACGATTACTACTCCAAAAGATGAAGGAATCTTTGACGATTACTACTCCAAAAGATGAAGGAATCTTTGACGATTACTACTCCAAAAGATGAAGGAATCTTTGACGATTACTACTCCAAAAGATGAAGGAATATGTCGATCAATCTGCATATGTTAAGAATGTTGTTGAAATGTAATTTTGTTTTGGAGAATAAATCCTTGACAAATGTTGGGGAAATAAACCCATGACTGCTGGTCTGCTAGAGAGGTGATGAACTTCTCGAGGACACTTGAATTTCTTTTCAGAAAGATTTCGGAGAGGTTTCATCACTGCCCCTAGTATCGGATGCTTGTGATATTTCCAGGTCACTTGGACTGCGCGTAACCCTTTGAGATTGACATTCGAATGCCCCAAGTGATGGTGAGGGAGACTTGCCCCAGGTTAATCTGTAATTGAGATATTTGTTGAAATCTTGACTAGACTGCCCCAGGTTAACTGAACTTTGAAAGATTTGTTGAAACCTTGACTGGACTGCCCCAGGTTAATTGAACTTTGAAAGATTTGTTGAAATCTTGACTGGACTGCCCCAGGTGTGCTGGACATGTCATGCCCCTTGTTGATAGGAGATTTGTCAAGGGAAGTGTCATCCTTTTTTAATTGATTTGGTTCACTGAGAGAGCTTCCGTTCATCGGATATTCGTTGTGTGAATTTCTCCGCTGTCAAACAAATAGCCAAATGCAAACAGTGATATTCAAGTAATGCAAAGCTTATGTCTGTCTCAAAGTTTTGAAAAATGCGTTTTTAGCAGAAAACTTTTTATAAGACAAATTCAACACAAGATTGAGGGCAAAGCCTTACAGGAGTCAGGATACCTTTTGTAACAGTATGCTTTTGAACTAACCCATGCTTCAGTTAGGACTTTTGAAGGGTTGTAACGTGGCTTGGTTCACGGTTTAAGAAACAAAGGATAAAGGCTCAAAGTATATTTGTACCCACCCGCTCTTCGTAATGTCCTTCAGTCCTAAACTCAGTTAATTGTGTGTCGCACTCTATTTGAGTTTGGAACGACCTTTTTTTTTTTTGGTGATGGTTCACACAAGTTGAATTTGGAGGGCAGTCATCATCTCCTTTTTTCTTTTGCAACATTTTTCATGTTGTTGAGGATTTGTAATGACCTCTTTCTTGATTTGTGTTGCACCCCAAAATTTGCCCTCCCATATTCTCCAAGATTTGTCAAGTCAAGGTCACAAAATTCCCCAAGGGTTGTGCAGCTCAACTGTCTCCTATACAGTCAAAACTAGGGTTTGGATCCTGATCAAGAAAATGAAGTTTTCAAAGGCCCAATCAAGTCTCATATGCCTACAAAGATGGTCAAGTATCCTCATATCAAGTTTCAAGGCATTCAGCTCAAAATTGCACAGTCAAAACCCTAGATTGCACTACAGTCAACTGTAGGGGCAAAATGGTCATTTGACAGTCAAAAGTTCAAATTTTTGGTCAACACATAATTTTGAAGCCACAAACATCATTTGATCAATGCTTGATCATGATTCTCAAAGTTTGGCTCAGAAATCATCAAAGATGCAAAAGTTACTATATTTGGACAGTTGAAAAAGTCAACTGAAATTGACCAGGGCATAACTTTCACATGGATTATCAGAAAAATTCCATCCAAAGCTCATTTTGAAGAGAAAGACATTTCCTACAACTCATCTTCATACTTCAAGCCCAAGAAATGCTCTCACAAAAAGTTATCAATTTCAACATTATAGGTCATTTTCAAAAGTCAACAAAAAGGGACTTTAAGTCAAAGGCCATAACTTGAGATTGGTAAATCAAAATGACATGGGACCAAAGGCATTGGTTAGCGGACTCAAAGACCTTTCCAAAATGTCCAAGAACATGTGAAAAGCTTAACAATTGAGCAAGTTATGCCTTGTGGAAGTTGGGAAATTTTTGGGAATTTTGAAAAGTCAACAATGGTTCAAATGACCTAAAAATGCAAATGGGCCCATTTTTCTTCCAAGTTTCTTCATGCCAAGCCTATGCACGACCATTAGGCCCAAAGGGAAGTATTTTCTCATTTTTTAATTATTTATTTGAATTTATATTAATATTAATTCATTTAAATTATTTTAATACATGAAAAATATAAAGCTTGACCTAAAAAATCTTTTTATGCACATTCTAGACTCAAGATTTCGTGCACATCCTAATTAGGCAAGATTTGGTTTGATTTGGCATGATTGAATAAAATTACACATGAAAAAGATTCAAAAAAATCCTTAGAAAATCAATTATCCAAAATCATCATGGCAAGAGATTTTGTGCAATTTTGTTGACCTAGCATGCTCACTACATATTCAGAATCAAAGACCTAATGGCATTACACTCTAAGCTACGCCTCAAGAGCCATTGGAACATTGAAATTTTTCCAAAAAAACTCAAATATGAAATCAACCTTGGAGGAGGATTGAAGCCCTAAGTCTTATTCCAATAGCTTCCTTGACTAATTCTGAACGTGTACCAATCACAAACTACAACCAAAGCCCCAGGAATTGGTAGTTAGAACTCAAACTGTACCAAGAAATTTTTGAAATCGTATAGCATGATTCCAGCATCTTTTTGCATTTTTCTTTATTGATTCATGCTCATAATGATGTTTCTAAGCTGACCAATGCGTTTGATTGTTTTTTTGTGCCATATATACGTTTTTACCATGTTCACTTCCTAGGGTTTTCAGAGTTCAAATTTGGGGTTTTCACGATAAGGCAAAATTAGAGATCGAGATTAAGACCATTAGATTCAGCGTATTAAGACGAACAAAGACCAATCCTCGCGCCTAATTTATGTTTGGATATGAGCTAATCGCTATTTTTCGATAGCCTGTCTAAGGAAACGCTTCATAAACCGTTGCCATATTGTTTATATTACAGGGGACGTGAAGAAGATGAAGTGGTGGCAACCTGTGATTCGCCGGTTTAAATTTTCGCGCGATTTCAAATCATAGCTTCTTTTCTTTTTTATAATATTCGTTGACTAATATATATTAAAACATTTGAAGTGGCTCAGTTGGCAGGTGTTGAACGTGGTGACTTCTAAGACCTGGGTTCGAATCCCAGGTCTGAACAAATTCAATATTATTTTTCCTTCACGAATCCTATGCAGCGTCAGTGATGGTACACGCCATACATCCCCCAAATCCAACGTGACACGTCCCTATCAAGAGCGAATCAAGGGCTCAGGATTGAAACGCCCCATGGGCATAAGTCAACCTTGTAATACACGAGCTGGGGAAGTCAACAGGCCACTGCCTATTGGGCCAGGACCTTTGGATCTACACCCCCCCTGGTTTGCATTTTTTTTCTATTTTTCTTCTTATATTTCATTTTTGCTATTTCATTTATTTTATTTGTTTTAACATAATTAATTTTTTTTTTTTCATAAAAATACACAACTTCACAAAAATTCAGAAAAGACAAAAATATAATATTTACAATATTTTAATTATTTTTCATAAAAAGCTTGCATGTAAATTAGTTAATTTAAATTAAGGTTTATTGTTAATTCTTTTCATGATAAAAACACCAAAAAAATAGAATTTAGGTTTAATAACTTTTTATTTTCTTTTTAATTTTTTCCCTTTTTTCAGAATAATAATATTATTTATTTGTTTTCATAAATAAAAAATTGTACATAAATAATTTAGGGTTTAATTTAGGTTTTAATTTAATTCTTTTATAATAAATAAAAAAACATTAGAATTAGGGTTTGCCTTTTTAGTTTAATTTCAATTAACTCCTTTTTTTTTCTGTTAAAACTAAAAACATAAAATACCAAAAAGAAAAACATTTAATTTTCATTTTTTATTTTAATTCCTTATTAATTTAATATCTTGCAAAAGGGTCCAACGCCCATGTTCATAATTTATTTAATTTCGCGCATTTACTTTATTTCTTATTATAATTATGTAATTCTCCCAAAGCGATGTAACGATTCTATTTTTCGCACTTTTATTCGCTTTCTTTATTTTCTGTCAAATCGGGTCCGGTTTAATTTTGGCGATGTGGACCCGCGCCATTTGTAATAGCTGTAGATTTATTTTCCCGCAAACTTTATAACTGTTCAAAAGCATGCAAGAATGAATGCCCTAATTAAAATCAAGCGTAGAACACAACCAACATGACAAGACAAATATCAATGAAAACGACACACAATTCGCACACACCACCCCTAGGGTACGCCTCACTGTTGCCTTTCGAAAGGTGATCGTCGAGTAGAGGACGTCTTAGTAAGTCCTCATGATCCGGGAACCTGGCATGAGGGTAGCTTATAAGGTGTCTTCCTATTGCTCTGGTGATCACCACGTCCCTAAAACTCGAATTGACCCGAATACCTCCAACGGTGGTGCTACCTACCTCTCAATGGTGGGATGGCACTACTTTAAAGGACATTTACACAGACGAATTCCTTAGGGTAGGTAGGTTCTCAAGGATACTTGCTCTAATATCAAAACAAACTCAAAAAGACTTTTCACACTGACACTTTTCAAAAGCTTTCAAAAGCAAACTTTTCAAACACTCTGACGTATGAGTCGATCTGAAATTTTTTCAAAGAAACTTTTCTAAACCCACATTGAAAAGCAAACAAACAATTTTGAAAACACATTGAGCAAGTATCTAAGAGCCCATGGATAACCATGGATAGAAAGGGTGCTAACACCTTCCCTTTCTATAACCTACCTCCCGAACCGAGAGCAATCTCTTTTAAGGAATTTTTCTGTGCTTTTGTCCTTTCCATTTGGAGAAAATAAAAGACGGTGGCGACTCTTGCTTCCGCGAAATTTCGCGAACCAGCGTTAAACAGTCAGTTCCAGATCCACCGATCACAATTTGTTATCCCTAACTTTTGCCTGACTGTTCCTGCTTTCGAGATTATAGTCAGCGAGATGCCCCAGCTTTCTTAAGCCTCCTTTATATGTTTTGGCTCAGTGGGCTTTTTCTTTTTTGAGAGATAATGACTGCCTATGAGATAAGGAACCATCACTGTCTTTTGATTCCAGAGGAATGCTTTTCATTTTTTGATGTCGTTCGTTGTATTACGAACTGAGAGTTTGCGACTTCAATGCGCACCTTTTTTGGATTAACTGAGAGACTACCCTGCCCCAGGTTTAAATCAAAGGTTTTAATTTGTTTAGAAAAGAAAACTCCTACTTCTTTGGCTCGAAGGGGTTGACTAGGGATTATCTTCCTTATAACTCCAGTGTTTAGGATTTGAAAGAAATGCCTGTACATCATCAGCGAGGTCTATTCAAAAGCATATTGTATGAGATTATGGCATTGTTTCGTCATCCTCCCTCTAAAGGCTTGTAGCTTTTGCAAGAGTTAAATGTCATAAAGAAAGTAGAAAGCATAGTTCAAGTGTAATGAAAATGAGTGGATCAAATCAAGACAAACATATGCAATGTGTTGTACCCCAAAATTTGCCCTCCCATATTCTTCAAGGTTTGTCAAGAATCATCCTCAAATGGTTCAAGATTTCTCAAGGGTTGCACAGTCTAAATGCCTCATAAGCCAGTCAAAATTAGGGTTTTGGTTCTTTCAAGGAATTTGGGATTTTCAATGGCTCAATCAAGTCACATATGCCTATATACATTCTCAAGCACCTACATGTCAAGTCTCAAGGCTCACAATGCCAATTTTCACAGTCAAAAGCCCTATTTGCTCTACAGTCAACTGCAGGGGTAAAATGGTCATTTCACAGTCAAAAGTCAAAATTTCTGGTCAACATCTTATTTTGAGCTCACAATCATCATTTGATCAAGTCTTGATCATGATTCCACAAGCATGGCTCAAAAATCATCAAAGATGCAAAAGTTACTATTTTTGGACAGTAGAAAAGTCAACTGTATCTTGACCAAGGCATAACGTTTTCATGGTTCATCAGAAAAATCCCATCCAATGCTCATTTTGAAGGGGATGACATTTCCTACAACTCATCTTCACATTCCAAGTCCAAGAAATGCTCTCACAAAAAGTTATCAATTTCTACATTATAGGTCAATTTCAAAAGTCAACAAAAATGCACTTTAAGTCAAAGACCATAACTTGAGATTGGTAAATCCAAATGACATGGGACCAAAGGAATTGGTTAGAGTACTTCAAGACCTTTCCAAAATGTCCAAGAACATGTTCATATGATCAAAATTGAGCAAGACATGCATTGGAGAAGTTGGGAAATTTTTGTGAATTTGCAAAAGTCAACTTTGCTCAAAACACTTTGTTTTTGCTAATGGGCCTCAAATTCCTTCTTGAAACTTTATCCAAGGCCTATGCACGACCCATCAAGCCTATTTGAATTTATTTTCTTATTTCTATTAATTAATTGAATTTTTTATCAATATTAATTCATTTTAATTAATTTAAATTGTAGGAAATATCAAGATATGGTTTTTCAATCTTTTCATGAAGCAAATATGACCTAAAAGAGCTGGCAAACTCGTGTGCACATCAAGGGGACAAGAATCTCCAAGTTTGGAAAGTTTTTCCAATCAAAAAGATTGAAAATTATTTGATTTTCAATCAAATATTGAAACCATAATTCCATGGATCTTTGCCCAAGGATTTAACCTAATTCAGCTCCTCTATATGTACACAACCTAACCCTATTCATGTGGACGAGAATTTGCTGCAAGAAAGCCATAATCACATTCAAAAAATCCAAGAAAAAGTGAAAATTGATTTCCACATTCTAACGTGATTCAAAGCTTTTTGTGGTTTCTAATACATTGTTGGAACTCTCAGGGACATATTGCAATCAAAACTAAGCCTTAAAGTTATCAAAATCATCAAGAACAGTTTAACGGTTTGCGTTTTTTTCCTAGAATCGAATTGCTTATCTCATGCATCATTAACATAATTTTGTGTTTGTTTTGTATTGCTTGAACTCATAGGAAGCTGATGATGTGGTTTAATTGCATTATAATGCCCAGAATTGTAAAACTCCATTAACGAAATCTAGGGTTCTTGAGCTCTCAGATTAGGGCTTTATTACCCAGGAAAAATTGGGACCTCTAATGCATATGGTTGAAATCGTGGAATCCAGACGAACACAAATCCATATTCGCGAAATATTTATATAGCCTGTAGGGCTATTCGCTATTTTTCCTCATGCTGTTTTGTGGGGGTTAAAAACCCCCGCTATCTAACATGTATTTTGCAGGTTCAGTGAAGAAGACAAGGACGTGTTGCTTCCTGGTTGGATAATTCAAAATACGCGCGTTTTTTTGTTGTTCAGCATATGCGTCGATTTGTGTATATTATAATTTATTGTCATTATATTATCAGATGCAAGCAACTGGCCTAGTGGATAGTGCGTTGTCCAGGAATCATTGGGACCTGGGTTCGATTCCCAGGTCCACCCAAAACTCTATATTATTTTGTTTAACATGTTCACGTGCAGCTTTCCAAGGGTGGTACACCATGTGCCTCCAGACATCCAAGCGCCATGTGGCTCCAGGCACAAATCCAGTGGTCAGAATTGAATGATCATGGTATTCTCAGGTCAATGCATGTGTAGACGAATCAGAAAGTCAATAAGGCTTGGAGTTAATGGGCCTGAGAAATTTCCAAACGAACCTCCTTCTGGGCCCATCACCCCCCTGGTTTAATTATTTCTTTTCTTCTTTTATATTTTTGTTTTCTTTTAATTATTTGATTATAATTATTATTATTACTATTTAATTAACTTAACTATTATTTTCATAATAAATTCAGACAATTAAAAAATGTAAATATTTTTCTTATTATTATTATTTATTAGTTTCACCTTTTATTTAATTATTTTTGTAAATAAATTCTAATGTAATTAATTTAGTTAATTAGGTTAACTTTGACTTTTTTCACAATAAATAAAATCAACATAGAATTAGGGTTTTTCTTTTGACAACTTTTAATTTCTTTTATTTTATTTTCATTAAAACATAAAAAACATAAAAAACATAAAAAAAACACTTTTTTCTTGTAATTATTTAATTAATTAGTAAATTAGGTTTAATATTTAATTAATTGCAAAAAGGACCAAATTTCCATTCTTTTCTCAAAAAGGGTCAAAACCCTAAGGACGTCCCCGATTTAATTTCTTTTCGCGCATGTTTATTCTTGATTCCTATTTTGACCATATTTATGTATTTGCTTCGAGAATGTAATAGATAATTAGGCCTTTTATCGCTTTCTTTATTTTCTCGCATTTATTTTCAAGGGTTATGTTTTTGGCGATGTAAATACCCGACGCCTTGTAATAGCGTAGATTTACTTTCCGCAATTTATTTCCCGCAAATTATTAATTGTTAATTATGCATGCAAGACTTGCCTGAAAAATAAAACCAACTCGTAGCTCACCATAATACTTGTGCAAAGATAATATAAACTGAACTTGACACACATGCACATGCCACTCCTAGGGTACGCCTCACTTGGTTGCCTCGACGTGGTCATTAAGTATAGGGTGTTTTAGAGGTCGCCCTCCTGTCTAAAGATCCAGTTGCCTCGAAACGTTTGCCTCGGATAAAAAGGATCTAGGACATTAGGGTTACCGCTAAGGCGTCCTATTATTGCTTTGGTGACCACACATGTCCCTATAATCGAATTGACCCGAATAACTCCAACGACGGTGCTACCTACTTCTCTATAGTGGGATAGTACTGTCTAAAGGACATTTACACAGCTTAATTCCTTAGAGTAGGTAGATTTCTCCTGGGTACTTGCTCTTTCAAAAAAAAAAACAACTTTTCGCACCTACACTTTCAAAAAGTTTTCAAACAATACTTCATACACTCTTGAGGACTGATACAAGAGTTAAAACGAAGTTTTCAAACAAACTTTTTCAAAACCCACAAACACAAGAAAAGCAAACAATTTTTGAAAACATAGTGAGCAAGTACCTAAGAGCCCGTGGATAACCACGGATAGAAAGGGTGCTAACACCTTCCCTTTCTATAATCTACCTCCCGAATCGAGAAACATCTCGAAAAGGAATTTTGTTGTGCTTTTGTCCTTTCCTTGTTGGAGAAAATAAAAGACGGTGGCGACTCTTGCTTACCGCGACATTTCGCGAACCAGCATTTCAAAACAGTCAGTTCTATTTCCACCGATCACACAATGCATTAATGAAACAAAGTTTGACATTAATAGATAATTGTTTGAATAACAAAGAGATTACAACTTGAAAGTTCAAATGAAACAAAGATGCTTTCAATGATTCGTCAAAGGAGCAGTGATTATGCTAGATTCTCCGGAGGGTCGAACTAGATCTCTTTGGCATCAATCAAGTCTTGAATCTTGTTCTTCAAAGTCCAACAGCTGTCGGTGTCGTGTCCAGGACTGTTAGAATGGTAGGCACATCTCACCCTCGGGTTATACTTGGAAGAGGAAGTATCAGGATTTTGAGGAGGATCCTTTAGCGTGATTAGCTTCAACTTCAGAAAATGTTGTAATGCTTGAGACAAAGGCATGTTGATGTCAACATACTGCCTTTCTTGATATTTCACCTTACGCCTCTTGCGTCGTCTTTGTTGAACAGTCGAGGGGTCAGAGATCAGGATTGCCCCTACATGTGGATCATGACGACTCTTTTGACCAGTCACTGCATGGGACTCTTTCTTCCCATTATGGGGAATTTTCTGAGCATCAGAGGGAGTAGCTCCTTGGATCTTCCCACTTTTTATGCCAACCTCGACCCTTTCACTGGTCAGTACTAGCTCGGTGAATCTGGAGGATGAGCTTCCAATTAAGTGATTGAAGAAAGGCCCTGTCAAAGTTCCCATGAAGATGTCAATCATCTCTCTGTCAGTTAAAGGGGGTTGCACCCTACCAGCCAGATCTCTCCACTTTTGGGCATATCCTTTGAAGCTCTCGTTGGAACCCATGGTCATGTTCTGCAATTGCACACGAGTTGGTGCAAGATCAGCATTGTACTGATACTGCTTATAAAAAGCAACAGCTAAGTCCTCCCAGGTGTGGATGCGAGAACTCTCCAATTGATAGAACCACTCGAGTTGAGCCCATACCAGGCTTTCTTGGAAGAAATGGATCCAAAGCTTTGGATCAGTTGTGTATGGCTGAATCTTGCTGACATAAGATTTTAAGTGCATCTTAGGGTAAGAGACTCCATCGTACAGGGCCAAGGTAGGGACTTTGAACTTAGGAGGGATGACTAATCCAGAAACCAAACCCATGTCTCCTAAATCCAAACCAGGTATTTGTTGAACCTCCATAGCATTGAGGCGATCCTCCAACTGTTTGTATTTGTCATCAGCGGGAGGATATTGTTCCTCGGAGTAGTCAGCTTCAAGATCATTGATCTCTAAATTGCGGTCTTCTTCAAGACTGACCCCCTTGTCTTTGAGAAGGAGAGCTTTCAGATCCTCTTTCCCTTTACCCATAGCCAGGAGCATTTGTTGGAATTGAGCGTTTTGAGCTTGGAGATCTTTCACCGTTTATTCCATATCCATCTTACTGAAATAAACAGTAGGAAGATAAGGAAACCTGTATGGGAGAAACCTGTTATGCAATGATATGTATGATATATGTATGCAATGTTTTCAAGGGTCTCTTGGGGTAAACACAAGATAATGTTAGAGGTTGAACTTCGATCTTTGATTGGAGAACTTTGCACCTGTGGATGTCTTTCCACGAGAATCAAGCTCACCATGTCAAGTGGGTCATAGCCCCTGATTCAAGTTGTTGCACTTGATCTTTGATGGCATTTGTTTAGAGGAGAAACCTCTTGCCTCTTGGTAGACGTCTGGTTCAACGTGACCCTGCATCAAAAGAACCCTCGAGATCCTTGAAATGGTTATTGAAAATGCTATGGTATGATGTTATGATGTTATGTACATGTATGCAAAAGTAAGCAAGTATATATACAGGTAATCATATTCACACAAAGCAAATAAGTCCTTAGGTTTAGGCTTGCATTGGGTTTGTAGGTAAGTACCCTCTTGAAGTTAGTTGGCTCATCCTGTCCTAAAATAGAAATCGGGTTCTAAGGAGCTCAATATCACTGGATTATTTTCTGTGTTCATTGTTATGGTTTAGCCACTTAACTGGCGACCAAAATATTCCAAGAAAACAATCCTCAATGAGTGTAGTATCGAGTATCTACCAACTTCGGACTGCACCAAAGTCGGTCATCTCACTACCCCTAAAAAGGCCAAGATGGTCAAGTAAGGTTCTAGAGTTCGTTAGTGCTTCGTGACATCGCTCAGCGGCCCCGTATTCTCCTTGACTACTCAAGGGCTACCGGTACTCACAAATATGTCACACTAATATAGCTTACTGCTTCAACCATGTCGGTATACCCCGCACAGTTCCCTCACAGTTTTATTGCTATTTACCTAAAAAGGTGCCCCCAAATCCGGGTGTAGGATTTACAACAAACCCAAACAAGGACCCAAAAAGTAAAGCAATCAAAGCAATCAAAGAAAGTATGTAAAGGTGATCTAAACCCTAAGGTAACCCCACTTTTAAATTTATTCCCCAGCAGAGTCGCCAGTTCTGTGATACGGTGGGAGAACTGACTTGAGGTTTTGCGTTTGTATTCGCACTTGTTCGGTTTAGCAAGAGTCGCCACCGACTTTTTATTTTATCCTAAAGGAAAGGTCAAAAAGCACAGGAAAGACCTTTGAGATGTTTTCGTGGGTTCGGGGGGTAGATTATGAAAAGGGAAGGTGCTAGCACCCTTTTCATCCATGGTTATCCATGGGCTCTTAGTTACTTGTTTTAGATCACTTGCCTTGATTTTCAATTGTGTGAAATGGTGCTTTGTGTGTGTGGTTTTTGAAAATGTTTTGAAAAAGATGCCTTGTCTAGGCAACCATTGTAATAATTCTTTACTCGAATGTTTTACAAAGGTGTTTGTCTTTTTGAAAAGATGTTTCAATGTTTTTGAAAGTTGTTTTGGAAGTTGTGTTGTGGAGTGTGTTTTGAAAGTAGGCAAGTGTGTTTTGCAAGTTTGATCAAGTAACTAAGAGTTGTCTACCCTATTTTACTCAAAGATCTTTCCTTATGCTTTAACCCTTTTAACAATGTTGTTTCACCATTGTATTTGGTGAACAACCTTGTGTTAGGATGTTAATGGGACGGGCACGGGTCATCGTATAGACCATAGAGGCAATAGTGCCAAGTATCTTTGGCAATTTTCTTGAGGGACTTGATCATTTTGTTTAGGCAACTTTGAAAGCGTCATCGAGGGACTATGATCATTTGATTTGTTTTTGTTTTTGCCAAAGTACTTGACATGCAAACATGGCCCATTTTTGAAGGCAACAAGCGGGATTACCCTAGGGGTGCAAGTGTGAATTGTGTATTGATTGTCATGCATTTGTCTTGCATTAGGTTATCTAGCGGTTGATTTTATTGACATACAAACCCTAAGTCTAAACATGGTATAATTGAAAGCGTTTAAATGCGGAAATTTAAAGTCCTAAATTATTACAACATGATTATGGGGATGGGGATACAAATATTTACAAATGGGGATGAGACTTATCGGGATAGTAGTGTCCAAATATTATTTACAACCAAATCGAATCGCATTCTCAATGTAAAATATAACAATGTATAAGAATCAAAGAGAATCAAAAGGATTGTAAAATGTATGTGATTATTTACAAATGATACAAGTTAAGCATTATTATTTATTTTTGTGTTTTTTATTAATGATATAAACAAAAGGTTCTTAAAGAAAGAAAAGAAAAATGTTTAAGTTAAAGAAAACTAATGTTTATGTATTTAGTTAATGTTTTAAAAAGCTTATGTAAAAAAGATTTATTAAACAAAAAAAAAAGTTTTAAACACAAGAAAATTATTTAAACCTAATAACCTAATATTTATGTATTTTTAATTGTAATGAAAAGTATTAGTAACATTTTTACATGAAAAAATTAGTATACTAATTAACAATAAAAAAAGAAAGAATTAAGTTATGAAAAAAAAATAAGAATTAAGTGATAATAATAAAAAAAGGTGTTGGTTTTCAAAAATATTAAAAAAAAGGAGTTATATGGGCTTTAGGAGGCGTTGGACCCAAAGAAAAGAAACAAACAGATTTGCAAGGGGGGGGGGGGGGGGTGCGCCAGAATTTAGTTGGGCTTAGGCGTTTTGTGCGTGGGGCAGGCCCAACCGGGTTTGACAATTTGTTTGGGGTATGTTTTGTTTTGTTTCAGAAATAGGGTTTCAGTGCTTTGAACGGCGCCGCTTCTCTTCTTCGCCCCTTCATCCTTCTCCAGCAATGGCTTCTGATGTCCTCCACTTCGCCTCAGGCTACTAGGATACCACCTCCACCTTCTCCTCTCCAAGATTGCTCAGGCAGTGATGAAAAAAGGTATTTGATTTCTGCTTTTCATGTTTTAGGGTTTTCGGATTTTCTCTTGCATGTTATTATTTTCTACATGTTATTGATTTTTATGTGTTATTTATGTTCATGAGGTATATCAATAGACTGAGGGAGTAGAAGGTGATACCTTTGGGGGTTTTGTCTTTGGGGAAAGGACGGAGGTGGACCGGCGGTATCCTCAGGCGGCAAGAGGCGGGGACGCGATGATAAAAGCTTCTTGGTACTTGTATCTTGCTTTGAATGTTTAGTGATGATAGCTTTCTGAAAACCCTAGCTCATTTGCTTCTGTCTCTCCTTTTCTTCTTCTGAATACCTGCTTCTGATTGCTTGCTTTTGTTGTTGTGATTCTCGATGATGAGCTTTTGCTCCGAGAGCTTTGTTGGCTACTATTTCACTTCTGTCTTCTTCTTTTTTCTCTTGGCTTTGAGTGAGCTTTTCCTATGATGAATCCAGTTCTGAGGCTGTTGTTATTGTGATATTTGTGGACTTGCTTGAGTTTGGTTTAGGCAGGCTGCTGACTTCAGGCTTCAAGGCTTCTTGGGGTTTTCTATGCTTGTCATGCTTGGCTTTGGCTATGTTGTTATGATATCTGGTTTTTCTGTTTGTTGTGAGAACTGGTTTGATGTTATAGGCAGGCTTCAGGCTCGTGCTTTTGTGCAGGCTTGTAGTTGTATGCAAATTTGAATCAGGCTGGTTGAGTTTGAACACAGGCTTGCTTTTGATTGCTTGTTGTACAGGCAGGCATGAGGTGCTATACAAGCTTGAGGTAGGTTTCTGGTAGTTTGAAGGCTTTTAGGAGGTTAGGAGGCTTTAGCAAGTTTGAAAGTCTGAAGCAGGCTTGAGGTTACAAGCTTATTGACTTGCTTTTGTAACAGTTTTGTGGATTTTTGCTTGAAGGCAGCGTGTGCGTTTTGACAGGTTTGGAGTTTTGTTTTTTTGAATCTTTTCTGGTTCAGGCTTGAAGTTTTTATGCAGATGGGAGCTTATGCAGGCTGGCTTAGAAATAGGCAAACTGCAAGGCTTGTATATGCTTGAAGGCTTGTCTTTACAGTTTTTGTGATATCTTTTCTATGTATGTTCTGCCCCCTCTCTTAACAGTGTTGATCTGTTATATTTATTTGTCTTAAGCCTGCCCACTGTAAGCCTCTACTTCTCTCTCTCTTTTCTCTTTCCACAGATAAAAGCATTTTTTATTGCTTAAACTATACTTTTCTGAAAAGGTTGTGGCTGGGAAATGATGATAATTTAAAATATTGCTTGCAATGTTAGCTTTGCTCTGCCTCTTGTACTTTCTTCTTTTCCAGATTTTCTGCATTGCTAGTTTGTTAGCCTTTTTGACAGTTTTTGACAGCTTCTTGAACCTGTGACTTAGTTGGCCATTTTGATTTAGTTTGGTTTGCCTTGTTTGCCTCTCTTTGACAGTTTGCACATATGCAGTTTGTTTGGCATTTCAGTTTGGTTTGCCTTTTTTGCCAATTTCAATTTATGCAGCTTGTTTGCCCATTTTGACAATGCAATTTGGTTTGAAATTATGCAGCCTTGTATTTATATAATTCCATGCTTGCAAACAATTTTTCTTTCCCTCTTTGTGAACCAAGAAGATACATCTTCTTTCAATTTGCAGAGAGGACGAACAAATTGATTCCAGCCAAAACCTTTACCCAAAGCATATGCACGGCCCATTGAGCTAAAAAGGATTTATTTTCTTATTTTTAACTAATTAATTGAATTTTTATTCATATTAATTCATTTAATTAGATTTAAATATGAGAAAAATATCAAATAATGCTTTTCAAATCTTTTTGTGCAGCAAATTCACTCATTATGTGCTAAAGATTTCGTGCACCAATCAACAAGACAAGATCATCCATATTTGGCAAGATTTGCATGGGAAAAAGATTGAAAAAGATGTGATAAAAATCAAATATTCAAAACATGAATGCATGGATCTTTGGGCTTGTTTTTGACCTAATTTCATTCACTTACTTATGCACAACTCAACCCTATTCTAATGGACACGAAAAACTGCTCAAGGAGAGATAACAAAATTGCAAAATTTCCATAAAAACTTGAAAACTGAAATCACATTTGCAGGGCGATTCAAGGCTTGAAACCTTTTCCATTGCGTTGCTGGACCTTCCAGGAAACTATTGGCATCAAGAACAAGTCCCCACACTCAAAGAAACGGTAGAACAACATCGCGTTTGTCACAAACATTTCCATAATCGTTTTTGAATTTTCACGCATCATTCATATGTTTTGATTGTTGATTTACACTAATAACATCTTTCTGAAGCGATTGGTAACATTTAATTGAACTAACGATGCTTGTATCCAAATCTACCATGGATGAAACCTAGGGTTTCAGAAGCTTCAAAATAGGGTTTCTCATATATGGTAAAATTAGACCTTCAAACTGGTACAACTGAATTCGTGGCATCAAGACGAAGCTATTAAGACCATCGCGCCTTTTTTATATTAAGTATATGCCTAATCGCTATTTTCACGTTTTCAGGTTGTGGGGGTTTAAAACCCCCGCTATTCATTCCTTTTTGTTTCAGGCAAACGAAGAAGAAAGCATGCGTGTCTTCATATGATAGGGGCATTCAAATATTTGGCGCGTGATTTTTTGTTCATACCACTAACGCTTGTTTTTTTTATATAATAATCACTCTTCATTATGTTAACAAACAAACGCAATAGCCTAGTTGGTTGATGAGGTGTCCTGCAGGTATATTCCCAGGTCCCCCCACTTAATTCATAAATTTTGTTATAATGTGTTTCTATGCAGCATCCCTTCAACGCTCCACCATACATCCTCACACGTTAGTCTGCCACGCGCTCATGCTCACCCATCCAATGGCCATAACGTGAATCCCAGGGTGTACCTCAGTCAAGCCTCACATGCATGATCAGAAAAGTCAAACCAGGCCTTGTCTTGATGGGCCAAAATTACTTCAAAAAACCTCCATTATGGGTCTGACACCCCCAATGTTTGTATTCTATTTTTAATTTCCTTTTCTTTTCTTTTTAATTGTTTTAATTGTTTTAATTGTTTTAATTGTTTTATTTAATTCACCTAAAATAATTTTCATAATAAAAAAATCAGAAACCAAAAAATATTTAATATTTAATTCTTATTAATTTCACTATTAGAATATTTTTGTAAATAAATGTTAAGTAATTAATTTAGTTAACTTAGGTTTCAATTTTAACACTTTTCTTAATAAATTAAAATATGTAGAAATTAGGGTTTTTGACATTTTCATCTTTTTTTTCTTAAATACATATTATTTTTCTCATTTATTATTATAATTACTATTTATTTTTGTGAATAAACATGTACATTAATTAATTAGTAAATTAGAGTAACTTCAATATTTCTTTTTATTAATAATTAAAATAACTTAGAATTAGGGTTTCTCTTGATTCTCAATTTTTTTTTTTTCATAAATACCAAAAAAACATAAAAAACATTTTCTTTTCTTTAATTAAATAATAATTAGACTTTAATTTCAATTTAATTTCAAAAGGGTCAAAACCCTCGGACGTCCTAACTTTTATTCTTTCGCACGTTATTCTTTTTTTCTTTTCGAATATTATGTAACTGCTCAAGGCTTGTAATAGTAATTAGGTCTTTTCACTTTCCGCATCTTTTATCAAACGGGTCTTTGTAATTTGGCGATGTATAGACCCGCGCCTTGTAATAGCGTAGGATTTATCTTTCCGCATTTAAATTTCCGCACTTTTAAATTCTAATTGCATGAAAGAATGTATGGCTAATTAAAAACAATGCGTAGCTCACCATGTCTTGATCAAAGATAATTGCTAAACTGAAAACAATACACAAATTCATACACCACTCCTAGGGTACGCCTCACTTGTTGCCTTCGAAACGTGGTCGTCAAGTATGGGACGTCTTAGTAAGTCCTTATGTCCATGATCCGGTTGCCTCGGAAAAGTTGCCTCGAAACGGTTGCCTCGGAATAAAAAAAGGATCAAGGACATAAGGGTAGCTTCTAAGGTGTCCTGCTGTTGCTTCGGTGACCACACTATCCCTACACTCGAATTGACCCGAACACCTCCAACGGTGGTGCTACCTACCTCTCAATGGTGGGATGGCACTACCTAAAGGACATTTACACAACCTAATTCCTTAGGGTAGGTAGATGACTCATGGATACTTGCTCTATTCAAAAACAAATCAAAAACTCTTTTCACACCGACACTTTCAAAAAGCTTTCAAAACAATTTTTCAAACACTCTTGAGGACTGATACAAGAGTCATTCTGAAATCTTTAAACGAAACTTTTTCAAACCCACTCACACTTTGAAAAGAAAACATTTTGAAAACACAATGAGCAGGTATCTAAGAGCCCATGGATAACCATGGATAGAAAGGGTGCTAACACCTTCCCTTTCTATAAATCTACCTCCCGAACCGAGAAACTATCTCATAAGGAATTTTGCTGTGCTTTTGTCCTGTCTATGTTGGAGAAAATAAAAGACGGTGGTGACTCTTGCTTCCGCGACATTTCGCGAACCAGCGTTAAACAGTCAGTTCTAAATCCACCGATCACAAAGAATACACCTTTTCAAAATCACTTTCAGAAACACATCTCACAAACACATCTTTGAACTATTTTCGAAACAAACACTTTGTATGCGTTCTTATAGAAACGAGAACCATTACAAAGTTACATTTACAAAAATACTTTCAAAACCCACATCACAAGAACACATTCAAACAAAAGCAAGTGATCTAGCAAGCAACTAAGAGCCCATGGAAAACCATGGATGAAAAGGGTGCTAATACCTTCCCTTTTCATAATCTACCCCCCGAACTCAAGAAAACATCTCTAAAGGTCTTTCCTGTGCTTTTTCACCTTTCCTTTTGGATAAAAGAAAAGTCAGTGGCGACTCTTGATAAACTGCAACATTTGCGAACACAAATGCAAAATAATCAAGTCAGTTCTCCCACCGTATCACACTTAGCCTTAAGACAATTTGGTTATGCCCGAAGGGATGGCCTGCACGAGATGCTGATTCAAGGTTTGGTATTTGGCTACGACAACGACGATTAAGGTCTTCGCTAGAGATTTATCCGAGCTTGGAGGATGTTGAATAAGGTGGATAGAAAGACTTTGGGGCACAAGAATTCCATCCTTCTTGATCCTTACCTCAAATGGGTACGAACTCGTGATCAGAGTCTTATGATGCCTTACCCCTCCATTCTCCCGGTAATCATTGAGCCTGTCATGGAGGGAGATGTTCCATACACTATCTTACATCCTGATATGCCCACCTCTCTTGAAGACCTACAAAGATATTGGATACAACTCAAGGGAGAGCGAGATACTTTAGAAGCCTAATTCTACGCAAGCGAGAAGAAGGTTTTGGAACTTACTAGAATACTTCATGAGGAGAAGACTCTGAATGCCTACATCGCACCAAAGAGGATGTGAACTACCTTTTTATCTTAGAGTTTTTGTATTATTTTGCCCGAGAAGGCATTGATGTACTCGAGCTTTAATCTATTAATATAACATGTGTTTCCTTTTTGTCTAAAACAAATTTGAATTTTAAAATCCTTGAAATCATTGCATACGCATTTACCATTCATCATAACATAAGCAGGTTTCTTGCAACAAGTCTCCTCATCTCTCTACTGTTTATTTCAGTGAGATGGATCTCGAGCAAATAGTGAAGTACCTCCAAGCTCAGAATTCACAGTTTCAACAGTTTCTCTTGACCCTAGCCAAAGGACAAGAAGAGTTGAAGGCTTTGTTGGCTGAGGAGAAGAAAAATAAGACAAAGAAGGTGACCGGAGTCCTAAACATGGGAAGAAGATTTCATGGGCAGACAAGAAGGACCCTAGATTTTTCAACGACATCCGGTGAAAGAGACAATCAAGATGGGAAAGGCAAGGAAACAATTGTCCCGTCAGAATCAGAAGAGGAAGAGGAAGAAGAAGACTATTCTGAAGAACAATACCCTCCAGCTGATGACAAGTATAAACATCTCGAAGAGCAATTGAGTGCAATGGAAATCCAAAAAGTGCCTGGCTTGGACTTTGAGGAATTGGGTTTGGTGTCGGGGATTGTCATTCCCCCGAAATTCAAAGCACCTGTGTTCGCCAAGTATGACGGAGTCTCATGTCCAAAAATGCATCTCTGATCCTATGTGAGGAAAATCCAACCCCATACCGCTGACAAAGACTTATGGGTACACTTCTTCCAAGACAGTCTGTCTAGAACTCAACTTGAATGGTTTTACCAACTAGAAAGAACCAACGTTCACAACTGGGAAGACCTTGTTGCAGCCTTCTACAAACAATACCAATACAATGTTGGCCTTGCACCTACCCGTATTTAACTTCAGAGTATGGCCATGGCTTCAAATGAAGGCTTCAAGGACTATGCACAAAAATGGAGAGATTTAGCCGGAAGATTTCAACCTCCTTTATCTGAGAGAGAGTTGGTAGACATGTTCTTGGGCACCTTGTCTGGTCCCTTCTTCAATCACTTGATTGGAAGTTCATCAGCAGGTTTTACTGAGTTGATATTGACCGGAGAAAGGGTAGAAGTCAGTATAAAGAATGGAAAGATCCAAAAAGATACATCCTCTTCTGCAGCTGTAAGGAAGCCTTTCATCAGAAAGAAAGAGGTGGTTGTTGTATATCCGCAAAGAAATCAAGATAGGGCCGAGTGCCGACCAATGGTGGGGGCTGTGATGAGCCCTAAACCTGCGTGTGATCAATAAAGAAACAATCAACTGAGGATGGAAATGTTAGAACATAGTTTGATTCTACAACCCTTGATTAGAGTTTTGATGATAACAAATACAAAGAATAAATAAATACAAAGAACAAATATGCACCTTAAAAATATGTTTTATGTATGCAGAAGTTCTGATCAAAATCAGCATCAGAAGATCAGCCATATGTGCTACACGCTGAAGCAATCAGAACATACGCTAAAGATTGATGACCAGAATCTGCGCTTAATCAAGTAAACTCTGACTCTGAACAAGAACATATCAAACCAAGTCATCAATGTTCTGAAGCGTCATCAGCAGTTAAGGAAAGAAGACTCTGAAGCATTACTAAACATTCAAGACAAAATTAATGCCAACAACTTTCTTCAGACAAGATCTTCTCCAAAAGTAAAGTGTGTTAATAACATTAAACTTGCTTTATGGACAATGTTATTACATTGCCTATATAAACAAGTCAGCTTGCAGAAAGAAGCATGTACGTACACACATAACAATTTGCTAAGATTTCCAAACCACGCATATTCAAGTTCAAGCAAATTCAATCTTTATTCTAAGCTAAACCTGTGTAATTTATCACAGTTGTGTTAAACTGTTTTGTTAGAAAACAACAACACATTTTGTTCAATCATATTGTAAAAGAGTTCCTTGAGATTAACCGAATTGTGGTTGTACTCAAGAAGACTTTAACAGTTGTTAAAGTAGTTATTGTAATCTTTTGAGATTAGTGGATTAAGACCTCGTTGGAGAGAGGCGAAATCACCTTGACGGGTGGACTGGAGTAGTTTGAGATCAAACGAACCAGGATAAAAATACTGTGTCATTAAGCTGTTTTAGATCCAAGTTTTCAATTCAACCCCCCCCCCCACCCTTCTTGTGTTTTTCACATCTTCAATTGGCATCAGAGCGCCTGGTTCTGAGCTTAAACACTTAACCATGTCAGTACAAGATCCAAGCTTCAGAAAAACACTATGGTGGGACCAAGCCAGAACATCAGCAATGACAACAATAAAGACAGGGACAGATTCAATTGTAAACCTCCAGTCTTTGATGGAGAAAACTTTGACTACTGGAAAGACAAAATTGAGAGTTTCTTTCTGGCCCAAGATGCTGATCTGTGGGGCATGGTGACTGATGGATACATGCAACCAGTGGATGGACGTGTTCAGAAGATAGACAGAAAAATGACGTCTGATCAGTAAAAGCGTGAATTCAGAAACCACCACAAGGCCAGAACAATTCTCCTCAGTGCCATCTCATATTCAGAATATGAGAAAATATCAAACAGAGAAACTGCCAAGAATATGTTTGACTCTCTGAGAATGACGCATGAAGGCAATATTCAAGTCAAAGAAACCAAGGCCCTTGCGCTCATTCAGAAGTATGAGGCATTCAAGATGGAAGATAGTGAATCAATAGAAACTATGTTTTCAAGATTTCAAATTCTTGTTGCTGGTCTAAAAGTTCTTGACAAAGGGTATTCCACTGCTGATCATGTTAAGAAGATCATCAAAAGCTTGCCAAAACAATGGAGGCCAATGGTCACAGCACTTAAGCTAGCCAAAGATCTCAACAAAATCTCTCTAGAGGAACTTGTTAGCTCCCTAAGAAGTCACGAGATAGAGATAGAAGAAGACGAACCTTAAAAGCAAGGTAAGCCATTAGCTTTAAAATCTAACAGAAAATCTGACTCCAAAGTTTTGCAGGCTGTAGAAGAAATCTCTGATGGATACTCATCAGAAGAAGATGAACTGTCTCTCCTCTCCAGAAGGGTGAACTAACTGTGGAAGCAGAGGCAAAGGAAGTTCAAGAATCCCATAAGATCAGAAAATCAGAATGAATCCTCCTCCAGATACAGAAGGTCAGAATCCTCCTCTGGACACAGAAGATCTGAAGGTTCTTCAGGATACAGAAAGCCAAACAACAAAGACATCATCTGCTATGAATGTAACGAGCAAGGGAACTACAAAAGTGATTGCCCAAAGCTTCAGAAGGAAAAGCCCAGAAAGAAGTTTCCCAAAGAAAAGAAGAAAAGCTTCATGGCTACATGGGATGATTCTGACACATCTGAAGCCGACTCAGAATCAGATGATGAAAGAGCAAACATAGATCTCATGGCAAACGTATCAGAAGACAGTGAAGCTTCTGGTTCAGACTACGAATCAGACACCAAAGAGGTATTCCCTGACTTTACTATAAACTTTACTAAGGCTGAACTTGCTGAAAGCCTAAATGAAATTCTGGAAAGGTATCAGCAGATCAGAGTCAAATTCAGAAACCTGAAAAGGAATCTTGCTTCTGAATGTGATACGGTGGGAGAACTGACTTGAGGTTTTGTGTTTGTATTCGCACTTGTTCGGTTTAGCAAGAGTCACCACCGACTTTTTATTTTATCCTAAAGGAAAGGTCAAAAAGCACAGGAAAGACCTTTGAGATGTTTTCGTGGGTTCGGGGGGTAGATTATGAAAAGGGAAGGTGCTAGCACCCTTTCATCCATGGTTATCCATGGGCTCTTAGTTACTTGTTTTAGATCACTTGCCTTGATTTTCAATTGTGTGAAATGGTGCTTTGTGTGTGTGGTTTTTGAAAATGTTTTGAAAAAGATGCCTTGTCTAGGCAACCATTGTAACAATTCTTTACTCGAATGTTTTACAAAGGTGTTTGTCTTTTTGAAAAGATGTTTCAATGTTTTTGAAAGTTGTTTTGGAAGTTGTGTTGTGGAGTGTGTTTTGAAAGTAGGCAAGTGTGTTTTGCAAGTTTGATCAAGTAACTAAGAGTTGTCTACCCTATTTTACTCAAAGATCTTTCCTTATGCTTTAACCCTTTTAACAGTGTTGTTTCACCATTGTATTTGGTGAACAACCTTGTGTTAGGATGTTAACGGGACGGGCACGGGTCATCGTATAGACCATAGAGGCAATAGTGCCAAGTATCTTTGGCAATTTTCTTGAGGGACTTGATCATTTTGTTTAGGCAACTTTGAAAGCGTCATCGAGGGACTATGATCATTTGATTTGTTTTTGTTTTTGCCAAAGTACTTGACATGCAAACATGGCCCATTTTTTAAGGCAACAAGCGGGATTACCCTAGGGGTGCAAGTGTGAATTGTGTATTGATTGTCATGCATTTGTCTTGCATTAGGTTATCTAGCGGTTAATTTTATTGACATACAAACCCTAAGTCTAAACATGGTATAATTGAAAGCGTTTAAATGCGGAAATTTAAAGTCCTAAATTATTACAACATGATTATGGGGATGGGGATACAAATATTTACAAATGGGGATGAGACTTATCGGGATAGTAGTGTCCAAATATTATTTACAACCAAATCGAATCGCATTCTCAATGTAAAATATAACAATGTATAAGAATCAAAGAGAATCAAAAGGATTGTAAAATGTATGTGATTATTTACAAATGATGCAAGTTAAGCATTATTCTTTATTTTTGTGTTTTTTATTAATGATATAAACAAAAGGTTCTTAAAGAAAGAAAAGAAAAATGTTTAAGTTAAAGAAAACTAATGTTTATGTATTTAGTTAATGTTTTAAAAAGCTTATGTAAAAAATATTTATTAAACAAAAAAAAAAGGTTTTAAACACAAGAAAATTATTTAAACCTAATAACCTAATATTTATGTATTTTTAATTGTAATGAAAAGTATTAGTAACATTTTTAGATGAAAAAATTAGTATACTAATTAACAATAAAAAAAGAAAGAATTAAGTTATGAAAAAAAATAAGAATTAAGTGATAATAATAAAAAAGGTGTTGGTTTTCAAAAATATAAAAAAAAAAGAGTTATATGGGCTTTAGGAGGCGTTGGACCCAAAGAAAAGAAACAAACAGATTTGTAAGGGGGGGGGGGGTGCGCCAAAATTCAGTTGGGCTTAGGCGTTTTGTGCGTGGGGCAGGCCCAACCGGGTTTGACAATTTGTTTGGGGTATGTTTTGTTTTGTTTCAGAAATAGGGTTTCAGTGCTTTGAACGGTGCCGTTTCTCTTCTTCGCCCCTTCATCCTTCTCCAGCAATGGCTTCTGATGTCCTCCACTTCGCCTCAGGCTACTAGGATACCACCTCCACCTTCTCCTCTCCAAGATTGCTCAGGCAGTGATGAAAAAAGGTATTTGATTTCTGCTTTTCATGTTTTAGGGTTTTCGGATTTTCTCTTGCATGTTATTATTTTCTACATGTTATTGATTTTTATGTGTTATTTGTGTTCATGAGGTATATCAATAGACCGAGGGAGTAGAAGGTGATACCTTTGGGGGTTTTGTCTTTGGGGAAAGGACGGAGGTGGACCGGCGGTATCCTCAGGCGGCCGGAGGCGGGGACACGATGATAAAAGCTTCCTGGTACTTGTATCTTGCTTTGAATGTTTAGTGATGATAGCTTTCTGAAAACCCTAGCTCATTTGCTTCCGTCTCTCCTTTTCTTCTTCTGAATACCTGCTTCTGATTGCTTGCTTCTGATTGCTTGCTTTTGTTGTTGTGATTCTCGATGATGAGATTTTGCTCTGAGAGCTTTGTTGGCTACTATGTCACTTCTGTCTTCTTCTTTTTTCTCTTGGCTTTGAGTGAGCTTTGCCTATGATGAACCCAGTTCTGAGGCTGTTGTTATTGTGATATTTGTGGACTTGCTTGAGTTTGGTTTAGGCAGGCTGCTGACTTCAGGCTTCAAGGCTTCTTGGGGTTTTCTATGCTTGTCATGCTTGGCTTTGGCTATGTTGTTATGATATCTGGTTTTTCTGTTTGCTGTGTGAACTGGTTTAATGTTATAGGCAGGCTTCAGGGCTCGTGCTTTTGTGCAGGCTTGTAGTTGTATGCAAATTTGAATCAGGCTGGTTGAGTTTGAACACAGGCTTGCTTTTGATTGCTTGTTGTACAGGCAGACATGAGGTGCTATACAGGCTTGAGGTAGGTTTCTGGTAGTTTGAAGGCTTTTAGGAGGTTAGGAGGCTTTAGCAAGTTTGAAATTCTGAAGCAGGCTTGAGGTTACAAGCTTATTGACTTGCTTTTGTAACAGTTTTGTGGATTTTTGCTTGAAGGCAGCTTGAGCGTTTTAACAGGTTTGGAGTTTTGTTTTTTTGAATCTTTTCTGGTTCAGGCTTGAAGTTTTTATGCAGATGGGAGCTTATGCAGGCTGGCTTAGAAATAGGCAAACTGCAAGGCTTGTATATGCTTGAAGGCTTGTCTTTACAGTTTTTGTGATATCTTTTCTATGTATGTTCTGCCCCCTCTCTTAACAGTGTTGATCTGTTATATTTATTTGTCTTAAGCCTGCCCACTGTAAGCCTCTACTTCTCTCTCTCTCTTTTCTCTTTCCACAGATAAAAGCATTTTTTATTGCTTAAACTATACTTTTCTGAAAAGGTTGTGGCTGGGAAATGATGATAATTTAAAATATTGCTTGCAATGTTAGCTTTGCTCTGCCTCTTGTACTTTCTTCTTTTCCAGATTTTCTGCATTGCTAGTTTGTTATCCTTTTTGACAGTTTTTGACAGCTTCTTGAACCTGTGACTTAGTTGGCCATTTTGATTTAGTTTGGTTTGCCTTGTTTGCCTATCTTTGACAGTTTGCACATATGCAGTTTGTTTGGCATTTCAGTTTGGTTTGCCTTTTTTGCCAATTTCAATTTATGCAGCTTGTTTGCCCATTTTGACAATGCAATTTGGTTTGAAATTATGCAGCCTTGTATTTATATAATTCCATGCTTGCAAACAATTTTTCTTTCCCTCTTTGTGAACCAAGAAGAGACATCTTCTTTCAATTTGCAGAGAGGACGAACAAACTGATTCCGGCCAAAACCTTTAATGATGAACTTTAATTATCTGTCTGAGAATGCCTTTTATTTATCTGTACTGACTTCTTTCTTCTCTTTTTGCAGGTAAATATCAGTTGAGCAAAGAATGAAACAGTAGAAGATGAAGACTTCAAGAAAATTAGGATATAGATTTAATTTATTTTTAATCATTGTAATAAATGTCATTGTAACACTATAAATAAACTTACCGTATCAAATAAACATTTGTAACATCAATTGAAAATGAATAATAAAAAAAATCCTTTGTCAGTTAAATCTTTTATTCTTCTGCATTTGTTTATTTAATCACTTAAATCTCTTGAGTTATAATAATTGGAAATTATCCCAATAATCTTAACTTAGAAATTATAAATAATCAACAAACGTCTGGCGTTCCAAAATAACCAAAAGCATTGCACAGTTAAACAAACAGATGTCCATATGTCCTTTATCTCACTGATCAAACTTAAACTTCAAACTTTCAATCAGAAGCCTCAACCCATATCCCAGATGTTTAGACCTTGAGAAACAAACAGAAATCTTGAGCAAACGTCAAAGCAGTGTAACAGCCAATTAAGACACTGGATTCAAATTCTTCTGAGAATGCGCGTGCAAACCCTGATTCTTGATTTAATGTCAAAGAAGTATCTGCTTGACCAAATCCTGAGCCAAACTCAACCAAACCCTAGCAATCTGCTTGAACTGATTCAAAAGTTAATGGAAACCCTAATTTTGTTTGACTGATAAGAAAAGTCTGTTTGACCGATTCTTGAGCCAATCTGAAAAATCAGGAAAAGCCCGAAGCTGTGATTTCTTGTGAAAAAGAGAGAGGGAAAATTTTAGGGTACAACACTGACTCTGATAAGACTAAGAGTCTCAGATTGGAGAATTCTGAGTTAAAAGAAAAAATTTCAAAATTAGAAAACCAGTTGCAAAACTCTCAGAAGGAAACAATCTCTGAAACTCCCAGCAATGCTGATGAGATCATCAAAGAGTATGATCACAGCTTTCAGAAGTTTCTAGCTAAAAACATAGACAAAAGCAAGATGGCTTCAATGATCTATGGAGTTAGCAGAAATGGCAGAAAAGGGATAGGATATCAATGTAAGGTACCTACACCAAAAAATGCCATGGACTTAGTTATAAAACACACTCCACTTGATTCACATTTTATATATGGGCACACACATGACATAAAATACACCAGTAGTGATTATTCTGTCAAACCAAAATTCAATCAGAATTTTGGTAAAACTAATAAATCAGGACCCAAGAAAATGTGGGTACCTAAGGATAAAATCATACATGTGGCAGATATCTTTAGTAGCAAAGCAAAGACACCAATCATGGTACCTGGACTCTGGCTGCTCACGGCACATGAAGGGAAGAAGGCATATGTTCCAAAGCCTGGAACTTAAGCCTGGAGGCCACGTAGGCTTTGGAGGCAATCAGAGAGGAAAGATCATTGGCTCTGGAACAGTAGGTAATGGAAATCTTCCCTCTATAAGTAATGTTTTATTAGTTGATGGATTAATGCATAACCTATTATCCATAAGTCAATTAAGTGATAAGGGTTATGATTTAATCTTCAATCAAAATTCATGCAAAGCTGTTAGTCAGAAATATGGGACTATCCTATTTAATGGAAAGAGGAAAAACAACATTTATAAAATAAAACTTTCTGAACTAAAAAGTCAGAATGTAAAATGTCTACTGTCTGTTAACAACGAGCAATGGATCTGGCACAGAAGATTGGGACATGTTAGTATGAGAAGAATATCTCAGATTAACAAACTTAATCTGGTCAGAGGACTTCCTAACTTGAAGTTCAATTCAGATGCTCTGTGTGAAGCATGTCAGAAAGGCAAGTTTGCAAAACCAGCTTTCAAATCCAAAAATGTTGTTTCCACCTCTAAGCCATTAGAACTTCTGCACATTGACTTATTTGGACCAGTAAAAACTGCTTCAGTCAGTGGCAAGAAGTATGGGTTAGTAATCGTAGATGACTATAGCAGATGGACATGGGTAAAGTTCTTAAGACACCAGGACGAGTCACACTCTGTGTTTGTTACCTTCTACAACCAAGTTCAGAATGAAAAGGATCTTAGAATTGTCAAAGTCAGAAGTGATCATGGTGGAGAATTTGAAAATAAAGATTTTGAATTATTCTTTAATGAAAAAGGCATTATGCATGATTTCTCTTGTCCTAGAACTCCCCAGCAAAATGGAGTTGTAGAACGAAAGAACAGAACATTGCAAGAAATGGCCAGAACCATGATCAACGAGACTAACGTTGCTAAGATCTTCTGGGCAGAGGCAATATACACAGCATGTTACATTCATAATAGAATCTCCATAAGACCTATTCTGGAAAAGACTCCATGTGAATTGTGGAAGAACAGAAAGCCCAACATTTCTTATTTTCACCCATTTGGATGCACATGTTTTATTCTGAATACAAAAAATTATTTGAACAAGTTTGACTCTAAAGCACAAAAGTGTATTATGTTAGGATACTCTGAACGCTCAAGAGGGTACAGAGTATACAATACAGAAACACAGATTGTTGAAGAGTCAATCAGTGTTAGGTTTGATGATAAGCTTGACTCTCAAAAGTCAAAGCAGAATGAATTCCTTGCAGGTATGGAAGTTGAACTCACAGGTACTGAAGACAACTCATCAGAGGCTCCCAACAGAGACACTACCTCAACAGCAGAAAAAGTTACTACAAGCAAACCAGCACCTGCTATTGCTCAACTCCAGAAAAGACTATCCAGAAGCAGCATTGATCATCCAGAAGATACAATTTTGGGAAGGAAGGAAGATCCAATCAGAACAAGATCAACTTTCAGAAACTCTGAAGAATCTCTCATGGGACTGGTTTCTCTGATTGAACCAACAACAATTGATGAAGCACTTATGGACAATGACAGGATTCTGGCAATGCAAGAGGAGCTAAATCAATTCACCAAAAATGACGTATGGGATCTGGTTCCCAAACCAAAAGGATTCAACGTCATTGGTACAAAATCGGTGTTTAGAAACAAACTGAACGAACAAGGTGAAGTCATCAGAAACAAAGCACGACTGGTAGCACAAGGTTATAGTCAGCAAGAGGGGATAGACTATACAGAAACATTTGCTCCAGTCGCCAGGTTAGAATCTATCAGACTTTTAATATCATTTGTTGTTAATAAAGGCATCACTCTGTATCAGATGGATGTCAAAAGTGCATTCTTAAATGGCTATGTAGATGAAGAGGTATATCTGCACCAACCCCCTGGTTTTGAGAGTTCAAAAAATCCAGAATATGTTTTCAAACTAAAGAAGTCACTCTATGGTCTGAAACAAGCTCCCATAGCTTGGTATGAAAGACTAAGTAACTTCCTGTTAGAAAAGGAATTCACCAGAGGGAAAGTGGACACAACCTTGTTCTGTAAAATAGTTAAGAATGACATGTTAGTTTGTCAAATTCATGTTGATGACATCTGTTGTACCCCAAAATTTGCCCTCCCATTTTTCATAGAAGACACAACCCTAGGGTTTCTCGGATATTCAAGTTGGCTCAGAAATCGACCAGACAGATTCTCTTATGTGGCAGTAAACCAGTAATTAGGGTTTCTTGCAATTCTCAAAAGAAAATGAGTTTTCAAAGATCCAATTGGCTTTCACAGGTCTTCATGCTTCCTCAAGGTTGTATTTATGATTTCTTCAAGCTACAAGATTTTGAGACGATCCTGTCTGTTCATGGTTAGATGTGATATCACTCACGGGTTTATCTTCAAAGAATCGGAAGAAATTTGAGTTTGGAAAACTTTAAAATTATCAAATCATCGCAAGGCATTTGATTGATTTTGAATTTTCTTAAAATGCAGTTTATTGAAAAGATAATGTTTGTTCTAAGAGCATGTTTTGTTTGGGACAAGATATGGAGGTTAAGGCTGTCATTTAGGACAATCATGATTGTGGGATCCAGGTTGACCAAGTGATTTACGTCCTTAAAACATTTGTTTGGTTAGGAAATGGAATATGCAGTGCGTGTTTGTTTGAAATGCAGTTACAAAGTTATCGGGATTACTTGAAATTTAAGTTACCAGACTGGAGCATTTTATTTCAATTATCTTGATTGGGAATTTCAAAAATCAATTAGGATGCGAAGAGAAATTACAAGTTGTTGTTGATAAAGGATTTCAAGTCATAAAATAACACCAGAATACTTCATGCTACAACTCAATATTTTCTCCAATTTCAAACATTTGTTACAAAACAATTTATTCCTTTAAATACTTTATGTTTTACAACTTATTGCATTTAAAGATGAATTGGTACAACTATTGGATATAATACAAGAATGATTTTTTCTAAATTACAAAGAAAATCCAAATGATGTTTGGCCTAGGAGAATTAATCTATGTTTAAGTTGTTTGAAGATTGAGGTTGTATCAAGATTCCTTTGCTTATTTCCAAGACTTCCATGCTTGCCACGGGTTTCTTGCGTTCTTTGCTTCGTCATCTCCAATTTTTGCTCACATGAAGACAAGAGAAAGAAAACATGATTAGTGCAAATTATATGGGCATGTACAAGAAATTTTCCAAAAAAAAAAGTATTCATCATTAAGGTTTGCAATGTGGAATCAGAATGTTGTTTAATTCATCACAATTTAGTTCCCCTAATTGCAAATCACAAGAAGGTTATCCTTCTTGGTTCACAAAAAGAAAGAAGAAGAATTCACAAAATGCTACAAACTGTCCAAACAAATGCATTACAAATCAAACAAACAGCAGGCTCATGAACCAAACAAACAGCAGCCTCACGAATCAAACAAACAGCATTGTCATAAACCAAACAAACAGCATTGTCACAAACCAAACAACAACATTATTACAACTGGATAAACAACAAACAGCATCAACAAAAATGAGGCAGCAGTATGACAAATAGCTAGATGTTAAGTCAAACAAAACTTGCTCAAGAAATCATCATTTTCCAACTGCAAACCTTTCAGAATTAGTAAAAAAATGCAAAAGAGCAAATTGCTTTTTTATTGTCATTGAGAGAGAAGAGAGGAAAGAAGTCACCTAGGCTATTGGAATTTCCCAAAATGCACATCCTGCAAAAGCCCTGCTACAAAAGAGGAGCTGCTGTAAAAAACACAAAAAAAAAGTCCAAACAGCCTTGTTGCCCTGCCCATAACCTGTCATAAGTTGCATAGAAAATGGAAGAAAACAAAACTACAACAAAAAGGCCATAAGAAGGATATACCAAAATATTCATATTTTTTGGTTTCCCACCATTTGCACATGGATATAACAGAAGCAGGGCAATCAAAAAGTGGAGGCAAAAAGAGAACGAAAACTAGTAAGCCACCAAACCAAAAACCTATAACAAGCCAAAAACAAAAACAGCAAACCAGTAACATATCCAAGAAAACTCTCAAACTGCTGACCATAAAACAAAGCATCATATCCCAAAACCAACAACCAGCATCCAACTCTCAAGACCAGCAACAGAACCATAATCAAAAGATCCCAAAAACCAGCAACAAATCTCAAACCTGCTAACCATCAAACAACCAAAAAACCTGTCAACCATCACCAAGAAAACTCATCAAACTGTGAACAAGCCTCAAACAACAAACCAGTAGCAAGCTTCCAAAATCCCACAACCCATTAACCATCATCAAGAACAGCAAATCATTAACCATTAAAAAATCCCCAAACACAATAGCCAAGCTTCAGACAACAAAAAATTAGTAACAAGCTCAAAACTCAAAACCTGTGTAACAAAAGCCTTAAACCCAAAAATCCAGAAAAAGCATCAGACTCAAAAAACAACAAAAGCCTCAAAACTTAAAACTTGTGTAACAAAAGTCTCAAATTCGAAAAACCAGAAAAAAAAAGCATCAAAGCTCAAACACAGTAACAAAGCCTCATCAAACAATAACCAGCATTACCATCATTCAAAGAAGACAGAAAAGTTACCAAAAAATCACAATCTCATCCCATCTCTTCCCCTCGTGCAACTTCTGCCACCATTGAAACACCGTCCTCAGTCTCGCCTCTCCCTTTCTATTTCGGAAGAGAGAAGTTGTAAAGATCCAACAGGTATACATTTCTCCCCTTTATCATAATGCCATAACATAATTTCTGCATCTAAAAGAACAAACTTTTTTTTAGTTAGAAAGAAAACACAAAGTTAGAAAATATAATCAACGAAATTTGTAAGCTTTTTTGAAGATAACAAAAGAATCTCACCTTTTTTTCAAAAAAAATCGTAGAACTTGATTAAGGAGGCGAGAGGGTTGTGTTTCGGCAACAGAGAGTTTTAGGGAGGTTGAGGATGAATCAGTTTCGGGTCTCTTAGGTTTAAAACCGAATTCAATAATTAGGGTTTCAAATTTATGAATCACTATGAGGCAAAGAGGCGGCATGTTACTGGAAAGAGCGATTTGTTCGCGATTTGAGACAGGGACGGGTTAGTCAGTAAGGATAGAAGGCTTAAGGGAGGAGACGAACGGAAGAGATGAACGAAGAAGATGAACTAGCGGCGCCGTGAGTGACAAAGTTCCAAACCCTAATTTTTTTCTATTATCTCTTAATCGTTGGATAAGTTTGGTTTAAGAAATTGGATTGTGTCTTGCTAGCATGAATTTGGATAGCCCAGCGAAATCCCTAAGCCCATTTTCGTTTTGATGGCCACACCCCCCCTTTGGCTTGTTTTTTTTACAGTAAATAAACCATTAATCTCTTTGGGCCTCCTCCCAAATCATCACCATAGGCCCATGCTGTTTTCTTTAATTTGTTTTCTTCTTATATTTTTTTGTTATGCAAAATGCTATTAAAACTTAAAATATACTTTTTTTAATTAATTTGATTTAGGCTTGGTGATTAAATGTATCATTTTTTTCTTTAATAAACTTTGTTTTAGATTTAATTCACATAATTAAAAAACACAAAAAGATAATGCATATGATTTTAATTTTCATTTAATCAATTATTTTATTTTCTAGAATATATTTTACTTTTCTCTTGTCAAGTAAATACTAAACATTTCATTTCCATATTTTGTTGATCTTATCTCATAGATTATTGTAGCTTTAATAAATCGCATAAAATTCGATTTGGTTGTATTGCTTGTTATTTGGACCTTCCTATCTCATTTGATTCATCCCCATTTGTAAAAATTGTACCCCCATTCTCGAATATTTTGTAATAGCGTAGAATTTCAATTCCCGCAATTTACTGTTTTCCATATACTGTATAGTAATTAGGCGTGTATGGCAAGATTCAAAAATCAATCGCTAGATGACGTAATAAAAGAATAAAATAACTTGAAACCAACACACTTTTTTTCACAGGCGCACCTCTAGGGTAATCTCGCTCGTTGCCTCGGAAATACAATCATGTCCCTCGAATACGGGACGTTTTAGCAATGACCCTTCGATAAAAAAGATCGTAGTCCCTCGATGACCCTCGATGTTGCCTTCGATAAAATGATCTCGTCCCTTACAAAAATTGCTAAAGCGTCTCATAAGTTGCTTTTAATGATTGTAAAATTGACCTGCGCCTGTCCCTTCACATCCAAAGGTGGGGCTTCTTACCAAATCAATGGTAAGATAGCACCATTAAAAGGAGGAAGAAAAGAACAATTTAAGACCTTTCGATTAGATAGATTCGCTCTTAGTTACTCGCTTGCTCACAATAAAAACTTTTTACACCTACATTTTCATTTCAAAAAATTTTCAAAAAAGACAAAACATTTTGTATACATTCTTATAGAGTCGAGAACCATTGCAAAACATATTTTCAAAACACTTTCCGAAACACGATTCACAAACACATCTTTGAACCACTTTTTGAAACAAAACTTTGTACGCGTTCTTATAGAGACAAGAACCATTACAAAGAGATTTTTCAAAATACTTTCAAAGCCCACACCACAAGCACACTGTCAAATGAAAGCAAGTGATCTAAACGAGTAACTAAGAGCCCATGGAAAACCATGGATGAAAAGGGTGCTAATACCTTCCCTTTTCATAATCTACCCCCCGAACCCGAGAAATAATCTTGAAAGGCCTTTCCTGTGCTTTTTTACCTTTCCTTTTGGATAAAAGAAAAGTCGATGGCGACTCTTGCTATCCGCACAAATGCGATCAAAACGCAAAACATCAAGTCAGTTCTCCCACCGTATCATAACATCATATTTGGATCTACTAAACCCTCTCTGGGAAGAGAGTTTGCTAAATGTATGCAGGCAGAGTTTGAGATGAGCCTAATGGGAGAACTAAAATTCTTTCTTGGAATTCAGATAAATTAAACTCCAGAAGGAACTTACATTCATCAGAGCAAATATGTCAGAGAACTTATGAAGAAATTTGATCTCTCAGAATGTAAGCCCTCAAGGATTCCAATGCATCCCACGTGCATTCTAGAAAAAGAAGAGGTAAGTAAAAAGGTAGAACAGAAGGTATACAGAGGTATGATTGGTTCTCTTCTATATCTGACGGCTTCAAGGCCTGACATTCTATTTAGTGTTTGCGTTTGTGCTAGATTCCAATCAGATCCTAGAGAATCTCACTTAACAGCAGTTAAGCGAATTTTCAAGTATTTGAAAGGTACTGCTAATCTGGGTTTGTTTTATAGAAAATCAAGTGATTACAGCTTAGTAGGATATTGTGATGCTAACTTTGCTGGAGACAGAGTAGAACGTAAAAGCACTTCTGGAAGCTGCCAGTTTTTGGGAGAAAATCTGATCTCTTGGTCCAGTAAAAGACAATCCACAATAGCTCAATCAACAGCAGAAGCTGAATACATAGCAGCAGCTGGATGTAGTACGCAAATGCTCTGGATGAAAAGTCAACTTGAGGACTTCAATATACTTGAGAGTAACATCCCTATCCTCTGTGACAATACTTCTGCTATTTGTCTCAGTAAAAATCCTATTTTACATTCTAGGGCTAAGCATATAGAAATAAAACATCATTTTATTAGGGACTATATTCAGAAAGGGATTCTTAATTTAAAATTCATTGACACGGACCATCAATGGGCTGATGTCTTTACAAAACCTCTTTCTGAAGATAGGTTTAACTTCATTCTGAAACATCCCAGCATGAAGCATTGCCCAGAATAAATTGTTTTAGTTACATATCTTAACCTTCAGAATTTTAGTTATTTTCTGTGAACTACTGATCAACCTGCCTTCAGATTTTTAGAAGCATAGATTGGATCAGAATCTATCCATAAAGATATGAACATTTCGTTTCAAGGATAGAAGTGTGTTGTTCACATAAGCAAACAGTTGTCATCCATTCATCAGCTACCTTCTGAGGCTGAACACGCATTCACTTTTCTGAAAGGTCAAAAGCGCTGATTGGGTGCATTGAGACACATGTCATGAGTAACCGTTCCAATATCTTTCTGAATCCCCTAAAATCAGCTGTCATTAATGCTTATAATCATTACTAATTGTTTCTCTCTCTTACAGTTTATGTTTTCAAAAATATATTTAAACTCAAGTTTCACTCTTTACACTCTTTCACTTTTACTCTCTCAATACATTCTAATTGTTTTTTGTTCTTACTTTCAAAAACCCTTTCATCTTTCTCAAATTTCTTGTGTGAATATGGCTTCTTCAAGCGTTCAAAACACCAGTACTCAGGGAACTGATTCTATGGAACAGTACGAAGAACCATTCAGAACTCTACTCACGCCCATTGACAACCTAAAAGTTCTTTCAGAACTGATTGTGGATTTTGAATGTCTTCAAGAAAATGGTTTCAATCTCTCTGAAGAGGTCAATGCTCAAGGATGGAACAGATATTTTGACCGTCTTCTAGGGCCAACGTTTCCAATTCTTGTTAAAGAATTATGGATTCATGCTTCCTCCTCAAACCATCAAGTTACTTCGTATGTCATGGGGAAGAAGATAGTCATTACTGAAGACCTAATTTCAAGACTGATAGGTTACAATGGTGGAGGTGTCAGGTGTATAGACATGGCTGAAAGATGTTCCGATGTTGCTTTTATTGCAAGAGAAATTTTCACTTTGGGTCTTCCCTCCAGCAAGATTAGGGATCTGAAGGATCATCACAGAATATGGGCTAATATAATTCTGGGATGCATCAACCACAGGAAGCCAACCAGCTCTCCTGATTACATAAACATTGATCAGCAGTTTCTGATCTATTTTATCTCCAAGAAGACTAAGGTAAATCTCGCTCACTTGCTATTTAATCATCTGAGGACCAGTGTAAAGGAGACAAGAGAAGATGAGCGTACCAAAAGGGACTGGATACCCCTAGGAAGACTCATATCAGATATTCTGACTGAGAATAGGCTGATAGAGCATCTGAATGAAGCACAGGAAATTAGCTCACTAGAAGAAACTGTTGGGAAGCCTCTGAATGCAAAGAATCTGAAAAAGATGAAAATTATTGAGAACATCAAAAAGGAACCCAACGTTACTTCCTTTGCAACCATCACTTCCAGAAGAATTCCTCTGGATGATTTTCCTATGTTCTCTGAGATTGACTCCAAGCCTGAGATAATTGTCAGATATATGGATGCGTGTAAGGCAGATGGCACTGCACCAGGATTAAACATCTAGGACTTGCGTCATGCGGCTCCAGAAGTTATTTTGAAGAAGAACAAGAAAAGGAAGGCAACAGCAGAAGGATCATCCCAGCGGACTCCAAAAGCTGTTAAAAAGAAAGATAATCCTTCTTCTGTTACTGTTTTAGAATCAATAACTATATCAACATCTGAACCTATAACCACCCAATCAAAACTTCCAACCTGTGATACGGTGGGAGAACTGACTTGAGGTTTTGCGTTTGTGTTCGCAAATGTTTCGATTTAGCAAGAGTCACCACTGACTTTTTATTTTATCCAAAGGAAAGGTCAAAAAGCACATGAAAGACCTTTGAGATGTTTTCTTTGGTTCAGGGGGTAGATTATGAAAAGGGAAGGTGCAGGCACCCTTTTCATCCATGGTTATCCATGGGCTCTTAGTTACTTGTTTAGATCACTTGCTTTTGCTTTTCAATTGTTTGAAATGGTGCTTCGTGTGTGGTTTTTTTGAAAATGTTTTGAAAAGAGACCATCATTATGGCAACCTTTGTAATGATTCTTGTTTGAATATATACAAAGGTGTATTGTCTTTTGAAAAGATGTTTCAATGTTTGAAAGTTTGATTTGAGAAATGTTTTGAAATTGTGTTGTGAGGTGTGTTTGAAAATAGCAAGGATGTTTTTGCAAGTTTTGATCAAGTAACTAAGAGTTGTCTACCCTATTTTACTCAAAGGTATTTCCTACACATTTTTAACCCTTTTGAAAGTGTTGTTTTACCACTGCATTTGGTAAACAACCTTGTATTAGGATGTTAAACGGGACAGGCGCGGGTCATCGTTTTGACCATGATAGCAATTGTGCTAAGTATCTTTAGAAATTTTTGAGGGACTAGATCATTTTGTTTAGGCAACCAAGATAGCATCATCGAGGGACTATGATCTTTTTGTTTTGTTTTTGTTTTGCCAAGATACTCAACGTGCGTAACATGGCCATTTTTCAAGGCAACAAGTGGATGAAACCCTAGGGGAGCAAGTGTGCATTGTGTTATCATTTTCATGCATTTTTGTCTTTGTATTAGTCAAGCTATTTGTTTGATTTTGAATTTTTTGCATACAAACTCTAATCTCTAATCATGGAATAATTGAAAGCATAAATGCGTAAAAGTAAATCTACCACTATTACAACATGATTATGGGGAGGGGGATACAATTTTTGAATGGGGATTATTTGGAAAGAAATTAAAACCCTAATTTTACTATTACATCCAAATTGAATAAATGGCATAAATAATAAATGAATAATATTTAAATAAACAAATTAAATAAATATACAAAATATTATGAATATGCAAAAATGTTTATGTTTATTTTTTTATGTATGTAAAAAATATTTAGTGTATATATAAACAAGAAATACAAGATTATATATATTTTTTTATTAAGGGTAAAAACCCTAATTTTCTTTTAAGAAAAGAAATATATATTATATATTTTCTATGTACAATAAAATAATGTATATAAAAATAACATATATTTAGAAAAATATTATTTTAGTATAAATGATAAAAAATAAAGGTACAATCTTTTTATGTTTTTATTCTCAAGTATTTATTAAATAAAATAAAAGTATGTAACCATGTAAAAAACAAAGCCAGGACCAAGCCCAGCCCACCAGGCTTCATCTTCAACCTTCGTTCTCAAAATTGCGCGCGCCCTGTACAAAATGCTAGATCCTGCATACGTGCTCTAATGCAAAAACTCAAAACATCAAAGTTGTAGCATTTTTCAAGACGAATCCAACCATGTAAAGAACTCATTCTAACTCTCAAAGACCAGAGAGAATTTCTCTGGCCCTAAATCCTAACCTAATTTTTTTAGGAAGTTCATGGATTAAACTCTCTTAACACACTTAATTTAAATGGAAACTGAGCATATGTACAGCTTCATGGCTATGAATACTACATTTTTTATTCACAAACCTAAGCCTAATGATTCCTAAATAGAGAGATAGGAAGTTGACAAAAACCTGTTTCAATTGACTTCGTGTATGGCAATGTGGAGCTTTTCAGTGAGGCCTGAGATGATTGGTAGCTTGCTTGAACTTCCTCTGACCTTCCCCAATGCCTAGCTTGCCTTGAATGTGCTTGAACAAGCCTGTAGAACTCAACCTGTACAAGCTGAAAACAGAAATGGCAAATCTTGCAAATGGAGTTACAGTCAGTGTTTAAGGGTTAGGATAGTTTGAATAGGTTGTATGGAAGGTGTTTGAACAGGTTTGGGGCAAAACGCACGAGCAACTTGTGTGATAGAACTCAAGATGCAGAAGCTGCCCTATTTTGCCAATGGAAGGTGTTTTCTGCTATGGAGGGTTTCAGGACTCAAAGGCTCATGTTTTAGGTTCAATACAATGTGTAAAAATTGTCTCAAAAGCTTGCACAAGTTAGTTCTCTCTGATGTTCCAGTTATGTGAATTTGACAAGTTTCTTGTATATGAAGCAAAAGTGGACAAGTGATGCAAGACAGGCCTGTACAGGCTATATATCCTCTTGAACTCTATGCTCTTGGCCCCTCAAGTTGGTGGATATTGTGTGCAGTACTAGATATGGTTCAATGCTCAAGGATGCCATTTGACATAAAGCAAGATTTTGATAAAAATGGTAATGTACCTTTTTCCATTTTTGGATTAATCTATTATATAATCTTCTAATGACCAAAACAAAGCCTTAGAACAATGGATTTGAATTTAATTATTGAGTATGGAAGGGTTTTGATACCTGTAATCTATTGAAAACAAGGCTGATTAGAGTTTGCAACTTGTATCAATATGAACATGCCATGGATGAAAAGTAAGTTTTTGCCAACTTCAAGTCTTCGATTCTCCCTAACCACAAATGAGTTTGGAGAGTTCTTGGACATTTTGGAAAGCTTGCAACATGCTCTACAATCCATATTTGAAATGAAATTTGATATTCCAAGTGGAACTATGTGAAAAATGGTCATGAAGATGGGTTAAAATCCTGCCCAAACTAGGGCAAAATTTCACTAAGTTAAAAGTTTCATGAACCCTTGTTCCAAAACTCATAACTTGAGATCCAAGATTCTTTTGAGAAAACTTTGTAAATCAAAGTTGTATACTTTGTGGAGGAATACAACTTTCATGTTGGAAGTTTTGTTTGAATCCAATTGCATCATGGTGAAAATGTTAGGCAAAGTTGGGAAAAATTAAGAAAATTTCATAACTTAGAAAAATTCTAAGTTATGAAAATTTTCAATTTTAAACCCTAATTTGCAAAATTGGGTTTCTTGATGAACAATTTTCATGTTTTAACACATCTTTATGAAAAATGACCCTTGACACTTGATTTTGACCAAAAAGTCAAAGTTTGACTTTTCAGTGTACAGTCAAATTTTGATCAGTTGACTGAAAAATTCATCTGTCAATCCAATGCAATTGAGATCCTTTGAACCTTGTGAATAGGTCAAGATGATGCCATTGATTCCTTGAGTCTATGTTTGAGCCCAATTTTCCATTGGCTAGGTTAAAAAAATCAGAAATTGCCCTTGTGCAGTCAAAACCCTAAAAATGACCATTTTGCCCTTTTGATGATCTGATCAAATTTCTTGAGGAGTTGTGGTCCAAACTTGATCAAATGGTTCATAGGAGCCTAGAATGTTGTTGTGGATCAAAATTTATGAGGTTTGACTGCAAATTGGCCATAGTTGACTTTTTCCCCAATATAGTTGATTTCTAGGTCAACTGTCCAATTGATTGGGCAAAAGTTTGACTCAAGGCCTGAAACTTGGTATGAACAATCTTATAAGTCCAACATGAAATATGAAATTCACTTTGAGCATTGAAAGTCTAAAAATCCATGTGCAAACTCAAACCCTAATTTAGGTCATCAGTGCAAGGAGATGTCTTGAGCAGAGCAAAACCCTAATCATGTCTGGAGTTCAAGGAGTCTTGTGAGGGGAAATCTTGATAAAATGAGAGGGAAAATTTTGGGGTAAAACAGTTGCCCCTGTTCAATCTTCTTGAACCTGAAGAGTTAGATGGGCGAGTTTGCCTTTCGTGACTCGAAGGTAAAAGATGATTGGACACTAGAGTGCCCGTAAATTTGCACTCGTCAAAATGTAGCTGAGGGAATTGGCTTAAAGATGCCATTTGGAGATGGTAGAATCTTGCTAGAGATGGGATTAAAGATGCTGTTGTACCCCAAAATTTGCCCTCCTATATTCCTCAAGATTTGTCAAGAAGGATCTTCAAATTGTTCAAGATTTCTCAAGAGGTTGCACAGTTAAACCTTCTCCTAAGACAACCAAAATTAGGGTTTTGATTCTCTCAAGGAATTTGAGGTTTTAAATGGTTCAATCAAGTCTCATAGGCCTATATGCATTCTCAAGCACCTACATGCCAGCTTTCAAGATTCACAATGCCAATTTGCACAGTCAAAAGCTCCATTTGACCCACAGTCAACTGCAAGGGCAAAATGGTCATTTTGCAGTCAAAAGTCAGAATTTTTGGTCAACATCTTATTTTGAGTTCACAATCATCATTTGATCAAGTCTTGATCATGATTCCACAAGCATGGCTCAAAAATCATCAAGATGCAAAAAGTTACTATTTTTGGACAGTAGAAAAGTCAACTGTATCTTGACCAGGGCATAACTTTTTCATGGTTCATCAGAAAAATCCCATCCAATGCTCATTTTTAAGGGGATGACATTTCTTACAATTCATCTTCACATTCCAAGTCCAAGAAATTCTCTCACAAAAAGTTATCAATTTCTACATTATAGGTCAAATTCAAAAGTCAACAAAAATGCACTTTAAGTCAAAGACCATAACTTGAGATTGGTAAATCCAAATGACATGGGACCAAAGGCACTGGTTAGAGGACTTCAAGACCTTTCCAAAATGTCAACGAACATGTTCATATGATCAAAATTGAGCAAGATATGCATTGGAGAAGTTGGAAAATTTTTGTGAATTTGCAAAAGTCAACTTTGCTCAAAACACCTTGTTTTTGCTAATGGGCCTCAAATTGCTTCTTGAAACTTTATCCATGGCCTATGCACGACCCATCAAGCTTAATTGGATTTATTTTCTTATTTTTTATTAATTAATTGGATTTTTAATTGATTTTAATTCATTTAATTAATTTAAATTGTAGGAAATACAAAGATTTGATTTTTCAATCTTTTTGTGAAGTAAATGTGGTCAAGATATGCTGGAAAATTCGTGCACAAATCAAATATGACAAAATCTCCAAGTTTGGCAACTTTCTTCAATAAAAAAGATTCAAAAAGATGTGATTTCCAATCAAATATTGAATCATCAATCCAATGGATTTTTGTGCAAGATTTTAACCTAATTTCAGTCTCCTATATATACATAAGCTAACCCTAATCATGCACACGTGAAAGCACTGCAGAAAAAGCCATAAGCATATTGAGAAAATTCAAGAAAACTTGAAAACTGATTTCCATATTCTAGCACGATTCAAAGGCTTTTATTGATTCTAATCTATTGCAGGGGTTCCCAGAGACGTATTGCAATCAAAACCAAGCACTAAAGCTCAAGAAATCATCACTTACAGTCGCACGGTTTGTCACTTTTTTTCATAATCGTAACTCATGATTCATAAGCATTTGACATGATTTCTTGGTTGTTTTGTGTTGCTAGAGACCACATGAAGCTATTGGCATAGTTTAATTGGATTATAATGCACATAATTGAAAGTTACCATTGACGAATTCTAGGGTTCTTGAACTCTAAAATTGGGGCTTTACAATACAGGAAAAATTGAGACTCTTAAGACCCATGGTTGGAACCGTTGAATCCAGACGAACACAAAGCCATCCTCGCGAAATATTTATATAGAATACAGGCCTAATCGCTATTTTTCCTCATGATATATTGTGGGGGTTAAAAACCCCCGCTATCTATTTGTTTTTTACAGGCATCAGCGAAGAAGATGATGAGGTGGTGGTATACCATTGGGTGGTTTAAAATAGCGCGCGTGATTTTGTTGTTTCCAGCATAATTGTTATTTTTTATATATTATATTCACTTGTCATTATATTAACAAAAGCAGGCAAATGGCGTAGTGGTTGATGTGCTGGCTGGAAATCATTGGGACCTGGGTTCGAATCCCAGGTCCACCCAAAACACTTCTATTATTTTTCTTTACAGGTTCATATGCAGCTTTCCAACAAGAGGTCCATCCTGTACCTCACGCCTCAGCATGCCAAGTGGCCTTAAGCACAAATCTTGTGGCCAAAGATGAGGGATCATGATACTCCCTAGTCAACCAACGCCTGGACGATCAAAGAAAGTCAACAAGGGCTTGTGTGCAAATGGGTCTGAATTTCCAAACAAACCTCCTTAATGGGCCAGCACCCCCCTGGGTTCTTTTCCTTTTTCTCTTTTATATTTTCTATTTATTTATTTAACTATTTTACTAATTATTATTATTATTATTTAATTAACTCACAAATTAATTATTTTCATAATAAAATCAGAAAAACATAAAATATAATATTTTTCTTATTATTATTAATTTCACCTTTAACTTATTATTTTTGTAAATAAATGTAATTAATTAGTTTAGTCTTTTAATTAGGTTAATTTCAACAATTTTTTGCAATAAATAAAAATCATGTAGAATTAGGGTTTTACTAACTTTTAATCATGTTTTCCTTTTTTTATTTATTTCCCTTAAAAACATTAAAAAACTAAAAAATACTTTTTTTTTCTTTTAATTAATTGATTAGTTTTAGGGTTAGTTTAATTAAATGCATAATAACCAAAAATTCATTCTTTTCTCAAAAAAAGGGTCAAAACCCTAAGGACTTCTCCGATTCAATTCTCGCGCACATATTCCTTTTGATTATTATTTTGATCATATTTATGTAATTTCTCCGGGAATGTAATAGCCTAATTAGGGCCTTTTTATCGCTTTCTTTTATTTTTCCGCATTTACTTTTCAAGGGTTTGCTTTTGGCGATGTAAATACCCGACGCCTTGTAATAGCGTAGATTTACTTTCCACAATTTACTTTCCGCAACTATTAACTGCTATGCATGACAAGACTTGTTCTGAAAATAAAATCAACCCGTAGCTCACCATAACATGTGCAAAGATAATCTTAAACTGAATCCTGGCACACTCGCACATGCCACTCCTAGGGTACGCCTCACTTGGTTGCCTCGGCGTGGTCATTGAGTATAGGGTGTTTTAGAGGTCACCCTCCTGTCTAAAGATCCAAGTTGCCTCGAAACGGTTGCCTCGGATAAAAAGGATCTAGGACATTAGGGTTACCGCTAAGGCGTCCTACTATTGCTTTGGCGACCACATGTCCCTATAATCGAATTGACCCGACAAACTCCAACGACGATTCTACCTACTTCTCAATAGTGGGATAGTACTGTCTAAAGGACATTTACACAGCTTAATTTCCTTTGAGTAGGTAGAGGTTCTAATGTACTTGCTCTTTCAAAACAAAACAAAAATACTTTTCGCACTTACACTTTTATGACAAAATTTTTCAAACAAACACTTCATACACTCTTGAGGACTGATACAAGAGTTAAAACAAAGTTTTCAAACAAACTTTTTCAAACCCACAAACACAAGAAAAGCAAAAACATTTTGAAAACATAGTGAGCAAGTACCTAAGAGCCCGTGGATAACCACGGATAGAAAGGGTGCTAACACCTTCCCTTTCTATAATCTACCTCCCGAACCGAGAAACATCTCGAAAAGGAATTTTGCTGTGCTTTTGTCCTTTCCTTGTTGGAGAAAATAAAAGACGGTGGCGACTCTTGCTTACCGCGACATTTCGCGAACCAGCATTCCAAAACAGTCAGTTCTATTTCCACCGATCACAGATGCCATACAAGACTTATTTGTTGAGAATCAAGAGAATGAATATCAGAATGGTATCCGTATCTGGAACGTATCTGAGTTGTATCTGGAGATTGGACTCGTATGAGCAAAGGAATGGCGTCCATGTCTGGAGCGTATCTGAGCTGTAACTGTATTTGATTATTGAATGAATATCAGAATGACTGTCGTGTCTGGGGTGTATCTGTATTGGACTCGTATGAATGGGCGACAGAAAAACATCCGTGTCTGGGGTATCTCTGGGCTGGGGAATAGATTTGAATGAGTGACAGAATGGAAACCGTGTCTGGTGCGTATCTGGACTGTATCTGAAATTGAGATCTTGTATGAGTAGCAGAATGACTTCCGTGTCTGGAGTGTATCTGAACCTGAAGTTGATAGTTGAATCTGAATGAGAAATAGAATGTCTTTTGTGTCTGGAGTGTATCTAGTTTGTATCTGATTGCTGAATTCTGAATGAGTAATAGAATGACCTCCATGTCTGGGGTGTATCCATACTGTATCTGAACGAGAGATCTGAATGAGTAGTAGAATGGCTGCCGTGTCTGGGGTGTATTTGTACTATATCTGAAATCTTTGAACATTTGTTAAAGGTAGCTTTTAATCTTATCCTGAAAAAGGTAAAATGTTAGCTAAAGCACAAAGTTATGTTGCATGACATGTATGATGCAATAAAATGTGCTTTTATCAATGTTTATGATATATGAATATAATGGATGCGCATGTAAGCTGATTAGCTGTCCTGCTGAGGAAAATAAATCCTTGATAGCTGGAGATAATGAAATCTTTGACTGTTGCTGGGGAAAACAAATTCTTGGACCACTGTTGGAGATAGAAAATCCTTGGTGACCTGTGGGGATGAACAAGAACTTTGACAACTTTTGTGGGGATGTGAGAATCCTTCATGACTTTCTTGGGAAATAAGGAAAACTCTAATGATCTCTACTGGGGAATTAAAACCTAGGAGGCTTCAACTGGAGAAATGAGACCGAGAATCTTCGATCTGCTGGGAAATAACTCTGTGGGGAGAATGCTTATTTTGTTTGAAGAGTTTTCAAGAGCTTGGGTTGTATGCCAATCTATTGAGGAAGCAAGAATGAGAATCTTCATTCATGCGCTTGGGTCAGGAGGTTGGGTGTATGCAAATCTTCTGGGGTTTTAAGAATGAAAATCTTCATTCTGTTAAGGGTATCAGGAGATTGGGAGTATGCCAATCTTCTGGAGTTTTAAGAATGAGAATCTTCATTCTGTTAAGGGTATCAGGAGCTTGGGAGTATGTCAATCTTCTGGAGTTTTAAGAATGAGAATCTTCATTCTGTTAAGGGTATTAGGAGCTTGGGAGTATGCCAATCTTCTGGAGTTTTAAGAATGAGAATCTTCATTCTGTTAAGGGTATCAGGAGCTTGGGAATATGCAAATATTCCGGGGGATTATCCTTGGTTGGGGATAAAACAAAAGTTAACTGTTATCTGGTTGATCTCCAAGCTTTAAAATAACTTGCTGGGGAATTGAAGGAAACTGGATGGTCTTCCACCGGGGTTTAAGAGTTGAAGTTTTGGACTCTGTTGGGGAAGAAAGTTTCAACTTCACTGGGGATTTGTAGTTCAAAGTTTTCTGGCTCCGCCGAGGATCGGGAGTTTAGAAACTTAGCTCTGATGGGGATTTTGAAACTTGACTCCGCTAGGGATGTGTATTTCAAGGCTTCAACCCTGTGGAGGATCTGGATGATGTACTGCAGGGGATTTTCTATGGAATATCCTAAAGACATTTTCCTATACCTTCAACCTATCAGTAATTACCCTTTCTCATTTTGTTTTATTTGTAAGCAGTGATTATATTCAAATGCATATGCTCATTTAATAAATCATTGGACGTTTTCAAATAAAACATAAGTGTAAGAAGAAAGAAAAGGCAAACAAATTTCTGCACTTTGAAGTATCTTTGTATTAACTTTGTGTAAGTATTTTGTATAAAGAAGACAGACATCCTAGTAAGAGAATGTTGTCATAAAAAAAGAGAAAATTTTATACAAAGAAAGATGGCTATGTGTAACAATTCCATGGGGTTCCCATTCTGCTATAGCCTTCGCAACTCTGAGTATCTTGTCCACTCGTTGCTTCGTCCGCAGATGATTGGATTGATCAGAAGCTTGGAGCTTGTTCGTGAAGAGATTGTCCTTAAAGTGATCCGACGAGACATAGTCATACGCTTTAATTCCCTAACTTTTGCCTGGATCGCCCTTTCGGGTTTTCGATCCACCGGGAAACCCCTTTTTGCCCAAGTCGCCCTTTCCGGTTTTCAACTTGCCGGGTGTACAGATTTTTTTATTTATCCCTAATTTTTTCCTGAACCGCTCTTTCGGGTTTTCGATTCACCGGGATGCCCATTTTTGCCCAAGTCGCCCTTTCGGGTTTTCAACTTGTCGAGTCGTTTTATGCGTAGTATCTTTTGACTATGTCTGCATTCGCAGGGTGCGGCAGATCATCGCCGTCCATGGTGGTCAGAATCATTGCCCCACCAGAAAAGATGTTTTTGATCACAAATGGTCCTTCGTAAGTAGGAGTCCATTTGCCCCTAGGATCACTTTGCGGCAAGATGATTCGCTTGATTACAAGGTCCCCGACTTGATATACTTGTCTCTTGACTTTCTTGTTGAAGGCCTTGATCATACGTTTCTGATACGCCTGACCATGGCAAACAGCAGTAAGTCGCTTCTCATAAATCAAGTTAAGTTGATCAAGCCGGGTCTGAATCCAATCGTCTTCATTCAAACCAGCATCCTTCATGATTCTCAAGGAGGGAATCTGAACCTCGATAGGTAAAACAGCTTCCATGCCGTATACCAAAGAAAATGGGGTTGCCCCAGTTGAAGTGCGTGCCGTGGTACGGTACCCGTGTAAAGCAAACGATAACATCTCATGCCAGTCCTTGTAGGTGACTTTCATCTTTTGAATGATCTTCTTGATATTTTTGTTTGCAACTTTGACAGCACCGTTCATCTTAGGTCGATAGGGAGATGAATTATAATGTTGAATCTTGAACTGCTCGCACAGAGCGGTGATCATAGTATTGTTCAAATTTGTACCGTTGTCAGTGATGATCCTGTCGGGGATACCATATCGGCATATGAGGTTCTGCTTGATGAAGCGGGCAACCACATTCTTTGTAACGGAGGCGAAAGAAGTTGCTTCGACCCACTTGGTAAAGTAATCAATAGCCACCAGGATGAAGCAATGTCCATTGGATGTTGTAGGCTTGATTTCTCCAATCATGTCGATTACCCACACCGCGAATGGCCAAGGAGTTGTTAAGACATTGAGAGGAACTGGGGGAATATGTACCTTGTCAGCATAGATTTGGCATTTGTGACAAGTATGGGAATGTTGATGACAATCAGCTTCCATGGTAGACCAGTAGTAGCCTTCCCGTAGAATCTTCTTATCCATCGTATGACCGCTTGAGTGGGTGCCAAAGGTGCCATTATGTAGTTCAACCATGATCTGCTCAGCTTCAACCTTGTCTACACAACGGAGTAGAACACAATCAAGATTGCACTTGTATAGGATACCATTGCTCAGAAAGAACTTGGCAGCGAACCTCCTTAAGAACTTTTTATCGTTGAGTGAAGCTCCTTCAGGGTATTCTTGTGCTTCGAGATACCTTTTGACGTCATGAAACCAAGGTCGGTCCACCACTTCTTCGGTATTAATCTCGTGACAATGTGAAGGTTCGTCCATTCGTTCAATGGTGATTTGAGGTGCCTCATTGTCCCAGTTAAGTTTAAACATGGATTACATTGTAGCTAGCGCATCTGCTAGCTGATTCTCTTCTCGCGGGAAGTGCTCGAAGGTAATCTGCTCGAAATATGGTAACAATGTCAAGACGTGTTCTTTGTAAGGGATGAGGTTAGGGTGCTTAGTATCCCACTCTCCTTTGATTTGACTGATAACCAAAGATAAGTCCCCAAATACAACTAAATATTTGATTCCCAAGTCAATAGCGGCCTTGAGACCAAAGATACAAGCTTCATACCCGGCCATGTTGTTGGTGCAGGTGAAGTAGAGTCTGGTAGTGAAAGGTGTATGACAGCCTTCTGGAGAAATAAGCACCGCGCTGATACCGTTTCCAAGTGCGTTGGAGGCGCCATCAAAGTACAGAGTCCATCGGAATCCTTATTCAGGTCTGTCATACGGTCTGTTTGCTTCAATGTTGCTCAAAGTCATGATATCCTCGTCGGGAAAGTTGAACCTCATGGATTGGTAATCTTCGACAGCTTGATGAGCCAGATGATCGGCTAGCACACTCCCCTTTATAGCTTTTTGGGTCGTGTACTGTATATCATATTCGGTGAGGATCATCTACCATCTAGCGATTCTTCCGGATAGAGCAGGATTCTCGAAGATGTACTTGATTGGATCCATTTTAGAAATCAACATAGTGGTATGTGTCAACATATACTGCCTTAGCCGGCGAGCATCCCATACCAAAGCGCAGCAAGTTTTCTCGAGCAGTGAGTAGCGAGTCTCACAATCGGTAAACTTTTTGCTAAGGTAATAAATGGCATGCTCTTTTCGGTCAGACTCGTCATGTTGGCCCAATACGCACCCTATTGAATTATCTAAGACAGTCAAATACATGATTAAAGGCCTTCCTTCGACGGGTGGCATCAAGATAGGAGGTTCCAACAAATACTCCTTGATTTTGTCGAAAGCAACTTGACAGTCATCATTCCATTCAACCACCTGATCTTTCTTCAACAGCTTGAAGATTGGCTCACAGGTAGATGTTAGGTGAGAGATGAACCTTTCAATGTAGTTTAGGCGTCCCAAGAAACCTCTGACCTCCTTTTCAGTGCGAGGGGCAGGCATTTCTTGTATAGCTTTGACTTTGGCAGGATCAACCTCGATGCCTTTGTTACTGACGATGAATCCCAAAAGTTTACCGGACCTGACTCCGAAAGTGCACTTGCTAGGGTTCAGTCTGAGCTTGTATTCCTTTAACCTGACAAACAGCTTTTGCAGATGGTCGAGGTGTTCTTCTTCTGTCTGTGAATGGGCTATCATGTCGTCTACGTAGACTTCAATCTCATGATGTATCATGTCATGAAACAAAGCTACCATGGCTCGCTGATAGGTTGCCCCAACATTCTTCAGTCCGAATGGCATCACTTTATAGCAGAAGGTACCCCACTGCGTAACAAAAGTAGTATTTTCCATGTCTTCGGGGGCCATTTTGATCTGGTTGTACCCTGAAAACCCATCCATGAAAGAGAATACCTTATGCTGAGCTGTATTGTCGACCAAGATGTCAATGTGTGGTAGTGGAAAGTCATCTTTAGGGTTAGCCCTGTTTAAATCTCTGTAGTCCACACACATTCTAACTTTGTCGTCCTTCTTAGGCACGGGCACAATGTTAGCAACCCATTATGGATAGGAAGTAACAGCAAGAAAGCCATCATTGAACTGCTTCATCACTTCAGCTTTGATCTTCTCAGACATATCGGGCCTCATTCGGCGGACTTTCTGCTTGATTGGTGGACAATCTTCTCTTATAGGGAGACGGTGAACCACAATATCCGTATCTAGTCCCGGCATGTCTTCATAGGACCAGGCGAAGATCTCAACATATTCATTCAACAGCTGAACTAAGCGCTCCTTGACACTTGGCTCTAGGTTGGCATCCACTTTAACCTCTTTTCTGTCTTCGGCAGTACCCAAATTGATAGTCTCTAACAACTCTTCATGGGGCAGGATAGCCCTTTCTTCCTGTTGCAAAAGTCTAGCCAACTCTTCAGGTACTTCACAGTCTTCATCACCTTCGTATTCGGCATGATTGACCAGATCTTCAGAGTCACTGAAGGCCATAGCAGAATTGTTACCCATGGAATCCGGAGTGGATGGGTACCTGCATTTTGTGAGTGTGGGTGTGTGTAAGGGATAGCCACCTTTAAACAAAATGAAATGTAAAAAGAAAGAAAATGAACACAATAGTTTATAGATGAAAACGTCCATGATTCATTAAAAATGGCATATGAAAATGAAGAATTAAAACCCTTACAAATGGAACTATATGCCCCGGGTAAGGCATAAGGCAAAAAGTGTACGAATTGTTTAAAAGTTATTACAGACCAACAGAAAATGTTCAAAAGATAAATTATTGATTGATGAAAGTAATGGGAACGAAGTCTTTCGCCTCCCAGTTGTTCAGTCCTCCTTCAATAGTTGGAAAGATCCAGTCTTTAAAATTGCTTCCTTCTTCATCCTCCTCTAAAGCATGAACTCCATGATGAGTGATTTTTAGTGGTGGTCCTCCAGCCCGGGAGCGGCGCACAGCTTTCTGACTAGCAACGGTGAAACCCAAACCGAACTTATCTGTCTTGTAAGGAAAATCTGGCAGTTGACCCCATATTGTGCTTCCTCCTTCCTTGATCACAGCTTTCGCATCTTTAAGGGATGACATCTGGGATACAGGTTTGGTAATGATGGGCACAAAAGTCAGTTTTGGCTACCGCAACATCAGGAGAAACCTCTTCAAAGTGTTGGAAAGGTGTTTCTATGAATTCACCATCTAACTCCACGTAGCGGAAAGAGTTAAGGTGGCTTATCATATACTCCTCCTCACCATGAACTGTTATGATTTTACCCTGAACTAGGTATTTGAGCATCTGGTGTAGAGAAGAAGTGAATGCCCCAGCGTTGTGGATCCATGGCCTTCCCAACAAGCATGAATATGAAGGAAGGATGTCCATCACATAAAAAGTAGAGTTGAAAACTTCCGTACCCACTTTAATTGGGATGTCCACTTCTCTGTGAACCATCCGCTTAGAACCGTCGAAGGCTCTAACAATGATATTACTGGGCTTTAGGGTCAAACCTTCACAGTCTAGCTTGTCTAATGCTTTCTTTTGTAGGACATTTAAAGATGAACCGGTATCAACCAGAACGTGAGCAAGTGTGGTCCCTCTGCACTCTACCGAGACATGCAGCGCATCATTATGCTTTCTTCCCTTAGATGTTAGATCGGCATCAGAGAAGCCAAGACCATTGTCGATTGTAAGGCTAGCTACACACTCTTGAAACTGATCCGCAGAAGTTTCTTGAGGTACGTGTGTCGTCTTCAGAAATTTGATCGAGGCTTTGGCATGAGCCTCGGAGCAGAGCAATAGAGTCAGCATGGAGATTTTTGAAGGGGTTTGACCCAGCTGCTCTACGACATCATAGTCGCTTTTCTTAATTATCTTTAAAATCTCCTTCATTTCCTTTTGGGTGGTCTCGGGGATAGCCAAAGTCTGAGCCCTCGTCCTGACGGGCGCTTCTTGGATCCCCTTACCTTTAACAGCAGTAACAACAGAGGGTACAACTTCAGGAGTAACAATTTCTTCAATAACTGGACTTCGTACAGGTATCTTGATTGGCACAGGAGCATTTGAGGGTCCGAAGATTGCCCTTGGAGGAGAAATCTCCGGAGAGAAGATTCTTCCGCTACGAGTGATCTTACTTGTCCCTGTAATATTTCCTATGTCAGGAGTTCCTTCATCAGAACTTTCTTCAACTGATTCGATCTGCTTAACACCATGGTAGAAGATGTCTCCTCCGTAATTCCACGGTATTGTCTTGTTGGACTTATATGGGATAGGCCCCGGCATAGTAATCTTCAGCGGTACACACTTTGGATCGGGTGTAATCTTAACAGGTCTTTTGGGGACCTTGGAAAGATTGTCGGAAATGGTGATTATAGCAACACCATTGATTGGAGTAACAGGAGTTTTCTTGAAAAGGATTTCTTGAGTATCCATCAGGCGTTAGATGCCTGACTATAACAGCGGACAGTCGGATTGCAAGGTCGAACAAAGGTAACAATCTTTTTCACAGCCTGGAAAAATCCCGGCTTTCAACAGATTCATCTTGATCATTGGCAACGGAGTCATTAAGTCATCAACAGCAGTAACATGAAGATCTTCCACAATAGCATGGACATTATAACCATGTTTTAGCATAAGAGCAGATATCACATTAGGTTTTTCGGGGGCATCAAACTCCACCTCCTTGGCATCTATTAAATCTTGGATCTTGTTTTTAAGGGCCCAACAGTTGTTGGTGTCATGCCCCACACTGTCCGAATGATATGCACATTTTGCATTGGAATGATAATAGGGAGAAGAGGTATTTGGGTTTTTCGGTGCCTTTCAAGTTGGTAAGGTTTAACTTTAACAGATGAGGGAGGACCTGAGCAGGTGTCATGTTGATCCGAGTGAATTGACGTTGTGGCCTTTCCACCCTGGTTTGGTTAGCTCTGGGTTGACTGCTTTGAGGTTGATCGGCTGAAGAGTTCTGGATCATCACAACCCCCACCGTTGGTCGGCGCTCCATTCTTCCTTGATTTCTCTAGGTGTAAACAGCAGAAGCTTCTTTCTTGGCTGGGAAGGTCTTCTTGATAGCAGAAGCTTCTGAATTTTACCGCTCTTAATGCTAGCTTCGACCCTTTCACCTGTTAGAATTAGCTCGGTGAACCCTGCAGATAAGCTCCCGATCAAATGATTAAAGAATGGACCTGACAGGGTCCCCAAAAACATATCAACCAGCTCTCTTTCAGACAATGGTGGTTGCACCCTTCCAACCAATTCCCGCCACTTCTGGGCATACTCCTTAAAGCCTTCATTAGAAACCATACCCATACTCTGTAGTTGAGTACGAGTAGGGGCTAAATCTGCATTGTATTGATATTGCCGATAGAAGGCAGCAGCCAGATCCTCCCAGTTATGAACATCAGATCTCTCAAGTTGATAGAACCAGTCCAATTGCGTACCCGACAAACTATCTTGAAAAAAGTGTACCCACAGATCCTTATCAGAAGAGTGAGGTTGGATCTTTCTGACGTAGGACCGCAGATGCAGAGCAGATGGATCTTTCTTATCCTAACAGTGCTTTAAGGTCCTCTTGACCCTTTGCCAAGGTCACGAGGAGTTGTTGGAATTGCGAATTTTGTGCTTGCAGATCTTTGACCGTCTGCTCTATATCCATCTTGCTGAAATAAACAGCAGAAAGATAAGTGTTGTACCCCAAAATTTGCCCTCCCATATTCTTCAAGAAAATGCCAAGTCAAGCTTCAAAATTCCCCAAGGGTTGCACAGTACAAGGGTCTCCTAAGCAGTCAAGATTAGGGTTTTTGTTTTGATCAAGAAAATGAAGTTTCCAAAGGTCCAATCAAGTCTCATATGCCTACAAATATGGTCAAGCATCCTCATACCAAGTTTCAAGACATTCAGCTCAAAATTGCACAATCAAAACCCTAATTGCACTACAATCAACTATAGGGGCAAAATGGTCATTTGGCAGTCAAAAGTTCAAATTTTTTATCAACATATCATTTTGAAGCCAGAAACATCATTTGATCAATGCTTGATCATGATTCTCAAAGCTTGGCTCAAAAATCATCAAGATGCAAAAGTTTCCTTATTTGGACAATTGAAAAAGTCAACTGTAAATTGACCAGGGCATAACTTTCACATGGATTATCAGAAAAATTCCATCCAAAGCTCATTTTGAAGAGAAAGACATTCCCTACAACGCATCTTCATACTTCAAGTCCAAGAAATGCTCTCACAAAAAGTTATCAATTTCAACATTATAGGTCATTTTCAAAAGTCAACAAAAAGGGACTTTAAGTAAAAGGCCATAACTTGAGATTGGTAAATCAAAATGACATGGGACCAAAGACATTGGTTAGAGGACTCAAAGACCTTTCCAAAATGTCCAAGAATATGAGCAAAGCTTAAAAATTGAGCAAGTTATGCCTTGTGGAAGTTGGGAAATTTTTGGATATTTTGAAAAGTCAACATTGATTCAAATGACCTAAAATTACTAATGGGCCCATTTTTCTTCCATAATTCATCATCCATAGCATGTGCACGACCACTTGGCCCAAAGGGAAGTATTTCTTCATTTTTTTATTTATTTATTTGAATTTTTATTTATAATAATTCATCTAAATCAAATTAAATACATGGAAAATATTTAACCTAGGTTTTACAATCTTTTTGTGCACAAAATCTACTCAATAATTCGTGTGAAATTAAATAGGGAAAGATTTGGAGAGAATTGATCTTAATTTGTACAAAAACACATGGAAAATATTTGAAAAGAGATCTTGAAAATCAAATCTCAAAATCCATGAATGAAAGAGATTTTGATCAGAATTGTTAACCTAATTCACTCAATACATAAGCCTAAACACAAACCTAATAAAAAAAACCATCAAGCTGCGCTAGAGACCATTCATAAAACTTGAAATTTTTTGCAAGAAACTCAATTCTGAAAACCACTTTCTAGGGCGATTCAAGGCACGATTTTTGTTTCGTTAGCTTGCTGAAGGTTCACTGAACGATTCCCAATCAAAAACATCCATCAAAACTCAAAGAATCGTTGTACAGAAGCTAACTTTTCTTGCTTTTTTTTCACAATCGTGCATCCCAATTCATGCGCATTTAGCCTTTTTTAATGTTTGATTCATGTTCCTTGTGTGATTCTAAAGCTAACCATGTGATTTGATTGAATTATTATGCATTGTATACGATTTCGCCATTGTCAATTTTTAGGGTTTACAGGATTCCAAATTAGGGATTTTAAAACAAGGAAAAATTGGAGCATATGAATTAGACCATTCACTTCAGCATACTCAGACGATCTTATACCCACCCTCGCGCTCAATTTATGAGTGTCCTAGAGCTAGTCGCTATTTTTCCATAGATGGCCTAAGAGGATGCTCAGGAAACTGTGGCCTTTGTCCTTTGTATTTCAGAAAAATAAAATACAACGAAGAAGATGAACTCGTGGCAAGAGATGGTTGGCCTGTTTGAAAGTTCGCGCGCAGAGGCCCCACTAACGCTTGTTTTATTTATTATATTTGTTGTTTATTATATATTAACATGTGTAAATTGGTTCAGCTGGCAAGCGTTGTTGTTGGTAAAGTACATGACCTGGGTTCGAGCCCCAGGTCTTCACTATCTCAATATTATTTTTCAGTTGATAATCACATGCAGATCCCACGCTGGATACCATCATACACCTTCCAAATCCAGCGTCCACGCGTCCAATGGAATCAAATCAAAGGCTCAGATCTCAGGAGTATGATGAACCCTGGTCAACGCTCCTGCACGTGAATGGAAAAGTCTCCAAGGCCAAGAATCTGAATGGGCCAGATTGCTAAAGGCCTAACCTCCTATTTGGGTCTGAACCCCCTTGGTTTGCAATTCTCTATACTTTCTTTGTTTTTCTTTTATTTTTCTATTTTCTTTTTTTAATTATTGTTTTCAATTAATTAATTATTTTCACAAAAAAATATAAAAAACACATAAAAGTCAGAAAAGAGCAAAATACAATAAATATTTTATTTTAAGTATTTTTGTAAATAAATTTGCGTGTAAATTAATTGGTTTTAAATTAGGGTTTAATTTAATATTTTCATAATAAATTTTAAAAACATAGAATTAGGGTTTAATTAATATTTTTTCATCCTTTTTATTTTTCTTTCATGATAATCAAATATTTAGTATTATTTATTTTATTTATTTTTATAATTAAATTTGTACATAAAAATTAGGGTTAATTTAGGTTAAAATTCAATGTTTTTCTTAATAAATTAAATAGAATTAGGGTTAGCATTTAATTTCAATTAATTCCTTTTTCTATTAAATCCTAAAATACTAAAAAATACCAAAAAACAAGTTCTTTCTTTTTTAATTAACTCCATCATTAATTTAATTTTTGCAAAAGGGTCCAACGCCCTCGTTCTTAATTTCTTATTAATTCGCATATTTATTTTATTTCGTTTAAATATTTATGTATCTCTCCCGAAGCCTTGTAATTAACTTCTCGCATTTTTAATTCCTTATTTTCTTTTACTTTCTTTATTTTCCTGTCAAATCGGGTCCTGGTTTCATTTTGGCGATGTGGACCCGCGCCATTTGTAATAGCTTAGAATTTACTTTTCCCGCAATATTTTTAACTGTTAACAATTGGCATGAAAGACTGTATGGATAAAAATAAAAACAAGCGTAGAACACCAATAACATGACAAGATAAATGCAAATGAATCTGACACACAAATCACACACCACCCCTAGGGTACGCCTCACTGTTGCCTTGCCTCGAAAGGTGATCGTCGAGTAGAGGATGTCTTAGTAAGTCCTCATGATCCGGGAACCTGGCATGAGGGTAGCTTCTAAGGTGTCTTCCCATTGCTCTGGTGATCACCATGTCCCGAACCTCGAATTGACCCGAACACCTCCAACGGTGGTGCTACCTACCTCTCAATGGTGGGATGGCACTACTTTAAAGGACATTTACACAGACGAATTCCTTAGGGTAGGTAGGTTCTCGTAGATACTTGCTCTAATTTCAAAAACAAATCAAAAATACTTTTCACACCGACACCTTTTCAAAAAGCTTTCGAAAGCAATTTTTCAAACACTCTTGAGGACCGATACAAGAGTCGAACTGGAATTTTCAAAGAAACTTTTAAACCCACAGTTGAAAAGAAAACAAACCAATTTTGAAAACACAATGAGCAAGTATCTAAGAGCCCATGGATAACCATGGATAGAAAGGGTGCTAACACCTTCCCTTTCTATAACCTACCTCCTGAACCGAGAGCAATCTCTTTAAGGAATTTTTCTGTGCTTTTGTCCTTTCCATTTGGAGAAAATAAAAGACGGTGGCGACTCTTGCTTCCGCGACATTTCGCGAACCAGCGTTAAACAGTCAGTTCCAGATCCACCGATCACAGAACTGGCGACTCTGCTGGGGATAAATCTATAAAGTGAGGTGTACCTTAGGGTTAGTTCATAACTGTGTTTTCAATTGTATTGACTTGTCTGCTTTACTATTGTGGGTTGCATGGGAGTTACATAGATCCTAACCCGGATCTGGGGATACCCTGTTTAGGTAGCATAAGCTGCGAGGGACCTGTCCGGCGTATACCGACATGGGTGAAGCAGTGGCTACGTTGGTGTGGCACCTTGGTCTGTACCGATATCCCTCGTGTCGAAACGGGGAGAATATGGGTCTTCCAAGGAGTCATTAAGCACCAACAGACCTTAGAACCTTAATTGACACAACTTGGCCTTTAGAATTGTAGCAGTATGCTACGCCCATTGAGGCTAAACTCTCGTGATGGTTCTGGCCGCAAGAAAAGATTGCGATGCTGGAGTTATGACCGATTGAGGGTAGTCAATGATATTGGGATCCTCTAAGAACCCGGTTACTTTTGATTAGGACAGGTATGAACCAACAAACTGAAAGAGGGTAATACCTAGACCTCATGCTGGCCTAAACTCTAAGGGCTCTTTTGTGTGACTTGTGTGCCTTCGTACTTGCCTACTTGCATGCTTGTTAAACTGACACATGAACTACTTGCATGTTTGGTCCATAGTCCTTAATTAGGACTCATAACAGGGATTACCGAATTTCTTGCAGGTTTTGTTTTAGTCCTTGATTGGGACCCATGACAGGGCTTACTAAGTTTCTTGCAGGTTTTGTTTATAGTCCTTAATTAGGACTCATAACGGAGTGTATTGAGTTTCTTGCAGGTTTTGTTTATAGTCCTTAATTAGGGCTTATAACAGAGTGTACTGAGTTTCTTGCAGACTAGTTTCTTGCAGGTTTTGGTTTGCAGTCCTTAATTGGGACTCATAACAGGGTTACTCACATTACCCCATGCATAACATAACATCATACCATTGCATACATCCTAACCCATTTCAAGGATCTCAAGGGCTTGTGATGCAGGTCATGATGAATCAGATATCTAGCAAGGGGCAAAGAGGATTTATTTTCCTCTAGCCAAAGTTGTCAGAGGCTATGACCCACTGGATATGGTGAGCTTTGACACTTGAAGAAGGTTCCCCGAGCCAAGGTTGTCAGGGGCTATGACCCACTCGATATGGTGAGCCTTGACCCTTGAAGAAGGATTCTCAGCAACATGGAGTTCCTTCAATCAAGCTACCGGACCCAAATTCTAACAAAATCTCTTGTTTATCCCGCGAGGTCCTTGAAAACATTGCATGCATGTCATACACATCATTACATAACAGGTATCTTTGTTGCAGGTCACTTACCTTTCTCGCTGTTTATTTCAGCAATGGCCTTTCAACCAGATAACCAGGATCTTCTGGCTCAAGAGACTCGGTTTGGGGAAATCCTCCTGAATCTATCCAAGGGGCAGGAAGAGCTAAGGACACTTCTCATGGAGACCTTTGTTAGAAACAATGCTGAGGGTGAAAGGCTGAAACACCTACAAGCTGAGGTGGATACATTGAAAGCCCAGATGCTGGGGCAGGTGACTTCTATTCAAGGGTTAGCTCAAAGACAAGATGAGCTCTGGTTTCTCGTCAACCAACTGCTTCAGGGTAACCAGCTGGGGCAAAAGTCTAAGGGTAAAAAGCCAGTCATCGGTCGACCATCTTTGAGACAAAGAGGCAAGGAGAGAACTCCCCAAATGGCTCCAGTGTCACAAATTCAACATCACAACCAACAAAAGAGCGAGAGGAGGCAGTTCACTCGGCTCAGCATGACCTTATCCCAGATATTGCCACAGTTGCTGGAGACCAAGCTGGTAACTCTAAAAGAGGCTCCGAAGTTTCAAAATACAACGTCACCAAAGTATAACCCCAACGCTCGCTGCGCTTATCATTCTGATAGCCCGGGGCATGATACAAATGAATGTTGGGCTCTGAAGAACAAGATCCAGGACCTGATTGATGAAAGGGCGTTGGAATTCACACAAGATGGTCAGGCTGAATTTTTCTACCATCCCTCCAAGGCTCACCTTTTAAAGTGACAAGCTCTGAAACTAGGAAACTTTTGTTCATTCGAATGTTCAAGTTGTGTTGTGCTTTGATTGTTCAAACATTTACTCATGTTAAACATTGTTATTTCATTGATGCATCCCATATGTCTGTCCTGAAGCAATATATTCGTGTTCACTATATATAAATTGTTTTCATATTTTTTCTGATGTCAATACTCGATTAATAATTCTAAGCCTCTTGAGGGAGGATGACAAAAACGATACCGCGATCATTACAGTATGCTTTTGAACAGACCTCGCTGATGAGGTACAAGCATTGTTTCAATCCTTAAACACTGGAGTTATAAGGATGCTAATCCCTCGTCAACCCATCTGAGCCAAAGAAGTAGGAGTTTTTCTTTTCGAAATTTAAAACCCTTAATCATAACCTGGGGCAGGGTAGTCTCTCAGTTGATCCAAATGCATAACGAATGGCACCAAAGAGGTCCTTACAAAGCAAAGAAAGACAGTGATGGTTCAGAACAATCATAAAGACAGGCAGTCGTGATCAAAAAATCATCAATGAAAAGCCCAAGAAGTTAGAACCTATAAAAAGGACTTATGAAACCGGGGCATCCCGCTGACTGTAATTCCAAAAAGGAAACAGTTCAGGAAAAAAAAGAAAGGGACAAAAAAAAATCAAAAAAAGAGGTCATACAAACCCTCAACAAAAAAGGGAATTGCTGCCTGTTCAGAATAAATCATCCATATTTGAACCATCACCGGAAAATTAGAGCAAGGTCTAACGTATGATCAACTGAGTGTAGGTTTGAAGAACATCACGAAGAGCGGGTGGGTACAAATAATTTGAGCCTTTATCCTTTGTTTCTTAAACCGTGAACCAGGCCACGTTATAACCCTTAAAAGTCCTAGCTGAAGCATGGGTTAGTTCGAAAGCATACTGTTATAAAAGGTATCCTGACTCCTTAAGGCTCACTGTAAAAATTTTGAGTTGACATCACGTTTTACAAAATCCACTTGCCTTTATTAAAAAAATGCATTTTCAAAAATTTCAAGACAGACATAAACTTTGCATTCTTAAGATAACATTGCTTGCATATGATTATTTGTCTGAACAGCAAAGAACTTTGCGCAACGAATATCCGATGAACGAAGATCTTCTCAACAAAAGGGTCCCTCTAGTGGAAGGAGCACTTTCAATCAAGGGGCATGGCATGATCAAAGACTATTATCTGGGGCAGTCCAGTCACAACCTGGAGAATCACTCAAGATGTCCAACAACAGGGGCAACTCCCTACATTATGAAAGCATGGACATAGTCGAAAAATACTACGCATAATCAAAGACCCGCTAGGTTGACATACCTAAGCAAAAATAAGGGCTTCCCGGCGAACCAAAAGGGTTCGGGCAAAAATGAAGGGATGAAATAAAAAAATATATACACCCGGCAAGTCGAAAACCTGAAAAGGCAGCTGGGGCAAAAATGGGTATCCCGATGGACTGAAAACCCGAAAGGGCGGTCCAGGCAAAAGTTAGGGATCAAAAGCGTACGACTATGTCCCGGCATCTCGCCACTTGGCCTACCAGAAGAAGGTTTGTCCACCAACAACTATCAGCTCCTCACAGGTCTTCTTCTCCAACCTCAGAAACAGGGGCAATCAAGAGTTGTCTAAGAAATCCAATTGTTCTGTCCTCCAAGGTATCAAAGTGGGTTCAGCTAAAGAACATAACCAGTACATCTTAATCCCCAAGGAGAGTCCAATCCAGTTCCCCAGGAAGGTTGGAATTCATATCCCCAAGCAATAAGCTTATCCCCAGTAGATTCTGGAAGCTTATCCCTCGCAAAGCACGAACGCGTCGACCGGCTTTATTCAAAGAGTTATTTCCTTAACAGGATATAACTGGGTTATCCTCAGCCAAAAGCCATGGAAAGAGCGTCCTCGACGAAGTTCTCTTACCCCCAGCGAAGTCTATCAGCACTTCCAATACAGCAAAGATATCCTCAGCAAGTTATTATCAACAACTCAACAAAGCATCCCTCTCCCCACAGAGTATCACTCCCCAGCATGGTCGCTAGAGTATTTTTCTCCCCGCAGAATCTTCCATTTGCCAAGTTTATTCCTCAACGGAGTCATCTTCTCCTACCGGTATTCTTGCAGTTATCATCCCCAGCGGAAGCGAAAGCTTATTCTTCAATATCAGCCCAGGAGTGACTTCCCGGCACCCGTCAAGGATTTACTTTCCTAGACGAAAACATACATTCATAAAACATCACATACATCATTATAGCATGCATAGACGCATTATATCATACAAATCTCATTTATGTTGAGAACGTCATTGCTTGATCCATATCATGCATTGCATATGACTGACTTTTACCTTTCAGGAAAGATTCAGTTAAATTCTCAATCATCTTTCAAGACCTAGACCGGTTCAGTTAATCAACTCCAAAGATTTCTTATCCAGTCCAAGGCCTTCTCCAGTCCAGCTAAATCGACTCCCAACAGATTTTTCTGATGAAGACTCAGCAGAAGTTATTAGGTCTTTATTTGAGATTATAATTTCCTATGGTCCTCTCCCCGATGGTGCGTGAGATGTAATTCCCTTTTAGGTTATAATTTCCTATGGTCCTCTCCCCGACGGTGCGTGAGATGTAATTCCCTTTTAGGTTATAATTTCCTATGGTCCTCTCCCCGACGGTGCGTGAGATGTAATTCTCTTTTAGGTTATAATTTCCTATGGTCCTCTCCCCGACGGTGCGTGAGATGTAATTCCCTTTTAGGTTATAATTTCCTATGGTCCTCTCCCCGACGGTGCGTGAGATGTAATTCCCTTTTAGGTTATAATTTCCTATGGTCCTCTCCCCGACGGTGCGTGAGATGTAATTCCCTTTTAGGTTATAATTTCCTATGGTCCTCTCCCCGACGGTGCGTGAGATGTAATTCCCTTTTAGGTTATAATTTCCTATGGTCCTCTCCCCGACGGTGCGTGAGATGTAATTCCCTTTTAGGTTATAATTTCCTATGGTCCTCTCCCCGACGGTGCGTGAGATGTAATTCCCTTTTAGGTTATAATTTCATATGGTCCTCTCCCCGACGGTGCGTGAGATGTAATTCCCTTTCAGGTTATAATTTCCTTTGGTCCTCTCCCCGACGGTGCGTGAGATGTAATTCCCTTTTAGGTTATAATTTCCTATGGTCCTCTCCCCGATGGTGCGTGAGATGTAATTCCATTTTAGGTTATAATTTCCTATGGTCCTCTCCCCGACGGTGCGTGAGATGTAATTCCCTTTTAGGTTATAATTTCCTATGGTCCTCTCCCCGACGGTGCGTGAGATGTAATTCCCTTTTAGGTTATAATTTCCTATGGTCCTCTCCCCGACGGTGCGTGAGATGTAATTCCCTTTTAGGTTATAATTTCCTATGGTCCTCTCCCCGACGGTGCGTGAGATGTAATTCCCTTTTAGGTTATAATTTCCTATGGTCCTCTCCCCGACGGTGCGTGAGATGTAATTCCCTTTTAGGTTATAATTTCCTATGGTCCTCTCCCCGACGGTGCGTGAGATGTAATTCCCTTTTAGGTTATAATTTCCTATGGTCCTCTCCCCGACGGTGCGTGAGATGTAATTCCCTTTCAGGTTATAATTTCCTATGGTCCTCTCCTCGACGGTGCGTGAGATGTAATTCCCTTTTAGGTTATAATTTCCTATGGTCCTCTCCCCGACGGTGCGTGAGATGTAATTCCCTTTTAGGTTATAATTTCCTATGGTCCTCTCCCCGACGGTGCGTGAGATGTAATTCCCTTTCAGGTTATAATTTCCTATGGTCCTCTCCCCGACGGTGCGTGAGATGTAATTCCCTTTCAGGTTATAATTTCCTATGGTCCTCTCCCCGACGGTGCGTGAGATGTAATTCCCTTTCAGGTTATAATTTCCTATGGTCCTCTCCCCGACGGTGCGTGAGATGTAATTCCCTTTCAGGTTATAATTTCCTATGGTCCTCTCCCCGACGGTGCGTGAGATGTAATTCCCTTTCAGGTTATAATTTCCTATGGTCCTCTCCCCGACGGTGCGTGAGATGTAATTCCCTTTCAGGTTATAATTTCCTTTGGTCCTCTCCCCGACGGTGCGTGAGATGTAATTCCCTTTCAGGTTATAATTTCCTTTGGTCCTCTCCCCGACGGTGCGTGAGATGTAATTCCCTTTCAGGTTATAATTTCCTTTGGTCCTCTCCCCGACGGTGCGTGAGATGTAATTCCCTTTCAGATTATAATTGCCTATTGGTTCTCTTCCCGATACTGCGAAGATGGTAATTCCCACCAAGATGTTCTCAACGAGCGTTGTTGAAGTTAAAATCACCCAAGGTTCTCTTACCGTTCATGCTAAGGTAGTAACCATCCCTGGTTCATTCATCATCTTGTGAAGCTCCAGACTCAGCTCCTGTAATCAGTCAGGACACATCTATACCAAGCATCCGAAAATCAACTCCTGCAACGTGTCAGGTACTCATTTTTCTTTTGCAGGTATGCAGGTTCTCGCTAAGGAATCTCTTACGCGATTAATATCCAGATGGAATCTATAAGCCCGTCATCCTATCCATCAATCTCTAAATGGCATCTATAAGCCCATTTCCACCATCACTGCTACTATGTGAGCGCAAATTTCTGGGCACTCTAGTGTTCAATCATCTTCTACCCTCGGATTACGAAAGGCACGTCAGCCAATCTGCATCCTCAGGTCTAAGAAGATTGAACAGGGGCAACTGTTGTACCCCAAAATTTTCCCTCCCATATTCTTTAAGAAAATGCCAAGTCAAGCTTCAAAATTCCCCAAGGGTTGCACAGTACAAGGGTCTCCTAAGCAGTCAAGATTAGGGTTTTTGTTTTGATCAAGAAAATGAAGTTTCCAAAGGTCCAATCAAGTCTCATATGCCTACAAATATGGTCAAGCATCCTCATACCAAGTTTCAAGACATTCAGCTCAAAATTGCACAGTCAAAACCCTAATTGCACTACAGTCAACTGTAGGGGCAAAATGGTCATTTGGCAGTCAAAAGTTCAAATTTTTTATCAACATATCATTTTGAAGCCACAAAAATCATTTGATCAATGCTTGATCATGATTCTCAAAGCTTGGCTCAAAAATCATCAAGATGCAAAAGTTTCCTTATTTGGACAACTGAAAAAGTCAACTGTAAATTGACCAGGGCATAACTTTCACATGGATTATCAGAAAAATTCCATCCAAAGCTCATTTTGAAGAGAAAGACATTCCCTACAACGCATCTTCATACTTCAAGTCCAAGAAATGCTCTCACAAAAAGTTATCAATTTCAACATTATAGGTTATTTTCAAAAGTCAACAAAAAGGGACTTTAAGTCAAAGGCCATAACTTGAGATTGTAAAATCAAAATGACATGGGACCAAAGACATTGGTTAGAGGACTCAAAGACCTTTCCAAAATGTCCAAGAACATGAGAAAAGCTTAAAAATTGAGCAAGTTATGCCTTGTGGGAGTTGGGAAATTTTTGGATATTTTGAAAAGTCAACATTGATTCAAATGACCTAAAATTGCTAATGGGCCCATTTTTCTTCCATAATTCATCATCCATAGCATGTGCACGACCACTTGGCCCAAAGGGAAGTATTTCTTCATTTTTTATTTATTTATTTGAATTTTTATTTATAATAATTCATCTAAATCAAATTAAATACATGGAAAATATTTAACCTAGGTTTTACAATCTTTTTGTGCACAAAATCTACTCAATAATTCGTGTGAAATTAAATAGGGAAAGATTTGGAGAGAATTGATCTTAATTTGTACAAAAACACATGGAAAATATTTGAAAAGAGATCTTGAAAATCAAATCTCAAAATCCATGAATGAAAGAGATTTTGATCAGAATTGTTAACCTAATTCACTCAATACATAAGCCTAAACACAAACCTAATCAAAAAAACCATCAAGCTGCGCTAGAGACCATTCATAAAACTTGAAATTTTTTGCAAGAAACTCAATTCTGAAAACCACTTTCTAGGGCGATTCAAGGCACGATTTTTGTTTCATTAGCTTGCTGAAGGTTCACTGAACGATTCCCAATCAAAAACATCCATCAAAACTCAAAGAATCGTTGTACAGAAGCTAACTTTTCTTGCTTTTTTTTCACAATCGTGCATCCCAATTCATGCGCATTTAGCCTTTTTTAATGTTTGATTCATGTTCCTTGTGTGATTCTAAAGCTAACCATGTGATTTGATTGAATTATTATGCATTGTATACGATTTCGCCATTGTCAATTTTTAGGGTTTACAGGATTCCAAATTAGGGATTTTAAAACAAGGAAAAATTGGAGCATATGAATTAGACCATTCACTTCAGCATACTCAGACGATCTTATACCCACCCTCGCGCTCAATTTATGAGTGTCCTAGAGCTAGTCGCTATTTTTCCATAGATGGCCTAAGAGAACGCTCAGGAAACCGTGGCCTTTGTCCTTTGTATTTCAGAAAAATAAAATACAACGAAGAAGATGAACTCGTGGCAAGAGATGGTTGGCCTGTTTGAAAGTTCGCGCGCAGAGGCCCCACTAACGCTTGTTTTATTTATTATATTTGTTGTTTATTATATATTAACATGTGTAAATTGGTTCAGCTGGAAAGCGTTGTTGTTGGTAAAGTACATGACCTGGGTTCGAGCCCCAGGTCTTCACTATCTCAATATTATTTTTCAGTTGATAATCACATGCAGATCCCACGATGGATACCATCATACACCTTCCAAATCCAGCGTCCACGCGTCCAATGGAATCAAATCAAAAGCTCAGATCTCAGGAGTATGATGAACCCTGGTCAACGCTCCTGCACGTGAATGGAAAAGTCTCCAAGGCCAAGAATCTGAATGGGCCAGATTGCTAAAGGCCTAACCTCCTATTTGGGTCTGAACCCCCTTGGTTTGCAATTCTCTATACTTTCTTTGTTTTTCTTTTATTTTTCTATTTTCTTTTTTTAATTATTGTTTTCAATTAATTAATTATTTTCACAAAAAAATATAAAAAACACATAAAAGTCAGAAAAGAGCAAAATACAATAAATATTTTATTTTAAGTATTTTTGTAAATAAATTTGCGTGTAAATTAATTGGTTTTAAATTAGGGTTTAATTTAATATTTTCATAATAAATTTTAAAAACATAGAATTAGGGTTTAATTAATATTTTTTCATCCTTTTTATTTTTATTTCATGATAATCAAATATTTAGTATTATTTATTTTATTTATTTTTATAATTAAATTTGTACATAAAAATTAGGGTTAATTTAGGTTAAAATTCAATGTTTTTCTTAATAAATTAAATAGAATTAGGGTTAGCATTTAATTTCAATTAATTCCTTTTTCTATTAAATCCTAAAATACTAAAAAATACCAAAAAACAAGTTCTTTCTTTTTTAATTAACTCCATCATTAATTTAATTTTTGCAAAAGGGTCCAACGCCCTCGTTCTTAATTTCTTATTAATTCGCATATTTATTTTATTTCGTTTAAATATTTATGTATCTCTCCCGAAGCCTTGTAATTAACTTCTCGCATTTTTAATTCCTTATTTTCTTTTACTTTCTTTATTTTCCTGTCAAATCGGGTCTTGGTTTCATTTTGGCGATGTGGACCCGCGCCATTTGTAATAGCTTAGAATTTACTTTTCCCGCAATATTTTTAACTGTTAACAATTGGCATGAAAGACTGTATGGATAAAAATAAAAACAAGCGTAGAACACCAATAACATGACAAGATAAATGCAAATGAATCTGACACACAAATCACACACCACCCCTAGGGTACGCCTCACTGTTGCCTTGCCTCGAAAGGTGATCGTCGAGTAGAGGATGTCTTAGTAAGTCCTCATGATCCGGGAACCTGGCATGAGGGTAGCTTCTAAGGTGTCTTCCCATTGCTCTGGTGATCACCATGTCCCGAACCTCGAATTGACCCGAACACCTCCAACGGTGGTGCTACCTACCTCTCAATGGTGGGATGGCACTACTTTAAAGGACATTTACACAGACGAATTCCTTAGGGTAGGTAGGTTCTCGTAGATACTTGCTCTAATTTCAAAAACAAATCAAAAATACTTTTCACACCGACACCTTTTCAAAAAGCTTTCGAAAGCAATTTTTCAAACACTCTTGAGGACCGATACAAGAGTCGAACTGGAATTTTCAAAGAAACTTTTAAACCCACAGTTGAAAAGCAAACAAACCAATTTTGAAAACACAATGAGCAAGTATCTAAGAGCCCATGGATAACCATGGATAGAAAGGGTGCTAACACCTTCCCTTTCTATAACCTACCTCCCGAACCGAGAGCAATCTCTTTAAGGAATTTTTCTGTGCTTTTGTCCTTTCCATTTGGAGAAAATAAAAGACGGTGGCGACTCTTGCTTCCGCGACATTTCGCGAACCAGCGTTAAACAGTCAGTTCCAGATCCACCGATCACAATAAGGAAACTTGGTGTGAAGACCTGTTTATGCATATGATGAATGATATGTTATTCATGTAATGCATTCAAGGATTCAGAAATTCAAAGTTGTTGCAAACAAAAAGAACACACGTCATATTAATAAGAATAAATTTGTTAGTACATAAATGCCCCATGGGCAAAATATTACAAAGTTCTTAATGTAAAAAGACGTTGAGCATCCTCTTTGGTGCGATGTGAGTGTTGAGATTCTGCTCTTCATGGAGTCGACGGGTAAGTTCTAAAACCTTCTTCTCACTGGCGTAGAAGCTGGCTTCAAAAGTATTTCGTTCTTCTTTGAGTTGTATCCAACTCTTTTGCAACTCTTCCAATGATGTTAGCATGTTAGGATGCAGGAGGGTGTAAGGAACCTCTCCTTCCATGACAGGCTCTTTGATCATAGGCAGAGTGTAGGGGTAAGGCATCATAAGACTCTGGGCGTGGGTCCGTACCCACTTGAGGTAAGGCTCAGGGGGATGGAATTCTTGTGTCCCAGGGTCTTATTGTCCACTTTGTTGGGCATCCTCCAAGCTCGGATAAACCTTTGTCGAAGTCCTTGAGCATCGTTGTCGAAGTCAAAAACTAAGTCAGGAATCAGCATGTCATGAGGGTCATCCCTTCGGGCATACCCAAATTGTCTCAGAGCCAAACAGGGGTTGTAGGTAATGCCTCCCCTAATGCCAAGTAGTGGGATATTAGGTAATTCCCCACAACGATCAATGATGATGACATTTTCTCTGGACCGAGAACACCAATGAACATCAGAATGTGTAAGAATCATCAATCGTTGCGACCACCTCAAGCCTTGTTCATTCTTTAAAAATGACTGGGGAAGGTGAGAAATAAACCACCTTTCCAGAAGAGGAGTACAACACATGAGAACACCTCTTTTCCTCATTGTTCGTGTGTGAAATGAGTGTAAGATATCCCCAAGCAATGTAGGCACGGGATTCCGAGATATGAAAATATTGACAGCATTCACATCTATAAGCTGATCAGGGTTTTGGAACAAGACCAACCCATAGATGAGGAGTGCTACAATATCCTCAAAAGCTTGCTGATCTAGAGAATTCCAGCCGTCTTGTGCCTTCTCAAACAGAAACTTTGCCAAGAAACCCTTGACACCACTTCTGGTTTCCCAATGACCTTTGATATCAGATGGTTGCAAGTGTAAGGCTTGAGCAACATCTTCAGGCTTTGGTTCTCTTTCCGTACCGTTGTAGGGTAGTTGATGGAGAATAGGAATCCTCGGGAGTTGAGAAAATTCCTCCAAAGTAGGCACTAGTTGGTCATCAGGAAATGTAAAGCAGTGGTGTAGGGGGTCAAAGAACTGGAAGAGAACTTTCACCATGTCTTCTTCAATGTTGGAGTTGACCAAGTTGAGAAGTCTACCATGTCTTTCACTGAAGAGAGAATTCTATGGAATCTTGGAAGTAAGCTCCTTGAGTTGAGGAGGGATTCTCACAAGGTTGACCTGAATAGTTTTCCTGCGAAGTTATTCCATGACCTACAAAACAAGAACAAAGATGAAGATCCAAACCCTTGAAATGGTTAGTGGATGCATATGATGCTTTATGATGTTCATGATGTATGCACAAGTATATGTACAAGCAAGTCACACAAGTTCCTAATTTCAGGTTTGCATGGGGTTTCATAGGTAAATACCCTCTTGAAGTTACTTGGCTCAACCTGTCCTATAAATAGTAACCGGGTTCTAAGGAGCTCAATATCACTGGATTATTTTTTGTGTTCATTGTTTCAGTTTATTCACTTAACTGGCGACCGAAATATTCCAAGAAAACAACCCTCAATGAGTGTAGTATCGAGTATCTACCAACTTCGGACTGCACCAAAGTCGGTCATCTCACTACCCCTAAAAAAAGCCAAGATGGTCAAGTAAAGGTTCTAAGAGTTCATTAGTGCTTCATGACATCACTCAGCGGCCCTGTATTCTCTTTGATTAACTCAAAGGCTACCGGTACCCACAAATATGTCGCACTAATATAGATATTGCTTCAACCATGTCGGTATACCCCACACAGTTTCCATAATGTATTGCTATTTACCTATGAATGTTTCCCAAATTCGGGTGGAGGATTCAAACCCAAACAAGAGAACCAAATGTAAAGCAATCAAAGCAAATAAGATAAGCATGTAAAGTTAATCTAAACCTTAAGGTTACTCCACTTTTATTCATTCCCCAGCAGAGTCGCCAGTTCTGTGATACGGTGGGAGAACTGACTTGAGGTTTTGCGTTTGTGTTCGCAAATGATTCGGTTTAGCAAGAGTCATCACTGACTTTTTATTTTATCCAAAGGAAAGGTCAAAAAGCACAGGAAAGACCTTTGAGATGTTTTCTTGGGTTCGGGGGGTAGATTATGAAAAGGGAAGGTGCAAGCACCCTTTTCATCCATGGTTATCCATGGGCTCTTAGTTACTTGTTTAGATCACTTGCTTTTGCTTTTCAATTGTTTGAAATGGTGCTTCGTGTGTGGTTTTTTTGAAAATGTTTTGAAAAGAGGTCATCGTTGTGGCAACCTTTGTAATGATTCTTGTTTGAATATATACAAAGGTGTATTGTCTTTTGAAAAGATGTTTCAATGTTTGAAAGTTTGATTTAAGAAATGTTTTGAAATTGTGTTGTGAGGTGTGTTTGAAAATAGCAAGGATGTTTTTGCAAGTTTTGATCAAGTAACTAAGAGTTGTCTACCCTATTTTACTCAAAGGTATTTCCTACACATTTTTAACCCTTTTGACATTGTTGTTTTACCATTGCATTTGGTAAACAACCTTGTATTAGGATGTTAAACGGGACAGGTGCGGGTCATCGTTTTGACCATGATAGCAATTGTGCTAAGTATCTTTAGCAATTTTTGAGGGACTGGATCATTTTGTTTAGGCAACCAAGATAGCGTCATCGAGGAACTATGATCTTTTTGTTTTGTTTTTGTTTTGCCAAGATACTCAACGTGCGTAACATGGCCATTTTTCAAGGCAACAAGTGGATGAAACCCTAGGGATGCAAGTGTGCATTGTGTTATCATTTTCATGCATTTTTGTCTTTGTATTAGTCAAGCTATTTGTTTGATTTTGAATTTTTTGCATACAAACCCTAATCTCTAATCATGGCATAATTGAAAGCATAAATGCATAAAAGTAAATCTACCACTATTACAACATGATTATGGGGAGGGGGATACAATTTTTGAATGGGGATTATTTGGCAAGAAATTAAAACCCTAATTTTACTATTACATCCAAATTGAATAAATGGCATAAATAATAAATGAATAATATTTAAATAAACAAATTAAATAAATATACAAAATATTATGAATATGCAAAAATGTTTATGTTTATTTTTTTATGTATGTAAAAAATATTTAGTGTATATATAAACAAGAAATAAAAGATTATATATATTTTTTTATTAAGGGAAAAAACCCTAATTTTCTTTTAAGAAAAGAAATATATATTATATATTTTCTATGCACAATAAAATAATGTATATAAAAATAACATATATTTAGAAAAATATTATTTTAGTATAAATGATAAAAAATAAAGGTACAATATTTTTATGTTTTTATTCTCAAGTATTTATTAAATAAAATAAAAGTATGTATATATATATATTTAGAACAATATTTTTTGAGTATAAATAAAATAAAGAATAAAAATAAAGGTATAATATTATTATATATTATTTTCAAGTTTTCAATAAATAAAAGTATATACTAATTAAATTATTTTTATGTTAGAAAAAATAAAAATAAAATACAAAATAAATGTGAAAATTTATAAAAATATTTTTTGATATTTTTTATGTTTGAAAAATAAGAAAATAAAATCAGAAATAAAAATAAAATGGAAAAATACAAAAGTATGAAGAAATGGGCCAGGGGGGTGCAATCAGTAAAAAGGGGGTGTCAAAAACAAAGCCAGGACCAAGCCCAGCCCATCAGACTTCATCCTCAACCTTCGTTCTCAAAATTGCGCGCGCCCTGTACAAAATGCTAGATCCTGCATACGTGCTCTAATGCAAAAACTCAAAACATCAAAGTTGTAGCATTTTTTAAGACGAATCCAACCATGTACAGAACTCATTCTAACTCTCAAAGACCAGAGAGAATTTCTCTGGCCCTAAATCCTAACCTAATTTTTTCAGGAAGTTCATGGATTAAATTCTCTTAACACACTTAATTTAAATGGAAACTGAGCATATGTACAGCTTTATGGCTATGAACACTATATTTTTTATTCATAAACCTAAGCCTAATGATTCCTAAATAGAGAGATAGGAAGTTGACAAAAACCTGTTTCAGTTGACTTCGTGTATGGCAATGTGGAGCTTTTCAGTGAGGCCTGAGATGATTGGTAGCTTGCTTGAACTTCCTCTGACCTTCCCCAATGCCTAGCTTGCCTTGAATGTGCTTGAACAAGCCTGTAGAACTCAATCTGCACAAGCTGAAAATAGAAATGGAAAACCTTGCAAATGGAGTTACAGTCAGTGTTTAAGGGTTGGGATAGTTTGAATAGGTTGTATGGAAGGTGTTTGAACAGGTTTGGGGCAAAACGCACGAGCAACTTGTGAGATAGAACTCAAGATGCAGAAGCTGCCCTGTTTTGCCAATGGAAGGTGATTTTGTGCTATGGAGGGTTTCAGGACTCAAAGGCTCGTGTTTTAGGTTCAATACAATGTGTAAAAATTGTCTCAAAAGCTTGCACAAGTTAGTTCTCTCTGATGTTCCAGTTATGTGAATTTGACAAGTTTCTTGTATATAAAGCAAAAGTGGACAAGTGATGCAAGACAGGCCTGTACAGGATATCTATCCTCTTGAACTCTATGCTCTTGGCCCCTCAAGTTGGTGAATATTGTGTGCAGTACTAGATATGGTTCAATGCTCAAGGATGCCATTTGACATAAAGCAAGATTTTGATAAAAATGGTAATGTACTTTTTTCCATTTTTGGATTAATCTATTGTATAATCTTCTAATGACCAAAACAAAGCCTTAGACCAATGGATTTGCATTTAATTATTGAGTATGTAAGGGTTTTGAGACCTGTAATCTAGTGCAAACAAGGCTGATTAGAGTTTGCAACTTGTATCAATATGAACATGCCATGGATGAAAAGTGAGTTTTTGCCAACTTCAAGCCTTCGATTCTCCCTAACCACAAATGAGTTTGGAGAGTTCTTGTACATTTTGGAAAGCTTGAAACATGCTCTAAAATCCATCTTTGAAATGAAATTTTTTATTCCAAGTGGAACTATGTGGAAAATGGTCATGAAGATGGGTCAAAATCCTGCCCAAACTAGGGCAAAATTTCACTAAGTTAAAAGTTTCATGGACCCTTGTTCCAAAAATCATAACTTGAGATCCAAGGTTCTTTTGAGAAAACTTTGTGAATCAAATTTGTAGACTTTGTGGAGGAATACAACTTTAATGTTGTAAGTTTTGTTTGAATCTAATTGCATCACGGTGAAAATGTTGGGCAAAGTTGGGAAAAATTAAGAAAATTTCATAACTTAGAAAAATTCTAAGTTATGAAATTTTTCAATTTTAAACCCTAATTTGCAAAATTGGGTTTCTTGATGAACAAGTTTCATGTTTTGACACATCTTGATTAAAAATGACCCTTGGCACTTGATTTTTGACCAAAAAGTCAAAGTTTGACTTTTTAGTGTACAGTCAAATTTTGATCAGTTGACTGAAAAATTCATCTGTCAATCCAATGCAATTGAGATCCTTTGAACCTTGTGAATAGGTCAAGATGATTCCATTGAGTCCTTGAGTCCATATTTGAGCCCAATTTGCCATTGGCTAGGTTAAAAAAAATCAGAAATTGCCCTTGTGTAGTCAAAACCCTAAAAATGACCATTTTGCCCTTTTGATGATCTGATCAAATTTCTTGAGGAGTTGTGGTCCAAACTTGATCAAATGGTTCATAGGAGCCTAGAATGTTGATGTGGATCAAAATTTATGAGGTTTGACTGCAAATTGGCCATAGTTGACTTTTTCTCGAATATAGTTGATTTCTAGGTCAACTGTCCAATTGATTGGGCAAAAGTTTGACTCAAGGCCTGAAACTTGGTATGAACAATCTTATAAGTCCAACATGAAATATGAAAGTCACTTTGAGCATTGAAAGTCCAAAAATCCTTGTGCAAACTCAAACCCTAATTTAGGTCATCAGTGCAAAGAGATGTCTTGAGCAGAGCAAAACCCTAATCCTGTCTGGAGTTCAAAGAGTCTTGTCAGGGGAAATCTTGATAAAATGAGAGGGCAAATTTTGGGGTATAACACAACCCCACAAACTTTTGATGATTTTGACATAGGGTTTGATCCCTCAGAAACTCTAAGTCTAAGAGAAACTCACCCCCTTCCTATCAATTCAAATCCTGAATCAACTCAACCAGAACTTGCAAAAGTTCTGTCAGACATTGACTCTTTTAATCAAGATATTTCAGCTCCCACACCATAAAATCCAAATCCTCTAATCCCTGATAATCCAAACTCCGAAACTACAACTGAAGCTCCACAACCAGATATTCCACTACCTCTCTCTCCACAACAAGATATTCCTCATCCACCATCTCCTCAACCTGGACAATCACAACCACAAGTTCAAACTTCTGAGAACCAACCATCTGAGACCTGTGAACCAGAACCTCACAATGTTCAATCCAACCAATCTGAAGAACCTACTTCAGATTCAGATACAATCCCTATTCCAGGAATCACTGAACCACTTGCCACCCGCATGCCTCTCACCATCCTGGACATTCCATAAATTCCTTCTTCTCTCGAATCCACACCACCAAATTCCCCAACCAGTCTAATCATAATACCCGATTCTCCCACTCCTTCATCCAAGAGCAACCCAGCTGACAACGCAAGGCTGGTCATTGATCTAATTGCATTGGAATGATTAGCTGTTATATCCCACAAAACTGTCATTCCTAAACCAAAACCAACTGAACCCTCACCAGATGTTGGTACTAGTTTGTTGATGTTTGAAACAGGAATAGAGGAATGGATAAGTTCCTTGAAGCATGCTAGTCTAGAGATGATCAATCCTGCTACCTCTGATTATCTATGGACAAGTTTTAGAAACTGGCTAAGTTCTGAAACACTTAAGTTGCAAGAACAGAGCTATGAACATGTTCAACGGAATTTCAGTGATATGCTAAAGGTGTTTGAAGACCAAGTTCTGAGCCATCTGCTCAAGGAGGAGATTCTCCCTCTGGATAATGCTCCCTGGTCATAACATCGTCCCTCAGAGAAAGTTCAACCAGAATCATAAGGTCTCACTGTGACTGCTGCTACAGAAGAGATGATTTCAACAGAGGAAATGGTTCAATATGATCAAGTTGCAGAATGCTCTGAGAAGCATCCAGTTATTGAAGAATCTCCAGCTCCTTCCTATGAAAGGGAAACTCTGGAAGAATTGAAGAGAGAAAATGCTGTTATCCAGGAAAGGTTGGATAAGCAGCATGATACAAACAAAGAAATCAAGAGCATCCTGAGCAAACAAGAGGAAACCAACACCCAGATCAAGGGCTTGCTGGAAGCTTTGTTCACACGCCTTCCTCTTCCATCTTAGATTCTCTTTTGTTTTTAAATCTGTTTATCTGTAACATTTTGTTTCACATTGCTTCTGTTCTGAACTACTTATCATTGCTTCTTATTTTTAATATAGATCAACTTTTTAGCTCTGATTATATAGCCTTTTTGATAACTGACAAAAAGGGGGAGAAAGTAAGATATTTTCAATAACGGTTTACTGAGACAGAAGTCTCAAACATTCTGAACTACTTAACTTCTTTCTTCTGAAAAGTTTGAACAAGTACAAAACTCTGATGAAAGACGTAGTTAAACTCTGGTGCTCAAAGACTCAAGGAATTTAAGGGAAGTAATCAACTCAGGGGGAGTTTTGCTTCTTAAATTCTATACTTTTTATTCTTTATTTTTAATTGAAAAATCTGGTTTTTGTCATCATCAAAAAGGGGGAGATTGTTAGAACATAGTTTGATTCTACAACCCTTGATTAGAGTTTTGATGATAACAAATACAAAGAATAAATAAATACAAAGAACAAATATGCACCTTAAAAATATGTTTTATGTATGCAGAAGTTCTGATCAAAATCAGCATCAGAAGATCAGCCATATGTGCTACACGCTGAAGCAATCAGAACATACGCTAAAGATTGATGACCAGAATCTGCGCTTAATCAAGTAAACTTTGACTCTGAACAAGAACATATCAAACCAAGTCATCAATGTTCTGAAGCGTCGTCAGTAGTTAAGGAAAGAAGACTCTGAAGCGTTACTAAACATTCAAGACAGAATTAATGCCAACGGCTTTCTTCAGACAAGATCTTCTCCAAAAGGAAAGTGTGTTAATAACATTAAACTTGCTTTATGGACAACGTTATTACATTGCCTATATAAACAAGTCAGCTTGCAGAAAGAAGCATGTACGTACGCACACAATAATTTACTAAGATTTCCAAACCACGCATATTCAAGTTCAAGCAAATTCAATCTTTATTCTAAGCTAAACATGTGTAATTTATCACAGTTGTGATAAACTGTTTTGTTAGAAAACAACAACACATTTTGTTCAATCATATTGTAAAAGAGTTCCTTGAGATTAACCAGATTGTGGTTGTACTCAAGAAGACTTTAACAGTTGTTAAAGTAGCTGTTGTAATCTTTTGAGATTAGTGGATTAAGACATCGTTGGAGAGAGGCGAAATCACCTTGACGGGTGGACTCGAGTAGTTTGAGATCAAACGAACCAGGATAAAAATATTGTGTCCTTAAGTTGTTTTAGATCTAAGTTTTCAATTCAACCCCCCCCCCCCCCCTCTTGTGTTTTTCACATCTTCAGGAAAGACCGGTCAAGCAGTTCACCAGAATTAACATGACCCTATCTCAGGTATTACCGCATCTACTAAGATTCAATTTGGTAACCTTGAAAGAAGCTCCGAAAAACCCCAATACAACCTCTCCTCACTATCATCCCAATGCTCGTTGCTCATATCACTCTGAAAGTCCCAGCCATGACACTAATAATTGTTGGGCTCTAAAGAACAAAATACAAGACCTTATTGAAGCAAAATAGATTGAATTCGATGCACCCGAAAAGCCAAATGTCATTTCTATCCCTATGCCCAAACATGGCCATAATACCAATGCCATTGAAGAAGAAATGTTTGTTACTTCTGTTGATGAACTTATGACCCCACTCCTGACTATTAAAGTGAACTTGTTAAATGTCGGTGTGTTCCCGGACTGTGATGAAGGCTATCATTTTTGTTTGTCCTCACCAACCAGTTGTCCTTTGTTGAAAACAGGCGTTCAATGCCTAATAGATAACAAAGAAATTTTGTTTGAAAAGACTTATGTTCCACTTGTTCATTTTAAAGATGTCTATATCATTACCATTTCCGCCAATTCTTCCATGGTCTGTACCAAAAGACCCGTAAGAATTATATCAGTTCCGAAAGCAACTCCTTTGATAATTACAATGCCTGGACCAGTCCCATATTCGTCAGACAAAACCATACCATGGAATTATGGAGGGGATGTCTACTACCACAGTATCAAGCAGGATTGGCCAGCCACCGAAGATTTGAGTTCCGAGAAAGTCAACTCCGACATCGGTAATATTGCAGGAACTAGCAAGATTACCCGAAGCGGAAGGATATTCTCTCCAGAAATTGCTCCCCCAAAAGCAGTTTTTGGACCCGTAATGATTCCTGTTGTTGCTCCCTCGAAGGCTATTCCCAGTCCTACAATCGTCTCCACTAATACTCTAACTGACAAAGCTGTTACAATCCCTGTTATCATTCCTACTGACACTCCTGCTGCCAAGTTAACCGGGACTCGAGGAAAAGGTGTTTTGGTTGAGTCTGTCAAGACGAAGACACAATCATTGGCTATCCCTGAGACCTCCCGGAACGAGATGGAGATAATTCTAAAAATCATAAAAAGAAGCGACTACAATGTAGTTGAGCAACTGGGGAAAACTCCATATAAAATTTCCATGCTAGCTTTACTACTATGTTCCGAGGTGCATGCAAAAGCCTTGGGGTAAAATTCCTGAAAACTGCCCATGTACCCCAAGAGACATCTGCCGATCAGTTCCAAGACTGCGTAGCTAGCTTAACTGCAGATAATGGTCTAGGTTTTTCAGATGTTGATTTAATGCCAAGAGGAAGGAAGCATAATGAGGCATTTCATGTCTCAGTTGAATGTAGGGGCACAACCTTGGCTCATGTTTTGGTGGACATTGGCTCATCTCTGAATGTATTGCCTAAAAAAGCTCTTGATAGGCTTGACTGTGAGGGATTGACATTGAAGATAAGTAACATAGTAGTAAGGGCTTTTGAAGGCTTGAAAAAGATGGGACATGGGGAGGTAAACATTCCCATAAAAGTTGGAACACAAACATTTGATTCAACTTTTTACATAATGGATATTCGCCCCTTGTATTCTTGCTTGTTAGGTCGACCATGGATTCACAATATCGGTTGTGATACGGTGGGAGAACTGACTTGAGGGTTTTGAATTTGATTACAAATGTTGCGGTTATCAAGAGTCGCCACCGACTTTTCTTTTATCCAAAAGGAAAGGTGAAAAAGCACCGGAAAGACCTTTGAGATTGTTTCTTGAGTTCGGGGGGTAGATTATGAAAAGGGAAGGTATTAGCACCCTTTTCATCCATGGTTATCCATGGGCTCTTAGGTACTTGCTAGATCACTTGCTTTTGTTTGAAATTATGCTTTGTGTGGTTTTTGAAAGTATTTTGTAAAGAGGTCATTGTTTAGGCAATCTTTGTAATGATTCGCGTTCGTAAGAATGTATACAAAGATGTTGATCTTTTGAATGTTTTCAAGTTTTGTAAAATGTTTTGAAAGTGTAGGTGTTTGTTTTGAAAATAGCAAGGATGTTTGCTTGAAATTGAGCAAGTAATTAGGAGCATTCTACCCACTCAAAATTCTTTCTTGTTCATTTTCTTTTCCTTTGACATTGTTGTTTTACCGTTGATTTGGTGAGCAACCCTATCTTTGGATGTAAACGGGACGGGCGTGGGTCATCGTATAGACATGATTAGCAATGTTTCAAGGTATCTTAGAATTCTATTTTGATGGACTAAGATCATTTGTTTGGCAATTTTAGATAGCGTCATCGAGGGACTATGATCTTGTATTTTGCTTGTTTTGCTAAGATATCTCACATGCGTAATATGGCCATTTTTGTAAGGCAACCAAGTGAATCTTACCATAGGGGTGCTTGTGTGCAAGTGTATTGTTTTCATGCTTGATTTAGTCTTGAATTAGGGTTTTGCAAAGTATTGATTTTAGTCTTTCCATACAAACCCTAATTATTAGCATTGTATATATGAAAGCGATAAATTACGAAATTTAAAGTTACTACGCTATTACAACATTTAGGGGAGGGGGATGTACAAATTACAAATGGGGATTCGCAAGAAAATAAATCTATTACAACCATATTGAATTGCATAAATATACAAGTAATGAAATGAATATAATATACAAGTATAAAAAAAATGAATAAATGTACAAGGACGCAAAATGTAAAGAAAATGAATTTTGTTTGTTTTCTTTTATAAAAAAGATTTTTGTCTTAGCCTAATTTAAATAAAGAAGATAGTTAATTAAATTTGAATTTATTAAGAAAAAGATTTTAAAGTAAAAACCCTAATTCTATTAATCAATCAAAAGAAAATAATTTAAGGAAAGTATTTTTTTTTGGCATTTTTTATCTTAAAAATATTTATAGCATTAAAAATATTTTTAGTCTTTTTTTGGTATTTAAATAATATATTTTTAAATGGTATGAAGAAAAATAAATAATATAATATTAATTAAGTCTATAAGATTTAGTTAATAAAATAAATAAATTATAGTAAATAAAATATTTTTTGTTTTTGGACAAATAAAATAAAATAAGTCAAAATATAAAATATATCATTTTTTGTATTTTTATGATTTTTTAGTATTTTAGAAAATATATTTTAAAATAAAAATGCAATAAATAAATAAATAAATAAATAAATACAAATGGGCCAGGGGGTGCATGAAGTAGGCAGGGAATTAATCAGCAAAAAAAAAGAGCCAGGCCCAAAGGGCCCAGCGCCTGCAAACAAAACAAATCAGAAAATGTCAAAAAAACATGAAAAAATGAAAAAGGGTACCACTGGCGCTCGAACCCAGGTCCCATAGGTTAACAGGCGCGCACTTTACCACTAGGGTGGCTATACATCCGTTTATATAAACAAAACAATAAATATGTAAGGCAAATCAAGTCCCGGTGACTTCATCTTCAACCTCCAACCGGTGTACCTGTAACTTCTTCATTTCTCAACAAAAATGGAAGATGACAAAATGAAAGTTGTTGCATTCTTCCTCACGAATCTAACCATGTAAATAACTAAAGCTAAAAGTCAAAGACAAATGAGAATTTCTCTGGCCCTAATTTGAACCCTAAAAATTTCAGAAACTTCAACTCTAAAATTCTCTAAGCTCAGACCATGTAAATGCAAACTATGGATATGTACAGCTTCGTGGCAATGAGGTCTACATTTTATCTTCACAAATGCAAGCCTAACAATGCCTAAGTAATGATATATAAGTTCAAGAAAAATACCTCAAAACTGGAAATCGTGAAATGCAAATGAGCTTGATTCAAGGTGCTGCAAGGATCGGGTTAGCTTCCTTTAGGTCCCAGGAAGCTAATGCAATGATTAGCTTAAGCTGAAAGTGGTTGAGGAGCTCTGGAGAAGTCAAGTTGCAGACCCTTGTTTTTAAAAATGGAACTTTATAATGGAGGTGTTACAGTTGAGCAAATGGATTTTGGATGGTTTGTATTTGATGTTTAGAAGCTTTTGGAAGTGAAAGGCCAAAGAACGCACGAAGGGATTTGGAGTTTGGTATGTAAAGTCAGAACTTATACAACAATGGTGTTTTGAGACAATTTCTGATTAGAGGGAGTTTGAGTGAGTTTTAGGGGATTCAAGCTCGTATCCTAGCTTACAAATAATGCTTCTATTTATAAGCAACAAGTTTGGAGACTTGTTGTTGATCAGAATTTAAATTTGCATCCTTAAGCTAAACATGTGATTTTTTGAGAAAACAAGTTTCAATGCCTTGTGTACTTGCTAAGATAGAGTGGTTATGCTTTAAACACACTTGCTTCTGACTTTGTAGATGAAGTGTGATCAGAGGGAACAAGTTAGAAGCTCAAGAGTGGACTTTATGCATAAAGCTTACTTTTCAAGAATGGTATTGTTAACTTTCTTCCCAAAATGGCAATGTGAATTGGATAAAGCTTAAATCACTTGGATTATAGCTCAAAGGTTTGTGTAATCCATTAATTATAGAGTGAAAAACAAGTTTGAGGCCTGCAAAGCAAAGATTATGCAGCCTAACATTGATTTGCATTTGTGTTCATCATGAAAATGACCTATAATTCAAGTGACAAAACTCCAACTTCATCTCTTCGATTCTCCCTACTCAAGAATGATCTCAAGGAGTTCTTAGACATTTTGGAAAGCTTGCAATGTCATCTACAACTCATATTTGAATTTCTTTTGAATATTCCCCTTGGAACCATGTGAAAAATTGCCATGAAGTTAGGTCAAAAATCTGCCTAACTAGGGCAAAATTTCACTAAGTCTTTTTTAGTTCATGAGCATGTATTCATAAAATTATAACTTGAGATCCAAGAATTTTTAGGAGAAGTTCTGTGAATAAAAGTTGTAGATTTCATGTATATATACAACTTTCATGTTGGAAGTTTCTCTTGAATCATCTTGCATCATGGTGAAAATTTAGCTCAAAGTTATGAAAAAACATGAAATTTTCAACACTTAGAAAAATTTCTAAGTTTAGAAATTTTGACTTTTCAAAATGAAATCTTGACTTTTTGATTTCTTGATGAATAAGTTTCATATTTTGACATGTTTTGATGAATTATGATTTTTGGCACTTCAATTTGACCAAAAAGTCAAAGTTTGACTTTTCAGTATATAATTGACTTTTGATCAGTTGACTGCAAAATTCATCTGTCAATCCAATGGATTTGCAATGTTTTGAATCATGTCATTAGGTCAAAATGATGCAATTGGAATCTTGAGGTCATGCATTAAACCAATTGACCATTTGCTAGGTCAAAAATCAGAAATTGCTCTTTCCAAGTCAAAACCCTAATTTTGACCATTTTGCCCTTTTGGAGATTTGATCAAATTTCTTGAGGAATTATGGTCCAAAATTGATCAAATGATACATATGGGTTTAAAATGTTGATGTGGATAAAAAATTATGAAGTTTGACTGTAAATTGGCCATGGTTGACTTTTTCCCCAATATAATTGATTTTTAGGTCAACTGCTCAATTGACTGAGCAAAAATGTGATACAAGGCTTGAAACTTGACATGAGTAATCTTGGGGGTCCATAATGATCCATGAAAGTCATATGGGGAATTTGAAGTTCAAAAATCTTTGTGAAATATCAAACCCTAATTTTCAGTCATCAGTACTTAAGGAGGTGTTTTAAGCTGATCAAACCCTAGTGCAGTCTTGAGCCCAAGGAGATCTTGTGAGCAAATTCTTGATAAGTGAGAGGGAAAATTTTGGGGTACAACACCGGTGTCATTACTTCTACATTGCACAAAATGCTAAAATATCCAATTCAAGGGAAGATTATCACCGTTCATGGAGAAGAAGAGTATATGATCAGCCATCCCAATTCCTTCAGATATATGGAATTAGATGGTGAGTTTATTGAAACTCCATTTCAACACTTTGAAGAAGTCCCCTAAGATGTGGCAGTGACCAAGACTGTGTCTTAGGTTCCCAAGATTACAAGGCCTCCACTCCGGATGTCATCTCTGAAGGATGCCCAAGCAGTGGTAGAAGAAGGTGGGTGCACTATCTGGGGACAACTCCCAGATATCCCATATAATTCTGAAAAATTTGGCCTGGGTTTCACTTCAGGTGCCCAGAAGGCTGTGCGCCGTGTTCGTGTCGGAGGACCACCCCTAAAGATCAGTAACTATGAGGTCAACATCATAGAAGATGATGAAGATAGTTGTGACTTGGAGGACTGGATATTCCCAACTGTCAGTGGAGGGCTCAGTAACTGGGAGGCTAGAGATTTTGTCCCGATCACTTTTATCCCATAGTAATCTGTCTTTACATATTGTTGGATCTGTAATATTAAAACAATTCGCACTCTTAAAACCTTGTGTCTTACCCGAGGCACAATGGTCCATTTGTAAGGGTTATTATCTCATTTTCATATGACATCAATGAATCATGGACGTTTTCGCATACAAACTTTTATGCTCATTGTTTTTTTCTACATTTTCATTTCTTTCAAAAATAGCTATACCCTTACAAACACTCACACTCACAATGCAGGTGTACATCCATTCGGGATCCCATGGGTAACGATACTGCTATGGACTTTTGTGACTCTAAGAATCTAATCTACCAAGCCGAAGACGAAGGTGAGGAAGATTGTAAAGTACCAAGGGAACTTGCCAAACTACTACAACAAGAAGAGAGAACCATTCATCCTCACGAGGAACCCGTGGATACAATCAACCTAGGTACCGAAGAAGACAAAAAAGAGGTCAAGATGGGTGCCAATCTGGAACCCGGTGTCAAGGAGCGCCTGATTCATTTGTTACACGATTATGTTGAAGTCTTTGCCTGGTCATATAAAGACATGCTGGGACTTGATGCAGACATTGTGGTACATCGTCTGCCTACAAGAGAGGATTGTCCGCCAGTAAAGCAAAAGGTTCTCCACATGATGCCTGATATGTCAGAAAAGATTAAAGCAGAAGTCATAAAGCAATTCAACAATGGATTCTTGGTTGTCACCACTTATCCCCAATGGGTTGCCAATGTTGTTCCCGTGCCCAAAAAGGACGGAAAAGTGCGAATGTGTGTGGACTATAGAGATTTGAATAGGGAAAGCCCTAAGGATGATTTTCCACTCCCCCACATTGATATTCTAGTTGACAATATGGCACAACACAAAGTGTTTTCCTTCATGGAAGGATTCTCAGGTTACAATCAAATCAAAATGGCGCCTGAGAACATGGAGAAAACAACGTTTGTCACGCAGTGGGGCACTTTTTGCTATAAGGTGATGCCATTCGGACTAAAGAATGTTGGGGCAACCTATCAGTGTGCCATGGTAGCTTTATTTCATGACATGATACATCACGAAATAAAGGTCTACATGGAAGATATGATAGCCAGATCTCAAATAGAAGAAGAGCATCTTGATCACTTACAAAAACTGTTTGAGAGACTGAAGAAGTACAAGCTGAGGTTGAATCTAAACAAATGCATATTTGGTGTACGGTCTGGTAAACTCCTAGGCTTTATCGTCAGCAACAAAGGTATCGAGGTCGATCCTGCCAAAGTTAAAGCAATACAAGAGATGCCTGCTCCTCGTACTGAGAAGGAAGTTAGAGGATTCTTGGGGCGTTTGAACTACATTGCCAGATTTATCTCTCACCTGAAAGCTACTTGTGAACCAATCTTCAAATTATTGAAGAAAGATCAAGTAGTCAAATGGAATGACGAGTGCCAAGTTGCTTTTGACAAAATCAAATAATACTTACAAGAGCCTCCTATTTTGATGCCACCAGTTGAGGGAAGACCATTGATCATGTATCTGACTGTTTTGGAAAATTCAATGAGGTGTGTGTTGGGGCAGCATGACGAGTCTGGACGAAAAGAGCACGCTATTTATTTCCTGAGCAAAAAGTTTACCGACTGTGAAATAAGATATTCACTGCTCGAGAAAACTTGTTGTACTATGGCATGGGCTGTTCGCCGGCTAAGACAATATATGCTAACCCATTCTACCTTATTGATATCTAAAATGGATCTGATAAAATACATCTTCGAGAAACCTGCTCTCTCTGGGAGAATAGCGAGATGGAAGATTATCCTAACAGAGTATGATATACAGTATACCACCCAGAAGGCAATAAAGGGCAGTGTATTAGATGATCACCTTGCTCACCAAGCTGTGGAAGACTACCAATCCATGAAGTTCGAATTTCCGGATGAAGACATCATGATGTTAGACAACTGTAAAGAATTCAGCCCACGTGACGGACCTGAACAAGGATCCCGATGGACCCTGTTCTTTGATGGGGCATCCAATGCACTTGGCAATAGTATATGTGTTGTACTCATATCTTCGAAAGGGTGTCACACTCCCTTTACTACCAGACTCTGCTTCAATTGTACAAACAATATGGCGAAATACGAAGCATGTATCTTTGGCCTCAGAGCTGCCATAGACCTAGGGATCAAATCTTTGAGTGTGTTCGGAGATTCAGCTTTGGTCATCAGTCAGATAAAAGGGGAATGGGACACCAAACACCCTAACCTGATACCTTACAAAGAACATGTTTTGACATTGCTACCACATTTTGATAAGATTACCTTCGAGCATTTCCTGCGGGAAGAAAATCAGCTAGCAGACGCACTAGCCACAATGTCATCCATGTTTAAACTTAAATAGGATAACGAGGCTCCCCAAATCACCATTGAATGAATGGATGAACTAGTACACTGTCACGAGATTAATACTGAAAAAGTAGTAGACCAGCTCTGGTTTCACGAAGTCAAGAGGTATCTCGAGGCTCAAGAATATCCGAAAGGAGCTTCAGTTAATGATAAGAAGTTCTTAAGGAGATTCCCTGCTAAATTATTCCTTAGTAATGGCATCCTGTACAAACGCAATCATGACTTTGTGTTACTTCGGTGCGCAGATAAGGTTGAAGCTGAAAGGATCATGGCTGAATTGCATGAAGGCACTTTTGGCACCCATTCCAGTGGGCATACGATGGAAAAGAAAATCCTATAGGTAAGCTATTACTGGTCTACCATGGAAGCAGATTGCTATCAACACTCTCAAACCTGCCACAAGTGTCAGATTTATGCTGACAAGGTGCACGTACCTCTGGTTCCTCTGAATGTCTTGACGGCTCCTTGGCCCTTTGCTATGTGGGGGATTGACATGATTGAGGAAATCAAGCCAACAACTCCCAATGGACACCGCTTCATCCTAGTGGCCATTGACTATTTTACAAAGTGGGTGGAGGCAACTTCTTTTGCTTCTGTTACCAAGAATGTTGTTGCCCGTTTCATCAAGCAAAATCTCATTTGCCGGTACGGTATCTCAGAGAGGATCATCACTGACAATGGTACAAATCTCAACAACACTATGATCACCACCTTGTGCGAGCAATTCAAGATTCAACATCATAATTCTTCTCCTTACCAGCCAAAGATGAATGGTGTTGTTTGTGATACAGTGGCAGAACCGACTGTTTTGAGAAATAATGGTTTGCGTTTTGCGTTTTGTATTCGCAAAATGTCGCGCTAAGAAAGAGTCGCCACTGACTTTTATTTTATCCAACTAGAAAGGAAAAAAGCACAGAAAAATTCCTTTTTCGAGATTTTGAGTACGGGGGGTAGATTATAGAAAGGGAAGGTGTTAGCACCCTTTCTATCCCGTAGTTATCTACAGGCTCTTAGGTACTTGCTCATCTTTTAAAATTTTCTTGTGTGTGTTTGTTTTGAAAAGTTTTGTTTGACTTCATTTTAACCCTTGTTAATGTCCTCAAGAGTGTTACGAAGTTGTTTTGAAAACTTTGTTTGAAAAGTGTTTGGTGTGAAAAAGTTTGATTTGAGCAAGTACCTACTAGCATCTACCTACTCGAAAAAGATTGTTTCTATTCTTGTTTCCTTTAGACAGCATTATCCTACTATTGAGAAATAGGAAGCACCATCGTTGGAGTTGTAAGGGTCAATTCGTAAGGGACGTACGATCACTAAAGCAATGTTAGGACGTCTTAGTAATAACCCTAAAGTCTTAAGATCATTTTCGAGGCAACATTTCCGAGGCAAAATTTTCGAACGGGACATTTGATCTTTGTTTAGACAGGAGGGCAACCACTAAGACACCCTATGCTTAATGATCATTTACCGAAGGCAACCGAAGTAAGAGTATACCCTAAGAGTGCACATGTGCGAGTGATTTGATTTCAATTATTATCTTTGCACATTAGGGTTTTCTAGCCATTTTAAATTATCATGCAATCTTGCCATACAATCCTATTAACATACATCTAAACAGTTAATATTTGCGAGAATTAAAATGCGAGAAATAAAAAAAACCTACGCTATTACAAGGCTTCGGGGTAGGGATTAATTACATAGCCAAAAAACCTGTAAAAACGATAAATAAAGAAAATCCTAATTAAACTATTACATACCGTAAGCAGTTACATTAATATTGTAAAAATAATAAATGCGTGTGATGAATCGAAAATGAGAAATTTAGGGTTTTGACCCCATCTACCTAATTATAATTTACAAGAAGAAATCATTTTTTGTGTTGTTTTTGATTATTTTGAGAAAATAAGGTTTAATTGAATAAATAAAAAAACCTAATTACTAATTTATTTTAATTAAGAAAAATAATTAAATTAACCTATTTTTTTATTTTTTTATTTTATGAAAAGAAATAAAAATTAAATCACAAGCCAACCCTAATTTTTTCTAATTTGATTTTAAATATATAAAAAGTTAGAATTAACCTAAATTAAATTAAACTAACATTAAATTAAATTTGATAAAATAAAAACCTAATTCTAAATTTTTTGTGAAACTTGATTTTATGATTTTTTGAAAAAAGAAATTAATTGTGTTAGAAAATATTTAAACAAATTAATTTAAACAAAAAAAATAAATAAAAAGAAAGAGAATAGGCCTGGTAGCTTTCAGCAAAAGGGGGTGTTGTTTGCAATTCAAGCCCAACAAGCTTTGGCCCTGTTTGACTTTTCCCAATCCTGTGTGCTTGCTTAACTGGGCGTATGGTGGACCCTCATGGGAGAGGGCGTTGGATCTGCATCCTTGATGGTCTGATGGTGAGATATTGATGATGCATGGTAGACTTGTGGGACACTAGTACACCTGATTATGCAAAGCAAAATAATATGAAACCAAGGTTGGGACCTGGGGATCGAACCCAGGCCTTTAGGCGTTCTCACCTTGTGCGCTTACCAGCTGAGCTAGCTTTGTTAGTTGTATAAATGATAACAAATAAATATTATATAATATAAACAAAAGCTAATCTAAAAATGTGCGAATTTTCAAACTGGCCATTCACCACCTGCCACGCCATCATCTTCCTTGTTGCTTCTGTCGTTTTAGACAAAAGACCTTTACCTACAGACACCAGGCGTAGGTATAACCCTGTGCATCTCCAAAACCCTGTGTAAGCATGATAAATCACAACCAATGGTACCAATCAACTCGTTGCAACCTCACGAGCATCATGGTACCATTATTAATGGCTAATTATTCATGTATGAAGAAATCCTAAAAATGAACCACGAACCCTAACCATGGCATCTTGGTGTATAGTCAGTAAAAACGTAATTGGATATAATCAATAGCTTGCAAATAACTCAAGGATCATGAATATACCAATCAAACATGCTAAATGTGCCAGAATGATTGTGTTCAATTTCAAGAAAATATGGAACCCGTGTGAAACTTACAGCACGATTCAGAGCGTGAGGAAGCTTGTTAGTGGTTGAAACGCGTTCTTGGGATGCCCAGCAAACAATTAGTATGCTTAGAATGGCTTGAGATAGCCTAAATCCTGGAAATTGATTTACAACTTTTCTTGAATTTTTGCAATTTTGTTTTCTGTTTTGCACGCCTCCAACCTCTTTGTTTTTGGTCTGCAATTGTCCCTTATGTATCCAAGAATGAATTAGGGTTGCAACTTTGTTTCAAATCTTCTCCAATTATGATTATTGATTCATGATTTGATCCTTGTGAAAATCTTTCCAAATCAAGCAAATCCAATCTTTTTGTGTCCATTTTGAACCTTGCACGATTTGATCTTATTTCCAACTATGTAGTGAACCTAAACATGCACAAAATCTCAAGATTTAATTAGCTTTTGGTATTTTTACTATTTTATATTGATTTTATTTGATTTAAATGAAATAAAATCAAAATAAATAACAAAAATAAAATAATGACAATTGGAAGGGCTCATGGGTCGTGGGTCACATTACAATCTTAGTGCAAGCATAAAAAAGTTGGGCCCATTTAGCAAAAAATGCCATTTTGGACACTTTTGACTTTTGGCAATTTTGCAAAAAGGGTCAACTTGGCCAATGTATAACTCCCTCAATTTTGACCCTAGAGACGTGTTCTTGGACTTTTTAGAAATCTTAAGATGTCCTTTAAGCAACCATTTTTGTCTCATCTCAATTGAGTCTTCCATGTTCATGTATGAAGCTTTGACCCAAAAGGTGTTTTTGTTGACTTTCCAAAATGACCTATAATGTCCAAATTCATATCTTCTTGTGAGTGCATATTTTGAACTTGGGATCTAAAAATGGATCGTAGGGAATTACATCCTCTTCAAAATGAGATTTTGATGGGTCATTTTTGATAAAGTATGAGAAAGTTATGCTTGGTCAAAGTTGAGTTGACTTTTCCTGCAAAACCCTAATTTAGCAACTTTTGGGTTTTGATGAATTGTGAGCAACCCTTGAGGAATCATGATCAACCCTTGATCAAATGATGAATAATACTTCAAAATGATAATGTTGACCAAAAATATTGAAGTTTGACTGTATGTGCCACAGTTGACTTTTGCCCTAGCACAATCGATTTTCAGGCCTTTAAGCAATTGATTGAGCAAATTTCCTCTGCAAGGCTTGAAACTTGGCATGGATGATCTTTAGAACATATTAGGACAATGGTTAGAATTTGGGATCCTTTGGACTCTGTTGTACCCCAAAATTTTCCTTCTCATTTATCAAGATTTTTCTCACAAGACTTCTGGGACTCAAGACAAGATTAGGGTTTTGTTAGCTCAAGACATCTCATCTTGCACTGATACCCCAAAATTAGGGTTTGAGTTTGTACAAGGATTTTTGGACCACCAATGCTTCATGTGACTTTCATACATCATGTTGGATCCCTAAGATTTCTCATATCAAGTTTCAAGCCTTGAATCACATTTTTGCTCAGTCAATTGGACAGTTGACCTAAAAATCAGTTGTATTGGGGAAAAAGTCAACCATGGCCAATTTACAGTCAAACTTCATAATTTTTTATCCACAACAACATTTTAGACTCATATGTACCATTTGATCAAGTTTGGATCACAACTCCTCAAGAAATTTGATCAAATCATCAAAAGGGCAAAATGGTCAAAATTAGGGTTTTTGATTGAGGAAGGGAAATTTCTGATTTTTTAACCTGGCCAATTTGGTTCAAACATTATTTCAAGGGTTCAATGGCATCATCTTGACCTAATCACATAGTTCAAAAGATCTCAAGTTCATTGGATTGACAGATGAATTTTGCAGTCAACTGATCAAAAGTCAATTGTCCACTGAAAAGTCAAACTTTGACTTTTTGGTCAAAATCAAATGCCAAGGGTCATAACAAGATATGTAAAAATATGAAACTTGTTCACCAAGAAAACCAATTTTGAAAATTAGGGTTTTGAATTTGAAAATTTCATAACTTAGAATTTTTCTAAGTATGGAAATTTTCTTATTTTTTCCCAACTTTCCATCACTTTTTCACCATGATGCAATTTGATTCAAAGGAAACTTCCAACATGAAAGTTGTAGTCCTCCATGAAATATACAACGTTTCTTCACAAACTTTTCCCAAAAGATGTTTGGATCTCAAGTTATGAATTTGTGAACATAGGTTCATGAACTAACTAACTTAGTGAAAATTTGCCCTAATTTAGGCAGGTTTTTGACCCAACTTCATGGACATTTTTCACCTAGTTCCAAGAGGTATCTAAAAATTCATTTCAAAGATGGATTATAGAGCACATTGCAAGATTTCTAAAATGTCCAAGAACTCTCCAAGATCATTTGTGGTTAGGGAGAATCGAAGAAGAGAAATTGGCATTTTATCACTTTTGTTCATGCCATTTTCACAAAGTATCAAGTTGCAAATCAGATCCATGATGCTTATACCTTGCATTACAGGTCCTAAACTCATTCTAAACTCTATAATTAAATGCAAACTCAGAGGTTAAAGGCTTTATTTTCACTTTTGAAGCATTGTACAAAGTTACATTTCCATTTTAAGCATAAAGGTTACAATGCCATTTTCATAAAGTGAGCTTTTGTAACTTTATCAACCTTGAGTCTTGGACCTGTTCCTTTGGTACAAACAACTTCCACAGGTCTTAAGAAATTTGTACAATCCCTTTGCAGCCCTCAAGCTATCAAGTACAACCATGTTGCATGAGTCATGTCACTTTGCTTCAAAAGCAAGAAAGTTGGTGAAAAGGAAAAAGCTTGCACATCTGTTGAGGAGTGGACTTTGTATCCATTTTATACAAGTATACAAACTTGTCACAATGCAAAACACGAAGGCTTGACATCTGAAACACTCAAAAACTCCAAAACATCAAATTTCTGCCCAAACTCAGAACTTCTGCAAAAATCTAGCCATTTCATTTTTGGCTCGTGCATTTTTTGTTTCAACACTTCAAACACCTTCCACACATCATATCAAAGCTATCCAAGCCCTTGTCCTGGTTCTGTAAGCTCTGTTTCAGCCATTGCCATTTTCAAACTTGGAGCTTGCAGCTTGACTTCTACAGAGAGTTCTGGCCATCCACAAAGCAAGCTAGGTATTGGAATAGTTTGAAGGAAGTTCAAGCAAGCTCACACGATCCTCAGGCCTCCCTCAAAGTCCCCACATTGTCATATCCAAATCCAGATGAAGGAGGTATTTTTCTCAAACTCTATCTCTGTATTTAGGCGTCCTCAAGCCACGATTTGTGAAGCAAAAATGTAGTCCTTAACATGGTGAAGTTGTACATATGCATACTTGTCATTTATATTAACTGGGCCATGAGAATTTGAAGCTTGAAGTTCATAAAATTTCTAGGTCACGAATTAGGGCCATTAAAATTCTCCCTGATCTTTGAGAGTTAGGTTACAAATTTTATATGGTTAGAATCGTGAGATTAAATGCTACATGTTTCATGTTACAAGTTTTTGTTTTTGTGCAAGCATTTGAGAGTTGCAGGTTAAGCTGAAACGCGCGCGAAGGAGAAGACAGAGGACAGGGACGAAGCTGCGCCTTGGGCTTTTTGGCATTTCTGGCCTTTTGTTTTTGCTTTCCACACCCCTTTCACTACTTTTGCACCCCCCTGGCATATTATTTTATATTTTTGCATTTTTCTTTATATTTTCATATTTATTGCTTTTAATTATTTTTTTCTGAACATTAAAAATCATAAAAAATAATTTCTTTATTTTTGCATTTTTATTTTATTTTTTCTATTATTTTTTGCACAAAAAAATAGTTTATTAGGATAATATACTTTATTTTCTTAAATAAAATATGTAAATATATTTAAAAATACCATACATTTTTATTATATTATTTATACACATAAAATATTTATTTTCATACATATTTTAATTTTTAATATTTGTACATAATATTATTTATTATTTTCTTGTGCAAAAATGGACAAAATAATAATGTAGAATACATATTTTATTTTAATTGAAAATTAGGGTTTCACCCTTTCAAAAATAATAATATTTTTCCTCTTATTTTTTAGGGCTTAAATAAATCATTTTTCTCATACAAAAAACAAATACAAAACATTTTACATAAATACATTTTTTATTGCATTTTAAATATTTGTACATTTATTTAATTCGCACAATATTCAATTGGGTTGTAATAGTATTTTTAGGGTTTATTTTGTGCAATATCCCCATTCAAAAACTTGTATCCCCTCTCACATAATAATTGTTGTAATAGCTTAGTTTACATTTACGTAATTTATTGCTTTCATATACCATGTTTAGTAAACTAGGTTTTGCATGACAAGAACAAAAACCAAACAAATAGAAAAGACCTAATACAAGACAAATCAAATGAATGAAAAAAGACACACTTTGCACACAAGCACCCTTAGGGTTTCACCCACTTGGTTGCCTAAATAAGAATGGCCATGTTACGCACACGAAGTATCTTGGCAAAACAAAACAAAATAAGATCATAGTCCCTCGATGACGCTAAGGTTGCCTAAACAAAGATAATCTTGGTCCCTCAAACATGCTAAGATACTTGGCAACATTGCTATCATGGTCATACAATGACCCACGCCCGTCCTGTTTACATCCAAAGATAGGGTTGTTTACCAAATCAATGGTAAATCAACAATGTCAAAGGAATGAAAATGTACAAGATAGCTTCTAGTTACTTGATCAATTTCAAAACAATCCTTTCTATTTTCAAAAACAAACACACACACATTTCAAAACATCTTACAAAACATTGAAACATTTTTCAAGAGACAAACATCTTTGTATACATTCTTACGAACGAGAATCATTACAAAGATTGCCTAAACGATGGCCTCTTTTCAAAATAATTTCAAAACCACACAAAGCACCATTTCAAACAATTTCAAAGCAAAGCAAGTGATCTACACAAGTAACTAAGAGCCCATGGAAAACCATGGATGAAAAGGGTGCTAGCACCTTCCCTTTTCATAATCTACCCCCCGAACTCAAGAAAACATCTCAAAGGTCTTTCCTGTGCTTTTTTACCTTTCCTTTTGGATAAAATAAAAGTCGATGGCGACTCTTGCTAACCGCAACATTTGCAAACACAAACACAAACCTCAAGTCAGTTCTCCCACCGCATCACAGAACTGGCGACTCTGCTGGGGAATATTCTAAAAGTGGGGTTACCTTAGGGTTTAGATCACCTTTACTTGATTTTATTGTTTGACTTGTTTGCTTTACATTTTGGTTCTATTTTTTGGGTTTGAATCCTCCACCCAGATTTGGGAAACATTATAGGTAAATAGCAATACGTTATGGAAACAGTACGGGGTATACCGACATGGTCTAAGCAATAGCTATATTAGTGTGACATATTTGTGGGTACCGGTAGCCTTTGAATCAATCAAAGAGAATACGGGGCCGCTGAGTGATGTCATGAAGCACTAATGAACTTTTAGAACCTTTACTTGACATACTTGGCCTTTTAGGATGTAGTGAGATGACTGGCTTTGGTGCAGTCCGAAGTTTGTAGATACTCGATACTACACTCATTGAGGATTGGTTTCTTGAAATATTTCGGTCGCCAGTAAAGAGGCTTGAACTGAAACAATGAACAAGGAAACAATCCAGTGATATTGAGCTCCTTAGAACCCGGTTACTATTTCTAGGACAGGTTGAGCTAACTAAACTTCAAAAGGGTACTTACCTATGAAACCCCATGCAAGCCTAAACTAGAAACTTGTGTGATTTTCTTGTACATATATACTTGTGCATAACATCATGGACATCATGAACATCATATGCATCCACTAACCATTTCAAGGATTTTTGGAGATTCGTCTTTGTTCTTGTTTTGTAGGTTATAGATTCACTTCGCAGGAAAACTATCCAGATCAACCTTGTAAGAATTCCTCCACAACTCAAGGAGCTAGCTTCAAGGATTCCTGAGAATTCTCCATTCACCGAGAGACATGGTCGTCTACTAAACTTGGTCACTTCCAACACAGAGGAGGATATGATGAAAGTTCTCTTCCAGTTCTTTGACCCTTTGCATCATTGCTTCACATTTCCTGACTACCAACTTGTGCCCAGTTTGGAGGAATTCTCTCAACTTCTGAGGATTCCTATTCTCAATCAACTACCTTTCAACGGTACGGAAAGAGATCCAAAGCCAGAATAGATTGCTCAAGCCCTGCACTTGCACTCATCTGATGTCACAACTCATTGGGAAACTAGAAGTGGTGTCAAAGGCTTATTGGCAAAGTTTCTGTTTGAGAAGGCCCAAAGTTGTTGGAATTCCCTATACTTGCAAGCTTTTGAGGAGATTGTAGCTCTTCTCATCTATGGGATGGTCTTGTTACCTAATCCTGACCAACTCATAGATGTAAGTGTTGTCAAAATCTTCATGACTCGCAACCCGGTGCCTACATTGCTTGGGGATATCCTCCACTCTTTTCACACTCGTACAATGAGGAAAAGAGGTGTTCTTATGTGTTGTACTCCTCTCCTGGCAAGATGGTTTATTTCTCATCTTCCCCAATCAGTCTTGAAGAATGAGAAAGGTTTGAGGTGGTCACAACGGTTAATGACACTTAACCATTCAGATATTCATTGGTGTTCTCGATCCAAAGAGAATGTCATCATCATTGACCGTTGTGGGGAATTCCCTAATATCCCTCTACTTGGCATTAGGGGAGGCATCACCTACAACCCGTGCTTGGCTCTAAGACAGTTTGGTTATGCCCGAAGGGATGGCCCACATGACATGTTGATTCAAGGATTGGTTTTCGACTACGACAACAACGACCAGGGACTCTGTCAGAGATTCATCCGAGCTTGGAGGATGCCAAACAAGGTGGATAGCAAGACCTTGGAACGCAAGAATTCCATCCCTCTTGAGCCTTAACTCAAGTGGGTACGAACCCGCGCCCAAAGTCTTATGATGCCTTACCCCTCCATTCTCCCAGTGATTATAGAGCCTGTTAAGGAAGGAGAGGTTCCATACACCATCCTACATCCTGACATGCTGACATCACTCGAAGACCTACAAAGGAGTTGGATACAGCTCAAGGGAGAGCGCGATACTTTCGAAGCCCAATTCTACGCAAGCGAGAAGAAGGTTTTGGAACTCACTCAGCTACTTCATGAAGAGCAGACTCTCAACACCTACATTGCACCAAAGAGGATGTGCAACGTCTTTTTACCTTAGAGTTTTGTATTATTTTGCCCAAGGGGAATTGAAGTACTCATAATTTTATCTTATTAATATGACGTGTGTTTCTTTTTTGTTTAAAACAAATTTGAATTTCTGAATCCTTGAAAGCATTGCATGAATACATATCATTCATCATAAGCATAAACAGGTCTTCACACCAAGTTTCCTCATCTCTCTACTGTTTATTTCAGTAAGATGGATATCGAACAAACGGTCAAAGATCTGCAAGCTCAGAATTCACAATTTCAACAATTGCTCATGACCTTAGCCAAGGGGCAAGAGGAGCTGAAGATCCTGCTAGAAAAAGAGAAAGAGAAAAAGAAGAAGAAGCCAGCTGGTATGGTTATCATGGGCAGAAGTTTTCAGGGACAAGCCAGAAGGACCTTGGAATTTCCAACAACATCTGAAGAGGGGGAAAGAAAAGGAAAAGGAATGGCAGTACCATCAGATTCTGAAGAAGAAGAAGAGGAAGAAGAGGACTACTCTGAACAACAATACCCTCCAGCTGATGACAAGTACAAACACCTTGAAGAGTGACTAAGCGCTATGGAAATCCAGAGAGTACCGGGGCTAGATTTTGAAGAGTTAGGGCTGGTGTCAGGAATTGTAATCCCTCCAAAGTTTAAAGTGACACTGTTTGCCAAGTATGATGGGGTGTATTGCCCTAAAATGCACCTCAGATCCTATGTCAGGAAGATTCAACCATATTCTGCTGACAAAGACTTGTGGGTCCACTTTTTCCAGGACAGTTTATCAGGAATGCAACTTGATTGGTTCTACCAGTTGGAGAGGGATGACGTCCACAATTGGGAAGACCTGGCAGCAGCTTTCTATAAACAGTATCAATACAATGCCGACTTGGCACCGACCCATACTCAGCTACAGAGTATGGTTATAGCTTCCAATGAGGGCTTTAAATATTACGCACAAAAGTAGAGAGACCTAGTCGGACGGGTGCAACCCCCTCTATCTGAGAGGGAGGTTGTAGACATGTTCTTGGGAACTCTATCAGGCCCATTCTTCAATCATCTGATTGGAAGTTCCTCGGCAGGGTTCACTGAATTGATTCTAACTGGCAAAAGAGTGGAGGCTGGTATAAGAAATGGGAAAATTCAGAAGGACGTGTCTGCCTCAACAGCTGTAAAAAAAACCTTCACTGGAAGAAAGGAAGTATCTGCTGTGTATTCTCAGAGGAACCAGGGAAGAACCAAGCGCCGACCAACGGTGAGGGCTGTTATGATTCCGAAGCTTGCATCAGACCAGCCAAGAGCTAATCAGCAAAGGGTAGAAAGGCCAGTTCGACAATTTACCAAGATTAACATGACTCCAGCCAAAGTTCTACCACATCTCTTGAAGTTGAATCTGGCCACTCTAAAAGAGGCCCCAAAAAATCCCAATACTACTTCTCCACATTACCATCCGAACGCCAGATGCGCGTACCATTCTGAAAATCCAGGGCACGACACCAACAACTGTTGGGCTCTGAAGAACAAGATTCAAGATCTGATAGACGCGAAGAAAGTTGAGTTTGAAGCGCCTGAGAAACCAAATGTTATTTCCGCTCCAATGCCTAGGCATGGTCACAATGCCAACGCTATTGAAGAAGATCTGTTTGTTGCTACTGTGGATGAACTGTTAACTCCGCTCCTAACCATCAAGTTGAATTTGTTGAAAGATGGTATCTTCCCAGGTTGTGACAAAGACTGCCATGTTTGCATGTCCTCATCATTTGACTGCCCTCTGTTGAAGAAAGGAATCCAACAATTGATTGATAACCAAGAAATTTTGTTTGAGAAAGCTCATGTTTCACTCGTTCCAATGAAAGAAGTTTCTATAATAACCATCTACTCTAATCCTTCCAGGGCCCCTAAAAGACCCGTTAGGATTACACCTGCTCCAAAGACTGCTCCGCTTAATATAACAATGCTCGGGCCAACCCCATACGATTCAGATAAAACAGTACCATGGAACTATGGTGGAGAAATCTACTACCATGGTATTAAACAAATTGAACTGACTACCAAAGAAGAAAGCTCCGAAGAGGATAATTCCGACATTAGCAATATTGTTGGAACTAGCAAGATCACCCACAGTGGTAGGATCTTCTCTCCAGAGATTGCTCCTCCAACAGCAGCCTTTGGACCCGTGGTCGTTCCGAAGATTACCTCTGTAACAGTGATTGTACCTACAAGCGTACCCACCGACAAAGACAATACAATTCCTATTCCTGCTTCCACTGCTGAGAATAAAGGAAATAACGTTCAAGAGGAGCATGTCCAGACGAAGGCTCAATCACTAGTTATTCATGAAACATCCAAGAAGGAGATGGAAGAAATCCTGAGGATCATTAAGAAGAGTGATTATGATGTGGTCGAACAATTGGGGCAGACCCCTTCCAAGATCTCTATGCTAGCCTTGTTGTTGTGCTCTGAAGCACATGCCAAGGCTCTAGTAAAATTTCTGAAGACAGCTCATAGTCCGCAAGAGACGTCTGCTGACCAGTTCCAGGACTGTGTGGCCAGTTTGACAACTGATAATGGCCTGGGTTTCTCTGATGCTGACTTGACACCCCGAGGGAGAAAATAAAATGATGCATTACATGTCTCAGTGGAGTGTAGAGGAACTACCCTAGATCATGTTTTGGTTGATACCTGATCATCTCTGAACGTCTTTCCAAAAAAAGCCCTTGATAGATTGGATTGCGAGGGGCTGACTCTAAAACCCAGCAACATAGTGGTCAGAGCTTTTGATGGTTCTAAGAGGATGGTCCACGGGGAGGTGGACATCCCAATAAAGGTGGGAACTCAGGTTTTCAACTCGACATTCTATGTGATGGACATTCGTCCTTCTTATTCATGTCTGTTGGGACGCCCCTGGATCCATAATGTCGGTGCTGTCACCTCCACCTTACATCAGATGCTGAAGTACCCCGTCCAAGGGAAGATCATAACTTTCCACGGGGAGGAGGAGTATATGATTAGTCATTTGAATTCTTTCTGATATGTAGAATTGGATGGCGAATTCATTGATACCCTTTTCCAACATTTTGAAGAAGTCTCTCTAGAAATAGTGGCGACCAAGGCGGTATCTTCGATTCCTAAGATCACAAGACCTCCGCCTCGGATGTCATCTTTAAAGGATGCAAGAGCAGTAGTGTAAGAAGGGGGGTGTACAATCTAGGGTCAGCTTCCAGACTTTCCTTACAAATCAGACAAGTTTGGCTTGGGGTTTACTTCGGCTGGTCAGAAGGTTATGCGTCGTGCCCGTGCAGGGGGGCCACCTGTGAAGATTACCAACCAAGGGGTCAATGCAGTAGAAGACAATGAAGAGGATGGAAGCTTGGAAGATTGGATATTTCCTACTGTCAGCGGAGGACTGCGCAACTGGGAAGCCAGAGACTTCGTTCCGATAACTTTCATATCGCAGTAATTTATCTTTCACATTTCTGTTGGACTGTAATAATTCGCAAACAATTCACACTTTAAAAACCTTGTGTCTTACCCGAGGCACAATGGTCCATTTGTAAGGTTTTTATTTCATTTACATATGTCATTCAATGAATCATGGACGCTTTTTCACATATAAACCTTTTATGCTCATTGTCTTTCTTTTACATTTTATTGTTTTAAGATGGCTATATCCTTACACACATCACACTCACAAATGCAGGTACCCTTCCATTCCGGATCCCATGGGTAACGATACTGCTATAGCCTTCAGTAATTCTGAAGATCTGATCTACCAAGCCAAATACGAAGGTGAGGAAGATTGTGAGGTGTCAGGGGAATTGGCCAGATTTTTACAGCAAGAGGAAAGAGCAATTCAGCCTCATGAGGAGCAGTTGGATACAATCAACTTGGGAACTGAGGATGATAAAAAGGAAATCAATATAGGTTCCAATCTAGATTCGAGTGTCAAAGAGCGCCTAATTCAGCTATTGCATGATTATGTTGAGACCTTTACTTGGTCATACGAAGACATGTCGGGACTCGATACAGACATTGTGGTACATTGTCTACCCACAAGAGAAGACTGTCCACCAGTGAAACAAAAGGTCCGCCGCATGAGACCTGACATGTCAGAGAAGATCAAAGCAGAAGTTATGAAACAGTTCAATGCTGGATTTCTGACTGTTACTTTTTATCCTCAATGGGTGGCCAACATTGTTCTCGTGCCTAAAAAGGATGGCAAAGTAAGAATGTGTGTGGATTATAGAGATTTAAACAGGGCCAGCCATAAAGATGACTTTCCACTTCCACACATCGACATCCTGGTCGAAAATACAGCTCAACACAAAGTATTTTCTTTCATGGACGGATTCTCAGGCTATAACCAGATCAAAATGGCACCTGAGGACATGGAGAAAACTACATTTGTTACACAGTGGGGTACGTTCTGCTACAAAGTGATGCCATTCGGACTGAAGAATGTCGGGGCAACCTATCAACGCACCATGGTAGCTTTGTTTCATGATATGATACATCATGAGATAGAGGTCTACGTAGATGACATGATAGCCCGATCACAAACTGAAGAAGAACACCTTGATCACTTCCAAAAGCTATTTGTCAGGTTGAAGGAGTACAAGCTAAGATTGAATCCAAACAAGTGCACATTCGGAGTTCGGTCCGGTAAACTCTTAGGTTTCATTGTCAGCAACAAAGGCATCGAGGTGGATCCTGCTAAAGTCAAAGTGATACAAGAAATGCCTGCTCCTCGCACTGAGAAGGAAGTCAGAGGTTTTTTGGGACGCCTAAACTATATTGCCATATTCATCTCTCACCTAACGTCTACTTGTGAGCCAATCTTCAAGCTGTTGAAGAAAGATCAGGTAGTCAAATGGAATGATGAATGTCAGGTTGCTTTCGATAAAATCAAGGAGTATTTGCCAGAACCTCCTGTCTTGATGCCACTCGTCGAGGGAAGACCGCTAATCATGTATTTGACTGTCTTAGAGAATTCAATAGGGTGCGTACTGGGGCAGCATGACGAGTCTGGCCGAAAAGAGCACGCCATTTATTACCTTAGCAAAAAGTTTACTGATTGTGAAACCAGATATTCACTGCTCGAGAAAACTTGCTGCGCTTTGGTATGGGCTGCTCGCCGGCTAAGGCAGTACATGTTGACTCATACCACTTTGCTGATATCTAAGATGGATCCGATAAAGTACATCTTCGAAAAGCCTGCTCTGTCTGGGAGGATAGCTAGATGGCAGATGATCTTAACAGAATACGACATACAGTACACGACCCAAAAAGCTATAAAGGGTAGTGTGCTAGCTGATCATATGACTCATCAAGCTGTAGAAGATTACCAGTCTATGAAGTTTGACTTCCCTGACGAAGACATCATGATAGTAGACAACTGCGAAGAGATCAGACCATATGACGGACCTGAACAAGGATCCCTATGGACCCTGTACTTTGACGGGGTATCCAATGCACTTGGTAACGGTATCGACGCTGTGCTCATATCTCCGGAAGGATGCCATACTCCTTTCACGGCCAGACTTTGCTTCAACTGTATGAACAACATGGCAGAGTACGAAGCATGCATCTTTGGTCTCAAGGCTGCCATAGACTTGGGAATCAAATCTTTAGATGTGTTTGGGGACTCAGCTTTGGTCATCAGTCAGATCAAAGGAGAATGGGACACTAAACACACCTAAACCTCATCCCTTACAAAGAACATGTTTTGACATTGCTACCACATTTCGAGCAGATTACCATCGAGCACTTCCCGCGAGAAGAAAATCAGCTAGCAGATGCTCTAGCTACAATGTCATCTATGTTTAATCTTAATTGGGATAACGAGGCTCCCCAAATCACCATTGAACGGATGGACGAACCAGCACACTGTCACGAGATTAATACCCAAGAAGTAGTGAACCAGCCCTGGTTTCATGAAGTCAAAAGGTATCTCGAGGCTCAAGAATATCCAGAAGGAGCTTCAGTTAATGACAAAAACTTCTTAAGGAGATTCTCAACTAAGTTCTTCCTAAGTAATGGCATCCTGTACAAGCGTAATCATGATTCTATTCTGCTTCATTGTGTGGACAAGATTGAAGCTGAAAAGATCATGGCTAAATTACATGAGGGTACTTTTGGCACTCACTCTAGCGATCATACGATGGCGAAGAAGATTCTACGGGCAGGCTATTACTGGTCTACCATGGAAGCTGGTTGTTATCAACACTCCTGGACTTGTCATAAGGGTCAAATCTATACAGACAAGGTGCACGTGCCTCCGGTTCCTCTAAATGTCTTAACAGCTCCTTGGTCCTTCGCTATGTGGGGAATTGACATGATTGGAGAGATCAAGCCTACAGCTTCCAATGGACACCGTTTCATTCTGGTGGCCATTGACTATTTCACCAAGTGGGTCGAAGCAGCTTCCTTTGCATCTGTTACTAAGAATGTTGTTGCCCGCTTCATTAAGCAGAACCTTATTTACCGGTACGGTATCCCCGAAAGGATCATCACTGATAATGGTACAAACCTTAACAATACTATGATCACTGCCTTGTGTGAACAGTTCAAAATTCAACATCACAATTCATCTCCCTATCGGCCCAAGATGAATGGTGAAGTCGAAGCTGCCAATAAGAATATTAAGAAGATCATACAAAAGATGACAGTCACCTACAAGGAGTGGCATGAGATACTACTGTTTGCTCTTCACGGATACCGTACCACGGCTCGCACATCAACTGGGGCAACACCCTATTCTTTGGTTTATGGCATGGAGGTTGTCTTGCCTATCGAGGTTCAGATTCCCTCTTTGAGAATCATGAAGGATGCAGGTTTGAGTGAAGACGATTGGATCCAGACCCAGCTTGATCAGCTGAACTTGATTAACGAAAAGAGACTCACTACTGTTTGCCACGGTCAGACGTATCAAAAGCGGATGATCAAGGCTTTCAACAAGAAAGTCAGACGCCAAGTTTATCAAGTTGGAGATCTAGTGATCAAGCGCATCATCTTGCCACAAAGTGATCCCAGTGGAAAATGGACTCCTATCTATGAAGGACCATTTGTAATCAAGAACATATTTTCTGGTGGGGCAATGATCTTAACCACCATGGACGGTGACGACTTGCCACACCCTGCGAACGCAGACATAGTCAAAAGATACTACGCATAAGAGACCCGCTAGGTTGACACACCTAGGCAAAACAAGGGCATCCCGGCGAACCAAAAGGTTCGGGCAAAAATTAGGGATAAAGTAAAAAAATTTGTACACCCGGCAAGTTGAAAACCTGAAAGGGCGACTTGGGCAAAAAAGGGTTTCCCGGTGGACTGAAAACCCGAAATGGCGGTCCAAGCAAAAGTTAGGGAATTAAAGCGTATGACTATGTCTCGCCGGATCACTTTGAGGACAATCTCTTCACTGACAAACCTGGAGCTTCTGATCAATCCAATCATCTTCAGACGAAGCAGTGGACAAATAAGATATTCGGAGATACGAAGGCTATAGCAGAATGGGAACCCCATGGGATTATCACACATAGCTATCTTTTCTTTGTATAAATTTTTCTTACTCTTAGGACACCATCCTCTTACTAGGATATCTGTCTCCTTTGTACAAAATACTTATTCAAAGTAAATACAAAGATATCTCTTTCAAAGTACAGAAAACTATTTGCCTTTTTCTTTACACTTGTGTTTTTATTTGCAAAAATGCCCAATGATTCATTAATGAACATATGCATTTGAACATAATTACTGTTTACAAATAAACAGGATGGAAAATAACAATTATTGTCAGGTTGGAAGAATAGGGAAACGTCTTTGGGCTATTCCACGAGCAATCCCTACAGTACAACTCTAGATCCCCGGCGGAGCTAAAATTTCAAACCCGTAATCCCCATCAGAGTTAAAACTTTAAAATCCCAATCCCCAGCGGAGCCAAAACTTTTAACTATCAATCCCCAGCGGAAACCATCCAGTTTCTCTAAGTTCCCCAGCAAGTTGTCTTGAAGTCTGAAAATCAACCAGATAACAGTTAACTTTTGTCTCTCCCCAACCTAGGATAATTCCCCCAGTAGAATGGCAGACAACCCAAACTCCTGAACCTACTCCCCAACAGTAAGCCTTCTTCCCCACAAAGATTTTATTGCTCCCCAACAGAATGAAGATTCTCATTCTTAATTCCCCGCAGAAGTCATCGGAGTCTTCCTTATTCTCCAGCAGAACAAGGATTATCATTGTGTAATCCCCAGTAGAAGTCATTAAAATTCTCTGGACTCCCCAAGCAGGCTACTCAAGCAGTATATGGCATTGCTCACAATGGAACTTTTGTCAATACTCCAACTTCAAGACATGAAGGATCCCTATATCCCCGGAGAAATCGCCAAGGATTTATTATCCTTAGAAGTCAAGGATTTTTAATCCCCAGTAGCAATCAAGGATTTTTTAATCCCCAGCAGCAGTCAAAGATTTCTTATCCTCAGCAGTCAAGGATTTATTTTCCCCGACAACATTCAAGGATTTATTTTCCTCAGCATTACAGCAAATCAGCTTACATGCGCATACATTACATCCATATATCATAAACATTGATAAAACACATATATTGCATCATACATTTCATGCAACATAACTTTGTGTTTCAACTAACATTTTTCCCTTTTCAGGATAAGATTAACAACTACCGTTTAACACTATGCAATCATGATGCAGTTCAGATACACTCCAGACACGGAAGTCATTCTGATACTCATTCAGATTCAGCTTTCAAGATACAGTACGGATACACTCCAGACACGGAAGTCATTCTGTTACTCATTCAGATCTTAACTTCAAGATACAGTCCAGAGATGCTCCAGACACGATTGCCATTCTGTCACTTATTCAGATTCAAGTACCAATACAGTTTAGATATGCTCCAGACGCGGATGATATTCTATTACTCATTCAGACCTCAATTTCAGATACAGTACAGATACACTCCAGACACTGAAGTCATTCTGCTACTCATTCAGATTTCAAGTTCAGATACACTCCAGACACGGAAGTCATTTTGCTACTCATTCAGATTTCAAGTTCAGATACGCTCCAGACACGGATGCCATTCTGGCCCTTATTCAGATTCAGATCCCAGATACAGTTTAGATACGCTCCAGACGCGGATGCAATTCTATTACTCATTAAGACTTCAACTTTCAGATACAGTCCAGATACGCTCCAGACACGGATGCCATTCTGATACTTATTTAAATTCAGATTTCACACTCTTGATATAGTACGGATACGCTCCAGACACGGATGCTATTTTGTTTCTCATTCAGATCTCAGTCTCCAGATACAGTTCGGATACGTTCCAGACGCGGACACCATTCCGATACTTATTCTTCGGACTTACAAGTTACAAATCAAACAAACATTCTTGGATGGCATCTACAAGCCCATCTCCAACAAGATTCTATCATCTCTCCAAATGGCATCTTTAAGCCCATTCCCTCAACTACATTTTGTCGAGTGCAAATTTATGGGCACTCTAGTGTCCAATCATCTTTTACCTTCGAGTCACGAACGACAAAGCTCGCCAATCTAACTCTTCAGGTTCAAGAAGATTAAACAGGGGCAGCTGTTGTACCCCAAAATTTTCCCTCTCATTTATCAAGATTTTTCTCACAAGACTTCTGGGACTCAAGACAAAATTATGGTTTTGTCAGCTCAAGACATCTCATCTTGCACTGATACCCCAAAATTAGGGTTTGAGTTTGTACAAGGATTTTTGGAGCACCAATGCTTCATGTGACTTTCATACATCATGTTGGATCCCTAAGATTTCTCATATTAAGTTTCAAGCCTTGAATCACATTTTTGCTCAGTCAATTGGACAGTTGACCTAAAAATCAGTTGTATTGGGGAAAAAGTCAACCATGGCCAATTTACAGTCAAAATTCATAATTTTTTATCCACAACAACATTTTAGACTCATATGTACCATTTGATCAAGTTTGGATCACAACTCCTCAAGAAATTTGATCAAATCATCAAAAGGGCAAAATGGTCAAAATTAAGGTTTTTGATTGAGGAAGGGCAATTTCTGATTTTTTAACCTGGCCAATTTGGTTCAAACATTATTTCAAGGGTTCAATGGCATCATCTTGACCTAATCACATAGTTCAAAAGATCTCAAGTTCATTGGATTGACAGATGAATTTTGCAGTCAACTGATCAAAAGTCAATTGTCCACTGAAAAGTCAAACTTTGACTTTTTGGTCAAAATCAAATGCCAAGGGTCATAATTCATTAAGATATGTCAAAATATGAAACTTGTTCACCAAGAAAACCAATTTTGAAAATTAGGGTTTTGAATTTGAAAATTTTATAACTTAGAATTTTTCTAAGTATGGAAATTTTCTTATTTTTTCCCAACTTTCCACCACTTTTTCACCATGATGCAATTTGATTCAAAGGAAACTTCCAACATGAAAGTTGTATTCCTCCATGAAATATACAACTTTTCTTCACAAACATTTCCAAAAATATGCTTTGATCTCAAGTTATGAATTTGTGAACATAGGTCCATGAACTAACTAACTTAGTGAAAATTTGCCCTAATTTAGGCAGGTTTTTGACCCAACTTCATGGACATTTTTCACCTAGTTCCAAGAGGTATCTCAAAATGAATTTCAAATATGGATTATAGAGCATATTGCAAGCTTTCTAAAATGTCCAAGAACTCTCCAAGATCATTTGTGGTTAGGGAGAATCGAAGAAGAGAAATTGGCATTTTATCACTTTTGTTCATGCCGTTTTCACAAAGTATCAAGTTGCAAATCAGATCCATGATGCTTGTACCTTGCATTACAGGTCCTAAACTCATTCTACACTCCATAATTAAATACAAACTAAGAGTTTAAAGGCTTTATTTTCACTTTTGAAGCATTGTACAAAGTTACATTTCCATTTTAAGCATAAAGGTTACAATGCCATTTTCATAAAGTGAGCTTTTGTAACTTTATCAACCTTGAGCCTTGGACCTGTTCCTTTGGTACAAACAACTTCCACAGGTATTAAGCAATTTGTACAAGCCCTTTGCAGCCCTCAAGCTAGTTCGTACAAGCATGTTGCATGAGTCATGTCACTTTGCTTCAAAAGCAAGAAAGTTGGTGAAAAGGAAAAAGCTTGCACATCTGTTGAGGAGTGGACTTTGTATCCATTCTATACAACTATACAAACTTGTCACAATGCAAAACACGAAGGCTTGACATCTGAAACACTCAAAAACTCCAAAACATCAAATTTCTGCCCAAACTCAGAACTTCTGCAAAAATCTAGCCATTTCATTTTTGGCTCGTGCGTTTTTTGTTTCAACACTTCAAACACCTTCCACACATCATATCAAATCTATCCAAGCCCTTGTCCTGGTTTTGTAAGCTCTGTTTCATCCATTTCCATTTTCAAACTTGGAGCTTGCAGCTTGACTTCTACAGAGAGTTTTGGCCGTCCACAAAGCAAGCTAGGTATTGGAATAGTTTGAAGGAAGTTCAAGGAAGCTCACACGATCCTCATGCCTCCCTCAAAGTCCCCATATTGTCATATCCAAATCCAGCTGAAGGAGGTATTTTTCTCAAACTCTATCTCTGTATTTAGGCATCCTCAGGCCACGATCTGTGAAGCAAAAATGTAGTCCTTAACATGGTAAAGTTGTACATATGCATACTTGTCATTTATATTAACTGTGCCATGAGAATTTGAAGCTTGAAGTTCATAAAATTTCTAGGTCACGAATTAGGGCCATTAGAATTCTCCCTGATCTTTGAGAGTTAGGTTACAAATTTTATATGGTTGGAATCGTAAGATTAAATGCTACATGTTTCATGTTACAAGTTTTTGTTTTTGTGCAAGCATTTGAGAGTTGCAGGTTAAGCTGAAACGCGCGTAAAGGAGAAGACAGAGGACAGGGACGAAGCTGTGCCTTGGGCTTTTTGGCATTTCTAGCCTTTTTGTTTTTGCTTTCCATACCCCCTGGCATATTATTTTATATTTTTGCATTTTTCTTTATATTTTCATATTTATTGCTTTTAATTATTTTTTCCTGAACATTAAAAATCATAAAAAATAATTTCTTTATTTTTGCATTTTTATTTTATTTTTTCTATTATTTTTTGCATAAAAAAAATAGTTTATTAGGATAATATACTTTATTTTCTTAAATAAAATTTGTAAATATATTTAAAAATACCATACATTTTTATTATATTATTTATACACATAAAATACTTATTTTCATACATATTTTAATTTTTAATATTTGTACATAATATTATTTATTATTTTCTTGTACAAAAATGGACAAAATAATAATGTAGAATACATATTTTATTTTAATTGAAAATTAGGGTTTCACCCTTTCAAAATTAATAATATTTTTCCTCTTATTTTTTAGGGCTTAAATAAATCATTTTTCTCATACAAAAAACAAATACAAAATATTTTACATAAATACATTTTTTATTGCATTTTAAATATTTGTACATTTATTTAATTCGCACAATATTCAATTGGGTTGTAATAGTATTTTTAGGGTTTATTTTGTGCAATATCCCCATTCAAAAACTTGTATCCCCCCTCCCATAATAATTGTTGTAATAGCTTAGTTTATATTTACGTAATTTATTGCTTTCATATACCATGTTTAGTAAACTAGGTTTTGCATGACAAGAACAAAAACCAAACAAATAGAAAAGACCTAATACAAGACAAATCAAATGCATGAAAAAAGACACACTTTGCACACAAGCACCCTTAGGGTTTCACCCACTTGGTTGATTAAATAAAAATGACCATATTATGCACGCGAAGTATCTTGGCAAAACAAAACAAAATAAGATCATAGTCCCTCGATGACGCTAAGGTTGCCTAAACAAAGATGATCTTGGTCCCTCAAACATGCTAAGATACTTGGCAACATTGCTATCATGGTCATACGATGACCCACGCCCGTCCCGTTTACATCCAAAGATATGGTTGTTTACCAAATCAATGGTAAATTAACAATGTCAAAGGAATGAAAATGTACAAGAAAGACATTTGAGTAGGTAGATAGCTTCCAGTTACTTGATCAATTTCAAAACAATCCTTGCTATTTTCAAAAACAAACACACACACATTTCAAAACATCTTACAAAACATTGAAACATTTTTCAAGAGACAAACATCTTTGTATACATTCTTACGAACGAGAATCATTACAAAGATTGCCTAAACAATGGCCACTTTTCAAAATACTTTCAAAACCACACAAAGCACCATTTCAAACAATTTCAAATCAAAGCAAGTGATCTACACAAGTAACTAAGATCCCATGGAAAACCATGGATGAAAAGGGTGCTAGCACCTTCCCTTTTCTTATAGATGCCATTCGGAAGTCAATGATGGAAGATGGGCTTAAAGATGCCATCAGAAGAAGTGTCGATCGCATAAGAGATTCCTTTGCGAGAGTCCGTACACCTGTTGTTGAGGAGGACTACACTGGGGAATGTTGGTCTTTGTATTCGGAAAAAGTATAATTTTAGGAGCTTCAGTCGTCTGTTACTCTACTGGGGAATCATCTCTTATTCGAGGAAGTGAAAATGAACTACAATTTGGTCGTGCTCCAGGCTTTACAGCGATTTACTGGGGAGGTAAGATTAAACTTGCTATCTGGTTGTTCTTCAGGCTTTGCAATTTCTCAATTCTTATTTGGTTGTGCTCCAGGCTTCAGAAGGAATCGAGTGGTTATTCGGTCGCATCCGGGCTTCAACTTGAATTTAAGGCTTACTAATATCCGGTTGATTTCTAGGCTTCATAGTAATTGGCCGAGTAAAGTGCTATTTAGTCGAATTCCAAGCTTCGCAGTACCTTATACTGTTATCTGGTCGTTTACCAGGCTTCAGTGTCTTTCGCCGTTATCTGGTCGTGATCCAGTCTTCACAGCGTCTTATACCATTATTTGGTCGATTCTAGGCTTCATGGTATCTTGTATTGCTATCTGGTCGATTTCCAGGCTTCACAATAACTTGTTGAGGGTTAGGCTGCTTTCCGGTCGATTTTCAGGCTTCATAGCTCATATTTTAAAATATACCATTATCTGGTAGATTCTAGGCTTCGTAGTATTTTGGAGAAATCAAGATATTATCCGGTCGATTTCCGGGCTTCATAACTTGAACTGGAATAGAAATCTTAGTATCGATTTGACTGAACCAGCAAAAACTTGTGAGAATTTGATCGCGTCTTTCCCTGAAAGGTAAAGAGTTAGTCGTATGCAATGTCATGATATATGAAATGTATTGAGTAATGATGTTCTCAAAATAAATGAGATTGTGTTGTATGATGCATATACGCATGCCATGATGTATGGATATGCAATGTTCTTGTGATATTCTCTGGCTGGGGAGAATAAATCTTGGACTGCTGCTGGAGAGTATAAGGAGTTGAGTTCTTCGTTTTCGCTGGGGATAGTGACCGAAGATGATTAGCTGGAGACTTGCGTCTGTTTTGCTTGAGAATATCCCGCCGGGAGAGACTCTGTTCAAGAATAACCCTTGTGGGAGAATGGCTTTGTGGGGGAGAGAGATACTATGTTGGATGATCTGCTAATTTGGAGAAATAAACTCAGCTGGGGATGAACTTCTTATTGCTGGTGATAGATAAACTCTTCTTGGAGAGAATTTTGCCGACTCATTCGCGATTATGAACCTCGGCTGGGGAGAGTTAACACCGTTGTCTTTGGGTACTTCCTACTCTACGGGGAGTGTATGAACCTTTAGTTATACTCTCAAGCTGGCTCTATCCCTGTACCTGGTGGGTAGAGCAACTGTAAGGTTTGGACACTTCTTGTTCGTCCCTGTTCCTGGAATTACGAGTAATTGTATTTTGTTTTTTTATGTAAACATTCATGAGCAGCAATTATTTTCAAATGCATATATAAAAAATGAATCATTGGACGTACTTGCAAAATAAAACAGAAAAAGAAAAACAATTTGAAATTTCTTGTAAAAATGAATTGTATTGATTTTGAAGTTGGCCCATAATAGGCGTTTTTGTACAAGAGGTTGGCGTCCTAGTAAGAGGATTCCGCCGAAAGATAGAAATTACACAATTTGTGAAAAAGAAAGAAAAATAGCTAATGTGAAACAATCCCATTGGGTTCTAACTATGTTATTGCCCTTATATCTTCGAGCGTCTCATCACTTTGGTACTTGATCGAAGGTGGATCAAATTGATTGGCACCGTCCGAGCTTGATAGTCGATACCGAAGTTTGGTCGCAAGATGATCCAATGAGACATGGTGTTACGTTTCAATCCCTAATTTTTTTCTGGACTGCCCTTTCGGGTTTTCAATCCACCGGGATACCCTTTTTTGCCCAAGCCGCCTTTTCAGGTTTTCGACTTGTCGGGTGTACAGTTTTTTTAAAATTTATTTTCATCCCTTACTTTTGCCCGAACCCTTTTGGTTCGCCGGGAAGCCCTTATTTTTTCCTGGGCCAGTCGACCTAGCGGGTCTTTGATTACGCGTAGTATTTTTTCACTACGTCTACATTGACGGGGTGCGGAAGGTCGTCACCATCCATGGTGGCTAGAATCATAGCTCCTCTAGAGAAAATGTTCTTAACCATAAATGGCCCTTCGTACGTGGGGGTCCATTTTTCCCTGGGATCACCTTGCGGTAGTATGATGTGTTTGATCACCAAATCCCTGACTTGATATTCTTGACGTCTGACTTTCTTGTTAAAAGCCTTGATCATTCGCTTTTGGTACGTCTGACCATGACAGATAGCAGTAAGTCTTTTTTCATCGATTAGGTTCAGCTGGTCAAGTCGGGTCTGGATCCAATCGTCCTCGCTCAAACTCGTATCCTTCATAATCCGGAGAGAAGGTATCTGGACTTCGATGGGTAGGACCGCCTCCATACCATACACCAAAGAGTAGGGTGTTGCCACTACTAAAAAAAAGACATTTGAGAAAAAGTTTTTACATCGGGTATCAAAATATGTGATGTAAAAAATACAGTTAACAAAATTTTTACATCAGGTATTTATTTACTATGATATAAAAAATAAGGAAAATTTTTTTTTCGTCACCTATTACATCGGGCAATCTCATCCACCGATGTAAAAGATTTCCAAAAAAAAACACTGTGGCATTTTTGTAAATAAGAAACAATGTGTCTAAAACGTAAAAAAAATATAAGCAAGCTATTACATCGGTTGGACTTTCCACCGATGTAATAAACTCGCTTGATTTAATATATAAAATATATTAAAAAAATGATAAAAAGGCTACGCGTGTCAACATATTACATCGGTTGGACTTTCCACCGATGTAATAAACTCGCTTGATTTAATATATAAAATATATTAAAAAATGAAAAAAAGGCTACGCGTGTCAACATATTACATCGGTTGGACTTTCCACCGATGTAATAAACTCGCTTGATTTAATATATAAAATATATTAAAAAATGAAAAAAAGCCAACGCGTGTCAAGATATTACATCGGTTTCAGTTTCCACCGATGTAAAAGCAAACGTGTGTCAAGATATTACATCGGTTTCAGTTTCCACCGATGTAAAAGCAAATGATGGAATTAAGTTTTAAAATAATATACAAAAAGGGTGTATCGGTTGGACTTTCCACCGATGTAAAAGCCCAACGCTTGTATCGGTTGGAAAGTCCACCGATGTAAAAAATAATAAAAACAAAATTCATATCTTGAACACTGTACAGTCTCCTCCATTTTTACTACCCATTTTTTCTGACCCATTTTCTCCGCGACTTCATTTTCGCCGCGACGCTCACCACTGCCATTTTCTCCGCGCCATTTCGCCGTCTCTCCTCCGACCCACCGTCGTCTCTCCAACACCGTCAACGACCGACCCATTTCGTCGTCTCTCCTCCGACGCCCACCGCTGCCCACCGCGACGCCGTCTCTCCTCCGACCCACTGTCGTCTCTCAACACCGTCAACGACCGACCCATTTCATCGTCTCTCCTCCGACGCCCACCGCTGCCCACCGCGACGCCCACCGTCAACGACTCACCTTCAACTGTAAGTGCAAATTTTTGTTTAAAAAATGAGTTATTAGCATTATTCCTCTTTGAGTTTCAACTGTAAGAGAGAAATTTTTGTTGATTGTTCTGATCGAAAAAACTCTAAGTACTATGTTGTTGTTGTTCTGGTTATATTTTTTATTTTGTTAATCTGTTTTGTTGGATTTTTCGTGGGTTAGTAAGGGTTTTAATGCGATTTGTTTTTATTTGCAGTATAGTGCTCGGTTCAATGCTGAAGCTGTGAGGAACTTTTTATACTCTCTCAACAATGGAACTATAGCCAAAAAGAAATTCAACTGTATGTATGCAATTTTGTTTTACTCACAATGCAAATATATCGTAGCTATACATGTTTTGTGTCAAATTGTTTGGCATTTGCATTGTTTGGCCTTGTTTCTTACTGACTCTCCATGGCAATTGTCTTACTTTTGCATGTTGCTATAACAATTTCAATTTCCATTAATTTGCATTGTGAGTCCAACAGCTAAATATAAAGGAAGACTTGGAAAAACTATAGTGACAACTTGCAATCTCGGAATCTCGGAATCTCCGTTTCACGACTCCTCGCCGGCCGATTCACGCCTTTCACGACTCTTCGCTCGCCGTTTCAACTGTAAGTGCAAATTTTTGTTTGAAAATGAGTGATTAGCATTATTCCTCTTTGAGTTTATATTTAAAGTATGTTAGATTGTAAGAAGAGATTGAAAAGAGAGAAATAGTGGAAGGGAGTATCTAAATTTTTATAAATAATTAATATTCTAATTATGTTACCAAATAGTTGTTCAACGATATTTGGTTTAAAACCAATGTTTTGCCAAATTTTGCTTATCAATTCGTTGTTACAGTCTCATTACTATTACTATACTATTATAAATTACACTTTGTTACTCGTGTGTTTTATACTTTGTTCCATTCTTGTTACTATTATTATACTATTATATTTGAATCCCTTTCTCCTATTTTTATGCTCACCAAATAAAAGAAGGGGAAAATTTAGAAACCTATGACAAAAGAATTAATGGTCCTCTCAGAAACACATTGTTTATCTTTAACCTATCAAACTTAATAGAGTTATCACCTTGCCATTGAAATTTGATTCTATTTTTATTTCTCCGCGAAGCAGCGCAACTTGCAATCTCGGAATCTCCGTGAAGTAGCGCAGCCGCGGATACACCGTTCGTCAGACCTTCCTCCGTGTGAACATAGTTATGGATCGTAGTTGGATGAGAGCTAATCGATTAAGTGACGAGTACGAACATGGAGTGATGGAATTTCTACAGTTTGCTGAAAGTAATGCTGACAAAAGTCTTCCTACGCTTTTTCTCTGCCCATGTATTCGTTGTGCAAATAAAGAACCAAAACGTAGTAAGAAAGAAATCATGGATCATCTAATTTGTGTAGGGATTTGTCAAAGTTATACAAAATGGATATGGCACGGTGAAGTAGTAGCAAAGTCTAACGTGTCTCAAAGAGATGATGTTAGTGTAGAAATGGATGATCGTCTAGAAGACATGATGCGTGATATTGGACAAGATTCGTTTAAGAGGGCACATACGTATGATACTATATGCAATGACAAGGATAAACCATTGTACCCGGGATGCAAAAAATTTACACGTCTGTCAGCCGTGTTAAAATTATTTAATCTGAAGGCAAAGAATGGGTGGACTGACAAAAGTTTTACTGAGTTGCTTGAATTGTTGACTGAAATGCTTCCAGAAGGTAATGTAATGCCAAGTCGTTATTATGAGGCGAAGAAAATATTGTGTCCGATGGGTTTGGAGTATGAAAAGATACATGCATGCCCTAATGATTGCATATTATACAGAAAAGAGTATGAAAAGTATAATCATTGTCCAAAGTGTAAGGCTTCACGCTACAAAAAGAAAGATGGTGAGTCAATTGATGATGAGGTGGTAAAAAAGGGTCCTCCTGCGAAAGTGGTATCGTACCTACCAATAATTTCAAGGTTCAAGAGATTATTCGCCAATGCAGATGACGTAAAGAATCTTAGATGGCATGCAGAAGAAAGAAAATATGATGGACAAATTCGTCATGTAGTTGATTCTTTGCGATGGAAGAAAATAGATTCTTTGTTTCCAAATTTTGGCAAAGAGTCAAGAAACCTTAGACTTGGACTTGCTACTGATGGAATGAATCCGTTCGGTAATCTGAGTACTAACCATAGTTCTTGGCCTGTTCTCTTGATGATTTATAACCTAACTCCTAGGTTGTGCATGAAGCGTAAATATATTATGTTATCGATGATGATATCGGGCCCAAAACAACCAGGAAATGACATAGACGTTTATCTAAGTCCACTGGTTGATGATTTAAGAGTGTTGTGGGAGGAAGGGGTGGATGTTTTTGATGCGTATTCTGGCGAACAGTTCAATATGCGTGATGTTGTACCCCAAAATTTGCCCTCCCATTTCCTCAACATTTTCTCATCACAAGACCCTTGAAGATCAAGATCCAGTTAGGGTTTCCTCTGCTCAAGACTTCTCCTTGCACTGTGGACTCAAATTAGGGTTTGTGTTTGCCCTAGGATGTTTTGACCTAAAATGCCTAAGATGACTTTCATGCTTCATGTTGGACTCCCAAGTTTATCCTTGCCAAGTTTCAAGTCTTGATTCCAAGTTTTACCCAGTCAATTGGACAGTTGACCTAGAAATCAGTTGTATTGGGGAAAAAGTCAATTGTGGCCAATTGAGAGTCAAACCTCATGAAATTTGACCCACATCAACATTATGAACTCATATGAACCATTTTATCAAATTTGGATCACAATTCCATAAGAAATTTGATCAAATCACCAAAAGGGCAAAATGGTCATTTTTAGGGTTTTGACTGCACAAAGGCAATTTTTGACTGTTTGACCTAGCCAATGGAAAACCAAGCTCACATATGGACTCAATGACCCCATGGAATTATCTTGACACATTCATCAAGCTCAAAAGATCCCAAGTGCACAAGATTGACAGTTGAATTTCCCAGTCAATTGATCAATTTTGACTGTGCACTGAAAAGTCAAACTTTGACTTTTTGATCAAAATCAAGAGTCAAGATTCATTTTTCATCAAAAACATGCCAAATCATGAAACTTGTTCACCAAGAAATCACAAAATGCAAATTAGGGTTAGAAAATGGAATTTTTCATAACTTAGAATTTTTCTAAGTTATGAAAAACCCTAATTTTCTTCCCAACTTTGCCCCATCTTTTCACCAAGATCCATTTGGATTCAAACAAAAGTAAAAACATGAAAGTTGTAGCTTGTTGCATATTCTAAAACTTTGATTCACAAAGTTTTCTCATTTGAAGCTTGTATCTCAAGTTACAATTTTTTGAATAAGGGCACTAAACCATTTTTAACTTAGTGAAATTTTAACCTATTTTGACAAGGTTTTCTACCCCACTTCAAGGCCATTTTTCATACCCTTCCACTTGGAATTTCAATTTGCATTTCAAAGATGGATTGTAGTACACATTCCAAGCTTTCCAAAATGTCCAAAAACTTCTCAAACAACCTCATAACTTGAGAGATTCGAATTTCACAAGTTGGCAAAAATTCACTTTTGTTCTTCATCAAAACATGTCCATAACCTTACCATTTGAAACTCAGCATGCTTTAGGCAAGATTACAGGTCCTTAAACCAAGTTGCACTCAATAATTTAATGCTTATTCATTGTGCCAAGGCCATGTTCTTTGTGTTCTAACATTGCATAGTGGATTGATCTCAAAGTAGATAAAGTGCTTTATCCATTTTTGTAAAAAGCTAGCTTTATGTCAAATTGAAATCCAAGCAAGTACAGTTAGGATCTCATTGGCACAAGTTTAGGAGCTAATTTCACTGATCAAGAGAGGCTTATGCAGCACATTAGGGGGTCCTCTACTGACCTAAACCATCAAGTTGCATTTGTTTGCTTCACATGGAAGAAAAGTCCATAACTTGTACCAACTCTCTCTTCAGCTTACAAACACAAGAAAGAAGTTATCAAACACCTTACACATAACATATCCAAGCTAAGACACGACCCTTTGCACCTCCAAAACACCCTCCATCTCAGAATCATCCTCAAACTGCAAAAACAGGGTTGCCTCTGCAGTTTGAGTGCCAACTCTCATTTCCCTCGAGCATTCTTACCAAAATCAATTCATACACATTCCCTAGCATGTATGCAAGCTAACCATGACCTAAAACCTGGCCTGTAATCCCCCTAACAGTTTCCACCATTTTCATTTTTTCCTCTTGCATTTGAAGTTCCACAGCTCGATACAAGAAGTTTCAAGACAAAGTAAGCATTGAAACAACATCCTTGGACCTCAAGGAAGCTTTTCCAATCACTACCTTGCACCAGAAGTTCCTCATTCTCCAGATAGAAGTTCAACTGCACAGGTAAAACTTTGAACTCGTATCTCTCTTATCATGCATCTTTAGTCTTAAGTTTGTGAAGAAACAAGGTTCTACTCATAGCCCTGAACATGTACATATCTTTACATTTCATTTCTTTTGCCTGAGTAGAGAGAATTTGGAGTTTAAAAATGGCAGAAAAATTAGGTTAGGATTTGGGGGAGGAGAAATTCTCCCTCATCTTAGAGAGTTAGGTCAAGTTCCATACATGGTTAGAATCGTCTCTTCATGCTGAACATTTGTTGTGTTATGAGTTTTTGCTAAAAAGCCAGGAATCAAGAGTTAGAAGAAGCTGAACATGGCGCGCGTTTTTTCAAACATTTGTGTTGGAGGTTGAAGACAGTGGCATTGAGCTGGGCTTGTGTGTTTTTTCTTATTCACACCACATATTTGCTATTACACCCCCTGAGCCCATTTGCTTTATTTTTATTCTTTTTTGACTTTTTCTTTTTTGATTGACTTTGTTTATTTTTTCTCATGACATTAAAAAAATAAAAATATTGTTTCCATCATTTTTTGAATATATGGCATATTTATTTGATTTATTTCTTTTGTTTGTATATAAATATTATATATATACTATTATTAGAATAAATAGAAAATAGTGTAAATACATTTTTTTTTTATTTACCTTCTGAAAATATTTCACATAAAAATACTTTTTTTTATTTATTTTGTTAAAATATTAAATATATATTATTTTGTGTATAATACATATTTAAAAACTTAATATATATATATATATATATATATATATATATATATATATATATATATATATATATATATATATATATATATATATATATATATATATATATATATATATATATATATATATATATATATATATATATATATATATATATATATATATATATATATATATATATATATATATATATATATATATATATATATATATATATATATATATATATATATATATATATATATATATATATATATATATATATATATATATATATATATATATATATATATATATATGTTTATCCATATATTTGAGTTAAAATATAAAAATACTTGAATTTTTCATTTTTATTAATATTTGATACAAAAATACTTTTTTCATAATATACTTCATTTTATTTTTATTTTTGTAAATAATAAATAAATACTTGTATTAAATTAGATAATAATATATTTTCTTTAAAATTAGGGTTTTTGCCCTAAATTCAAAATACTCCAAAAAAATAATGTATTTTTATTTTCTTTTCTCTTTTACATAAATAATATTTTTTCATACATATACAAAACATTTCTTTTGCATCTTGCATTCTTATTTAATTTTTGTACATTGATTAAATTGCAAATATTCAAAATTGATGTAATAATTTTAGATTTACATTACTTGTCAATATCCCCATTTGAACATTTGTACCCCCTTCCCATATTTGGTTTTGTAATAGCTTAGTAAATTTATTTTCGCACTTTATTGCTTTCTAATGATAACATGTTAGAATTAGGGTTTGTATGCGAAAAAACGACAAAAAATAGTTATGACCTAATCTCAAGACAAATGAGCATGAAAATGGACACACAAATCACACTTGCACCCCCTAGGGTATTCCACTTGTTGCCTTTCAAAATTGGGCCATATTGTATGTTGAACTTCTTTGGGCAAAGCAAACAATTTGAATGATCATAGTCCCTCGATAAAACTTTTCAAAACAAACAAAAACAAATGATCAAGTCCCTTAAAGAAAATTGCCCAAAGACATTTAACGCCGTTGCAATTATGGTCTAAACGATGACCCGCGCCTGTCCCTTTCACATCCTAACATAAGGTTGTCCACCAAATACAATGGTGGAACAAACTTGTTAAAAGGGTTAAAACATAGCAGTAATCTTTTGAGAAATTTAGGAGTAGATAACCTCTTAGTTACTTGAATCAAACTTGCAAAACAAAACACTTGCCTAATTTCAAAAAAACACATCACAACACTTTCAAAAACAACTTTCAAAAACAAAATGAAAACTTTTTTGCAAAAGACATACATCTTTGTATACATCCCCACATGGATCATTACAAAGGTTGCCACCATATTGGCCTCTTTTTCAAAACATTTTCAAACCCACACACTCAAGCACCATTTAAAACAATTGAAAACAAAAGGCAAGTGATCTAAGCAAGTAACTAAGAGCCCATGGATAACCATGGATAGAAAGGGTGCTAATACCTTCCCTTTCTATAATCTACTCCCCGAACCCAAGAAAACATCTCAAAAGGTTTTTGCTGTGCTTTTTAACCTTTCCTTAGGATAAAATAAAAAGTCGGTGGCGACTCTTGCTCAACCGAAACATTTGCGAAAACAAACGCAAAACCTCAAGTCAGTTCTCCCACCGTATCACACGTGCCATGTTGTTTTGCACCATCAATGATTTTCCGGCATATGGTAATTTGTCTGGGTATAAAGTTAAAGGGCATAATGCGTGTCCTATATGTGAAAAAGACACTGGTTACTCATCAAATGTCAAGAGGCTTGTATCAGTTAAAGATTTTAAATTAGTTGGCTTAAAATCTCACGACTGTCATGTCTTAATGCAACAACTACTACCATTGGCTATTCGTGGGATATTGCCTAACAACGTAAGGAAGACCATAACTAGGTTATGCTTATTTTTCAATGTAATTTGTTATAAAACCATTGATCCACTAAAGTTTGACGATTTGGAAAATGAGGCTGCAGTTATCTTGTGCCAATTAGAGATGTATTTTCCTCCTTCATTTTTTGACATTATGGTTCACTTGATTGTTCATCTAGTAAGGGAGATTAGATTATGTGGTCCAGTTTTTTTACGGTGGATGTATCCAATAGAGAGATACATGAAGATTCTAAAAGGGTATACAAAAAACCCACACCGTCCAGAAGCATCGATTATTGAGAGGTACATTGCAGAAGAAGCAATTGAGTTTTGTTCTAACTATTTGTCAGGAGTGGATGTTGTAGGGGTTCCCAAGTCTCATCATGATGGAAGATATGAGGGTGTGGGTACACAAGGTTTAAAAGTCAAGAGCTTAAGTATTGATGTGGTTGTTCAATCGCATTTGTATATATTGAATAACATAGATGAAGTTCAACCTTACTTATCTGCTCACAAAAGCATCGTAAAGAAAAAGTACCCCAAGATGAATGAAAGAGGGTTGTTAAAAGAGCATAATAAGAGTTTCTCTGAGTGGTTTAAAGAAAGAATTGCTAATGAAGATAGTGTTTCTAATACAATTAAGTGGTTGTCTTATGGGCCTAAATGTAACATAATAACTTGGAGTGGATATGATATTAATAAAACCTCTTTTTATACAAAGTCAAAGGATGACCGTAGTACCACGCAAAATAGTGGGGTAATGATTGTGGCCGAGTCCATGCACTTCTCTAGTGCTAAAGATAAAAACCCGGTTATGGCATCTACACTGTACTTTGGGGTGATTGAAGAGATTTGGGAAGTTAATTATGTTGTGTTTAAAGTTCCTGTATTTAAATGCAAATGGATTGATATCAACAGTGGTGTCAGAATCGATGAATTTGGAGTTACACTGGTTGATCTTAGCAAGTTAGCTTATGCGAACGAACTATTCATCATGGCATCTCAAGCAAAACAAGTGTTTTATGTCACAGATCCTTCTAATAAAAAGTGGTCAGTGGTTTTACAAGGAAAGGTCCATGATAGTGACGAAAATCATGATGAGAATCTTGATATTTCTGAAACTCATCCTTTCTCAACAAATGTGACTACATTCATTGAAGAAAATGAAGGGGATGATGTGCATGCTATTCGCATAGACCATGAAGAAGGGATATGGGAGGACTAGTAAGATTTTTCGTATAAGTTAATTCCACGTTACTTTATTTTCTAATTGTTTTTATTTTGTGCTTAATTTTATTTCTAATTGTTTTTATTTTGTGCTTAATATTATTTCTAATTATTTTTGTTTTGTGTAAACAGATACATGGGTGATTCAAACCCCAATAAAAGAAGAGTTAGAGGTCCCACTTTAATGACACAAATTGACAAAGTTCATCAAACAGGTGAAAAGATAAAGGTCGAGTTTAATGCAAGAACCTATGAATGTATTGGTGTTGGTAAAAATGCTACACATTTCAAGAGTTATATAGCATCTCTTGCTCGATAGTATTGTAGCATTGTGAAAAATGATTGGAAAGAAGTAGATGAAGGCGTAAAAGATGTTATTTGGACTGATATTCAGGTATTTTAAATACAATACTTTATTATATTTTATAATCATATACTAATTAACAACATATGACATATACTACATTTGTAGGCTCATTTTACTATTCCAGAATGTAAAGATCCAAAGAAGGATAGGTTGAAGAAAGAATGGATTAAATATGCGGGAGAGTGATGGAGAGGTTTTAAGACACAACTCACAGATAGATATATTCATCATCCCATAGAAAATGATCCTCCTCCATATGTCAAGTATAACTTTATTACAGAAGACGCCTGGAAAGAGTTTCTCAAGATTCGAGATACCCCTGAATTTAAGGTTAGTAGGAGTTATATGTTTTTGTGTGCATAACATTTTTATTATATTTAGTGATTAATTACTTGTTTGAGTTTATAATAGGAAAAAAGTCAGAAGGGTAAGGATAATGTGGCCAAGAATTTATACCCACATGTATTGTCTCGTGGAGGGCATCGCTTACTTGAGGAGAAAATTATGAAAGAAAAGTCATCATCGAGAGATAATTCCACATTAGATGATAATGATAGTCCATCTCCACCATCACGCCATGAGTTATGGAAGAGAGCACGATAAAAGAAAGGAGGAGAATACACATCAAAATCTACACAAGAGGTTGCTGAAAAAATTGTAAGTAAACAACGAAAAATTATTCAAGTATCATTATATTTGTGATTGATTAATTGATGTTTTTGCATTTTGTAGGATTCTCTTGTTCAAGAAGCTGAAAAAGGTGCAATTGTTCCAGATGGACGTAACGATATCTTATCATTAGCCATTGGAACATCTGAGCATGGGGGTCGTGTTCGTGGTGTTGGAAAACACCATAAACAAAGCACTTACTTTGGAAGAAAAAGTCAACATATCAACGTAAATGAACAACTTGCAATATTGGAAACAAAACTTAGAGCTGAACTTGAAGAAAAGTTGGTTGAAGAGCGTAAGATGTTTCAGCAATCATTAATGGAGACACTTAAGTCTATGGGTTTATCACAAAGCACAAGTGATATTAAATGCATTCAAAAATTGGAAATTATCGATGGAAGCGGAAAAGGAAGTTGTTCAGCTGCAAAGGGAAGCACAAAAGAGAGCACAAAAGACGTGGAAGTTGATGATATTCAGAGATTGTTACTCATGGTTTTGAAATTGGATGATAACCATTTGGCAATACAATTAAGTCATTGTGCGAGTGTCTCTAATTTTTATGTTTCAGCTAAATGTATCAGAGAGTTATTGGTGGGTTTAGGTCATTGGCTTGACGTGTCTATTCTGCAAATTTGGTGCACATAAGTACATTTTATTGTTTTATTAAAGTCAATCTCTATTAATATGTTATATCTCTCATCACTTTGATTCTAATGTTAATTTTAAAATTATTCAGGTATATTCATCGTGTTTGTCTTGAGAATTCCATTTCAGAATTATATGGATTTATGGACCCTGCTAGGTGTATTTATAATGATAATGTAGCGAAATCTCAAGAAGATGTTAAAAATTACGTGTTAGAAAAGTTACGTGATGAAAACAGAGCGTGCCACTTACTACCATTAATTCATGGGTAAGAATTTTTATGAAATTGTGTTTTATATTATTTAATTTTGATAACATATATATTTTATGCGACTTTTCTGTTTCCACACACACGTACAGGAGACATTGGCAATTAATAGTCATGTGTCCAAGAGACAATTTAGTTGTCGTATTTTGTTCACTTCATCAGGAAATTGACTAGAACACGAAGAAAATTATTACAAAGTAAGTTTATATCTTTCATGTGACTTTCATTGACAACTAATAGTTATGTGATTTTTCATTGGCGAGTATATTTAGTTATGTGATGTTTATATCTTTCTGTATTAGTTCTTTTAGGATTCATCAAATGGCAAATGGAAATAGAAAAAAGGCTACATGGCTTCATCCCAATGTAAGTGTGATGTAAATTGTAATTCTATAGTTAAATTTATGATAAATATTCACTAATTATGTCATTCAATTGTAGACAAGGCAACAACATAACTCTAATGATTGTGGATACTATGTGATGAAAAATATGTTGGATATTGTCTCTGCTAATATAACCGAGAATTGGATGCAGGTACTAAAAATAACTTTACTTTTTTATTTACTTTTTGTTTTTCGACTTAATATGAATTTTTTAAAAATAACTCTATATTGTTATATTTATGTATTATAGGTATTTGATGACCCAACAGAATTAACACCAGATGATTTGTATGATTTGCGACTTCGTTGGGCAAAATGTTTCTTTGAGTTACATGGAACTTAAGTTTATCTTGGTGAGTTTTATAGAATTGTATAAGTTGTGGTTTTTGCACAATACATGTGGTTTTTGCTCATGTGTTGAGTTTCTTGATTTTTTTTGCTGATGTTAATTGTTATTATTTATTGTCAGGCAATATGATTTTGGTGTTGTCTACCGAAGATTTTATATTGGTAATTCAAGTTTGGAAACTTAGAAATAGTTGAATATTTTTGTATATGTATATTTTGTGAATATTATGTAATTGTAAGTTTTGAAAAAGACTTATAAATAGTTGAATATTGTTTTATATTTTGTGAAGAATTTGTAATTGTAAGTTTGTTTGTTGTAATACAATACAAGTTTGCAATACAATTGTTCAATTTGTAAGTTTGTTGTGAAAAATATGAAAACATTGACCTAAATGTGATATATGTGATGTTGGAAAGCTATGAAATCTATATAGCGACATAAATATAGTCTGTTTGATATTGGAAAATTTTGAAAAAATGGGTACAAATTATATTTGTATAGGGAAACTCAGAAAATAAATAATCTATTCCAAAAAAATTTCATACATTTTACATCGGTTATTAGTAAAAACTGATGTAAAAACTTTCAAAAAGGGACTTTTTACATCGGTTGGGGATAATAACCGATGTAAAAAGTCGCGTCACTGGGGACTTTTTACATCGGGTATTACTTCCAACCGATGTAAAAAACTGGATCAATTTTTTAAAAAAATGTGCATAATAACTGTTTCTTACATCGGTTCATATATTAAAACCGATGTAAAAAAAGGACTTTTTACATCGGGTATTACTTCCAACCAATGTAAAAAACTGGATCAATTTTTTAAAAAATGTGCATACTAACAGGTTATTACATCGGTTCTGATATTATAACCGATGTAAAAAAGGGACTTTTTACATCGGTCCCAGAACCGATGTAAAAAGTCCCTGATTTACTATATCGCTTGACTTTACATCGGACCCAAAACCGATGTAAAAAGTCAATTTCACCCGATGTAAAAAGTCATTTCTGCACTAGTGTGCCCCTGTCGATGTCCTTGTCGATGTACGATACCCATGAAGAGTGAATGGTAACATCTCATGCCAGTCTTTGTATGTCACCGTCATCTTCTGCACAATCTTCTTGATGTTCTTATTAGCCGCTTCAACAGCCCCATTCATCTTCGGCCGATAGGGAGAAGAGTTATGATGCTGAATATTAAACTGTTTGCAGAGCTCGGTGATCATCGTATTTTTGAGATTTGTACCATTGTCAGTAATGATCCTCTCTGTACACCATATCGACATATCAGATTGTGTCGGATAAACCGTGCCACGACGTTCTTGGTTACTGTAGCAAAGGACGCTGCCTCGACCCACTTTGTGAAATAATCAATTGCCACCAAAATAAAGCGATGCCTGTTGTACCCCAAAATTTGCCCTCCCATATTCTTCAAGAAATTGCCAAGCCAAGTCACAAAATTCCCCAAGGGTTGCACAACTCAACAGTCTCCCGTACAGTCAAAACTAGGGTTTGGGTTCTGATCAGGAAAATGAAGTTTTCAAAGGCCCAATCAAGTCTCATATGCCTACAAACATGGTCAAGAATCCTCATAGCAAGTTTCAAGGCATTCAGCTCAAAATTGCACAGTCAAAACCCTAAATTGCACTACAGTCAACTGTAGGGGCAAAATGGTCATTTGACAGTCAAAAGTTCAAATTTTTGGTCAACATATCATTTTGAAGCCACAAACATCATTTGATCAATGCTTGATCATGATTCTCAAAATTTGGCTCAGAAATCATCAAAGATGCAAAAGTTACTATATTTGGACAGTTGAAAAAGTCAACTGAAATTGACCAGGGCATAACTTTCACATGGATCATCAGAAAAATTCCATCCAAAGCTCATTTTGAAGAGAAAGACATTTCCTACAACTCATCTTCATACTTAAAGTCCAAGAAATGCTCTCACAAAAAGTTATCAATTTCAACATTATAGGTCATTTTCAAAAGTCAACAAAAAGGGACTTTAAGTAAAAGGACATAACTTGAGATTGGAAAATCAAAATGACATGGGACCAAAGGCATTGGTTAAAGGACTCAAAGACCTTTCCAAAATGTCCAAGAACATGTGAAAAGCTTAAAAATTGAGCAAGTTATGCCTTGTGGAAGTTGGGAAATTTTTGGATATTTTGAAAAGTCAACTTTGATCCAAATGACCTAAAAATGCTAATAGGCCCATTTTTCTTCCATGATTCATCATTCTAAGCATATGCACGACCACTTGGCCCAAAGGGAAGTATTTTCTCATTTTTTATTTTATTTATTTGAGTTTTTATTTATATTAATTCAATTAAATCAATTAAATATGTGAAAAATTATTTAACCTAACAAAACCAATCTTTTTATACATGTTTTGGCTTCTATAATTCGTGCATATGCAAATGTGGAAAGTTTTGGTTTGATTTGAGCTAATTGACACCAAATACACATGAAAAAAGATTCAAAAAGATCTTAGAAAATCAATTTGCAAAATCATTGAATGGAAGAGATTTGATTGAATTTCTTTGACCTAATGCTTCCACTACATAACCAGGAACCTAAACCTAATTGTATTGGACTGAAGGCTGCGCTCAAAAGCTCATTGCAAACTTGGAATCTTCACTAAAAACTCAAAACTGTAAACCATTTTTTAGGACGATTCAGGCTACCATTCCTTTTCCAATAGCTTCCTCAAGGTTCCCAGAAGCGATTCCAATCCCTAACATCAACTCAAACGCAAAGAATTGGTAAAACGGATTCAAACTGTACCAAGAAAAATCCATGATCGTATTTTGATTTATAGGCATCCTCATTGCATTTTAATTGTATATTCATGTTCATGATGAAGTTTGTAAGCTAACCATAACCTTTAATTGAAATTTCATGCGTTCTAGGCCAAGATGCCATGTTAGTTTTCTAGGGTTTTGCAGGACGGGAATTTGGGGCTTTTGCAAAGAGGAAAAATCAAGACTCCAGACCACCACCATTCCATTCAGCAGACCTAGACGAAGAAGAAACACTTGTCGCGATAAATTTATGGTCCCTACAGCGCTAATCGCTATTTTCCAGAAACGTGCCTAAGAGAACATTCAGAAAACCGTTGCTTAATGTTTTTTGTTTCAGGGATAGTGGAGACGACGATGCGTTGGCAAGCGGTGATTGGTGGATTCAAAAGTTCGCGCGCTGATTCCCACTAACCATCATTTTCTTATTATATTATTTGTGGCTTATTTAATATACAAAGCAAGCAACTTGGTTCAGTGGTGCACATGTGGATTGGTAATATTAATGACCTGGGTTCGATCCCAGGTCTTCTTCCTTTCCATTTATTTTTTTTCAATTAACGTTCAGGTATAGCGCTTGAGTTGAAGAACACGATACACCTCTAAATCCAGCGCGCCACGCGTTCAGCTTCAGGACTTCAAAGGCATGGATTGTAGGTGTACTATAAGCCCCAGTCAACATGCCACATAGTGCTTGGAAAAATCAGCGAATCTGAAGCTTAATGGGCCAGGTTATTCAAAGTATACCTCCATATTGGGACTGAACCCCTCCCTGGTTTGCACATATTTTATTTTATTTTATTGTTTTATTATTTGTTTTGCTTTGATTTAATTAATTGTCTTTTTACAAAAAATATAAAAAACATCATAAAAATCCAGAAAAAGATAAAAAATGTAATAAATTATTTCATTCTAATATTTTCATAAATAAATTAACATGCAATTATTAGCTTTAATTAGGTTACAATTTTAATTTCTTTTAATAACTAAAATACAAAAAAAAATATGTAGAAATAGGTTTAATTAATTTTGATTCCTTTTAATTTCCCTTTCTTACAATAATAATATTTATTTATTTTCATAATTAAAAATGCATGTAAATTAATTAGGGTTTCATTTAGGTTAAAAAAGGTCAATATTTTCTTAATAAACTTAAACTAATTAGAATTAGGTTTAGTATTTAGTTTTAATTAATTATTTTTTCTATTAAATCTTAAAAATACAAAAACACCAAAAACATTCCTTTTTAATTTTTAATTTTTTATTCCTCATTAATTCTGATTAATTAAATTCATTAACTTTAATTTTTTGCAAAAGGGTCCAACGCCCTCGTTCGTAATTTATTTAATTCGCACATTTATTTTATTTCGCTTAATTCATTATGTATCTCTCCCAAAGCGTTGTAACTTAAATTTCTCGCACTTTTATTTCTTTTGCTTTATTTACTTTCTGTCAAATCGGGTCCGGTTTAATTTTGGCGATGTGGACCCGCGCCATTTGTAATAGTTTAGATTTATTTTTCCGCAAATATTTTTAACTGTTAACAAAAGCATGAAAGAATGTATGACCATAATAAAATCAAGCGTAGATCACAAGGAACATGACAAGACAAATATCAATGAAAACGACACACGAATCGCACACACCACCCCTAGGGTACGCCTCACTGTTGCCTTGCCTCGAAAGGTGGTCGTCGAGTAGAGGATGTCTTAGTAAGTCCTCATGATCCGGGAACCTGGCATGAGGGTAGCTTCTAAGGTGTCTTCCTATTGCTCTGGTGATCACCATGTCCCTACAAACTCGAATTGACCCGAACACCTCCAACGGTGGTGCTACCTACCTCTCAATGGTGGGATGGCACTACTTTAAAGGACATTTACACAGACGAATTCCTTAGGGTAGGTAGGTTCTCGTAGATACTTGCTCTCTTCAAAACAAACTGAAATCTTTTCACACCAACACTTTTCAAAAGCTTTCAAAGCAAACTTTTCAAACACTCTTGAGGACTGATACAAGAGTCGAACTGGAATTTTCAAAGAAACTTTTTTTAAAACCCACAGTTGAAAAGCAAACAAACCTTTTTGAAAACACAATGAGCAAGTATCTAAGAGCCCATGGATAACCATGGATAGAAAGGGTGCTAACACCTTCCCTTTCTATAATCTACCTCCCGAACCGAGAAACTATCTCTTTAAGGAATTTTTCTGTGCTTTTGTCCTTTCCATTTGGAGAAAATAAAAGACGGTGGCGACTCTTGCTTCCGCGACATTTCGCGAACCAGCGTTAAACAGTCAGTTCCAGATCCACCGATCACAGAACTGGCGACTCTGCTGGGGATCCCTTTAAAGTGAGGTGTACCTTAGGGCTAGCTCATAACTATGTTTTCAATTGTTTTCCTTGTGTGCTTTAAATTGTGGGTTGCTTGGGAGTTCTATAAATCCTAAACCCGGATCTGGGGGATACCTTTCTTAGAAAGTAGCAACAAGGCTGTGAGGGAACTGTGCGGGGTATACCGACATGGTTGAAACAGTCTGCTACGTGGATGTGGCACTTTGGTGTGTACCGGTAACCCTTGAGTTCAGTCAAGGAGAGTACGGGGCCTCCGCGTGGTGTCGTGAAGCATCAACAGACCTTAGGAACCTTAATTGAACTATCTTGGCCTCTTTAGGGTAGTGAGATAACTGACTTTGGTGCAGTCCGAGGTTGGTTGATACTCGATACTACGCTCAATTGAGGGTTGCTTTCCTGGAATATTTCGGTCGCCAGTTCAGTGGCTAAATCGAAACGATGAACAATGAAAGCAACCCCGTGATATTGGGAACCTTAGAACCCGGTTACTTCTAATAGGACAGGTTGAACCCACCAACTTCAAGAGGGTAATACCCAGACCCCATGCTGGCCTAAACTCTAAGGGCTCTTTTGTGTGACTTGTGTGCCTTTGTACTTGCCTACTTGCATGCTTGTTAGCTGACACATGAACTACTTGCAGGTTTTGTTTATAGTCCTTGACTAGGACTCATGACAGGGTTTACCAAATTTCTTGCAGGTTTTGTTTATAGTCCTTGACTAGGACTCATGACAGGGTTTACCAAATTTCTTGCAGGGTCTGTTTATAGTCCTTAATTGGGACTCATAACAGGGTTTACCTACATCACCCCATGCATAGCATGACATCATACCATTGCATACATCCTAATCCATTTCAAGGATCTCAAGGGCTTGTGATGCAGGTCATGATGAACCAACTGTCCAGCAAGGGGCAAAGAGGATTTATTTTCCTCTAACCAAGGTTGTCAGGGGCTATGACCCACTGGACATGGTGAGCCTTTGACCCTTGGAGAAGAATTCTCAACAACATGGGTTTCTTTCCATCAAGCTATAAATTCAAATGCTAACAAATTTTCTTGTTTCTCCCGCGAGGTCCTTGAAAACATTACATGCATGCCATACATCTCATTGCATTGCAGGTGTCCCGTTGACAGGTTGCTTACCCTTCTTCGCTGTTTATTTCAGCCGATCGTCATGAATCCTGAATCTTCAACCGAGCACACTATCAAGGACCTCCAGGCTCAGAATGCCCAGTTCCAAGAGCTGATCATGAATTTGACCCAGGGGCAACAAGATCTGAAGGCTTTGCTCTTGAAGAAAGAAAAGAAGAAGAAGAGGACTGTTTTGTTCAGCCCTAGACGCAGATCTGGGAATACACCGCAGATTGAAACTGAGAGGACAACCCCATCTGTGAGGGAAAGCAGTCACCAGGAGAGAGAGGTGCCTAGTCCAGTGGTCTCCGACAACGAGACAGATTTCAACGACGAACAATACCCTCCGGCTGAGGACAAGTACAAATAGCTGGAGGACAGACTGAATGCTATGGAGATCCAACAGGTACCTGGGCTGGATCTTGGAGATCTGGGTTTGTCAACTGGTGTGATTATTCCTCGGAAGTTCAAAGCACCATCCTTTACCAAGTATGACGGGGCGTCTTGTCCCAAGTTACATCTCAGGTCCTATGTTCGGAAGATTCAACCATATACGGTGGACAAGAATTTGTGGATCCACTTCTTCCAGGAGAGTCTTTCAGGGACTCATCTCGAATGGTTCTATCAGCTAGATGGGACCAAGGTTCGTAGCTGGGAGGAGTTGGCTACTGCTTTCTACAAGCAGTATCAATATAATGCCGACCTTGCCCCTACGCGTACCCAACTCCAGGGTATGTCGTTAGGATCAAGCGAAGGTTTTAAAGAATATGCGCAGAAATGGAGGGATCTTGCTGGAAGGGTACAACCACCTCTGACTGATCGGGAACTTGTCGATATGTTCTTGGGGACCCTGTCTGGTCCGTTCTACAACCACCTAATTGGGAATTCGTCTGCTGGATTCACAGATCTTATCTTGACTGGAGAGCGAATAGAAGCTGGCATTCGGTCTGGGAAAATTCAAGAGGCTGCACCTTCTGATAAAAAGCCTCATCATGGAAAGAAAGAATCCAATGCTGTACACGGTAAAAAGAGTCGTCATGAGGCAGGGGCAATCCAGATCTCCAATCCCGGGCCTGCTCAACAAGGACAGGGGCAGCAGCGCAAGGAGAAACGACAGTATACCAAACTCAACATGTCACTGGATCAGGCGCTACAACAAATGTTGAAGGCAGGGCTGATCACCTTGAGGGCTCCTCTTCGGAATCCGAACACTTCTGCTCCCAACTATCATCCCAACGATAGGTGCGCATATCATTCAGATAGCCCGGGGCATACTACAGACAACTGCTGGCCTCTCAAGAACAAGATCCAAGATATGATTGACGCCGGGGAGATTCAGTTTGAAGTGCCTGAGACTCCGAACATAATCACTGCTCCGTTACCCAATCGTTGAAGACCTTTTGTTTATTTGAATTTCTGAGTTGTGTTTTTCTTTGCTTATATAAACAATTAATGACATAGCAAACTCTTTTTCTATTAATGCATCGCATATGTCTGTTTTGGGAATTAATACAATTGTTTTCATTATGTTCAAATTTCTTTTCATATTTTTTCTGATGATCAACTCTTAGTTAATAATTCTGAGCCTCTTGAGGGAGGATGACGAAAACGATACCGCTATCTTTACAGTATGCTTTTGAACAGACCCCGCTGATGAGGTACAGGCATTGTTTCAAATCCTAAACACTGGAGTTATAAGGAAGATAATCCCTCGTCAACCCCTCTGAGCCAAAGAAGTAGGAGTTTTTCTTTTCGAAATTTAAAACCCTTAATCATAACCTGGGGCAGGGTAGTCTCTCAGTTGATCCAAGTGCATAACGAATGGCACCAAAAAGTCTTTACAAAACGAAGAAAGACAATGATGGTTCAGAACAATCATAAGAACAGGCAGTCATTATCAAAAAAATCATCAATGAATAGCCCAAGAAGTCAAAACCTGTAAAAGGGACTTATGAAACTGGGGCATCCCGCTGACTGTAATTCCAAAAAGGAAACAGTTCAGGCAAAAAGAAAGGGATAACAAAATCAAAAAGAAAGAGGTCATACAAACCCTCAACAAAAACAAAGATGACTGCCTATTCAAAATAAACTATCAACATCCGAATCATCACCGGAAAATCAGAGCGAAGACTCAAACAAGGTCTAATGTATGATCAACTGAGTTTAGGTTTGGAGAACATCACGAAGAGCGGGTGGGTACAAATAATTTGAGCCTTTATCCTTTGTTTCTTAAACCGTGAACCAGGCCACGTTATAACCCTCAAAAGTCCTAGCTGAAGCATGGGTTAGTCCGAAAACATACTGTTACGAAAGGTATCCTGACTCCTTAAGGCTTACGGTAAATACGGAGTTGACATCACGTTTTACAAACAATCATTTGTTTTATGAAAAAAGAATGCATTTTTAAAATCTTCAAGACAGACATGAGCTTTGCATTTTTAACATAACTTTGTTTGCATATGACGTTTTGTTTGAACAGCATAGAAATTCGCATGACGAAAGTCTAATGAACAAGAGTATCTCCAATCAAGGGGCATGGCATAACTATGGTCCATCATCTGGGGCAGTTAAGTCAAGATCCAGAGAATCTCTCAAGAGGCCAAAAAGCCTGGGGAAAATCTCTGCCTGAGTCACTTGGGGCACTCCAACAACGAATCTTGCACGATCAGACACCTTCTGGTAGTATGGTAACACAAGCAGCCAGGGGCACCTCCCTGCATTCTAAGAGCGTGGATATAGTCGAAGAATACTACGCAAAATCAAAGACCCGCTAGGTTGACGTACCTAGGCAAAAATTAGGGCTTCCCGGCGAACCAAAAGGGTTCGGGCAAAATGAAGGGATGAAATGAAAAAAATCTGTACACCCGGCAAGTCGAAAACCTGAAAAGGCGGCTTGGGCAAAAATGGGTATCCCGGTGGACTGAAAACCCGAAAGGGCGGTCCAGGAAAAAGTTAGGGATTAAAGCGTACGACTATGTCCTGCCATCTGTCTACCAGAAGAAGGTTTGTCCCTCAACAATTATCAGCATCTCACAGGTCTCCCCCTCCCACCTCAGAAACAGGGGCAATAAAGGTTGGTCTGAGCAGTCTGATTGTTCTATCCTCCAAGGTATCAGGGTAGGTCCTGTTGAAGAACATAACCAATACAGTTCAATACCTCCCCAGGAGAGTCCAACCCAGCTTCCCCAGGAAAGTTGGAATCCATCTCCCCAAGCAGTAAGCGTATCCCCAGTTGATTCTGGAAGCTTATCCCCTCGTAGAGCACGAACGCGTCGTCTGGCTTGATTTAAAGAGTTATTTCCTTAACAGGATATAACTGGGTTATCCTCAGCCAAAAGCCACGGAAAGAGCGTCCTCGATACAGTCTTCTTACCCCAGCGAAGTCCATCAATACTTCCAACAACAAGGATATCCTCAGCAAGTTACTATCAACAATCAGCAAGGCATCCCTCTTCCCACAGAGTATTACTTCCCAGCATGTCCGCTAGAGTATCTTTTCTCCCCGCAGAATCCTCCATTCGCCAAGTTTATTCCCCAACGGAGTTATCTTCGCCTATTGGAATTCTTGCAACTATTCTTCAACATCAGCCCAGGATACGACTTCCCGGCACCCGTCAAGGATTTATTTTCTTAGACAAACATACATTCATAAAACGTCACATACATCATTATAGCATGCATATGCATCATATTACACGAATCTCATTGATTTTGAAGACATACAGTTCATGCATCATGATTTTGCATACAATTATGTTTTACCTTTTCAGGAAAAAGATCAATACAAAAATGACTACTATCAACTGTCGCAATTCATTCTTGATATAGTTTCAGATGTGAACCAGATATGGTGACGTTCTGACGCTGCTTCCAGATTTCTTTCTAGATATAGTTTCAGATATGATCCAGATATGGTGACGTTCTGATGCTGCTTCCAGATTTCCTTCTAGATATAGTTTCAGATATGATCCAGATATGGCGACGTTCTGATGCTGCTTCCAGATTTCCTTCTAGATATAGTTTCAGATATGATCCAGATATGGTGACGTTCTGATGCTGCTTCCAGATTTCCTTCTAGATATAGTTTCAGATATGATCCAGATATGGTGACGTTCTGATGCTGCTTCCAGATTTCCTTCTAGATATAGTTTTAGATATGACCCAGATATGGTGACGTTCTGATGCTGCTTCCAGATTTCCTTCTAGATATAGTTTCAGATATGACCCAGATATGGTGACGTTCTGATACTGCTTCCAGATTTCCTTCCAGATATAGTTTCAGATATGACCCAGATATGGTGACGTTCTGATACTGCTTCCAGATCTCCTTCCAGATATAGTCCAGATGTAAACCAGATATGGCAACGTTCTGACGCTTATTCCAGTTGAAGATATTTCAAGGCCTTCTCTAGTCCAGCTAAATCGACTCCCAACAGATTTTTCTGATGAAGACTCAGTAGAAGTTATCCTATGGTCCCCTCTCCGACAAGTGCGTGAAGTGGTAATTCCTTTTTCAGATATTTCCCTCTCCGACGATGAGTGTGAGGTGATAGTCTCTTATGGTCCCCTCTCCGACAAGTGCGTGAGGTGGTAATTCCTTTTTCATATGTTTCCCTCTCCGACGATGAGTGTGAGGTAATAGTCTCTTATGGTACCCTCTCCGACGGCGTGTGAGGTGGTAATCCCTTTTTTAGATGTTTCCCTCTCTGACGATGAGTGTGAGGTGATAGTCTCTTATGGTACCCTCTCCGACGGCGTGTGAGGTGGTAATCCCTTTTTCAGATGTTTCCCTCTCCGACGATGAGTGTGAGGTGATAGTCTCTTATGGTACCCTCTCCGACGGTGTGTGAGGTGGTAATCCCTTTTTCAGATGTTTCCCTCTCCGACGATGAGTGTGAGGTGATAGTCTCGTATGGTTCCCTCTCCGACAGTGTGTGAGGTGACAATTCCTTTTCAGATGTTTCCCTCTCCGACGTTGAGTGAGGTGATCATTCCTTTCAGATTATAATTGCCTATGGTTCTCTTCCCAATACTGCAAAGATGATAATTCTCGCCAAGATTTTTCTCAACGAGCGTTGTTGAAGTTAAAATCACCCAAAGTTCTCTTACCATTCATGCTAAGGCAGTAACCATACCTGGTTCATTCATCTCCGTTTGAAGCTCCAGACTCAACTCCTGTAACCAGTCAGGACACATCTATACCAAGCATCTAAAAGCAGCTCCTGCAACGTGTCAGGTACTCATTTGTTTCTTTTGCAGGTATGCAGGTTCTAGCTAAGGAATCTTCCATGCAATCAACATCCAGATGGCATCTATAAGCCCATCATCCTATCCAGCAATCTCTAAATGGCATCTATAAGCCCATTCCCATCATCACACTGCTACTATGTGAGCGCAAATTTCTGGGCACTCTAGTGTCCAATCATCTTCTACCCTCGGATTACGAAAGGCACGTCCGCCAATCTGCATCCTCAGGTCTAAGAAGATTGAACAGGGGCAACTGTTGTACCCCAAAATTTTCCCTCCCATATTCTTCAAGAAATTGCCAAGCCAAGTCACAAAATTCCCCAAGGGTTGCACAACTCAACAGTCTCCCGTACAGTCAAAACTAGGGTTTGGGTTCTGATCAGAAAAATGAAGTTTTCAAAGGCCCAATCAAGTCTCATATGCCTACAAACATGGTCAAGAATCCTCATAGCAAGTTTCAAGGCATTCAGCTCAAAATTGCACAGTCAAAACCCTAAATTGCACTACAGTCAACTGTAGGGGCAAAATGGTCATTTGACAGTCAAAAGTTCAAATTTTTGGTCAACATATCATTTTGAAGCCACAAACATCATTTGATCAATGCTTGATCATGATTCTCAAAATTTGGCTCAGAAATCATCAAAGATGCAAAAGTTACTATATTTGGACAGCTGAAAAAGTCAACTGAAATTGACCAGGGCATAACTTTCACATGGATCATCAGAAAAATTCCATCCAAAGCTCATTTTGAAGAGAAAGACATTTCCTACAACTCATCTTCATACTTCAAGTCCAAGAAATGCTCTCACAAAAAGTTATCAATTTCAACATTATAGGTCATTTTCAAAAGTCAACAAAAAGGGACTTTAAGTCAAAGGCCATAACTTGAGATTGGAAAATCAAAATGACATGGGACCAAAGGCATTGGTTAAAGGACTCAAAGACCTTTCCAAAATGTCCAAGAACATGTGAAAAGCTTAAAAATTGAGCAAGTTATGCCTTGTGGAAGTTGGGAAATTTTTGGATATTTTGAAAAGTCAACTTTGATCCAAATGACCTAAAAATGCTAATGGGCCCATTTTTCTTCCATGATTCATCATTCTAAGCATATGCACGACCACTTGGCCCAAAGGGAAGTATTTTCTCATTTTTTATTTTATTTATTTGAGTTTTTATTTATATTAATTCAATTAAATCAATTAAATATGTGAAAAATTATTTAACCTAACAAAACCAATCTTTTTATACATGTTTTGGCTTCTATAATTCGTGCATATGCAAATGTGGAAAGTTTTGGTTTGATTTGAGCTAATTGACACCAAATACACATGAAAAAAGATTCAAAAAGATCTTAGAAAATCAATTTGCAAAATCATTGAATGGAAGAGATTTGATTGAATTTCTTTGACCTAATGCTTCCACTACATAACCAGGAACCTAAACCTAATTGTATTGGACTGAAGGCTGCGCTCAAAAGCTCATTGCAAACTTGGAATCTTCACTAAAAACTCAAAACTGTAAACCATTTTTTAGGACGATTCAGGCTACCATTCCTTTTCCAATAGCTTCCTCAAGGTTCCCAGAAGCGATTCCAATCCCTAACATCAACTCAAACGCAAAGAATTGGTAAAACGGATTCAAACTGTACCAAGAAAAATCCATGATCGTATTTTGATTTATAGGCATCCTCATTGCATTTTAATTGTATATTCATGTTCATGATGAAGTTTGTAAGCTAACCATAACCTTTAATTGAAATTTCATGCGTTCTAGGCCAAGATGCCATGTTAGTTTTCTAGGGTTTTGCAGGACGGGAATTTGGGGCTTTTGCAAAGAGGAAAAATCAAGACTCCAGACCACCACCATTCCATTCAGCAGACCTAGACGAAGAAGAAACACTTGTCGCGATAAATTTATGGTCCCTACAGCGCTAATCGCTATTTTCCAGAAACGTGCCTAAGAGAACATTCAGAAAACCGTTGCTTAATGTTTTTTGTTTCAGGGATAGTGGAGACGACGATACGTTGGCAAGCGGTGATTGGTGGATTCAAAAGTTCGCGCGCTGATTCCCACTAACCATCATTTTCTTATTATATTATTTGTGGCTTATTTAATATACAAAGCAAGCAACTTGGTTCAGTGGTGCACATGTGGATTGGTAATATTAATGACCTGGGTTCGATCCCAGGTCTTCTTCCTTTCCATTTATTTTTTTTCAATTAACGTTCAGGTATAGCGCTTGAGTTGAAGAACACGATACACCTCTAAATCCAGCGCGCCACGCGTTCAGCTTCAGGACTTCAAAGGCATGGATTGTAGGTGTACTATAAGCCCCAGTCAACATGCCACATAGTGCTTGGAAAAATCAGCGAATCTGAAGCTTAATGGGCCAGGTTATTCAAAGTATACCTCCATATTGGGACTGAACCCCTCCCTGGTTTGCACATATTTTATTTTATTTTATTGTTTTATTATTTGTTTTGCTTTGATTTAATTAATTGTCTTTTTACAAAAAATATAAAAAACATCATAAAAATCCAGAAAAAGATAAAAAATGTAATAAATTATTTCATTCTAATATTTTCATAAATAAATTAACATGCAATTATTAGCTTTAATTAGGTTACAATTTTAATTTCTTTTAATAACTAAAATACAAAAAAAAATATGTAGAAATAGGTTTAATTAATTTTGATTCCTTTTAATTTCCCTTTCTTACAATAATAATATTTATTTATTTTCATAATTAAAAATGCATGTAAATTAATTAGGGTTTCATTTAGGTTAAAAAAGGTCAATATTTTCTTAATAAACTTAAACTAATTAGAATTAGGTTTAGTATTTAGTTTTAATTAATTATTTTTTCTATTAAATCTTAAAAATACAAAAACACCAAAAACATTCCTTTTTAATTTTTAATTTTTTATTCCTCATTAATTCTGATTAATTAAATTCATTAACTTTAATTTTTTGCAAAAGGGTCCAACGCCCTCGTTCGTAATTTATTTAATTCGCACATTTATTTTATTTCGCTTAATTCATTATGTATCTCTCCCAAAGCGTTGTAACTTAAATTTCTCGCACTTTTATTTCTTTTGCTTTATTTACTTTCTGTCAAATCGGGTCCGGTTTAATTTTGGCGATGTGGACCCGCGCCATTTGTAATAGTTTAGATTTATTTTTCCGCAAATATTTTTAACTGTTAACAAAAGCATGAAAGAATGTATGACCATAATAAAATCAAGCGTAGATCACAAGGAACATGACAAGACAAATATCAATGAAAACGACACACGAATCGCACACACCACCCCTAGGGTACGCCTCACTGTTGCCTTGCCTCGAAAGGTGGTCGTCGAGTAGAGGATGTCTTAGTAAGTCCTCATGATCCGGGAACCTGGCATGAGGGTAGCTTCTAAGGTGTCTTCCTATTGCTCTGGTGATCACCATGTCCCTACAAACTCGAATTGACCCGAACACCTCCAACGGTGGTGCTACCTACCTCTCAATGGTGGGATGGCACTACTTTAAAGGACATTTACACAGACGAATTCCTTAGGGTAGGTAGGTTCTCGTAGATACTTGCTCTCTTCAAAACAAACTGAAATCTTTTCACACCAACACTTTTCAAAAGCTTTCAAAGCAAACTTTTCAAACACTCTTGAGGACTGATACAAGAGTCGAACTGGAATTTTCAAAGAAACTTTTTTTAAAACCCACAGTTGAAAAGCAAACAAACCTTTTTGAAAACACAATGAGCAAGTATCTAAGAGCCCATGGATAACCATGGATAGAAAGGGTGCTAACACCTTCCCTTTCTATAATCTACCTCCCGAACCGAGAAACTATCTCTTTAAGGAATTTTTCTGTGCTTTTGTCCTTTCCATTTGGAGAAAATAAAAGACGGTGGCGACTCTTGCTTCCGCGACATTTCGCGAACCAGCGTTAAACAGTCAGTTCCAGATCCACCGATCACAGAACTGGCGACTCTGCTGGGGATCCCTTTAAAGTGAGGTGTACCTTAGGGCTAGCTCATAACTATGTTTTCAATTGTTTTCCTTGTGTGCTTTAAATTGTGGGTTGCTTGGGAGTTCTATAAATCCTAAACCCGGATCTGGGGGATACCTTTCTTAGAAAGTAGCAACAAGGCTGTGAGGGAACTGTGCGGGGTATACCGACATGGTTGAAACAGTCTGCTACGTGGATGTGGCACTTTGGTGTGTACCGGTAACCCTTGAGTTCAGTCAAGGAGAGTACGGGGCCTCCGCGTGGTGTCGTGAAGCATCAACAGACCTTAGGAACCTTAATTGAACTATCTTGGCCTCTTTAGGGTAGTGAGATAACTGACTTTGGTGCAGTCCGAGGTTGGTTGATACTCGATACTACGCTCAATTGAGGGTTGCTTTCCTGGAATATTTCGGTCGCCAGTTCAGTGGCTAAATCGAAACGATGAACAATGAAAGCAACCCCGTGATATTGGGAACCTTAGAACCCGGTTACTTCTAATAGGACAGGTTGAACCCACCAACTTCAAGAGGGTAATACCCAGACCCCATGCTGGCCTAAACTCTAAGGGCTCTTTTGTGTGACTTGTGTGCCTTTGTACTTGCCTACTTGCATGCTTGTTAGCTGACACATGAACTACTTGCAGGTTTTGTTTATAGTCCTTGACTAGGACTCATGACAGGGTTTACCAAATTTCTTGCAGGTTTTGTTTATAGTCCTTGACTAGGACTCATGACAGGGTTTACCAAATTTCTTGCAGGGTCTGTTTATAGTCCTTAATTGGGACTCATAACAGGGTTTACCTACATCACCCCATGCATAGCATGACATCATACCATTGCATACATCCTAATCCATTTCAAGGATCTCAAGGGCTTGTGATGCAGGTCATGATGAACCAACTGTCCAGCAAGGGGCAAAGAGGATTTATTTTCCTCTAACCAAGGTTGTCAGGGGCTATGACCCACTGGACATGGTGAGCCTTTGACCCTTGGAGAAGAATTCTCAACAACATGGGTTTCTTTCCATCAAGCTATAAATTCAAATGCTAACAAATTTTCTTGTTTCTCCCGCGAGGTCCTTGAAAACATTACATGCATGCCATACATCTCATTGCATTGCAGGTGTCCCGTTGACAGGTTGCTTACCCTTCTTCGCTGTTTATTTCAGCCGATCGTCATGAATCCTGAATCTTCAACCGAGCACACTATCAAGGACCTCCAGGCTCAGAATGCCCAGTTCCAAGAGCTGATCATGAATTTGACCCAGGGGCAACAAGATCTGAAGGCTTTGCTCTTGAAGAAAGAAAAGAAGAAGAAGAGGACTGTTTTGTTCAGCCCTAGACGCAGATCTGGGAATACACCGCAGATTGAAACTGAGAGGACAACCCCATCTGTGAGGGAAAGCAGTCACCAGGAGAGAGAGGTGCCTAGTCCAGTGGTCTCCGACAACGAGACAGATTTCAACGACGAACAATACCCTCCGGCTGAGGACAAGTACAAATAGCTGGAGGACAGACTGAATGCTATGGAGATCCAACAGGTACCTGGGCTGGATCTTGGAGATCTGGGTTTGTCAACTGGTGTGATTATTCCTCGGAAGTTCAAAGCACCATCCTTTACCAAGTATGACGGGGCGTCTTGTCCCAAGTTACATCTCAGGTCCTATGTTCGGAAGATTCAACCATATACGGTGGACAAGAATTTGTGGATCCACTTCTTCCAGGAGAGTCTTTCAGGGACTCATCTCGAATGGTTCTATCAGCTAGATGGGACCAAGGTTCGTAGCTGGGAGGAGTTGGCTACTGCTTTCTACAAGCAGTATCAATATAATGCCGACCTTGCCCCTACGCGTACCCAACTCCAGGGTATGTCGTTAGGATCAAGCGAAGGTTTTAAAGAATATGCGCAGAAATGGAGGGATCTTGCTGGAAGGGTACAACCACCTCTGACTGATCGGGAACTTGTCGATATGTTCTTGGGGACCCTGTCTGGTCCGTTCTACAACCACCTAATTGGGAATTCGTCTGCTGGATTCACAGATCTTATCTTGACTGGAGAGCGAATAGAAGCTGGCATTCGGTCTGGGAAAATTCAAGAGGCTGCACCTTCTGATAAAAAGCCTCATCATGGAAAGAAAGAATCCAATGCTGTACACGGTAAAAAGAGTCGTCATGAGGCAGGGGCAATCCAGATCTCCAATCCCGGGCCTGCTCAACAAGGACAGGGGCAGCAGCGCAAGGAGAAACGACAGTATACCAAACTCAACATGTCACTGGATCAGGCGCTACAACAAATGTTGAAGGCAGGGCTGATCACCTTGAGGGCTCCTCTTCGGAATCCGAACACTTCTGCTCCCAACTATCATCCCAACGATAGGTGCGCATATCATTCAGATAGCCCGGGGCATACTACAGACAACTGCTGGCCTCTCAAGAACAAGATCCAAGATATGATTGACGCCGGGGAGATTCAGTTTGAAGTGCCTGAGACTCCGAACATAATCACTGCTCCGTTACCCAATCGTTGAAGACCTTTTGTTTATTTGAATTTCTGAGTTGTGTTTTTCTTTGCTTATATAAACAATTAATGACATAGCAAACTCTTTTTCTATTAATGCATCGCATATGTCTGTTTTGGGAATTAATACAATTGTTTTCATTATGTTCAAATTTCTTTTCATATTTTTTCTGATGATCAACTCTTAGTTAATAATTCTGAGCCTCTTGAGGGAGGATGACGAAAACGATACCGCTATCTTTACAGTATGCTTTTGAACAGACCCCGCTGATGAGGTACAGGCATTGTTTCAAATCCTAAACACTGGAGTTATAAGGAAGATAATCCCTCGTCAACCCCTCTGAGCCAAAGAAGTAGGAGTTTTTCTTTTCGAAATTTAAAACCCTTAATCATAACCTGGGGCAGGGTAGTCTCTCAGTTGATCCAAGTGCATAACGAATGGCACCAAAAAGTCTTTACAAAACGAAGAAAGACAATGATAGTTCAGAACAATCATAAGAACAGGCAGTCATTATCAAAAAAATCATCAATGAATAGCCCAAGAAGTCAAAACCTGTAAAAGGGACTTATGAAACTGGGGCATCCCGCTGACTGTAATTCCAAAAAGGAAACAGTTCAGGCAAAAAGAAAGGGATAACAAAATCAAAAAGAAAGAGGTCATACAAACCCTCAACAAAAACAAAGATGACTGCCTATTCAAAATAAACTATCAACATCCGAATCATCACCGGAAAATCAGAGCGAAGACTCAAACAAGGTCTAATGTATGATCAACTGAGTTTAGGTTTGGAGAACATCACGAAGAGCGGGTGGGTACAAATAATTTGAGCCTTTATCCTTTGTTTCTTAAACCGTGAACCAGGCCACGTTATAACCCTCAAAAGTCCTAGCTGAAGCATGGGTTAGTCCGAAAACATACTGTTACGAAAGGTATCCTGACTCCTTAAGGCTTACGGTAAATACGGAGTTGACATCACGTTTTACAAACAATCATTTGTTTTATGAAAAAAGAATGCATTTTTAAAATCTTCAAGACAGACATGAGCTTTGCATTTTTAACATAACTTTGTTTGCATATGACGTTTTGTTTGAACAGCATAGAAATTCGCATGACGAAAGTCTAATGAACAAGAGTATCTCCAATCAAGGGGCATGGCATAACTATGGTCCATCATCTGGGGCAGTTAAGTCAAGATCCAGAGAATCTCTCAAGAGGCCAAAAAGCCTGGGGAAAATCTCTGCCTGAGTCACTTGGGGCACTCCAACAACGAATCTTGCACGATCAGACACCTTCTGGTAGTATGGTAACACAAGCAGCCAGGGGCACCTCCCTGCATTCTAAGAGCGTGGATATAGTCGAAGAATACTACGCAAAATCAAAGACCCGCTAGGTTGACGTACCTAGGCAAAAATTAGGGCTTCCCGGCGAACCAAAAGGGTTCGGGCAAAATGAAGGGATGAAATGAAAAAAATCTGTACACCCGGCAAGTCGAAAACCTGAAAAGGCGGCTTGGGCAAAAATGGGTATCCCGGTGGACTGAAAACCCGAAAGGGCGGTCCAGGAAAAAGTTAGGGATTAAAGCGTACGACTATGTCCTGCCATCTGTCTACCAGAAGAAGGTTTGTCCCTCAACAATTATCAGCATCTCACAGGTCTCCCCCTCCCACCTCAGAAATAGGGGCAATAAAGGTTGGTCTGAGCAGTCTGATTGTTCTATCCTCCAAGGTATCAGGGTAGGTCCTGTTGAAGAACATAACCAATACAGTTCAATACCTCCCCAGGAGAGTCCAACCCAGCTTCCCCAGGAAAGTTGGAATCCATCTCCCCAAGCAGTAAGCGTATCCCCAGTTGATTCTGGAAGCTTATCCCCTCGTAGAGCACGAACGCGTCGTCTGGCTTGATTTAAAGAGTTATTTCCTTAACAGGATATAACTGGGTTATCCTCAGCCAAAAGCCACGGAAAGAGCGTCCTCGATACAGTCTTCTTACCCCAGCGAAGTCCATCAATACTTCCAACAACAAGGATATCCTCAGCAAGTTACTATCAACAATCAGCAAGGCATCCCTCTTCCCACAGAGTATTACTTCCCAGCATGTCCGCTAGAGTATCTTTTCTCCCCGCAGAATCCTCCATTCGCCAAGTTTATTCCCCAACGGAGTTATCTTCGCCTATTGGAATTCTTGCAACTATTCTTCAACATCAGCCCAGGATACGACTTCCCGGCACCCGTCAAGGATTTATTTTCTTAGACAAACATACATTCATAAAACGTCACATACATCATTATAGCATGCATATGCATCATATTACACGAATCTCATTGATTTTGAAGACATACAGTTCATGCATCATGATTTTGCATACAATTATGTTTTACCTTTTCAGGAAAAAGATCAATACAAAAATGACTACTATCAACTGTCGCAATTCATTCTTGATATAGTTTCAGATGTGAACCAGATATGGTGACGTTCTGACGCTGCTTCCAGATTTCTTTCTAGATATAGTTTCAGATATGATCCAGATATGGTGACGTTCTGATGCTGCTTCCAGATTTCCTTCTAGATATAGTTTCAGATATGATCCAGATATGGCGACGTTCTGATGCTGCTTCCAGATTTCCTTCTAGATATAGTTTCAGATATGATCCAGATATGGTGACGTTCTGATGCTGCTTCCAGATTTCCTTCTAGATATAGTTTCAGATATGATCCAGATATGGTGACGTTCTGATGCTGCTTCCAGATTTCCTTCTAGATATAGTTTTAGATATGACCCAGATATGGTGACGTTCTGATGCTGCTTCCAGATTTCCTTCTAGATATAGTTTCAGATATGACCCAGATATGGTGACGTTCTGATACTGCTTCCAGATTTCCTTCCAGATATAGTTTCAGATATGACCCAGATATGGTGACGTTCTGATACTGCTTCCAGATCTCCTTCCAGATATAGTCCAGATGTAAACCAGATATGGCAACGTTCTGACGCTTATTCCAGTTGAAGATATTTCAAGGCCTTCTCTAGTCCAGCTAAATCGACTCCCAACAGATTTTTCTGATGAAGACTCAGTAGAAGTTATCCTATGGTCCCCTCTCCGACAAGTGCGTGAAGTGGTAATTCCTTTTTCAGATATTTCCCTCTCCGACGATGAGTGTGAGGTGATAGTCTCTTATGGTCCCCTCTCCGACAAGTGCGTGAGGTGGTAATTCCTTTTTCATATGTTTCCCTCTCCGACGATGAGTGTGAGGTAATAGTCTCTTATGGTACCCTCTCCGACGGCGTGTGAGGTGGTAATCCCTTTTTTAGATGTTTCCCTCTCTGACGATGAGTGTGAGGTGATAGTCTCTTATGGTACCCTCTCCGACGGCGTGTGAGGTGGTAATCCCTTTTTCAGATGTTTCCCTCTCCGACGATGAGTGTGAGGTGATAGTCTCTTATGGTACCCTCTCCGACGGCGTGTGAGGTGGTAATCCCTTTTTCAGATGTTTCCCTCTCCGACGATGAGTGTGAGGTGATAGTCTCGTATGGTTCCCTCTCCGACAGTGTGTGAGGTGACAATTCCTTTTCAGATGTTTCCCTCTCCGACGTTGAGTGAGGTGATCATTCCTTTCAGATTATAATTGCCTATGGTTCTCTTCCCAATACTGCAAAGATGATAATTCTCGCCAAGATTTTTCTCAACGAGCGTTGTTGAAGTTAAAATCACCCAAAGTTCTCTTACCATTCATGCTAAGGCAGTAACCATACCTGGTTCATTCATCTCCGTTTGAAGCTCCAGACTCAACTCCTGTAACCAGTCAGGACACATCTATACCAAGCATCTAAAAGCAGCTCCTGCAACGTGTCAGGTACTCATTTGTTTCTTTTGCAGGTATGCAGGTTCTAGCTAAGGAATCTTCCATGCAATCAACATCCAGATGGCATCTATAAGCCCATCATCCTATCCAGCAATCTCTAAATGGCATCTATAAGCCCATTCCCATCATCACACTGCTACTATGTGAGCGCAAATTTCTGGGCACTCTAGTGTCCAATCATCTTCTACCCTCGGATTACGAAAGGCACGTCCGCCAATCTGCATCCTCAGGTCTAAGAAGATTGAACAGGGGCAACTGTTGTACCCCAAAATTTTCCCTCCCATATTCTTCAAGAAATTGCCAAGCCAAGTCACAAAATTCCCCAAGGGTTGCACAACTCAACAGTCTCCCGTACAGTCAAAACTAGGGTTTGGGTTCTGATCAGAAAAATGAAGTTTTCAAAGGCCCAATCAAGTCTCATATGCCTACAAACATGGTCAAGAATCCTCATAGCAAGTTTCAAGGCATTCAGCTCAAAATTGCACAGTCAAAACCCTAAATTGCACTACAGTCAACTGTAGGGGCAAAATGGTCATTTGACAGTCAAAAGTTCAAATTTTTGGTCAACATATCATTTTGAAGCCACAAACATCATTTGATCAATGCTTGATCATGATTCTCAAAATTTGGCTCAGAAATCATCAAAGATGCAAAAGTTACTATATTTGGACAGCTGAAAAAGTCAACTGAAATTGACCAGGGCATAACTTTCACATGGATCATCAGAAAAATTCCATCCAAAGCTCATTTTGAAGAGAAAGACATTTCCTACAACTCATCTTCATACTTCAAGTCCAAGAAATGCTCTCACAAAAAGTTATCAATTTCAACATTATAGGTCATTTTCAAAAGTCAACAAAAAGGGACTTTAAGTCAAAGGCCATAACTTGAGATTGGAAAATCAAAATGACATGGGACCAAAGGCATTGGTTAAAGGACTCAAAGACCTTTCCAAAATGTCCAAGAACATGTGAAAAGCTTAAAAATTGAGCAAGTTATGCCTTGTGGAAGTTGGGAAATTTTTGGATATTTTGAAAAGTCAACTTTGATCCAAATGACCTAAAAATGCTAATGGGCCCATTTTTCTTCCATGATTCATCATTCTAAGCATATGCACGACCACTTGGCCCAAAGGGAAGTATTTTCTCATTTTTTATTTTATTTATTTGAGTTTTTATTTATATTAATTCAATTAAATCAATTAAATATGTGAAAAATTATTTAACCTAACAAAACCAATCTTTTTATACATGTTTTGGCTTCTATAATTCGTGCATATGCAAATGTGGAAAGTTTTGGTTTGATTTGAGCTAATTGACACCAAATACACATGAAAAAAGATTCAAAAAGATCTTAGAAAATCAATTTGCAAAATCATTGAATGGAAGAGATTTGATTGAATTTCTTTGACCTAATGCTTCCACTACATAACCAGGAACCTAAACCTAATTGTATTGGACTGAAGGCTGCGCTCAAAAGCTCATTGCAAACTTGGAATCTTCACTAAAAACTCAAAACTGTAAACCATTTTTTAGGACGATTCAGGCTACCATTCCTTTTCCAATAGCTTCCTCAAGGTTCCCAGAAGCGATTCCAATCCCTAACATCAACTCAAACGCAAAGAATTGGTAAAACGGATTCAAACTGTACCAAGAAAAATCCATGATCGTATTTTGATTTATAGGCATCCTCATTGCATTTTAATTGTATATTCATGTTCATGATGAAGTTTGTAAGCTAACCATAACCTTTAATTGAAATTTCATGCGTTCTAGGCCAAGATGCCATGTTAGTTTTCTAGGGTTTTGCAGGACGGGAATTTGGGGCTTTTGCAAAGAGGAAAAATCAAGACTCCAGACCACCACCATTCCATTCAGCAGACCTAGACGAAGAAGAAACACTTGTCGCGATAAATTTATGGTCCCTACAGCGCTAATCGCTATTTTCCAGAAACGTGCCTAAGAGAACATTCAGAAAACCGTTGCTTAATGTTTTTTGTTTCAGGGATAGTGGAGACGACGATGCATTGGCAAGCGGTGATTGGTGGATTCAAAAGTTCGCGCGCTGATTCCCACTAACCATCATTTTCTTATTATATTATTTGTGGCTTATTTAATATACAAAGCAAGCAACTTGGTTCAGTGGTGCACATGTGGATTGGTAATATTAATGACCTGGGTTCGATCCCAGGTCTTCTTCCTTTCCATTTATTTTTTTTCAATTAACGTTCAGGTATAGCGCTTGAGTTGAAGAACACGATACACCTCTAAATCCAGCGCGCCACGCGTTCAGCTTCAGGACTTCAAAGGCATGGATTGTAGGTGTACTATAAGCCCCAGTCAACATGCCACATAGTGCTTGGAAAAATCAGCGAATCTGAAGCTTAATGGGCCAGGTTATTCAAAGTATACCTCCATATTGGGACTGAACCCCTCCCTGGTTTGCACATATTTTATTTTATTTTATTGTTTTATTATTTGTTTTGCTTTGATTTAATTAATTGTCTTTTTACAAAAAATATAAAAAACATCATAAAAATCCAGAAAAAGATAAAAAATGTAATAAATTATTTCATTCTAATATTTTCATAAATAAATTAACATGCAATTATTAGCTTTAATTAGGTTACAATTTTAATTTCTTTTAATAACTAAAATACAAAAAAAAATATGTAGAAATAGGTTTAATTAATTTTGATTCCTTTTAATTTCCCTTTCTTACAATAATAATATTTATTTATTTTCATAATTAAAAATGCATGTAAATTAATTAGGGTTTCATTTAGGTTAAAAAAGGTCAATATTTTCTTAATAAACTTAAACTAATTAGAATTAGGTTTAGTATTTAGTTTTAATTAATTATTTTTTCTATTAAATCTTAAAAATACAAAAACACCAAAAACATTCCTTTTTAATTTTTAATTTTTTATTCCTCATTAATTCTGATTAATTAAATTCATTAACTTTAATTTTTTGCAAAAGGGTCCAACGCCCTCGTTCGTAATTTATTTAATTCGCACATTTATTTTATTTCGCTTAATTCATTATGTATCTCTCCCAAAGCGTTGTAACTTAAATTTCTCGCACTTTTATTTCTTTTGCTTTATTTACTTTCTGTCAAATCGGGTCCGGTTTAATTTTGGCGATGTGGACCCGCGCCATTTGTAATAGTTTAGATTTATTTTTCCGCAAATATTTTTAACTGTTAACAAAAGCATGAAAGAATGTATGACCATAATAAAATCAAGCGTAGATCACAAGGAACATGACAAGACAAATATCAATGAAAACGACACACGAATCGCACACACCACCCCTAGGGTACGCCTCACTGTTGCCTTGCCTCGAAAGGTGGTCGTCGAGTAGAGGATGTCTTAGTAAGTCCTCATGATCCGGGAACCTGGCATGAGGGTAGCTTCTAAGGTGTCTTCCTATTGCTCTGGTGATCACCATGTCCCTACAAACTCGAATTGACCCGAACACCTCCAACGGTGGTGCTACCTACCTCTCAATGGTGGGATGGCACTACTTTAAAGGACATTTACACAGACGAATTCCTTAGGGTAGGTAGGTTCTCGTAGATACTTGCTCTCTTCAAAACAAACTGAAATCTTTTCACACCAACACTTTTCAAAAGCTTTCAAAGCAAACTTTTCAAACACTCTTGAGGACTGATACAAGAGTCGAACTGGAATTTTCAAAGAAACTTTTTTTAAAACCCACAGTTGAAAAGCAAACAAACCTTTTTGAAAACACAATGAGCAAGTATCTAAGAGCCCATGGATAACCATGGATAGAAAGGGTGCTAACACCTTCCCTTTCTATAATCTACCTCCCGAACCGAGAAACTATCTCTTTAAGGAATTTTTCTGTGCTTTTGTCCTTTCCATTTGGAGAAAATAAAAGACGGTGGCGACTCTTGCTTCCGCGACATTTCGCGAACCAGCGTTAAACAGTCAGTTCCAGATCCACCGATCACAATCCCCTTAGATGCAGTAGGTCTGATCTCACCTATCATATTGATGCCCCACATTGCAAAAGGCCAAGGAGTTGTCAAGATATTCAGGGGAACTGGAGGTACATGCACCTTATCAGCATAGACTTGGAACTTATGACAGGTTCGAGAATGCTGATAACAATCGGCTTCCATAGTAGACCAGTAATATCCTGCCCGTAGGATTTTCTTTGCCATGGTATGTCCACTGGAATGAGTTCCAAGGGTACCTTCATGTAACTCTGCCATGATCCTTTCTACCTCGCTCTTGTCCACACATCGCAATAAGGTTGAATCGTGGTTACGCTTATAAAGGATACTGTTACTGATGAAGAACTTCGCAGTGAATCTTCTCAGAAACTTCTTATCATTAACAGATGCCCCCTCGGGATATTCTTGAGCCTCAAGATACCTCTTTATCTCGTGAAACCAGGGTTTATCTGCCACTTCTTTGGTCTCAATGTCACAACAATGTGCGGGTTCGTCCAACCTCTCGATGGTAATCTGGGGAGCTTCATTGTCCCACCTGACTTTAAACATAGAAGACATTGTAGCTAGCGCGTCCGCTAACTGGTTTTCTTCTCTTGGGAAGTGTTCATAGGTTATCTCCTCAAAGTGTGGGAGCAATGTCAATACATATTCTTTGTAAGGAATAAGATTTGGGTGTTTCGTATCCCATTCGCCTTTGATCTGACTGATCACTAGGGCAGAATCTCCGAATACACTCAAGAACTTAATCCTCAGGTCAATAGCAGCTCGAAGACCCATGATGCATGCTTCATACTCCGCCATATTGTTGGTACAGTTGAAACATAGTCGGGAGGTAAACGGAGTATGACAGCCCTTAGGAGATATAATTACAGCACCGATGCCATTACCCAAAGCATTAGAGGCTCCATCAAAATACATAGACCATCGGTATCTTTCCTTAGGTCCTTCATCCGGTCCAGGTTCTTCGCAGTCAGTCACCAACATGATGTTCTCATCTGGGAACTCGAAATTCATGGATTGGTAGTCATCCACGGCCCGATGCGCCAAACGATCGGCCAATACACTCCCCTTGATTGCTTTTTGGGTTGTGTATTGGATGTCATACTCGGTTAAGATCATCTGCCATCTTACTATTCTTCCGCACAAGGCAGGCTTCTCGAAGATATACTTGATTGGATCCATCTTTGATATCAATAAGGTAGTGTGAGTCAGCATGTACTGTCTCAGCCGGTGAGAAGTCCATGCCAAAGCGCATCAAGTTTTCTCGAGCAGTGAGTATCGGGTCTCACATTCGGTAAAATATTTGCTAAGGTAGTAAATAGCGTGCTCTTTTCAGCCAGACTCGTCATGCTGCCCCAACACACACCCCATTGAATTATCCAGTACTGTCAAGTATAAGATCGAAGTTCTTCCTTCAACTAGAGGCATCAAAATTGGTGGCTCTTGGAGGTATTCTTTGATTCTTTCGAAAGCGGTCTGACATTCATCATTCCACTTTACCACTTGATCTTTCTTCAGCAACTTGAAGATTGGCTCATAAGTAGCAGTCAGATGTGAGATGAATCGGGCGATGTAGTTCAGACGTCCCAAGAAACCTCTAACTTATTTTTCTGTGCGAGGAGCCGACATCTCTTGTATGGCTTTTACCTTGGCAGGATCCACCTGAATACCCTTATCACTGACGACGAAACCCAGCAGTTTACCAGACCTTACTCCGAAGGTGCACTTGTTCGGGTTTAGCCTCAGCTTGTACGTCTTCAACCTGTCGAACAATTTTTGGAGATGGTCAAGGTGCTCTTCCTCAGTCTGGGATCTTGCTATCATATCATCAACATAAACCTCAATCTCATGGTGAATCATGTCATGGAACAAAGCGACCATGGCGTGTTGATAAGTTGCCCCAGCATTCTTCAACCCGAAAAGCATGAACTTGTAGCAAAAAGTGCCCCACTGAGTAACAAAGGTTGTCTTCTCCATGTCCTCAGGAGCCATCTTGATCTAGTTGTAGCCAGAAAAACCATCCATGAAGGAGAAGATCTTATGTTGCGCGGTGTTGTCGACCAAAAAATCGATGTGAGGAAGTGGGAAATCATCCTTGGGACTTGCCCTGTTCAGATATCTATAGTCCACACACATCTGTACCTTACCATCCTTCTTAGGCACCAGAGCAACGTTGGCAACCCACTGCAGATAAGAAGTGACTGCTAAAAATCCCGCGTCAAACTATTTCATGACCTCAGCTTTGATTTTCTCAGACATCTCAGGGCGCATACGGCGAACTTTCTACTTTACCGGAGGACAGTCTTCTTTAGTCGGCAAGCGATGTACCATAATATCAGTGTCTAAACCAGGCATATCTGCATAAGACCGGGCGAATATCTTAACATAGTCGCGTAACATCTGTGTCAACCGTTGCTTGACACTAGGCTCCATATTTGCACATATCTTAACCTCTTTCATGTCTTCCTCTGTACCCAAATTCACTGACTCAACTGGATCTTCATGAGGTTGTATGGCCCTCTCTTCCTGCTGTAACAGTCTAGCAAGTTCTCCAGGCACCTCACAATCATCTTAACCTTCGTTCTTGGCTTGGTTGATCGGATTTTCGAAGTCATAACTGGCAGTAGCAGAGTTGTTATCAATGGGATCCAGAGTGGATATGGATCTGCATTATGATACGTGAGTGTGTGTAAGAGAATAGCTGTTTTTGAAAAAGTGAGAGACAGAGAAAAGAAAAACAAGGAGCACAAGATTTGGAATGCAAGAAACGTCCAATGCTTTATTAATGATATATGAAATGACAAGTAATAAGCCCTCACCAGCAAAGCCAAAGTGCCTCGGGAAAGGCACCGGGCCATAAAGTTTCAAACTGTCTATTACAAATCTTAAAAAAAAAAGCCAATTACTGTGGAATAAAAGAAACATGTATGAAGTCCTTCATCGTCTAGTTGTCCAATCCACCATTGGTTGTGGGATAGATCCAACTGTCGATATCTGAATCTTCTTCACTGTCCTCAATTGCATTAACTCCCTGATTGCTGATATGCAGAGGAGGTCTTCCAATTCGCACGCGCCTAACAGCCCTTTAAGCCCCTGTAGTAAAGCCCAAACCAAATTTGTCAGTTTTGTGCGTGAAATCAGGGAGCTGACCCCAATTTGCACACCCACCTTCTTCAATTACAGCCCTGGCATCCTTGAGAGAAGCCATCCTCGTTGGAGGTTTATTGGTAGCAACTTCAATTGACGCCAAGGTCTGAGGGACCTCTTCAAAATTTTGACAAGGGGTTTCAATGAATTCCCCATCCATCTCCACGTAGCGGAAAGAGTTGAGATGATTCACCATATACTCCTCTTCACCCTGTACCATGACAATCTTCCCTTTTACCAGATATTTCAACATTTGATGGAGCGTGGAAGTCACTGCCCCAGCCTTATGAATCCAAGGGCGACCCAACAAGCAAGAATATGAGGGTCTGATATCCATCACATAAAAGGTGGATGAAAAAGTATGAGAGCCAACTTTAACAAGGATGTCCACCTCCCTGTGCACCATCCTTTTTGACCCGTCGAAAGCCCTGACCACAATATTGCTCGGCTTTAGAATCAAACCTTCACAGTCTAGACGGTCTAATGCTTTCTTTGGCAGAACATTCAATGAGGACCCAATATCCACCAGTACATGGGCCATAGTAGTGCCCTTGCACTCGATCGAGACGTGCAGAGCGTCATTATGATTTCTACCTTTAGCAGTCAGATCTGCATCTAAGAAACCCAACCCATTGTCGGCAGTCAAGCTAGCTACGCAATCTTTGAATTGATCGGCTGAAGTTTCCTGTGGCACATGCGCAGTTTTGAGGAATGCAATTAGAGCCTTTGCATGGGCTTTAGAACACAATAACAAGGACAACATGGAGATTTTTGACGGGGTCTGTCCCAGCTGCTCGACTACGTTATAGTCTCTCTTCTTGATAATCTTCAGTATTTCCTCTATCTCCTGCTTTGAGGTTTCTACGATGATCTTCTTAGGTGCCTCCGTCCGGGCTTGGCTCACCTATGATTTCTTTGCCCCGAGTCCCATATGGCTCGGTGTTGTACCCCAAAATTTTCCCTCCCATATTCTTCAAAGATTTGGCAAGATCAAGCTTCAAAATCCCTCAAGGGTTGCACAGTCCAATTGCCTCCTAACACAGTCAAAATTAGGGTTTTGGTTCTTGCAAAGAAATTGAGGTTTTCAAGGGTCCAATTAAGTCTCATATGCCTATATCCATTGTCAAGCATCCATATGTCAAGTTTCAAGACTCACAACATCAACTTGCACAATCAAAAGCCCTAAATACTTCACAGTCAACTGCAGGGGTAAAATGGTCATTTGACAGTCAAAAGTCAAAAAATTCGGTCAACATCTTATTTTGAAGCCACAATCATCATTTTATCAAGTCTTGATCATGATTCCACAAGCATGGCTCAAAAAGTCTCAAGATGCAAAAGTTTCTATTTTTGGACAGCTGAAAAGTCAACTGCAAATTGACCAAGGCATAACTTCTTCATGGTTCATCAGAAAAATCCCATTCAATGCTCATTTTAAAGGGGATGACATTTCCTACAACTCATCTTCACACTCCAAGTCCAAGAAATGCTCTCACAAAAAGTTATCAATTTCAACATTATAGGTCATTTTCAAAAGTCAACAAAAAGGCACTTTAAGTCAAAGACCATAACTTGAGATTTGTAAATCAAAATGACATGGGACCAAAGGCATTGGTTAGAGGACTTCAAGACCTTTCCAAAATGTCCAAGAACATGTTCATAGCTTCAAAATTGAGCAAGATATGCATTGGAGAAGTTGGGAAATTTTTGGGAATTTTCAAAAGTCAACTTTGCCTAAAACACTTCAATTTTCCTAATGGGCCTCAAATTCTTTCTTGAATCATTACCCAAGGCCTATGCACGACCCATTGAGCTCAAAATAATTTATTTTCTTATTTTTAATTAATTAATTGAATTTATATTTATATTAATTCATTTAATTGGTTTTAATTATAGGAAAATTAAAAAAGGATATGTTTTGGATCTTTTGGTGGAGCAAATCTGATCAGGGCAAGCTGGCAAAGTCGTTTCTCAATCAAACAAGGAAAATCATCCATATTTGGCAAGGTTTTCATTGAAAAAGATTGAAAATCACATGATTGAAAATCAAGGATTTGAAACATTAATTCATGGACTTTTGGGCCAAGGTTTTGACCTAGATTCATTCACATACATATGCTGAGTGAAACCCTACTCAAGAACACACGTGAAAGCTGCTGAAACTCCATAATCACTTTGCAAAATTTCAATAAAAACTTGAAAACTGAAATCCTATTTGCAGTACAATTCAAGGCCTAAAATCGTTTCCAATACAGTGCTGACATTGCCAGGAAGCTATTACAATCAAGAACGAGGCTTAACACCATCAGAATCATCCCCACTAAGTCACACGGTTTGCCCTATTTTTCAAACTTGCATATCATGTTTCACGTGCTTTTAATCTGCTTTCTTGTTTGATTTATGCTAATAGGGACCTTCTGAAGCGATTGGTATAAGCTAATTGAACTAACGCTGCCTGAATCAAAATATACCATGGAAGAAATTTAGGGTTTTCTGAAGCTTGCAATTAGGGCTTTAGGCATCAGGAAAAATTGGACCATGTCATGACCATGGTTGAATTCGTCAAGGCCAGACGAATTCAACCAGCCTATCGCGCCCTTTTTATATTGTCTCCACTTCTATTCGTTATTCTTGGGACTTTCACTTAGTGGGGGTTTAAAACCCCCGCTATCTTATTCATGTTTGCAGGTAAACGAGGAAGAAGATGGGCGTGGCATCATGTGATTGGAGAGTTTAAATCTGGCGCGCTTTCTTTTGTTCTATACCATTAATGTTTGCTTTTTTTATATTATATTTGTTGTCCATTCATATAATAAACGCGCTTGGTAGCTCAGATGGTGGAGGACGTGTCTTGCCAGCATAGGGACCTGGGTTTGATTCCCAGGTCCCCTCACATAATTGATATTTTTTGTCCTAACGTATTCTAATGCAGCGCCCTATCCAACGCCCTACCATGAGCCTCACGCATAGCTTGCTAGATGGTCTTGATCAACAATCTGAAGGCCACAGAATGAAGTCCATCATATGGTCCGGTCAATGAACATGCATACAATCATGAAAGTCAAACGTGGCTTAGATGTCAATGGGCCAGAATTGCTTCAAAAAACCTCCACATGGGCCTTCACACCCCCTTTGGTTTGCCTTGTCTTATTTTCTTTTCTCTTAATTTCTTTTAATTGTTTTTAATTATTCTTATTAATTCATAAAATAATTTTCATAATAAAAAAAATCAGAAAAAAAAAGTTTTATTTTTTTAATTATTTATTAATTGCACCATTAACCTATTTTTGTAAATAAATGTTAACAATTAACTTTAGTTTAATTTAGGTTTAAATTCTAATACTTTTCTTAATAAATAAAAAATACATAGAATTAGGTTTTGACACTTTGTATCTTTTTTCTTAATTAATCATTATTATCATTATTTATTATCATTTTTGTACATAAACATGTAAATTAATTAATTAGCTTAAATTAGGGTAACTTTAATATTTTCATTAATAATTAAAATAAACTTAGAACTAAGGTTTTCTTTTGATTTTAATTTTCTTTATTTTCATAAATACAAAAAAACATAAAAACACTTTCTTTTCTTTAATTAAATAATTAATTAGGTTTTAATTTCATTTAATTTCAAGCAAAGGGTCAAAACCCGAGGACGTCCCGATTTTAATTCTTTTCGCACGTTATTCTTATTTTTCTTATTGATTATTATGTAACTGCTTTCCGGATGTAATAGTAATTAGGTTTATTGCTTTTTTTTACTTTCCGCATCTTTATCAAAAACGGGTCTTTGTATTTTGGCGATGTATAGACCCGCGCCTTGTAATAGCGTAGCTTTTACCTTTCTGTATTTAATTTCCCGCACTCCTAAATTCTAAATTGCATGAAAGAATGTATGATAACTAAAAACAACGCGTAGCTCACAATGCCATGATCAAAGATAAAACATAACATGAAAACAACACACAATACACACACCACTTCTAGGGTACGCCTCACTCGTTGCCTTCGAAACGTGGTCGTCAAGTATAGGACGTTTTAGCGGTCGCTCTTATGTCCAAGATCCAGTTGCCTCAAAACAGTTGCCTCGAAACGGTTGCCTCGGATTAAAAAGGATCTAGGACATTAGGGTTACTTCTAAGGTGTCCTAACTGTTGCTTCGGTGACCACACTGTCCCTATAATCGAATTGACCCGAACACCTCCAACAGTGGTGCTACCTACCTCTCAATGGTGGGATGGCACTACCTTAAGGACTTTTACACAGCCTAATTCCTTAGGGTAGGTAGATGACTCATGGGTACTTACTCTCTAAAAAACAAAACAAAAATCTTTTCACACTGACACTTTCAAAAGCTTTCAAAACAAATTTTTCAAACACTCTTGAGGACAGATACAAGAGTCATTCAGAAATCTTTCAATGAAACTTTTTCAAACCCACTCACATTTGAAAAGCAAACATTTTGAAAACATAAGAGCAAGTATTTAAGATCCCATGGATAACCATGGATAGAAAGGGTGCTAACACCTTCCCTTTCTATAAATCTACCTCCCGAACCGAGAAACGTTCTCACAAGGAATTTTACTGTGCTTTTGTCCTGTCCATGTTGGAGAAAATAAAAGACGGTTGCGACTCTTGCTTACCGCGACATTTCGTGAACCAGCTTTAAACAGTCAGTTCTATTTCCACCGATCACAGAATTGGCGACTCTGCTGGGGATATTTTAAAGTGAGGTGTACCTTAGGATAGATCATACTTATGTTTTCAATTGCCTGATTTGTGTGCTTTAATATTGTGGGCCTGTTGTGGGAGTTCTATAGATCCTAACCCGGATCTGGGGGATACCTCTTAGAAAGTAGCAACAAGACTGTGAGGGAACTGTGTGGGGTATACCGACACGGTTGAAGCAGTCTGCTACATTGATGTGGCACTTTGGTGAGTACTGGTAACCCTTGAGTCAAGTCAAGGAAAGTACGGGGCCGCCGCATGGTGTCGTGAAGCATCAACTGACCTTAGGAACCTTACTTGACCATCCTGGCCTCTTTAGGGTAGTGAGATAACTGACTTTGGTGCAGTCCGAAGTTGGTTGATACTCGATACTACACTCATTGAGGGTTGTTTTCTTGGAATATTTTGATCGCCAGTTCAGTGGCTGAATCGAAACAATGAACACAGAAAACAATCCAATGATATTGAGATCCTTAGAACCCGGTTACTTCTGATAGGACAGGTTTTGAGCCCACCAACTTCAAGAGGGTAATACCTAGACCCCATGCTGGCCTAAACTCTAAGGGATGTCTTGTGTGACTTGTGTGCCTTACCATGTTTGCTTTTGTGGATACTTGTGGTGTGTTTTATCATAATATCATAACATCATACAGCATCATATGCATCCACTAACCACTTCAGGGGTTCGAATCTTCATCTTTGTTCTTGTTTTGTAGGACATGGAAACTATCCGCAGAAAGATAATTCAGATCAACCTCATAAGGGTCCCTCCTCAGCTTAAGGAACTTACGTCCAGGATTCCTGAGAGCTCTTCTTTCAGTGAGAAACATGGAAGACTCATCAGCTTGGTCAACACCAACATTGGGGAAGATATGATAAAGGTCCTCTTCCAGTTCTTTGACCCTCTGCACCACTGTTTTACTTTCCTGGATTATTAACTGGTGCCTACATTGGAAGAGTTCTCCCAGCTTCTGAAGATCCCTATCCTTAGTCAACTACCCTACAACGGTACGGAAAGGGAACCCAAACTTGAAGAGGTTGCTAAAGCACTATGCTTACAACCATCTGACATTAAGGGACATTGGGAAGTTAGAAGTGGTATCAAAGGATTCTTGGCAAAGTTCCTATTTGAGAAGGCCCAAGAATGTTGGAACTCCCTTGACCTACAAGCTTTTGAAGAAGTTGTAGCCCTCCTTGTCTATGGGTTGGTGTTGTTCCCGAATCCAGACCAGCTTATAGATATCAATGCTGTCAAGATCTTCATGTCCAGGAATCCTATACCTACATTGCTTGGGGACATCCTTCACTCATGTTACACTCGAACCATGAGAAAAAGAGGTGTTCTTATATGCTGCACTCCTCTCCTGGGAAGATGGTTTATTTCACACCTTCCACAATCAGTTTTGAAGAACGAGCGGGGTTTGAGATGGTCACAACGATTGATGACTCTTACACATGCAGATATACATTGGTGCTCTCGGTCCAGAGAGGATGTCACTATCATTGATCGTTGCGGGGAGTACCCTAATGTTCCTTTACTTGGAATCAGAGGAGGTATTACTTACAACCCGTGTCTGGCTTTGAGACAGTTTGGTTATGCTCGGAGGGATGGCCCCCACGATATGTTAATTCCTGACATAGTTTTTGACTTCGACAATGATGCACAAGGACTTCGCCAGAGATTTATCAGGGCTTGGAGGATGCCCAACAAGGTTGACAGCAAGACACTGGGGCACAGGAACTCCATCTCGTTGGAGCCTTATCTCAAGTGGGTACGAGCCCGCTCCCAGAAGTTAGTGATGCCATATCCTCATGTTCTCCCTATGATCAAAGAGCCAGTGTTGGAAGGAGAGGTCTCATACACTATTCAACATCCTGACATGCCCACATCCTGGGAAGAAATGCAGAAGAGCTGGATCCAGCTTAAGGAAGAACGGAATTCTCTTGAAGCCAGTCTGCATGCCAGTGAGAAGAAGGTCTTGGAGCTCACCCGCCTACTGCACAAGGAAAAGACTCTCAACACTTACATAGCTCCAAAGAGGATGCGCAGTGTCTTTTGGGATTAATTTACTTTGTAATGTTTTGCCCATGAGGCCTTGATGTACTGAACAATTATTTCTTAATGATAACGTGTGTTCTTTTTTGTCTACAACAAATTTGAACTTTCGAACCCTCGAATGCATTGCATAAACAGTATATCATGCATCATGTGCATAGCAGGTACTCTTTTTACAGGTGGTTTAATCTTCTTCGCTGTTTATTTCAGCTCGCCATCATGAATCCTGAATCATCTACTGAGAAATCCATCAAGGCCCTCCAGGCTCAGAATGCCCAGTTCCAAGAGCTGATTATGAGTTTAGCCCAAGGTCAAGAGGAATTGAAGGCTCTGCTGGTAAAGAAGAAGAAGAAGAGAAATGTATTATTCAACACTGGCCGGAGGTTTGGCAACACACTGCAAAATGAGGTTGATCAAGCTGGTTCTTCTATAGGGAAAGGCAGTCCCCAAGGGGGAAGGGTTCCTAGTCCTGTGGTCTCTGACAACGAGACTGATTTCAATGAAGAGCAGTACCCTCCAGCTGAAGACAAGTACAAGCAGTTAGAGGATCGCCTGAATGCCATGGAAATTCAACAAGTGCCTGGGTTGGATTTTGGAGACCTGGGTCTATCTTCTGGTGTGGTGATCCCACACAAGTTCAAAGCACCATCTTTCGCAAAGTATGACGGGGCGTCCTGCCCTAAGCTACATCTCAGATCTTATGTGCGGAAGATCCAGCCGTATACTATGGACAAGAACTTATGGATCCATTTCTTCCAGGAGAGTCTTTCAGAGACTCATCTCGAATGGTTCTATCAGCTGGATGGAACCAAGGTTCGTAATTGGGAGGACTTGGCTACTGCTTTTTATAAGCAGTATCAGTACAATGCCGACCTCGCTCCTACACGTACCCAGCTCCAGGGTATGTCGCTAGGATCGGGAGAAGGTTTTAAAGAGTACGCGTAGAAGTGGAGGAACCTGGCTGGCAGGGTGCAGCCACCGTTAACCGACCGTGAACTCGTGGACATGTTCTTAGGGAACCTATCCGGGCTATTCTTCAATCATCTCATTGGCAATTCTTCTGCAGGGTTTACAGACCTTATTCTGACTGGGGAAAGGATAGATGCTGGTATGAAATCAGGGAAGATACAGAAATGTGCGTCCTCAAGTTCTGAGAAAAAGCCTTTCAAGAAGGAAGTCAGTGCTGTGTATGGCCCCAGGAGGCAAAATAAACCGGAACACTACCAAGCTGTCAACACGGTGGTAATTGCAAAGCCTGCTGCCGCTCCTCGGCAACCTAACCAACCAAGGGGTGAGAGACCCAGAAGAGAATATACTCGGCTTAGTATGACCTTGTCGCAGATCTTGCCGCAACTGCTATCGACCAACTTGGTAACTGTCAGAGAAGCTCCGAAGGTGGTAAATACAACCTCCCAGAAATACAATCCCAACGCCCGCTGTGCTTATCACTCTGATAGCTCGGGGCATTCTACTGATGATTGTTGGGCCCTAAGAAATAAGGTCCAGGACCTTATCGATGCCAAGGAAATACAGTTTGAGGCGCCCGAAAGGCCCAACGTTGTGACTGCTCCTATGCCCCAGCATGGAGTAAATGCTATTGAGGAAGATCTGTATGTAGCGTCTGTGGATGATGTTTCTACCCCTTTATTGACTGTCAAAAGGAACCTGTTGCTGGCCGGTTTATTTCCAGGTTGTAGCAAGGGTTGCCTTCTATGTGCTGTTTCACCTAATGGTTGTCCGTTGCTGAAGTCAGGCGTCCAAAACCTGATGGATAGCAAAGAGATCTTGTTCAAGAAGACCGCTGTTCCTATTGTTCCTACTGAAGAAGTATTCGTTGTCACCATTTTCAACAATCCTACCAAGGCTCCCCCGAGGAAGCCAGTCAAAATCATGTCTGTTGCACCTATCATCATTACTGTTCCGGGGCCCCTCCCCTATAAATCTGACAAGGCTGTCCCATGGCACTATGGGGCAGATGTGTATGTACTTGGAGTAAAGCAGGAGTTCAACACTAATATCGGTATCAGTAACATCACCGGTCCCGCTAAAGTTACTCGCAGTGCCAGGATCTTCTCGCCTGACATCGCGCCACCAGTTATCCGAAGACCTCTTATCATCACGCCTACAAGTGTGCCTGTTTCCTCTCCTGACCAAGTTTCTACCCCTGCTGCCGAGTCATCTGACGCTCGGGGCAAAGGGATTGCTGATGTGCCTGCCCAGATGGAGGCACCAAAGACTGTTAATGTTGAAGCCTCCCAGCAAGAGATGGAGGAAATTCTCAAGATCATCAAGAAGAGTGATTTCAACGTCGTTGAACAGCTGGGCCATACCCCCTCTAAGATCTCTATGCTATCATTGTTGTTATGCTCAGAGGCCCACGCCAAGGCCCTGATTTCCTTCCTAAAGATGGCTCATGTGCCACAAGAGACGTCAGCTGATCAATTTACGGATTGTGTGGCCAACTTGACCGCTGACAATGGGTTGGGTTTCTCTGACGCCGATCTGACTGCCAAGGGAAAGAACCACAATGATGCCCTGCATGTCTCCATTGAATGCAGGGGCACTACTCTTGCACACGTGTTGGTAGACACCGGTTCTTCACTGAACGTATTGCCCAAGAAGGCCTTAGACAGGTTGGATTGTGAGGGTTTGGAGTTGAAGCCTAGTAATATTATTGTCCGGGCCTTTGACGGGTCGAAGAGGATGGTACATGGTGAAGTAGATATTCCGATCTAGGTTGGTTCCCAAGTCTTTGATTCAACGTTCTATGTGATGGACATTCGTCCATCCTATTCTTGTTTGCTGGGTCTTCCCTGGATCCACAAGGCTGGAGCTGTGACCTCCACTCTACACCAAAAGCTCAAATACCCTGTCAGAGGGAAGATTGTTAAAGTGCAGGGGGAGGAAGAATACATGGTTAGTCATCTTAACTCGTTTCGGTATATAGAGATGGACGGGGAGTTCATTGAAACCCCCTTTCAACATTTTGAAGAGGTGCCTCCAACATTGGCGTCAACAGAGACAGTAATTGAAGAAGACTCTCCTTTGAAGATGACTTCCTTGAAGGACGCCCGGGCTGTGATTGAAAAAGGTGAATGTGCAAACTGGGGCAAGCTCCCTGATTTTACTCCTAAGACTGACAAGTTTGGGTTGGGTTTCACTGCAGAGGCTCAGAGGGTTGTATGCTAGCGAGGATTGGAAGATCTCCCGTGTTCATCACCAACCCGGGAGTGAATGTTATTGAAGGCGATGCGGAGGAATCAGAGTTTGATAGCTGGATCTACCCGACGACCGACGGTGGACTGAACAATTGGATTGCAAAAGACTACATACCTATTACTTTTGTTACTCAGTAATGAATTCCTTTGTTTTTTAAATTTGTAATGAACAATAAATTGAAACTTCATGGCCCGGTGTCTTACCCGGGGCACCGTGGTTTCATTTGTGAGGGCTTATTACTTGTCATTTCCATATATCATGAATAAAACATTGGACGTTTTTCGCATTTCAAATCTTGTGCTCCCTTTCTTTCTTTATATATTGCAAAACAGCTATATTTACACACACTCACCTATACAGGTTTCAATCCACTCTGGATCTCACTGGTAACGACTCTGCTACTGCCAGTTATGACTTCGAAAATCCGATCAACTTAGCCGAAGACGAAGGTGAAGATGATTGCAAAGTGGCTGGCGAGCTTGCAAGACTGTTACTCCAGGAAGAGAGGGCATTTCAGCCACATGAAGAGCCAGTGGAAACGGTAAATCTGGGTACTGAGACAGACAGAAAGGAAGTCAAGATTGGTGCTAATCTGGAGCTCAGCGTGAAACAACGGTTGATTCAGATGCTGCATGATTATGTGGAAATCTTTGCCTGGTCCTACGAAGACATGCCTGGGTTGGATACCGACATTGTGGTCCATCACCTGCCTACCAAGGAAGATTGCCCTCCGGTAAAGCAAAAGGTCCACCGTATGCGTCCAGAGATGTCCGAGAAAATCAAGGTTGAGGTTATGAAACAATTTGACGCCGGTTTTCTAGCAGTGACTTCTTACCCTCAGTGGGTTACCAACGTGGTTCCAATGCCGAAGAAGGACGGTAAGGTCCGAATGTGTGTTGATTACAGGGATTTGAACAGGGCAAGCCCCAAGGATGACTTCCCTCTGCCTCACATCGACGTCCTGGTTGACAATACTGCTCAGCACAAGGTGTTCTCCTTCATGGACGGCTTTTCAGGTTATAACCAGATCAAAATGGCTCCTGAAGATATGGAAAAGACTACCTTTGTTACTTAGTGGGGCACCTTCTGCTACAAGGTCATGCCTTTTGGGTTGAAAAATGCTGGGGCAACCTACCAACGTGCCATGGTTGCTTTATTTCATGACATGATCCATCATGAGATTGAAGTGTACGTCGATGATATGATTGCAAGGTCTCAAACTAAGGAAGAACACCTTGACCATCTGCAGAAGCTGTTTGACCGTCTGAAGTTATACAAGTTGAGGTTGAACCCAAACAAGTGCACATTTGGGGTAAGATCTGGAAAGTTGCTAGGCTTTGTCGTGAGCGACAAAGGTATTCAAGTGGACCCTGCCAAGGTTAAAGCCATATAAGAGATGCCAGTTCCCAAGACAGAGAAAGAAGTCAGAGGCTTTCTAGGACGTCTGAATTATATTGCCTGGTTCATCTCGCATCTAACTGCTACCTGTGAACCAATCTTCAAGCTGCTGAAGAAAGATCAAGTAGTGCGTTGGAATGATGAATGTCAGGCCGCTTTCGACAGAATCAAAGAGTATCTCCAAGAACCACCCATTCTTATGCCACCGGTTGAAGGGAGACCTCTGATAATATACTTGACAGTACTTGACAGCTCAATGGGGTGTGTGCTGGGGCAGCATGACGAGTCTGGCCGAAAAGAGCACGCCATTTATTACCTTAGCAAAAAGTTTACCGACTGTGAGACTCGATACTCACTGCTCGAGAAAACTTGCTGCGCTTTGGTATGGGCTGCTCGCCGGCTGAGACAGTATATGCTGACTCACACTACTCTGTTGATTTCAAAGATGGATCCGATAAAGTACGTATTCGAAAAGCCTGCTCTGTCTGGGAGAATAGCAAGATGGCAGATGATCTTGACGGAATATGACATCCAGTACACGACTCAGAAAGCTATCAAAGGAAGTGTATTGGCAGACCATTTGGCACACCAGGAAGTGGACGACTACCAGTCAATGAACTTTGAATTTCCTGATGAGAACATCATGGTAGTGACTGATTGTGAAGTACCTGGACCGGATGAAGGACCTGAGGAAGGATCCCGATGGTCTATGCACTTTGACGGAGCCTCCAACGCTTTGGGTAACAGTATCGGCGCTGTGATCATATCCCCAAAAGGCACTCATACTCCACTTACTGCCCGGCTATGTTTCAACTGCACCAACAACATGGCGGAGTATGAGGCATGCATCACGGGTCTTCAAGCTGCAATTGACCTAAGGATCAAGTTTCTGAGTGTCTTCGGAGATTCCGCTCTCGTGATCAATCAAATCAAAGGCGAGTGGGATACGAAACACCCAAACCTTATTCCTTATAAAGAGTGTGTGTTGACGTTGATCCCCCATTTCACAGAGATAACTTTTGAACACTTCCCAAGAGAGGAGAATTAGTTGGCGGACGCGCTGGCTACGATGTCTTCTATGTTCAAAGTCAAATGGGACAACGAGGCTCCCAGGATCATTATCTGGAAATTGGACGAACCTGCGTATTGTTGTGATCTTGAGGCTGAAGAGGTAACAGAAAAACCTTGGTATCATGAGGTGAAGAGGTATTTGGAAGCTCAAGAATATCCTGATGGTGCATCTGTCAACGACAAGAAGTTTCTGAGACGATTCGCAGCAAAGTTCTTCCTCAGCAACGACATTCTATACAAGCGAAACCATGATTCAACCTTACTGCGTTGTGTGGATAAGACTGAAGCAGAAAGGATCATGGCAGAGCTACATGAAGGTACCTTCGGAACACACTCCAGTGGACATACCATGGCAAAGAAAATCCTTCGGGCAGGATATTTCTGGTCCATAATGGAAGCCGACTGTTACCAACATTCTCGGACATGTCATAAGTGCCAGATTTATGCAGATAAGGTGCACGTTCCTCCAGTCCCTCTGAATGTCTTGACAGCACCTTGGCCTTTTGCAATGTGGGGCATTTATATGATCAGCGAGATCAAACCTACGGCATCCAACGGGCACCGCTTCATCCTGGTGGCGATCGATTACTTTACAAAGTGGGTTGAAGCAGCTTCCTATGCTACCGTAACTAAGAACGTCGTGGCACGGTTCATTCGGCATAACCTGATCTGTCGATACGGCGTCCTGGAAAGGATCATTACGGACAACGGTATCAATCTCAACAACAAGATGATCATTGAGCTCTGCGAGCAATTCAAGATACAGCACCACAACTCTTCTCCTTATCGGCCGAAGATGAATGGGGCTGTAGAAGCAGCAAATAAGAATATCAAGAAGATTGTGCAGAAGATGACAGTGACCTATAAAGATTGGCACGAGATGTTACCGTTTGCTCTTCACGGGTACCGTACCTCAGTAAGAACGTCAACCAGGGCAACTCCCTTTTCCTTGGTCTATGGCATGGAGGCAGTCTTGCCGATCGAAGTCCAGATACCCTCTCTCCGGATAATGAAGGATGCAGATTTGAGCGAAGATGACTGGATCCAGACTCGACTTGATCAGTTGAACCTAATTGACGAAAAGAGACTTGCTGCTATTTGTCATGGTCAGACGTATCAAAAACGGATGATCAGGGCATTTAACAAGAAAGTCAGACCACAAGAGTATCAAGTCGGAGACCTGGTAATCAAACGCATCATTCTTCCTCAAAGTGATCCCAGGGGCAAATGGACCCCCACATACGAAGGGCCATTTGTGGTTAAACATGTCTTCTCAGGAGGAGCCATGATTCTAACCACCATGGATGGTGACGACCTTCCTCACCCCGCCAATGCAGACATAGTAAAAAGATACTACGCATGATAAAAGACCCGCTAGGTTGACATACCTAGGCAAAAATTAGGGCTTCCCGGCGAACCAAAAGGGTTCGGGCAAAAATAAGGGATGAAATGAAAAAAATCTGTACACCCGGCAAGTCGAAAACCTGAAAAGGCGGATTGGGCAAAAATGGGTATCCCGGTGGACTGAAAACCCGAAAGGGCGGTCCAGGAAAAAGTTAGGGATTAAAGCGTAATACTATGTCTCATTGAATCACCTTGCATCCAGAATCCGGTATCAACATCAAGTTCAGACAGCATCGATCAATCAGCTTCATCTTCAACTAAGCAGCCAAGTGATGAGACGCTCGAAGATATAAAGGCGATAACAGAGTTGGAACCCAGTGGGATTATTATTTTCACATAGCTGTTTTGTTTTCCTTTTCCACAAAATTGTATAAACTCTGTTGTTCGGCGGCGTTCTCTTACTAGGACGTCAGCCTCTTGTACATAAATGCCTATTTACAGGCAAATTCCAAAATCAATACAAATTCACTTTTCAAATAAAATTGCCAATGATTTTTCCTTTTTCTGTTTTGTTGTGCAAAGAACGTCCAATGTTCAATTGTGATATATGCATTTGACACTAATTGCTAACTCATAAATACTTACATACGAAACAAAGGATTAATTACAGGTAACATCAGAAACAGGGGCAATAATGAGTTGTCTAAGCGATCTAGTTGCTCTGTCCACCAAGGTACCAAGGTAAGTTTGGCTGAAGAATGTAATCAAGATACCTTAATTCCCCAGAGAGTGAGCCAAGATTTAACAATTCCCTCCCAAGCAGTTGGTCTCCAATCAGCCCTAACAAGGCACAGTATCCCAAGCAAGTCAGCAACACTCTCCCCGAGCAGAGTTAGCCTACTGTCAGCCTTAAGGAAGTTGGATTATCCCCCAGAAGATCTCAACATTCCCCAGCGGAACATACAGACATTCCTAACAAGCATCCCCGACAGTCTTGGTATAAGATTGTTCCCCGACGGAATCCAGACACTACAAGTGGAGCCACTTCCCCAGTGCAGGATTTCAGATTTGTTTACCATGCCCCAAGCTCGTATAAACCTTCGGCGATGCTCGTAAACGTCTTCCTTGTAGTCAAATGCAATATTCTCAAGAAGTAGCTCATGAGGACCATCCCTCCGAGCACGACCAAATTGTCGCAAAGCTAGACAAAGACTGTAGGTTATACCCCCTCTAATTCTAAGCAACGGGACATTAGGGTATCCCCCACAACGATCAATGACAGCAGTGTCTTCCATAGCCCGGGAGCTCCAAAGAATGTTTGTATGGGTAAGTGACATTATCCTGTAGGACCATCCCAAACCTTCTTCATTCTTCAGCACAGACTTGGGGAGGTGCAAAATAAACCACCTCGCCAGCAGCGGCATGCAACACATGAGAGTCCCTCTTCTTCGCACAGTACGAGTGTAGAGGGCATGCAAGATATCACCCAGTAGAGTAGGCACATGATTACGAGAAAGGAAAATCTTGACCGCATTCACATCCACGAAGGAATCTGGATTCAGGAAGAGAACCAAACCGTAGATAAGGAGAGCCAAGATATCTTTGAAAGCCTGAAAATCCAAATTATTCCAAAATAGCTGAGCCTGATCTATCAAGAATTTGGCTAGGAAACCTTCGACCCCGCTTCGTGTTTCCCAGTTGGACACTACATCAGCCCATTTCAGATGTAGAGCTGAGGCAATGTCTTCTGATCTAGGAGTCTCTTCCATACCTGTGAAATGCACCTGCTCTATGATGGATATACCCAATAAGTGAGAGAATTCTTCTAAAGTGGGAACCAGCTGGTAATCTGGAAAGGTGAAACAATGGTGCCCAGGATCGAAGAACTGGAAAAGTACACTCATCATCTGCTCATCAAGCTTTGAGGTGACCAAGCTAAGAAGCTGAACATGCCTCTTAATAAACACAGAAGTCTCAGACACTCTTGAGGCTAACTCTTTGAGTTGAGAAAGTATTTGCATAAAGTTAACTCGGATGATATTTCTGCGTACGGAAGCCATAATCTGCAAAACAGAACAAAGATAAATTCCCTCGGTCTTTGAAGTGGTTATCATAATGAAGTATGAATGCCATGTTATGATGCATGATGTCATGATAAAACAAACAACAGGTATAGCAGATAACAGGCATGGCAAAGGCAAACAAGTCACACAATAGCCCTTGAGTTTAAGGCTTGCATGGGGTCTAAGGTATTACCCTCTTGAAGTTCAGTTGGTTTCAACCTATTTTAGCAAAAGTAACCGGGTTCTAGAGGTTCTCAATATCGCTGACCATCCTCCATCAGTCATGGTTTCAGCTCACGCAATCTTTTCTTGCGGCCGGAACTATCTCGAGAGTATGGTCTCAATGAGTGTAGCATCGAGTATCAACCAGTTCTCAGCTTTACACTGAGGTCGGCTATCTCACTACTTTCTAATGGCCAAGTTGGTCGATTAAGGGTTCTAAGGTCAGTTGATGCTTAACGACACATGTAGCGGCCCCGTATTCTCCTCGTTTCTCCACAAGGGATATTGGTACCAACCAATGTGCCACATCAACGTAGCTACCACTTCAACCGTATCGGTCTACGTCGTACAGTTCCTTCACAGTTTATTGCTACTAACCTAAAAGGTGTCCCCAGATCCGGGTTAGGATCTATAGTAACTCCCAAACAAAAACCCTTAAAAGTAAAGCAAACAAAGCAATCAAGAGAGGCAATTATGATGACCTAGATCCTAAGGTATACCACACTTATAACTTTCCCCAGTAGAGTCGCCAGTTCTGTGATACGGTGGCAGAACCTACTGTTTTGAGAAATGCTGGTTTGCGTTTTGCGTTTTGTATTTGCAAAATGTCGCGGTAAGCAAGAGTCGGCACTGACTTTTATTTTATCCAACTAGAAAGGAAAAAAGCATTAAAAAATTCCTTTTTCGAGATTTTGAGTACGGGGGGTAGATTATAGAAAGGGAAGGTGTTAGCACCCTTTCTATCCGTAGTTATCTACGGGCTCTTAGGTACTTGCTCATCTTGTAAAATTTGCTTGTGTGTGTTTGTTTTAAAAAGTTTTGTTTAACTTCGTTTTAACCCTTGTTTCTGTCCTCAAGAGTGTTACGAAGTTATTTTGAAAACTTTGTTTGAAAAGTGTTTGGTGTGAAAATTTTTGATTTGAGCAAGTACCTACTAGCATCTACCTACTCGAAAAAGATTGTTTTTGTTCTTGTTTCCTTTAGACAGCGCTATCCTGCTATTGAGAAATAGAAAGCATTGTCGTTGGAGTTGTAAGGGTCAATTCGTAAGGTACGTACGATCACTAAAGCAATGTTAGGACGTCTTAGTAATAACCCTAAAGTCTTAAGATCATTTTTGAGGCAACCTTTCTGAATGGGACATTTGATCTTTGTTTAGACAGGAAGGCAACCACTAAGACACCCCATGCTTAATGATCGTTTACCGAAGGCAACCAAAGTGAGAGTATACCCTAAGAGTGCGCATGTGCGAGTGATTTGATTTCAGTTATTATCTTTGCACATTAGGGTTTTCTAGCCATTTTAAATTATCATGCAATCTTGCCATACAATCCTATTAACATACATCTAAACAGTTAATATTTGCAAGAATTAAAATACGAGAAATAAAAAAAACCTACGCTATTACAAGGCTTCGGGGTAGGGATTAATTACATAGCCAAAAAACCCGTAAAAACGATAAATAAAGAAAATCCTAATTAAACTATTACATACCGTAAGCAGTTACATTAATATTGTAAAAATAATAAACGCGTGTGATGAATCGAAAACGAGAAATTTAGGGTTTTGACCCCATCTACCTAATTATAATTTACAAGAAGAAATCATTTTTTGTGTTGTTTTTTATTATTTTGAGAAAACAAGGTTTAATTGAATAAACAAAAAAACCTAATTACTAATTTATTTTAATTAAGAAAAATAATTAAATTAACCTATTTTTGTTTTTTTTATTTTATGAAAAGAAATAAAAATTAAATCACAAGCCAACCCTAATTTTTTCTAATTTGATTTTAAATATATAAAAAGTTAGAATTAACCTAAATTAAATTAAACTAACATTAAATTAAATTTGATAAAATAAAAACCTAATTCTAAATTTTTTGTGAAACTTGATTTCATGATTTTTTGAAAAAAGAAATTAATTGTGTTAGAAAATATTTAAACAAATTAATTTAAACAAAAATAAATAAATAAAAAGAAAGAGAATGGGCCTGGTAGCTTTCAGCAAAAGGGGGGGTGTTGTTTGCAATTCAAGCCCAACAAGCTCTGGCCCTGTTTGACTTTTCCCAATCCTATGTGCTTGCTTGACTGGGCGTATAGTGGACCCTCATGGGAGAGGGCGTTGGATCTGCATCCTTGATGATCTGATGGTGAGATATTGATGATGCATGGTAGACTTGTGGGACACTAGTACACCTGATTATGCAAAGCAAAATAATATGAAATCAAGGTTGGGACCTGGGGATCGAACCCAGGCCTTTAGGCATTCTCACCCTGCACACTTACCAACTGAGCTAGCTTTGTTAGTTGTATAAATGATAACAAATAAATATTATATAATATAAACAAAAGCTAATCTCAAAACGCGTGAATTTCAAACTGGCCATTCACCACCTGCCACGCCATCATCTTCCTGGTTGCTTCTGTCGTTTTAGACAAAAGACCTTTACCTACGGACACCAGGCGTAGGTATAACCCTATGCATCTCCAAAACCCTGTGCAAGCATGATAAATCACAACCAATGGTACCAATCAACTCGTTGCAACCTCACGAGCATCATGGTATCATTATTAATGGCTAATTATTCCTGTATGAAGAAATCCTAAAAATGAACCATGGACCCTAACCATGGCATCTTGGTGTATAGTCAGTAAAAACGCAATTGGATATAATCAATAGCTTGCAAATAACTCAAGGATCATGAATATACCAATCAAACATGCTAAATGTGCCAGAATAATTGTGTTCAATTTCAAGAAAATATGGAACCCGTGTGAAACTTACAGCGCGATTCAGAGCGTGAGGAAGCTTGTTAGTGGTTGAAACACGTTCCTGGGATGCCCAGCAAATGATTGGTATGCTTAGAATGGCTTGAGATAACCTGAATCCTGTAAATTGATTTACAACTTTTCTTAAATTTTTGCAATATTGTTTTCTGTTTTGCACGCCTCCAACCTCTTTGTTTTTAGTCTGCAATTGTCCCTTATGTATCCAAGAATGAATTAGGGTTGCAACTTTGTTTCAAATCTTCTCCAATTATGATTATTGATTCATGATTTGATCCTTGTGCAAATATTTCCAAATCAAGCAAATCCAATCTTTTTGTGTCCATTTTGAACCTTGCACGATTTGATCTTATTTCCAGTTGTGTAGTGAACCTAAACATGCACAAAATCTCAAGATTTAATTAGCTTTTGGTATTTTTACTATTTTATATTGATTTTATTTGATTTAATTGAAATAAAATCAAAATAAATAACAAAAATAAAATAATGACAAGTGGAAGGGCTCATGGGTCATGGGTCACATTACAAACTCAGTGCAAGCATAAAAAAGTTGGACCCATTTAGCAAAAAAATGCCATTTTGGACACTTTTGACTTTTGGCAATTTTGTAAAAAGGGTCAACTTGGCCAATGCATAACTACCTTAATTTTGACTCTAGAGATGTGTTATTGGACTTTTTAGAAAGCTTAAGATTTCCTCTAAGCAACCCTTTTGGTCTCATCTCAATTGAGTCTTCCATGTTCATGTATGAAGCTTTGACCCAAAAGTTGTTTTTGTTGACTTTCCAAAATGACCTATAATGTCCAAATTCATATCTTCTTGTGAGTGCATATTTTGAACTTGGGAGATGAAAATTTATTGTAGGTAATTACATCCTCTTCAAAATGAGCTTTGGATGGGTCATTTTTGATAAATTATGAGAAAGTTATGCTTGGTCAAAGTTGAGTTGACTTTACCTGCAAAACCCTAATTTAGCAACTTTTGGGTTTTGATGAATTGTGAGCAACCCTTGAGGAATCATGATCAACCCTTGATAAAATGATGAATAATACTTCAAAATGAGAATTTTTACCAAAAATATTGAAGTTTGACTGTATGTGGGCCGCAATTGACTTTTGCCCTAGCACAATCGATTTTCAGGCCTTTGAGCAATTGACTGAGAAAATTTCCTCTACAAGGCTTGAAACTTGGCATGGATGATCTTGATAACATATTAGGACAATGGTGAGAATTTGGGATCCTTTAGACTCAAACATCTTGATGTAAACTGAAACCCTAATTTGAGGTAGATTGCCTTAGGAGAGAGTTTGTCTGGTCAACCCTTGGACTTCCTTAAGCAATTTGAGGACCTCACTTGACATGTATTGAGAAATATGGGAGGGCAAATTTTGGGGTACAACATTGTCGAAGCTGCAAATAAGAATATTAAAAAGATCATACAGAAAATGAGAGTCACATACAAAGATTGGCATGAGATGCTACCATTCGCTCTCCACGGGTATCGTACCACAGCTCGCACATCAACCGGGGCAACACCCTATTATCTAGTTTACGGCATGGAGGCTGTCTTGCCTATCGAGGTCCAGATCCCCTCTCTGAGGATTATGAAGGATGCAGGGCTGAACAAAGACAATTAGATCCAGACTCGACTTGATCAACTGAACTTGATTGATGAGAAGAGACTTACTGCTGTTTGTCATGGTCAAATGTATCAAAAACAGATGATCAAGGCTTTCAACAAGAAGGTCAGACGCCAAGTGTATCAAGTTGGGGATCTAGTGATCAAACACATCATACTGCCACAAGGTGATCCCAGGGGCAAATGGACTCCTACCTATGAAGGACCATTTACAATCAAAAACAATTTTTCTGGTGGGGCAATGATCTTGACCACCATGGATGGCGACGACCTGCCGCATCCTGCGAACACAGACATAGTCAAAAGATACTACGCATAAGAGACCCTCTAGGTTGACATACCTAGGCAAAACAAGGGCATCCCGGCTAACCAAAAAGATTCGGGCAAAAATTAGGGATAAAACAAAAAAATCTGTACATCCGGCAAGTTGAAAACCCGAAAGGGCGACTTGGGCAAAAAAGGGTTTCCCGGTGGACTAAAAACCCGAAAAGGCGGTCCAGGCAAAAGTTAGGGAATTAAAGCGTATGACTATGCCCCGTTGGATCACTTTGAGGATAACCTTTGGCTTCTGTGATACGGTGGGAGAACTGACTTGGGTTTTGCGTTTGTTTTCGCAAATGTTTCGGTTGAGCAAGAGTCGCCACCGACTTTTTATTTTATCCTAAGGAAAGGTTAAAAAGCACAGCAAAAACCTTTGAGATGTTTTCTTGGGTTCAAGGAGTAGATTATAGAAAGGGAAGGTATTAGCACCCTTTCTATCCATGGTTATCCATGGGCTCTTAGTTACTTGCTTAGATCAACTTGCCTTGATTTTCAATTGTTTGAAATGGTGCTTTCAATTGTTTGAAATGGTGCTTTGTGTGTGGGTTTGAAAATGTTTTGAAAAGAGGCCATTTGTTGTGGCAACCCTTGTAATGATCCATGTTGGGATGTATACAAAGATGTATGTCTTTTGAAAAGTTTTCAATGTTTTTGAAAGTTTGTTTTGAAAGTGTGTTGTGATATGTGTTTTGAAAATAGGCAAGTGTTTTTGCAAGATTGATCAAGTAACTAAGAGTTTGTCTACTCCTAAATTTACTCAAAGGTTGTCTCTATGTTTTAACCCTTTTAACAATTTTGTTCCACCATTGTATTTGGTGGGCAATCTTGTGTTAGGATGTGAACGGGACGGGCGCGGGTCATCGTTTAGACCATGATTACAATGGTGCCAAGTGTCTTTGGGCAATTTTTCCTTTAAGGGACTTGATCATTTTTAGGCAACTTTCGAAAGCGTCATCAAGGGACTATGATCATTTGATATTGTTTTTGTTTTGCCAAAGACACCTAACATGCAACATGGCCCATTATTTAAGGCAACAAGTGGAGTACCCTAGGGGGGTGCAAGTGTGATTGGTGTTGTCCATTTTCATGCTTTGTTATCTTTGAATTAAGTCAAACTAATTGTTATTTGATTTTTGCATACAAAACCCTAAATCTATCATGGCACATTTAGAAAGCTTTTAAATGCGGAATTTAAAGGCCCTAAATTATTACAACATAAATTATGGGATGGGGGGTACAAATGTTCAAGTGAGGATATTTAGCAAGAAATTTAAATCTAAGCTATTACAATCAAAATGGAATTACACAAATTATTTAATATACAATAATTAAATAAAATACAATAAAATATGCAAGATGCAAAAAATGATTTTTATATGTATGTAAAAGGTATTTTTTATGTGACAAATAAACAAAAATAGAAAGGAATAATTTTGGATATTTTTACATTTTAGGGCAAACCCTAATTTTGCAAATAAAAGGTATTAATTATTTATTATATACAACATTTATTAATTATGTACAAAAAATAAATAAAAAGGAAGTATATTGTAAAAAAAGTATTTTTGAGGTTAAATATTAATAAAAATAAAAAATGCATTATTTTTGTATTTTTATCCTAAATATTCTAATAAATATATAAGTATTTATATTATTTACTAAAAATATTAAATATGTACAAAAAATAAATATTTATTATTTACAAAAAAAAAAGTATATTTTTTAGAAAATGTTTTCAAAAGATAAAATAAAATAAAATGAGAAAACAAAATGTATTGGTATTATTTCTAGTATTTTAAATAAAAGTATTTATATATTTATTTACATATAAACTAAATGAAACAAAATAAATACCAAATAAAATGCAAAAAAAATGTGAGAAAAATATTTTTAATATTTTTTTATGTTTGGATAAAAATATAAAATCAAAATCAAAAGGAAAAAATCAAAAATGACAAATATATCTCAAACTGGGCCAGGGGGGTGTATGTGAAAAATAAAAGTGCAAAAAGAAAGAACAAGTCAGACCCAGCCCAAGAAGGCTTGTCTTCAACCTCCAACAACAATTTTGTCAAAAACGCGCGCCTTTCCCACCTTGTTCAAACATCCTGATTCTTGGACTTTTAGCACAAACTTATAACACAAAAAATATCAAGCATCAAACCCAAATCCATACATACCAAGAACTTGATCTAACTCTCAGAAATGAGAGAGAATTTCTTCTCCCCCAATTCTTGACCTAACTTTTTCCTAATGTTCAGGTTCAAAATACTCTTAGCACACACAACATAAATGAAAAGTAACTATATGGATGGCTTCAGGGCTATGATTAGAACATGTTTTCTTCACAAACTTAAACCTAACTATGCCTGGATAGAGAGATAGAAGTTCAAAATCTTACCTGTTCAGCTTGATTCATGTATGACAATGGAGGTACTTTTAGTGCAACTTGAGGACTTGTACAGCTTGCTTGAAGTTCAGGGATGCTTCTCCAACCTTTAGCTTGCTTTGAAACTAAATGAATCGAGCTATAGAAGTCAACCTGCAAAACAGAAAAAGTGAAAATGGTGAAGTTGGTTAGAGGTGTTACAGTCTGAAGCTAGGGCTTGGGATAGTTTGTATGGATGTTATGGAGTGTGTATGAAGTGGTTTTGGCCAAGGCGCACAAATGGATTGAGTTGTGCCACTCAATCTGCAGGGATGCCCTGTTTTATGCAGTACAATGGTGTTTCTGTGAATGGGGAGGTATTGAAGGTGGTTAGGTCGTGTCTTAGCTCAGGTTTGATGTTTGGAATGTGTTCATCAAGTTTACTTTGGCTTGTGTTGACAGGAATGAGAGTTGTGTTTCAAAATGCAAGGTTTCTTCTATCTTAAGCAAAGTTTGTCCACTTGGTTTTTTAGGCTAACACAGGCCCCTCAAGTATGCTGCATAAATCACCCTTGATCAGTGGACTTTGCTCATGAACTTGTGCCTTAAAGATCTGCATTGTACCTCTTGGATTTGCTTTTGACATAAAGTTGTGCTTTACAAAAATGCATAACTTGCTTTTTCCAAATAAGGATTAATTCTTCATGTAATGTCCAAATGCACAAAATAATGCTAAAACACAATGGATTGGCATTTAATTATTGAGTGTAAATGAGATTAGAGGCCTGTAACTAGCTTGTGCAAGCTGACTTGAAAAATTGCAAAGTGTATGAACATGAAAATGGCTCATGAACAAAGTGACTTTTGCCTATATTGACAAATTCGATTCTCCCTAACCACAAGGGTGTTTGAGAAGTTCTTAGACAATTTGGAAAGCTTGGAATGTGTACTACAATCCATCTTTGTAATGCAAGTTGATATTCCAAGTGGAAGCATGTGAAAAGTGGCCATGAAGTTACGCAAAAATCCTGCCTAGAATAGGTCAAAAAAATTCTAAGTTAAGAATGTTTTGCACCCCTATTCCAAAAATCATAACTTGAGCTACAAGCTTCTTTTGAGGAAACTTTGTGAATAAAAGTTGTAGATTTTGCAATGGACTATAACTTTCATGTTTTGAGTTTTGCTTGAATCCAAATGCATCTTGATGAAAAAATGGGACAAAGTTAGGAAAAAATTAGGGATTTTCATAACTTAGAAAAATTCTAAGTTATGAAATTTCTTCATTTCAAACCCTAATTTGTGATTTTTGATTTCTTGATGAACAAGTTTCATAATTTGACATGTCTTGATGAAAAATGAATCTTGGCACTTGTAACACCCTCTAAAACCCCAAGTAATTTTCGCAAATAATTAAAATTATGATTTCAGAGTACATGTATAATTCGAGGATGCTACAATTCTCTTTTAATAAAACAATTCCTGTCATGCATAATCTTAGTAGTAACTCATACATGTTTACACAGCGGAATAATTTATTTAATAAAACCAATGTTATAATATTTCTCAAAATCATCAGGGATTAACACCTGGAATATATCAACATCATATTATAACCAAATACTAAGGAAATAAACGAGTCTGACTAAAGCAGCTCGACAAACAAACGTTCCCGGAGTTACAACTATCAGAGCATGACCCGGACAATACTAAAACGAAAATAAACTAGAACGACAAGCCTTCGCCAAGCACCTAAACGAAGCTCCTCAATCTGAAATATTCAACAATAAGGGTGAGCATCTCAATTATACATTTGATTATGCGTTCATAACAATCAATTCAGGAATCATAAGCATCACCCAATAATTAGCATATTTCATAGTTTACAAAAACCTGTACAATTCATATACCCATGATATATTGCTTTTCATATTTGCACATAATCATCAAACATCGTCAGCCATTTAGCAATTATACGTGCATACAAACAATCAAATACAACATTGGAAAAAACCATCCATTCATGTCATATTCAAGGTAATGCAACACACCCATGCATGTGGTACCACTTTCCGCCCCATTAAATCTCGGGTCACGGATAACTCACCGTTCCATTATATCGCGGACACGGCTACCACCTCAACGTTCCATTAAATCGCGGACACGTATATTGGCCACCATGTTAATTCCACACAATGGGAATTAACAAATGCAACATGATATGTAAGTATGTAACACTCAGCATACTATGAACATCAATCAACATATCATGCACATCAACAACATCAAATCATAACAAGATATGGATAGCATGTAATCACTCAGCATACTATTTAAACATCAATCATATCAAGTCATATTATAAATTCACGCTCGATAACATTATCCAAAAGCATGGCAATAAAATCCAAAATCAGGCACTGAAAACAAAGTTCAGAAAAATCAACACAGTAACCTCAACACGGGTGCCCGTGTCGTGCAACACGGCCCGTGTTGGGCAATACGTCCAAAAAACACAATTTTTCCTCATCAATACAGGGACTCAACACGGGTGCCCGTGTTGTGCAACACGGCCCGTGTTGGGCAACACATTCCAGGAAAAAAACACATTTTATCCTTATCAGTACAGGGGGAGCAACACGGGTGCCCGTGTTGTGCAACACGGCCCGTGTTGTGCAACCAGGAGCACATCATCTCCCAACACAGAAGAGCAACACGGGTGCCCGTGTTGTGCAACACGGCCCGTGTTGCTGAGCGCGTACAGGATTTTCCTGAACCTGCAGCAGCTCAGAAACAGCAGCCAAACGCGGGAAAATGTCGGCTAAACGCGCATTTCGGTACCTAACGACATCGATGTTTCACAACTCAAAACAACACGTTCATTTCATAATTACCAACAATTATTATAGTAACCTTAACAGTGATTACTCGTCTCTTTTTGGGGAATTTTTGACAACATTAAGGTTAGCCCTACAACCTCCAAGGTAAATTCACGATCATACAGATATACTCTCAATTCACCATTTGGAACCTAAAATGCCTAATCGATTCATAAAAATTGGGAACCTAACCATTTTCTACAAGGTTCAATCTTAAGGGTATTGATTCCCACTAACATCTAACAATTGGGGTTCTTCCCTACGATTACCCAAATTAACCATACATAAACCCATAAACAAAGGTAAACCGAGTAATAACCCCCCTTACCTTATCAATTAGCAGCTTTGAATTCTTGAGCGATGTTCTTCGTTCCTCGTACCTTCAGAGCTCTATTTCCCCAAATTCTCAACTTCTGTTTATCGTGAAATGAGAAAACTAACTTGAGTTCCAAAACATAATTTTATTTCTCCTGCACCCCCACTCTTTACTAACAATATCTAAGCCCAATAACTTAAAAACTCAGCATTTTCTTATTTCTTTTATTTTCCTCCATATTTCAAAATAAATAATTCTTTTATTTTATTAACTCCAATAAAATAATTTTCCCATTAAAATAAATCAAATAATTAAAACTGGGGTGTTACAACTCTCCCCCACTAAAAGAGTTTTCGTCCTCGAAAACATACCTTAGACGAACAGTTCCGGATAAGCCTCTTTCATCTGGCTCTCCAGCTCCCAAGTGATATTTCCATCTGCTGGACCTCCCCAAGCAACCTTCACTAATGCTATCCCTTTACCTCTTAACTGTTTCACTTCCCGATCTTCTATCCTCATAGGCAATGTTTCTACTGTCAGGTTATCTCTCACCTGTACATCATCTATTTGGATTACATGAGATGGGTCTGGAATGTATCTCCTCAGCTGAGAAACATGAAAAACATCGTGCAAATTCGCAAGTCTCGGAGGTAAAGCAATACGATAAGCAACTTCTCCAACTCTTTCCGTAATCTGAAACAGACCAATAAAACGCGGAGTCAACTTCTTAGATTTCAACGCTCGACCAATACCCGTCATCGGAGTAACTCTCATAAACACATGATCTCCAGCACTGAATTCTAAATTCTTTCTCCTCTTGTCATGATAACTTTTCTGACGACTCTGAGAAGCTCTCATCTTCTCTTGAATCAATTTGATCTTTTCAGTAGTCTGCTGAACAATCTCTGGCCCAACTACCGAACTCTCTCCAGATTCATACCAACACAAAGGTGTTCTACACCGTCTACCATACAATGCCTCAAACGGAGCCATACCAATACTCGAATGGTAACTATTGTTATAAGTAAATTCAATCAATGGCAAATAGCTATCCCAAGCTCCACCCTTCTCTAAAACACAAGCACGCAATAAATCTTCTAACGATTGAATCGTCCTCTCCGTCTGTCCATCAGTCTGAGGATGGTAAGCTGAACTCAACCTCAATTTAGTACCCAAAGCCTTCTGCAATCCTTCCCAAAATTTCGAAGTGAACCTCGGATCTCTATCCGACACAATACTAGAAGGAACTCCATGCAAACTCACTATTTTCTCAATATATAACTGTGCCAATCTCTCCATCGAGTAATCCATTCGCACCGGTATAAAATGAGCAGACTTAGTCAATCTATCCACAACGACCCATATTGCTTCACAATTCATAGGAGTCCTCGGCAACCCAGATACAAAATCCATAGAAATACTATCCCACTTCCATTCTGGAATAAACATTGGTTGCATAAATCCAGACGGCTTCTGATGCTCAATCTTCGATTTCTGACAGATTAAACATGCATACACAAATTCAGCTATTTCCTTTTTCATTCCCGGCCACCAAAACAATTTCTTCAAATCATGATACATTTTTGTGGCACCCGGATGAATACTCATCCCACTGCGATGTCCTTCCTCTAATATACTCTTCTTGATTTCCGCGACATTAGGAACACAAACTCTATCGCCAAATCTCATAACATCATTCTCATCAATTCTAAACTCACCACCTTGACCTTGGTTGATCAATGTCAATTTATCAACTAAATTAACATCAGATTTCTGCCCGATCCTGATCTCTTCTAGAATACCACTAGTAAGTCTCAACATACCCAAACGAACACACTTCGGAGTACTTTCACAAACTAAACTCAAATCTCGGAATTGTTCAATTAAATCCAATTCACGAACCATCATCATAGACATATGCAAGGATTTCCTGCTCAAAGCATCTGCAACCACATTTGCCTTACCAGGATGGTAATTCAACCCAAAATCATAATCTTTGAGAAATTCCAACCACCTTCTTTGCCTCATATTGAGCTCTTTCTGATCGAAAAGATACTTCAAACTCTTATGATCACTATACACTTCAAATCTCGAACAGTACAGATAATGTCTCCACAATTTCAAGACAAACACAACTGCTGCCAATTCTAAGTCATGAGTAGGATAATTCCTTTCATGAACCTTCAACTGTCTCGAAGCATACGCAACCACCTGTTGATTCTGCATTAAAACACCACCTAGACCCAACAGAGATGCATCACAATAGACCACAAAAGATTCCACTGGATTCGGCAAAATCAGAACAGGAGCATTAGTCAATCTCCGTTTCAATTCTTGGAAACCTTTCTCACAATCAGAATCCCAAATGAACGCTTGTCCTTTACGAGTCAATTTCGTCAACGGCAATGCTAACTTTGAGAATCCTTCGATAAACTTTCTGTAATAACCTGCAAGACCAAGAAAACTTCTGATTTCAGAAACAGTCTTCGGCGCTTCCCACTGAGATACTGCTTCTACCTTTGTAGGATCCACTGCAATACCATTCTTAGAAATCACATGTCCAAGAAAACTAACTTCATTCAGCCAGAACTCACATTTGGACAACTTTGCATACAACTTCTTATCTTTCAACAACTCTAACACAATTCTGAGATGTTCCGCATGCTCTTTGTCGTTCTTGGAATAAATCAGAATGTCATCAATAAAAACCACAACAAACTTATCCAGATACGGATGAAAAATCCTGTTCATATATTCCATGAAAACACCAGGTGCATTAGTAACTCCGAACGGCATAACAGAATATTCATAATGCCCATACCTCGTTCGAAAAGCAGTCTTTTGAATATCTTCCGCTTTCACACGAATCTGATGATATCCCGATCTCAAGTCAATCTTACTGAATACACTGGCTCCAATTAGTTGATCCATTAAATCATCAATCCTCGGTAACGGGTACCGATTCTTAATGGTTACCTTGTTCAATTGCCTGTAATCAACACACAGTCTCATAAAACCTTCTTTCTTCTTAACCAACAACACCGGAGCACCCCAAGGCGAAACACTTGGACGAATAAACTTCTTCTCCAGTAAATCTTCCAACTGACTCTTCAATTCAGCCAATTCAGACGCAGACATACGATATGGCGCCATCGACACCGGTCTCGTACCAGGAATCAAATCTATAGAAAATTCCACTTCTCTCTCTGGAGGTAGCTCACCAACATCATCCGGAAAGACTTCTGGAAAATCACACACCACTGGCAATTCCACACTCCTGACCTTTCCTGTTGCATCTAACGAAGCAAGTAACATAAACACATTAGCACCGTCTTCCATTGCTTCTTGTACCTGCCTAGCAGTCATAGTCAAATTCTCGACGCCAACTGCTTCCGGGAAAATCACCGTCTTAGCAAAGCAGTTCAGATGAACCCGGTTGAATTCCAACCAGTTCATCCCAAGGATAATACCAATTTTTTCAAGCGGTAGGCACACTAAATCCATACCGAAACCTCTACCAAAAATCTCAATAGGACAATTCCTACATACAAATGAAGTTGTCACTGAACCCGATGCAGGAGTATCAACAACCATGCTACCTCGCATACCAGATATGTCCAGTTTCAACCTCTCAGCACAATCCAAAGAAATGAAAGAATGAGTTGCACCAGTATCAATAATTGCAACTAAAGGTGTGCCATGAATAAAACACGTACCTTTAATCAATCGATCCTCTGGAGTAGTCTCAGATCCAGACAAAGCGAACACTTTTCCACCTGACTGATCCTTCCTAGGCTTAGGACACTGCGGACGAATGTGACCTTCTTCGCCACAATTGTAACAAGTAACAGACTTCCCCTTGCAATCACTAGACAAATGACCAGCCTTTCCACATTTATAGCACTTCTTCTCATCACCCTTGCAATCTCGAATGTGATGACCAGACTCACCACACCTGTAGCATCTGATAGGAGCCTTAGAATCTCCCCCACTAGGCCTTTTCCAACCGCCTGATCTCTGGTTATCTCTACCATATGGCTTGCCACGGTCCATATGTTGCTTTCCTCTTTTGTCAACAGCCCCACGAGAGTGAGACGACCTATTCTTGGTAATATCTTCTTCCAAGATTCTGCTACAATCCACCAGATCAGAAAATCTACGAATACGCTGGTACCTGATTCCCTGCTTAATCTCGTCTCGGAGACCATTCTCAAATTTGATACATTTAGAGAATTCTCCAGCCTCATCATTGTTGTAGTGTGCATAATACTTTGCCAGCTCAGTGAACTTAGTAGCATACTCACTAACAGTCAGATTGCCCTGCTTAAGCTCCAAAAACTCAATTTCCTTTCTTCCCCGAACATATTCAGGAAAGTACCTCCTCAGAAAAGCCCTTCTGAAGTTAGCCCAAGTCAGTGCCTCTCCATCCTGAACCGTTTCAGTCCTTGTGGCAACCCACCAGTCGTCGGCCTCTTCTGCCAACATATGCGTACCATATCTAACTTTCAGGTCTTCAGCACAATCAATCACACGGAAAATCCTTTCGATTTCCTTCAGCCACTTCTGAGCACCTTCAGGGTCATGTGTACCTTTGAACAACGGAGGATTGTTCCTTTGGAAATTTCCCAATTGCCTATCAGCACCAATCACGCCTCCAGTTGGGTTTCCAGCAAGTACACCAGCTAACATCCCCAAAGCCTCAGCTAGTGCAGCATCATTTCGTCCGTTACCTCCTCCAGCCATATTCCTGAGAATTAAAACATACTCTTCATTAGAATACAGTATCGACAGTGTTACCTTGCACTAGTCGCATACAAACGGAATGACTGACTCAAGACTCTGGTCGCAACGACCGACTATGCTCTGATACCACTATTATAACACCCTCTAAAACCCCAAGTAATTTTCGCAAATAATTAAAATTATGATTTCAGAGTACATGTATAATTCGAGGATGCTACAATTCTCTTTTAATAAAACAATTCCTGTCATGCATAATCTTAGTAGTAACTCATACATGTTTACACAGCGGAATAATTTATTTAATAAAACCAATGTTATAATATTTCTCAAAATCATCAGGGATTAACACCTGGAATATATCAACATCATATTATAACCAAATACTAAGGAAATAAACGAGTCTGACTAAAGCAGCTCGACAAACAAACGTTCCCGGAGTTACAACTATCAGAGCATGACCCGGACAATACTAAAACGAAAATAAACTAGAACGACAAGCCTTCGCCAAGCACCTGAACGAAGCTCCTCAATCTGAAATATTCAACAGTAAGGGTGAGCATCTCAATTATACATTTGATTATGCGTTCATAACAATCAATTCAGGAATCATAAGCATCACCCAATAATTAGCATATTTCATAGTTTACAAAAACCTGTACAATTCATATACCCATGATATATTGCTTTTCATATTTGCACATAATCATCAAACATCGTCAGCCATTTAGCAATTATACGTGCATACAAACAATCAAATACAACATTGGAAAAAACCATCCATTCATGTCATATTCAAGGTAATGCAACACACCCATGCATGTGGTACCACTTTCCGCCCCATTAAATCTCGGGTCACGGATAACTCACCGTTCCATTATATCGCGGACACGGCTACCACCTCAACGTTCCATTAAATCGCGGACACGTATATTGGCCACCATGTTAATTCCACACAATGGGAATTAACAAATGCAACATGATATGTAAGTATGTAACACTCAGCATACTATGAACATCAATCAACATATCATGCACATCAACAACATCAAATCATAACAAGATATGGATAGCATGTAATCACTCAGCATACTATTTAAACATCAATCATATCAAGTCATATTATAAATTCACGCTCGATAACATCATCCAAAAGCATGGCAATAAAATCCAAAATCAGGCACTGAAAACAAAGTTCAGAAAAATCAACACAGTAACCTCAACACGGGTGCCCGTGTCGTGCAACACGGCCCGTGTTGGGCAATACGTCCAAAAAACACAATTTTTCCTCATCAATACAGGGACTCAACACGGGTGCCCGTGTTGTGCAACACGGCCCGTGTTGGGCAACACATTCCAGGAAAAAAAAACATTTTATCCTTATCAGTACAGGGGGAGCAACACGGGTGCCCGTGTTGTGCAACACGGCCCGTGTTGTGCAACCAGGAGCACATCATCTCCCAACACAGAAGAGCAACACGGGTGCCCGTGTTGTGCAACACGGCCCGTGTTGCTGAGCGCGTACAGGATTTTCCTGAACCTGCAACAGCTCAGAAACAGCAGCCAAACGCGGGAAAATGTCGGCTAAACGCGCATTTCGGTACCTAACGACATCGATGTTTCACAACTCAAAACAACACGTTCATTTCATAATTACCAACAATTATTATAGTAACCTTAACAGTGATTACTCGTCTCTTTTTGGGGAATTTTTGACAACATTAAGGTTAGCCCTACAACCTCCAAGGTAAATTCACGATCATACAGATATACTCTCAATTCACCATTTGGAACCTAAAATGCCTAATCGATTCATAAAAATTGGGAACCTAACCATTTTCTACAAGGTTCAATCTTAAGGGTATTGATTCCCACTAACATCTAACAATTGGGGTTCTTCCCTACGATTACCCAAATTAACCATACATAAACCCATAAACAAAGGTAAACCGAGTAATAACCCCCCTTACCTTATCAATTAGCAGCTTTGAATTCTTGAGCGATGTTCTTCGTTCCTCGTACCTTCAGAGCTCTATTTCCCCAAATTCTCAACTTCTGTTTATCGTGAAATGAGAAAACTAACTTGAGTTCCAAAACATAATTTTATTTCTCCTGCACCCCCACTCTTTACTAACAATATCTAAGCCCAATAACTTAAAAACTCAGCATTTTCTTATTTCTTTTATTTTCCTCCATATTTCAAAATAAATAATTCTTTTATTTTATTAACTCCAATAAAATAATTTTCCCATTAAAATAAATCAAATAATTAAAACTGGGGTGTTACAGCACTTGATTTTGACCAAAAAGTCAAAGTTTGACTTTTCAATATACAGTCAATTTTGGCTCAGTTGACTGGAAAATTCATCTGTCAATCTTGTGCATTTGGGATCTTTTGAATTTGTTGAACATGTCAAGACCATGTCATTGAGTCCTTGAGTCCATATGTTAGCTTGGTTTGCCATTGGCTAGGTCAAACAGTCAAAAATTGCCTTTGTGCAGTCAAAACCCTAAAAATGACCATTTTGCCCTTTTGGTGATCTGATCAAATTTCTTGTGGAATTGTGATCCAAACTTGATCAAATGGTCCATATGAGTTCATAATGTTGATGTGGGTCAAATTTCATGAGGTTTGACTGTCAATTGACCATAATTGACTTTTTCCCCAATACAGTTGATTTCTAGGTCAATTGTCCAATTGACTGGGCAAAGATTGGAATCAAGGCTTGAAACTTGGTATGGATAAACTTGTGAGTTCAACATGAAGCATGAAAGTCATTTTGGGCCTTTTAGGTCAAAACATCTTTGTGCAAACTCAAACCCTAATTTGGGTCAACAGTGCAAGGAGGAGTCTTGAGCAGGGCAAACCCTAGCTTGATCTTGAGCTCCAAGGGTCTAGTGGTGAGAAAATGTTGAGGAAATGGGAGGGCAAATTTTGGGGTACAACAGTTGCCCCTGTTCAATCTTCTTGAACCTGAAGAGTTAGATTGGCAAGTTTGCCTTTCACGACTTGAAGGTAAAAGGAGATTGGACACTAGAGTGCCCGAAAATTTGTACTCGCATAAAAGAGTATCAGCAGTGTGATGTCGGAAATGGGATTATAGATGCCATTTGGAGAGATGGTGGATAGGAGGATGGGCTTATAGATGCCATCTGGAGGTGTGACAGAACCTTGTCGGGAATGGGCTTATAGATGTCATTTGGAAGTGTTGATCGCGTAAGAGATTTCTTAGCGAGAACTTGCGTACTTTGAGAAAGGGAGATGGTTTCCTGGCCCGTTACATGTGTTGATCTTCAAACTCTCCATGCAGATATGCCCTGGCTAGATACATGTAGCGAATCTACAATTAGTTGCTCACAGATGTGCCCTGGCTAGATACAGGAATTGAATCTAGAACTGTTGTCTACAGATGTGCCCTGGTTGGATACAGGTATCGAATCTGGACTTTGTCTTCAGATATGCCCTGGCTGGATACAGGTATCGAATCTGGAAATTGTTGTCTACAGATATGCCCTAGCTGGATACAAGTGTCGAAATTGGAATTTGTCATCTACAGATATGCCCTGGCTGGATACAGGAATTGAATCTGGAATTGGTCGTCTATAGATATGCCCTGGCTGGATACAGGAATCGAATCTGGAATTGCAAAAGGTTGGTAGAGATAGCTTTCCTGACTGGATATAGGTCTAAACCTCTGACCTGAGAATGAAAGATAATTTCCTGGCCTGTTACAGGGGTTGATCTTCAAACTCTTCATGCAGATATGCCCTGGCTGGATACAGGTATCGAATCCACAATCAAATCACTCACAGATATGCCCTGGCTAGATACAGGTATCGAATCTGGAATTGCGATAGTTGATAGTAATCATCTTTGGATTGACCTTTTTTTTCTGAAAAGGCAAAACATTAGTCATATGCAATGTCATGATGTATGAGATGCATGATGTCATGATGTTCTCAAGAATAAATGAGATTGCATGATATGATGCGTATATGCATGCGTCATGGTGTATAAAATGTAGAATGTTTATGAATGTGTTTTCGACTAGGAAAATAAATCCTTGACGACTGCCGGGAGCTTGTGGAATCCTGGGCTGATGTTGAAGAGTTAAGTTCTTCGCTTCCGCTGGGGATGACGGTTGCAAGAATAAACCGGTAGGAGAAGATGACTCCGTTGGGGAATAAACTTGTTGGAGAAATTACTCTGCAGCGAGTTACCCTGTGGGAAGAGATACTTCGCTGAGGTTTTGATGAGAGCTCCGCTGGGGATTCCATTGATAAGTTATGTTGGGGAATTTGGTGAACTCCGCTGGGGATAGGAAGAACTTCGCCGAGGACGATCTTTCCGTGGTAATTAGCTGAGGATAACCCAGTTATACCCTAGTGGGGCAATAACCTTTGAATAAAGTCGGGGATATGCGTTCGCACTCTACAGGGGATAAGCTTCCAGAATCTACTGGGGATAAGCTTCAAGACCTGCTGGGGATATGGATTCCATTTTCCTGGGGAAACTTTGGACTGTACATGGGAATGGTTCCACTGGGGTGTCTATATTCCGCCGGGGAACAATCTTATATTAAGACTACCGGGGATGCTTGCTGAGGAATGTCTATACTCCGCTGGGGAATGTTGAGATCTTCTGGGGATACCCAACTTCCTTAAGGTTAATAATAGACTAAACTCTGCTTGGGGAGAGTATCGCTGACTTGCTAGGGATACTGTGCCTTTTCGGGGTTGATGGGAGACCAAATCTGCCTAGGGAGAGTAGTGTTGAATCTTGTCTTACTCTGTGGGGAGTTGAGGTAACTTGGTTACATTCTTCAGTCGAACCTACCTTGGTACCTTGGTGGACAGAGCAACTAGATCGCTTGGACAATTCTAAACTGCCCTTGTTTCTGATGTCATCTGTAATTAGTCCTTTGTTTCATAGGCAAATATTTACGAGTTAGCAATTAATGTCAAATGCATATATCAAAAATGGACATTGGACGTTCTTTGCAAAACAAAACAGAAAAAGGAAAAACGATGGGTAATCTGTCTGAAAAATTGAACTTGTATTGATTTTGAAATTTGCCTGTAAATAGGCGTTTTATGTACAAGAGGCTGACGTTCTAGTAAGAGAACGCCGCCGAGCAAAATAGAGTTTATACAATTTTGTGAAAAGCAAACAAAACAGCTATGTGAAAAATAATCCCACTGGGTTCCAACTCTACTATCGCCTTTATGTCTTCAAGCGTCTCATCACTCTGCTGCTTAGTTGAAGATGAAGCTGATTGATTGGCGTCGTCTGAGCCTGATAGTTGATGCCGAATTCTGGATGCAAGGTGATCCAATGAGACATAGTATTACGCTTTATCCCTAACTTTTGCCTGGACCGCCCTTTCAGGTTTCAGTCCACCGGGATGCCCATTTTTGCCCAAGCCGCCTTTTCAGGTTTTCGACTTGCCGGGTGTACAGATTTTTTTTATTTTATCCCTTATTTTTGCCCGAACCCTTTTGGTTCGCCGGGAAGCCCTTATTTTTGCCTAGGTGTGTCAACCTAGCGGATCTTTAATCATGCGTAGTATCTTTTTACTATGTTTGCATTGGCAGGGTGAGGAAGGTCGTCACCATCCATGGTGGTTAGAATCATGGCTCCTCCTGAGAATATATGTTTAACCACAAATGGCCCTTCGTACGCGGGGGTCCATTTGCCCCTGGGATTACTTTGAGGAAGAATGATGTGCTTGATTACCAGGTCTCCGACTTGATAATCTTGTCATTTGACTTTCTTGTTAAATGCCCTGATCATCCGTTTTTGGTATGTTTGACCATGACAAATATCAGTGAGTCTCTTTTCGTCAATCAGGTTTAATTGATCAAGTCGAGTCTGGATCCAGTCATCTTCGCTCAAATCTGCATCCTTCATTATCCGGAGGGAGGGTATCTGGACTTCAATAGGCAAGACTGCCTCTATGCCATAGACCAAGGAAAAGGGAGTTGCCCTTGTTGACGTCCGTGCTGAGGTACGGTACCCATGAAGAGCAAACGGTAACATTTCGTGCCAATCTTTGTAGGTCACTGTCATCTTCTGCACAATCTTCTTGATGTTCTTATTAGCTGCTTCTACAGCCCCATTCATCTTCGGCCGGTAGGGAGAAGAGTTGTGGTGCTGTATCTTGAATTGCTCGCAGAGCTCAGTGATCATCTTGTTGTTAAGATTGGTACCGTTATCCGTAATGATCCTTTCAGGTACACCGTATCGACAGATCAGGTTGTGCCGAATGAACCGTGCCACGACGTTCTTGGTTACCGTAGCGTAGGAAGCTGCCTCAACCCACTTTGTGAAATAATCAATCGCTACTAGGATGAAGCGATGCCCGTTGGATGTCGTAGGTATGATTTCGCCGATCATATCAATGCCCCACATTGCAAAAGGCCAAGGTGCTGTCAAGACGTTCAGAGGAACCGGAGGAATGTGCACCTTGTCAGCATAGATCTGGCATTTGTGACAAGTTCGAGAGTGCTGATAATAGTCGGCTTCCATTGTGGACCAGAAATAACTTGCCCGAAGGATTTTCTTTGCCATGGTATGTCCACTGGAATGCGTTCCGAAGGTACCTTCATGCAGCTCTGCCATGATCCTTTCTGCTTCAGTCTTATCCACACAACGCAGTAAGGTTGAATCATGGTTTCGCTTGTAGAGAATGCCATTGCTGAGGAAGAACTTTGCCGCAAACCTTCTCAGGAACTTCTTGTCATTAACCAATGCGCCTTCGGGGTATTCTTGAGCTTCAAGGTACCTCTTCACTTCATGATACCAGGGTTTTTCTGTTACCTCCTCGGTCTCGAGATCGCAGCAGTGTGCAGGTTCATCCAACTTCCAGATAATGATCCGGGGAGCCTCGTTGTCCCATTTGACTTTGAACATAGAAGACATTGTAGCCAACGCGTCCGCTAACTGATTCTCCTCTCTTGGGAAGTGTTCAAAAGTTATCTCTTCGAAGTGGGGAAGCAATGTCAGCACATATTCCTTGTAAGGAATAAGGTTTGGGTGTTTCGTATCCCACTCGCCTTTGACCTGATTGATCACGAGAGCAGAATCTCTGAAGACTCTCAGAAACTTGATCCTTAAGTCAATTGCAGCTTGAAGACCCATGATACATGCCTCATACTCCGCCATGTTATTGGTGCAGTTGAAACATAGCCGGGCGGTGAGTGGAGTATGAGTGCCTTTAGGGGATATGATCACAGCGCCGATGCCATTACCCAAAGCGTTCGAGGCTCCGTCAAAGTGCATAGACCATCAGGATCCTTCCTCAGGTCCTTCATCCGGTCCAGGTACTTCACAATCAGTCACTACCATGATGTCCTCGTCTGGAAATTCAAAGTTCATTGACTGGTAATCGTCCACCGCATGGTGTGCCAAATGGTCTTCCAATACACTTCCCTTGATTGCTTTCTGAGTTGTGTACTGGATGTCATATTCCGTCAAGATCATTTGCCATCTTGCTATTCTTCCGGACAAGGCGAGCTTTTCGAAGATGTACTTTATTGGATCCATTTTTGAAATCAACAGAGTAGTGTGAGTCAACATATACTGTCTCAGCCGACGAGCATCCCATACCAAAGCGCAGCAAGTTTTCTCGAGCAGTGAGTACCGGGTCTCACAGTCGGTAAACTTTTTGCTAAGGTAATAAATGGCGTGTTCTTTTCGGCCAGACTCGTCATGCTGCCCCAGCACACACCCCATTGAGTTGTCAAGTACTGTCAAGTATAAGATTAGAGGTCTCCCTTCAACCGACGGCATAAGGATGGGTGGCTCTTGGAGATACTCTTTGATCTTTTCGAAAGCGACCTGACATTCATCATTCCAACGTACTACTTGATCTTTCTTCAGCAGCTTGAAGATTGGTTCACAGGTAGCAGTTAGATGTGAGATGAAACGGGCAATGTAATTCAACCGTCCTAGAAAGCCTCTGACTTCTTTCTCTGTCTTGGGAGCTGGCATCTCTTGTATGGCTTTCACTTTGGCAGGGTCCACTTGAATACCTTTGTCGCTTACGACGAAGCCTAGCAATTTTCCAGATCTCACCCCGAAGGTGCACTTGTTTGGGTTCAACCTCAACTTGTACAACTTCAGACGGTCAAACAGCTTCCGTAGATGGTCAAGGTGTTCTTCCTCAGTTTGGGACCTTGCAATCATATCTTCGACGTATACTTCTATTTCATGATGGATCATGTCATGAAATAAAGCAGCCATGACACGTTGGTAGGTTGCCCCAGCATTTTTCAACCCAAAAGGCATGACCTTGTAGCAAAAGGTGCCCCACTGAGTAATAAAAGTGGTCTTCTCCATGTCCTCAGGAGCCATCTTGATCTGATTATAGCCGGAGAAACCGTCCATGAAGGAGAAAACTTTATGCTGAGCAGTGTTGTCAACCAGAACGTCGATATGAGGCAGAGGGAAATCATCCTTAGGGCTCGCCCTGTTCAAATCCCTGTAATCAACACACATTCGGACCTTACCATCCTTTTCGGCACTGGAACCACGTTGGCAACCCACTGAGGGTAGGAAGTCACTGCTAGAAACCTGTCATCAAATTGTTTCATAACCTCAGCTTTGATTTTCTCGGACATTTCTGGACGCATACGGCGGACCTTCTATTTTACAGGAGGGCAATCTTCCTTGGTAGGCAGGTGATGAACCACAATGTCGGTATCCAACCCAAGCATGTCTTTGTAAGACCAGGCAAAGATTTCCACATAGTCATGCAGCATCTGAATCAACCGTTGTTTCACACTGAGCTCTAGATTGGCACCAATCTTGACTTCCTTTCTGTCTGTCTCAGTACCCAGATTTACCGTTTCCACTGGCTCTTCATGTGGCTGAATGGCCCTCTCTTCCTGGAGTAGCAGTTTTGCAAGTTCACCAGGCACTTCGCAATCATCTTCACCTTCGTCTTCGGCTAAGTTGATCGGATTTTCGGTCATAACTGGCAGTAGCAGAGTCGTTACCAGTGAGATCCAGAGTGGATTGGAACCTGTATAGGTGAGTGTGTGTAAATATAGCTGTTTTGAAATATATAACAAAGAAAGAAAATGAGCGCAAGATTTTGAAATGCAACAAACGTCCAATGTTTTTATTGATGATATATGAAAATGACACATAAAAAGCCCTCACAAATGAAGCCACGGCGCCCCGGGTAGGACACCGAGCCATAAAAGTTTCAACATATTGTTTGTTACAAATTCAAAACCAAAGAGTTCATTACTGAGTGACAAAAGTAATAGGTGTGAAGTCTTTGGCAGTCCAGTTGCTTGGTCCACCGTCGGTTGTTGGGTAGATCCAGCTGTCGAATTCAGATTCCTCCACGTCGTCTTCAATAGCATTCACTCCCGGGTTGGTGATGAACACAGGAGGTCTTCCAATCCTTGCCTTACGAACAACCCTCTGAGCCTCTGCAGTAAAACCCAAGCCAAACTTGTCGGTCTTTGGAGTGAAATCAGGAAGTCGGCCCCAGTTTGCGCACTCACCCTTCTCAATCACAGCCCGGGCATCCTTTAAGGAAGCCATCTTCAAAGGAGGGTCTTCAATCACAGTTTCAGCTGATGCCAGTGTCTGAGGCACCTCTTCAAAGTGCTGGAATGGAGTCTCAATGAATTCCCTATCCATCTCTATGTACCAGAACGAGTTGAGGTGGCTGACCATATACTATTCCTCCCCCTGAACTGTCACAATTTTCCCTCTGACCGGGTACTTCAGCTTCTGATGTAATGTGGAGGTCAGAGCTCCAGCCTTGTGGATCCATGGACGACCCAGCAAACAAGAATAGGATGGTCGGATGTCCATCACATAGAAAGTAGAATCAAAGACTTGAGAACCAACTCTGATTGGAATGTCAACTTCCCCATGTACCATCCTTTTCGAACCGTCAAAGGCCCGGACAACAATGTTACTTGGCTTGAGCTCTAAACCCTCACAATCCAGCCTGTCTAGAGCCTTCTTGGGTAAGACGTTCAATGAAGAGTCGATGTCTACCAACACATGGGCAAGAGTAGTGCCCCTGCATTCAATGGAGACATGCAGGGCATCGTTATGGTTCTTTCCTTTGGCAGTTAGATCAGCGTCAGAGAAGCCCAAACCATTATCGGCAGTCAAGTTGGCCACACAATCAGTAAATTGATCAGTAGACGTTTCTTGTGGCACATGGGCCGTCTTCAGGAAGGAAATCAGGGCCTTGGCATGGGCCTATGAACACAACAACAATGATAGCATAGAAATTTTTGATGGGGTGTGCCCCAGCTGCTCAACTACGTTGAAATCACTCTTCTTGATAATCTTGAGGATCTCTTCCATCTCTTGCTGGGAAGCTTCAATAGTGGTTGTCTTTGGTGCCTCCGTCAGGGCAGGCAAATCAGTAGCAATCCCTTTGCCCCGAGTGTCAGATGACTCGGCAGCAGGGGTAGAAACAGGAACTTGATTAGGAAGGGAAGCAGACACACTTGCAGGTGTGATGATATGAGGTTTCTGAATAGCTGGTGGCGCAATATCTGGTGAGAACAGCCTACCACTGCGAGTAATCTTGGCAGGCCCGGTGATGTTACTGACACCGGTACTAGTATCAAACTCTTGTTTAACTCCAAGCACATAAACATCTGCCCCATAGTGCCACGGGACAGCTTTGTCGGATGTATAAGGGAGGGGCCCCGGAACAGTGATGATGATAGGAGCAATCTTCTGAGAGGACATGATTTTGACAGGCTTCTTTAAGGGAGCCTTAGGAGGTTTGTTGAAAATAGTAACAATGGATACTTCTTCAGCAGGGACAACAATCTTCTCGAACAAGAATTCTTTGCTATCCATCAGGCTTTGAATACCTGATTTCAGCAAAGGACAACCAAAAGGTGAAACAACACATAGAAGGCAACCTTTACCACATCCCGGAAATAAACCGGCTAGAAACAGGTTCCTCTTGATGGTCAATAACAGAGTAACAATCTCTTCCACGGAGGCTACATACCGGTCTTCTTCCACAACATTCACTCCATGCTGGGGCATGGGAGCAGTCACAACATTGGGCCTTTCGGGCACCTCAAACTGTATTTCTTTGGCATCAATAAGGTCTTGAACCTTATTTCTCAGAGCCCAACAATCATCCGTAGTATGCCCCGGGCTATCAGAGTGATAAGCGCAACGGGCGTTGGGGTTGTACTTTGGAGAAGTTGTGTTCACTACCTTCGGAGCTTCTTTGATAGTTACCAGATTGGTTGACAGTAGTTGCGGAAAAATCTGAGACAGGGTCATGCTGAGCCGAGTGTACTGTCTTTTGGTCCTCTCACCCCTTGGTTGGTTAAACTGTTGAGGAGTAGCAACATGCTTTGAAATTACCAATGCATTGACAGCTTGGCAGCGTTCCGACTTAACTTGTCTTCTGGGACCATAAACAGCACTGGCTTCCTTCTTGAAGGGCTTCTTTTCAGTACTCGCGGAGGCACCTTTCTGTATCTTCCCTGACTTGATACCAGCTTCTATTCTCTCACCAGTCAAGATCAAATATGTAAACCCAACAGAAGAATTACCAATCAGATAATTGAAGAATGGACCAGACAGGGTCCCTAGGAACATGTCAACCAGTTCACGGTCAGTTAAAGGTGGCTGCACCCTGCCAGCCAGATCTCTCCACTTTTGTGCATACTCCTTGAATCCTTCGCCTGTTCCCAGTGACATACCCTAGAGTTGGGTACGCGTGGGAGCGAGGTCAGAATTGTACTGATATTGTTTATAAAATGCGGTAGCCAAGTCCTCCCAGTTTCGGATACTGGCTCCATCCAGCTGATAGAACCATTCGAGTTGAGCCCCTGAAAGGATATCCTGAAAGAAATGGATCCACAGGTTCTTGTCTGCAGTGTAAGGTTGGATCTTCCTTACATATGATCTGAGATGCATTTTTGGACAAGACAGCCCATCATATCTTGCAAAAGCTGGCACTTTGAATTTCAGGGGGATCACAATTCCAGCAACTAATCCCAAATCTTCGAAATCTAAGCCGGGAACTCTCTGCAGCTCCATAGCTGCCAACCTGTCTTCCAAGCCTTTGTACTTATCATCGGCGGGCGGGTATTGTTGCTCAGAGTAGTCTTCGTCTTCTTCAGCCTCTCCTTCTTAAGCTTCGGATTCGGAAGGTACTGCAGCCGCATTCCCTTTACTGGTTCCCTCTTCAGATGTAGGGGGAAATTCAAGCACTCTTCTGGCTTCACCCTCAAACCTTCTTCCTAGGGTAGCCACCCCGACTCTGTTCTTCTTCTTTTTCACTTGTTCTTTGTTCCCGAGCAGGGCCTTCAGATCCTCCTGACCCTTGGCCAAGGTCATCAGGAGATGTTGAAACTATGAATTTTGAGTCTGCAAGTCCTTGACCGAATGTTCGAGATCCATCTTACTGAAATAAACAGCAGAAAGATAAGGAAACCTGGTGTGGAGACCTGCTTATGCGTATGATGAATGATATGCTTATGTATGCAATGCATTCAAGGATTTAGAAAATTCAAAATTGTTGCAAACAAAAAGAACACACGTCATATTAATAAGAAGAAATTTGTCAGTACATAAATGCCCCATGGGCCAAATATTACAAAAAACTTCTCAAGGTAAAAAGACGTTGCGCATCCTCTTTGGTGCGATGTAGGTGTTGAGGGTCTCTTCCTCGTGGAGTCGGCGGGTAAGCTCCAAAACCTTCTTCTCACTGGCGTAGAAGCTGGCTTCGAAAGTACTATGTTCCTCCTTGAGTTGGATCCAACTCTTCTGCATCTCCTCCCACGATGTAGGCATGTCAGGATATAGGATGGTGTGAGGAACCTCTCCTTCCTTAACGGGCTCTTTAATCACAGGGAGAACATGAGGATAAGGCATCATTAGACTCTGGGCTCGGGTTCGTACCCACTTGAGGTAAGGCTCAAGAGGGATGGAGTTCTTGTGCCCCAGTGTCTTGCTGTCTACCTTGTTAGGCATCCTCCAAGCTCTGATGAATCTTTGGCGAAGTCCTTGCGCATCGTTGTCGAAGTCAAAAACTAGGTCAGGAATCAACATGTCATGAGGGCCATCCCTCCGTGCATATCCAAATTGTCTCAAAGCTAGACAAGGGTTGTAGGTAATGCCTCCTCTAATGCCAAGCAATGGAACATTAGGGAACTCTCCACAATGATCGATGATGATGACATTTTCTCTGGACCGAGAGCACCAATGTACATCAGAGTGAGTGAGGGTCATCAACCGTTGTGACCACCTTAAGCCTTGGTCATTCTTCAAAACAGATTGTGGAAGGTGCGAAATAAACCACCTTGCAAGGAGAGGAGTACAGCACATGAGAACACCCCTCTTTCTCATTGTTCGTGTGTAAAATGAGTGAAGGATGTCCCCAAGCAATGTTGGTATTAGATTCCTGGATAAGAAGATCTTGACGGTGTTGACATCTATAAGTTGGTCAGGATTTGGGAACATGACCAACCCATAAATGAGGAGTGCCACAATTTCTTCAAAGGCTTGTAGGTCCAATGAATTCCAACACTCTTGTGCCTTCTCAAACAAGAATTTTGCCAAGAAGCCTTTGACACCGCTTCTAGTTTCCCAATGCCCCTTGATGTCAGATGGTTGCAAGTGTAGTGCTTGAGCAACATCTTCAGGCTTTGGTTCCTTTTCCGTACCGTTGTTGGGTAGTTGATTAAGGATAGGAATTCTCAGGAGTTGAGAAAATTCCTCCAAAGTGGGCACCAATTGATAGTCGGGGAAAGTGAAACAGTGGTGAAGGGGGTCAAATAACTGGAACAACACCTTTACCATGTCCTCTTCAACGTTGGTGTTGACTAGGCTGAGCAGTCTACCATGTCTTTCACTGAAGGGAGAGCTTTCCGGAATTCTTGATGTGAGCTCCTTGAGTTGAGGAAGGATTCTCACAAGGTTGACTTGGATAGTTTTCCTGCGAAGAATTTCCATGACCTATAAAACAAGAACAAAGATGAAGATCTAAACCCTTGAAATGGTTAGTGTATGCATATGATGTTTCATGATGCTCATGATGTATGCACAAACATATGTACAAGCAAATCACACAAAACCCTAGTTTTAGGCTTGCATGGGGTTTCATAGGTAAGTACCTTCTTGAGTGTAGTTGGCTTAAAAACCTGTCCTATAAATAGTAACCAGGTTCTAAGGATCTCAATATCATTGGATTGTTTTCCATGTTCATTATTTTGGTTTAGCCACTTAACTAGCGACCAAAATATTCCAAGAAAACAACCCTCAATGAGTGTAGTATCGAGTATCTACCAACTTCGGACTGCACCAAAGCCGGTCATCTCACTACCCATAATGAAAGGCCAAGATGGTCAAGTAAGGTTCTAGGTCATTAGTACTTAGTGACATCACCCAGCGGCCCCGTACTCTCCTTGATTGAACTCAAGGGTTACCGGTACTCACAAATATGTCGCACTAATATAGCTATTGCTTCAACCGTGTTGGTATACTCCGCACAGTTTTCACAACGTATTGCTATCTATGAATGTTTCCCCAAATCCGGGTGTAGGATTTTAAGCCCAAACAAAAGAGCCAAGATGTAAAGCAAACAAAGCAAACAATTAGTCATGCAAGAGGGTGATCTAAGCCTTAAGGTTACTCCACTTTAAAATTTTCCCCAACAGAGTCGCCAGTTCTGTGATACGGTGGGAGAACTGACTTGGGTTTTGCGTTTGTTTTCGCAAATGTTTCGGTTGAGCAAGAGTCGCCACCGACTTTTTATTTTATCCTAAGGAAAGGTTAAAAAGCACAGCAAAAACCTTTGAGATGTTTTCTTGGGTTCGGGGAGTAGATTATAGAAAGGGAAGGTATTAGCACCCTTTCTATCCATGGTTATCCATGGGCTCTTAGTTACTTGCTTAGATCAACTTGCCTTGATTTTCAATTGTTTGAAATGGTGCTTTCAATTGTTTGAAATGGTGCTTTGTGTGTGGGTTTGAAAATGTTTTGAAAAGAGGCCATTTGTTGTGGCAACCCTTGTAATGATCCATGTTGGGATGTATACAAAGATGTATGTCTTTTGAAAAGTTTTCAATGTTTTTGAAAGTTTGTTTTGAAAGTGTGTTGTGATATGTGTTTTGAAAATAGGCAAGTGTTTTTGCAAGATTGATCAAGTAACTAAGAGTTTGTCTACTCCTAAATTTACTCAAAGGTTTTCTCTATGTTTTAACCCTTTTAACAATTTTGTTCCACCATTGTATTTGGTGGGCAATCTTGTGTTAGGATGTGAATGGGACGGGCGTGGGTCATCGTTTAGACCATGATTACAATGGTGCCAAGTGTCTTTGGGTAATTTTTTCTTTAAGGGACTTGATCATTTTTAGGCAACTTTCGAAAGCGTCATCGAGGGACTATGATTTTTTATATTGTTTTTGTTTTGGCAAAGACACCTAATATGCAACATGGCCCATTATTGAAGGCAACAAGTGGAGTACCCTAGGGGGGTGCAAGTGTGATTGGTGTTGTCCATTTTCATGCTTTGTTATCTTTGAATTAAGTCAAACTAATTGTTATTTGATTTTTGCATACAAAACCCTAAATCTATCATGACACATTTAGAAAGCTTTTAAATGCGGAATTTAAAGGCCCTAAATTATTACAACACAAATTATGGGATGGGGGGTACAAATGTTCAAGTGGGGATATTTAGCAAGAAATTTAAATCTAAGCTATTACAATCAAAATGGAATTACACAAATTATTTAATATACAATAATTAAATAAAATACAATAAAATATGCAAGATGCAAAAAATGATTTTTATATGTATGTAAAAGGTATTTTTTATGTGACAAATAAACAAAAAGAAAGGAATAATTTTGGATATTTTTACATTTTAGGGCAAACCCTAATTTTGCAAATAAAAGGTATTAATTATTTATTATATACAACATTTATTAATTATGTACAAAAAATAAATAAAAAGGAGGTATATTGTAAAAAAAGTATTTTTGAGGTTAAATATTAATAAAAATAAAAAATGCATTATTTTTGTATTTTTATCCTAAATATTCTAATAAATATATAAGTATTTATATTATTTACTAAACATATTAAATATGTACAAAAAATAAATATTTATTATTTACAAAAAAAAAGTATATTTTTTAGAAAATGTTTTCAAAAGATAAAATAAAATAAAATGAGAAAACAAAATGTATTGGTATTATTTCTAGTATTTTAAATAAAAGTATTTATATATTTATTTACATATAAACTAAATGAAACAAAATAAATACCAAATAAAATGCAAAAAAATGTGAGAAAAATATTTTTAATGTTTTTTTTATGTTTGGATAAAAATATAAAATCAAAATCAAAAGGAAAAAAATCAAAAATGACAAATATATCTCAAACTGGGCCAGGGGGGTGTATGTGAAAAATGAAAGTGCAAAAAGAAAGAACAAGTCAGACCCAGCCAAAGAAGGCTTGTCTTCAACCTCCAGCAACAATTTTGTCAAAAACGCGCGCCTTTCCCACCTTGTTCAAACATCCTGATTCTTGGACTTTTAGCACAAACTTATAACACAAAAAATGTCAAGCATCAAACCACGAATCCATACATACCAAGAACTTGATCTAACTCTCAGAAATGAGAGAGAATTTCTTCTCCCCCAATTCTTGACCTAACTTTATCCTAATGTTCAGGTTCAAAATACTCTTAGCACACACAACATAAATGAAAAGTAACTATATGGATGGCTTCAGGGCTATGATTAGAACATGTTTTCTTCACAAACTTAAACCTAACTATGCCTGGATAGAGAGATAGAAGTTCAAAAACTTACCTGTTCAGCTTGATTCGTGTATGACAATGGAGGTACTTTTAGTGCAACTTGAGGACTTGTACATCTTGCTTGAAGTTCAGGGATGCTTCTCCAACCTTTAGCTTGCTTTGAAACTAAATGAATCGAGCTATAGAAGTCAACCTGAAAAACAGAAAAAGTGAAAATGGTGAAGTTGGTTAGAGGTGTTACAGTCTGAAGCTAGGGCTTGGGATAGTTTGTATGGATGTTATGGAGTGTGTATGAAGTAGGGATGTCAGTTTGGACCTGTTAATGGGGATCCCCGCGGGGAACGCCCCGTTCGGGGCCCCAAAGATGGGGAATTTTCCCCCGTGGGGGCGGGGATGGGGAGAAAAATTCCCCCGAGAGCATTTCGGGGACGGGGATGGGGAATACACCCCCCGCCCCGCGGGGACCCCGCCCCGCCTATTATTTTAATATAGTTAATTTAATATATATATTTTAGATTAGGTTTTTTAGTCATTTCCTTTATGTTTATTTATAAAAATAAATAAATAAATATTCATGTATTTATTAAGAGAGAGAAATGTAAATATTATAGGCATATTGTTGAATTTTATAGCATTTTATAGAAATTTATAAAAAAAATATTATTATTTTGTGTTCCATTAGTATTTTTAATAAAAAATAATAAATGTCAAATACTAGTATTTTTTAATAACATAATAAATATGTGAATTCTTTGTGCTTTTTATTTTTATAGAAAATATAAACATTTTAAAAAAATAAAATATTAATGAATAAATGTAGGATCTATGGGGATCCCCGCGGGGAACGGGGATGGGGATAGAAATTCCCCCGTGACGGAGATCGGGGACGGGGACGGGGAATGAATTTGATGGCGGGGAAAAAGATGGGGAAGTGTCCCCCCGGCCCCGCCCCGCCCCATTGACATCCCTAGTATGAAGTGGTTTTGGCCAAGGCGCACAAATGGATTGAGTTGTGCCACTCAATCTGCAGGGATGCCCTGTTTTATGCAGTACAATGGTGTTTCTGTGAATGGGGAGGTATTGAAGGTGGTTAGGTCGTGTCTTAGCTCAGGATTGATGTTTGGAATGTGTTCAACAAGTTTACTTTGGCTTGTGTTGACAGGAATGAGAGTTGTGTTTCAAAATGCAAGGTTTCTTCTATCTTAAGCAAAGTTTGTCCACTTGGTTTTTTAGGCTAACACAGGCCCCTCAAGTATGCTGCATAAATCACCCTTGATCAGTGGACTTTGCTCATGAACTTGTTCCTTAAAGATCTGCATTGTACCTCTTGGATTTGCTTTTGACATAAAGTTGTGCTTTACAAAAATGGATAACTTGCTTTTTCCAAATAAGGATTAATTCTTCATGTAATGTCCAAATGCACAAAATAATGCTAAAACACAATGGATTGGCATTTAATTATTGAGTGTAAATGAGATTAGAGGCTTGTAACTAGCTTGTGCAAGCTGACTTGAAAAATTGCAAAGTGTATGAACATGAAAATGGCTCATGAACAAAGTGACTTTTGCCTATATTGACAAATTCGATTCTCCCTAACCACAAGGGTGTTTGAGAAGTTCTTGGACAATTTGGGAAGCTTGGAATGTGTAATACAATCCATATTTGTAATTAAAGTTGATATTCCAAGTGGAAGCATGTGAAAAGTGGCCATGAAGTTACGCAAAAATCCTGCCTAGAATAGGTCAAAAAAATTCTAAGTTAAGAATGTTTTGCACCCCTATTCCAAAAATCATAACTTTAGCTACAAGCTTCTTTTGAGGAAACTTTGTGAATCAAAGTTGTAGATTTTGCAATGGACTATAACTTTCATGTTTTGAGTTTTGCTTGAATCCAAATGTATCTTGATGAAAAAATGGGACAAAGTTAGGAAAAAATTAGGGATTTTCATAACTTAGAAAAATTCTAAGTTATGAAATTTCTTCATTTCAAACCCTAATTTGTGATTTTTGATTTCTTGATGAACAAGTTTCATAATTTGACATGTCTTGATGAAAAATGAATCTTGGCACTTGATTTTGACCAAAAAGTCAAAGTTTGACTTTTCAGTATACAGTCAATTTTGGCTCAGTTGACTGGAAAATTCATTTGTCAATCTTATACATTTGGGATCTTTTGAATTTGTTGAACATGTCAAGACCATGTCATTGATTCCTTGAGTCCATATGTGAGCTTGGTTTGCCATTGGCTAGGTCAAACAGTCAAAAATTGCCTTTGTGCAGTCAAAACCCTAAAAATGACCATTTTGCCCTTTTGGTAATCTGATCAAATTTCTTGTGGAATTGTGATCCAAACTTGATCAAATGGTCTATATGAGTTCATAATGTTGATGTGGGTCAAATTTCATGAGGTTTGACTGTCAATTGACCACAGTTGACTTTTCCCCAATACAGTTGATTTCTAGGTCAACTGTCCAATTGACTGGGCAAAGATTGGAATCAAGGCTTGAAACTTGGTATGGATAAACTTGTGAGTTCAACATGAAGCATGAAAGTCATTTTGGGCCTTTTAGGTCAAAACATCTTTGTGCAAACTCAAACCCTAATTTGGGTCAACAGTGCAAGGAGGAGTCTTGAGCAGGGCAAACCCTAGCTTGATCTTGAGCTCCAAGGGTCTAGTGGTGAGAAAATGTTGAGGAAATGGGAGGGAAAATTTTGGGGTACAACAGCTTCAACTTGTGAACTCGACATTTCCGACCAATTCAATCATCTTCTGACAAGGCAACAAATAGACATAATGCTCAGAGATACAAAGGCTATAGCAGAATGGGAACCCCATGGGATAAATACACATAGCTATCTTTTCTTTGTATTAAAATTTTCATTTTTTCTTACGACGGAGTTCTCCTACTAGAATGTTTGTCTCACTGTACAAAAATACTTACTCAAAGTCAATACAAAGATATTCCTTTGAAAGTGCAAAACTATATATTTTTCTTTACTCTTGTGTTTTGTTTACAAAAACGTCCAATGATTCATTGTTGAACATATGCATTTGAATATAATTACTGTTTACAAATAAACAAAACAAAAATACAATCACTAATGGCTTTAAGAGGTAGGGAAATCTCTCTAAGCTATTTCCATAAATCCCCCACAGTTTGCAGTTTAATACCCAGCGGAACAAGCTTCCAATTATCAATCCCTAGTAGAAGTCGTTCAAATTCTCAGGATTTCCCCAACAGGATTTTACAAGCAGTACACGGCATTTCCCTTACAACAAAGTTTGTTTCTCTAAGTGGAAATTCATCCACACTTCAACTTCACAACATGAAGACTTACACTCCATATCCTCAGCAGCCAGGGATTTATTTTCCCCAATCCAACAACAGTATGGCAGATTAGCTCGCATGCGCATACATCGCATCCATATATCATAAACATCAATAAAACAAATGCATTATATCATACATTTCATACAACATGACCCTGCATTTTAGCTAACATTTTACCCTTTTCAGGATAAGATTAACAACTATCGTTAACAATGTTCAGAGTTCTCAGATACAGTTAAGATACACTCCAGACACGAATGCCATTCTGATACTCATTCAAATTCAACTTTCAGATACTGTTCAGATACGCTCCAGACACGAATGTCATTCTGACACTCATTCAAAACTAGCTTTCAGATACAGTTCAGATACGCTCCAGACACGGATGCCATTCTGATAATCATTCAAAATCAGCTCCCAGATACAGTTCAGATACGCTCCAGACACGGATGTCATTCTGGCACTCATTCAAAACTAGCTTTCAGATGCAATTCAGATATGCTCCAGACATGGATGCCATTCTGATAATCATTTAAAATCAGCTCCCAGATACAGTTCAGATACGCTCCAGACACGAACGCTATTCTGATACTCATTCTTTCAACTTACAAATTACAATACAAACAATCACTTTTGGATGGCATCTTTAAGACCATCTCCTACAGCTTTCTATCACCTCTCTAAATGGCATCTTTAAGCCCATTCCCTCAACCATCACATCACCGGGTGCAAATTTCTGGGCACTCTAGTGTCCAATCATGTTCCACCTTCGAGTCACGACTGAAAAAACATGCCAACCTAACTCTTCAGGCTTAAGAAGATTGGATAGGGGCAGCTGTTGTACCCCAAAATTTGCCCTCTCATTTATCAAGAGTTTGCTCACAAGATCTCCTTGAGCTCAATACTGCACTAGGATTGATCAGCTCAAGACACCTCATCAAGCACTGATGACTGAAAATTAGGGTTTGAGATTGCACAAGGATAATTGAACTTTTAATGCCCCATATGATTTTCATGGATCATTATGGACCCCCAAGATTACTCATGACAAGTTTCAAACCTTGGATCATATTTTTGCTCAGTCAATTGAGCAGTTGACCTAAAAATCAGTTGTATTGGGGAAAAAGTCAACTATGGCCAATTTCCAGTCAAACTTTTTAATTTTTGATCCACATCAACATTTTAAACTCATATGTATCATTTGATCAAGTTTGGACCATAATTCCTCAAGAAATTTGATCAAATCCTCAAAAGGGCAAAATGGTCAAAATTAGGGTTTTGACTGAGAAGGGGCAATTTCTGATTTTTAACCTAGCAATTGGTCAATTGGTTTAAGGCATGATATCAAGAGTCCAATTGCACCATTTTGACCTAATGACATGGTTCAAAATATTGCAAGTCCATTGGATTGACAAATGAATTTTGCAGTCAACTGATCAAAAGTCAATTGTATACTGAAAAGTCAAACCTTGACTTTTTGGTCAAATTCAAGTGCCAAAGATCATAATTCATCAAAACATGTCAATATATGAAAATTATTCATCAAGAAATCAAAAAGTCAAGATTTCATTTTGAAAATTCAAACTTTCTAAACTTAAAAATTTGTCTAAGTGTTGGAAATTTCATGTTTTTTCATAACTTTGAGCCAAAATTTCATCATGATGCAAGATGATTCAAGAGAAACTTCCAACATGAAAGTTGTAGATATCCATGAAATCTATAACTTTTCTTCACACAACTTATTTCAAAAGTGCTTGTATCTCAAGTTATAATTTTATGAACATAGGGTCATGAAACTAAACACTTTGTGAAATTTTGTCCTAACTTGACCAAGATTTTGACCTAACTTCATGACACTTTTTCATATAGTTCCAAGGGTAATATTCAAAAGAAATTAAAATATGGATTGTAGAGAATGTTACAAGCTTTCTAAAATGTTCAAGTACTCATTGAGATTATTTTTGAGCAGGGAGAATCGAAGAGATGAAGTTAGGGTTCCATTCTTGTTTTTCAAGCCATTTTCATGATGAACATTTGATCCAATCTTCAAGCATGTTGTACAAATCTCACTTTGCAGGCTTCTAACTTGACTTTCACTCCATAATTAAGTGTTTTCACAGCTTTTGGAAGCTTAAATCCAAGTATTCAATGCATTGTACAAGTATAATTCCATTTTGGGAAGAAAGGCAACATTGCCATTTTAGAAAAGCAAGCTTTATGCAAAGTCAGCTTGCATTGAGACTTGCATTTGTTCTTTCTGCACAAACACACTCTACACAATAATAACAAGTGTGTTTAAAGGTTTCAGCCACCCTACAAGCCTTGTACCTTGCCTTAGAACAATGCTTGTCAATGTTGCTTCAAAAACAAGGCAAAATCCATAACATGTGATCTCTTATTTTCTGATCATTTCAAAAACCTCTAACCCTTTGTTTATATTTAGGGAGACTATTTGTAACATAAGACAGGTTTTTACAAGCTCTCAAACACCCTCAAGTCTTCATAAGTCATAACTGGCCAAAAACTCCATTTTTGAGCTTCAAACACCCATCTCCATTTCCACCCGTACGTTTCCACTTTTAACCATCTAAACACTTCACATACATCATATAGAACTCATCTCAACACCTGTTACACTTCTGTAACTTCATCTTCATCATCCACCATTTTTAAAAATCTCCATTACAGTTGGACTTGAGTAGAGAGTTCTAGCTGGTTTCAGAGCAAAGTAGGAGTTGGAACACACTCAAGGAGGCCCAGGCAAGCTACATAAATCATCAGGCCATCACAAAGGTTTCTCAAACTCCATACACGACTCCAACTGCAAGAGGTAAGTTTTCAAACTTCTATCTCTTCATACAAGCATCATTTGATTCTGATTTGTGAAGATAAAATGTAGATACCATTGCCACGAAGTTGTACATGTCCATAGTTTGCATTTATATGGCCTGAGCTTAGAGAATTTTAAAGTTGAAGTTTCTGAAATTTTTAGGTTTTAATTTAGGACCAGGAATATTCTCACTCATCTTGGATTTATAGCTTAGTTATTTATATGGTTGGATTCGTGGGAAGAAATGCCACAACTTTCATGTTTGAGCTTTCCATTTTTGTTGAGAGATGAAGAAGTTACAGGTACTATGGTTGGCTGAAGGTTGAAGACAAAGTACAGGTCTTGGAAGCATGTTACGTTATATATTTATCATTTTATTTTAATAAACGGATGTATAGCCACCCTAATAGTAAGGCAGCGTGCTTTTCATGCTCAGGGCATGGGTTCAAGCCCCAGGGCTGCCACTTTTCTCATTTTTCATATTTTTTTCTCCTTTTTTTTGTTACAAGCAAGCAGCGCCTGGGCCCTTATGCTGGGCCTTCCATTTTTTTTGTTGGCTTTAACCCCGACCTTACTTTTGCACCCCTAGCCAACTATTTCCTTTATTATTTCATTTTCTTTTTTTATTTTATTTTCATTTCATATTTTCTTTTATTATTTTCACTATTATTATTATTATTATTATTTTTTTATTAATAAAAATCCAAAAATATTTTTATTTATTATTTACACTTATATATTTTATTTTCTCTATAAAACAAAAAGACTAAAAAAACATTTCTCTTAATAATTAATTTCTTTTTAATAATTAATATCTAGACATATGTTTAATTATTTATTTTCTTAATTAAAATTAATTTAGAACTTATGTTTATTTTAATTAATTAATTTTCATATTATTTTTATTAAGTTAAAACCTTTTCACAAAAAAACCCTAAAACACATTTTAACTTAATTTCCTTCTTAATTAATTTAGGTTTAAATTTTATTTATTTTTCATTAATCATCTCTCTTAATTAGGTTAAAACTCCTTTCATAAAAATAACAAAAATCATTTCTTTTTCCATTTATATTCTTGCATTTTATTTTCAATTTTGTACAATATTCAATATGGTTGTAATAGATAATTAGGTTTAAATTTCTTGCAATCCCCATTTGTAAATTTGTACACCCCCTCCCCTAATGATGTAATAGCATGGTAATTTTACTTTTCACAATTTATCGCTTTATATAAATGCTAGTAATTAGGGTTTTGTATGGAAAGACTAAAACCAACAAAATAGCAAACCCTAATCAAGACAAAAACAAAGCATGAAAATAACGCACTTACACACAAACACCCATAGGGTAAAATCCACTTGGTTGCCTTATAAAATGGCCATATTACACATGTGAGGTATCTTAACAAAAACAAACAATACAAGATCATAGTCCCTCGATGACGCTGTCTAAGTTGCCTTACAAATGATCTTAGTCCCTAAAAGAGAATGCTAAGATGCCTTACAATATTGCTAATTATGGTCATTCAATGACCCATGCCCGTCCCGTTTACATCCAAATATAAGGTTACTTACCAAATCAATGGTAAGATAACAATGTCAAAGGAAAGGAAATGAACAAGAAAGACTTTTGAATAGGTAGAGTGCTCCTAATTACTTGCTAAATTTCAAACAAAACATCCTTGCTATTTTCAAAACAAATACCTACACATTTCAAAATATCTTACAAAACTTGAAAACATTTTCAAAAGATCAACATCTTTGTATACATTCTTACGAACAAGAATCATTACAAAGATTGCCTAAACAATGACCTCTTTACAAAATACTTTCAAAAAACCACACAAAGCATAATTTCAAACAAAAGCAAGTGATCTAGAAAGTAACTAAGATCCCATGGATAACCATGGATGAAAAGGGTGCTAATACCTTCCCTTTTCATAATCTACCCCCAGAACTCAAGAAATAATCTTAAAGGTCTTTCATGTGCCTTTTCACCTTTCCTTTAGGATAAAAGAAAAGTCGGTGGCGACTCTTGATAACCGCAACATTTGCGATCAAACGCAAAACCTTCAAGTCAGTTCTCTCACCGTATCACAATAGATTTTATAATGTGATGTGACGTGGTTCATTTATTGATGATGAGATATCTTAGAAATTATATAAGCTGAGGTGTTAAGGGTGTATGACGGAAACCATAGAATCATGAGGGTGTGGTGAGAAGACTAGTAATCATTTATTATTATTATTATTATTATTATTATTATTATTATTATTATTATTATTATTATTATTATTATTATTATAGATACACATTATTTATAATATTAGTAATTAAAAATAAGGAAGAAAAATATGAGGTTATTGATATTATGGGTCTAAAGAGATAGAGAGAATCATTATTCTCAATCGATCGTGGAAACCAGAGAAGACAGAAAAAAAGCGTTTTGGGGAGAAGAGGAGAAAAGGAAGAACATAGGGTTAAATGGGAGACTCCATTAGAGAAGGGAAGAGAATTCAAAACATAAGGTAAGGATGGGGTTTTAACTCTATAAGGGTTTATATGATGGTGGGTATTGGTAGAGTTAAGTATTGTAATTGTATTTTCATCTTTATGTGGATTGTGTGTTTGGTGTGAATTGTATTTGTGATGATTGATGATAATGATTTGGTGCGAAAACTTTGATTTTAATGATGTAAATTGATTTCAAAATGATGAAGATAAATTGTGCATGTTTGGTAGAATAATTGCCTTTATTTGGTGTTAAAAATTGGTGATTTTGGGTGTTTTGAGAAGAGGAATCGCAACTTGTTACACTGCATAATTTTTGAAAAATAGCGCAGGGTAACCGGTTACCACCAGGAGGGAAACTGGTTACCGCATGAAAAAATTGATTCTGTGAAGAAAATTTGTGAAGGGTAACCGGTTACCATAAGTGGGTAGTCGGGTACCCAGTGCTTTGACAAGAATGGTCGTTTTTGTAAAAATAACAGTAGCTGGTTACTGTAATAGGGTAACCGATTACCGTAAGAAGTTTTAAAAATCCAAAAGTTACAATTTTGCAGTAACCGGTTACCACTAGAGGGTAACTGGTTACCACTGAGTCATAATGACATTATTTTTATGAAAATCTTTGAAAACTCATAACTTTTTACTCGAGTGTTTGTTTGATGCGTCATTCGAACCTATGAAAAGCTAAAAATATTTTCTACTCGATAAAAATGATTTGAAAATAGTATGAGATGATTTTATGGATTTTTTTTCATTCTGATGTTGTGTTGTGATTGCGAAGTTGCGAATATGACGATGAAATTGAAGAAATTTCATGATGTAGTGATGTGTGACGATGTATGAACAACGATGTGTGATTAACGAGTTGTATTGGCTTGTTTTGTTGATATGTGACATGTCATTGCATAAGTTATTGTAGCATAGTAGTGTTGCATGCATGTTCATAAGTGACGATGTGACATGTAATTGGCGAAATTGTGATGAGTAAGAATGATAAATACGAGGTATGTTGTTGCATGATAGTGTCTCATGCACTCATAAAGTGAAGGCCTGTATTAACGAGCGAAGGAATGTATTGGCGAGCGAAGTTGATCGCCCTAAATAGATATTATTGCGAAGAGGGTTTTACCCTATTGGTACCACATGCATATAATTAGTGAAGTTGGCCTCATTGCATTTATGATGTATTTGGTGAATAAGATGTGATTTGTTGATTGTTGGACATGATTGTTGAAATTGTGACATGTATTGGTGTTAGTGCGTGAAGTATGACTAATATGACGTTGTTGATGAATAAGATGTGATTTGTTGATTGTTGGGGGGATCGTTAAAAATATGTCATGTATTGGTATTGATGCATGAAGTATGATATTATGATTATGTATGCCATACTTTACCTGTTCATTATCATATATTCGTTTATATTATGATATCTCACCCCTTATTGTTTGAATGTTGCCTCCACGTGGATAACGCGTAAGTGACGAATATTAGATTTGCTTGAGGTAGAGATGCACCTCTTATTGCGTAGATTGAGTCAGATCTTGCTCAGATACGTAACACCGGGGATGGACATTTGTTTACTTATTTAGTTGTTACTTGTTTTTAAAAAGATTGTGAGAGCATTGTAGTCTCTCTTTTACTTGGTAAGACGTTATTTATGAATTGTTATTGGAGTTTGTGACTAAACATATTCTGAAATGTTTTACGTTGCAATTAATAAAGTGAAATCGAATACCTTGATAATTATGTTGTCGGTTCATCTAAAATTAGTGTGCTATGTATCCATTTGTTAATGTTTGAGCAATTTCTGAGATATGTGACATCCTATTTTGACGTTGATTGAAATTTTTAAATTATTATGATTTTATCAAATATGTGATGGAGAAAATAGGGTGTTACACGACCCATACAAACACACGAGTAGATGATTACTTAATTATTTTATTCATTTTTATGCTAAAATATATATTTTTGACGGGACGAGACTACTTAGTTTTTATAAACGAGAGTAAGTTACAAAATTTTTATAAACGGAAAAAATTCAAATGTTGATACAATTATTTTTATAAACGAGAATACATTACAAATATTTTTATAAACGAGAAAAAGTCAATGGTTGATACAAATATTTTTATAAACGAGAATAAGTTACAAATATTTTTATAAATTGACACACGCATTTTAAAAGCTTGCTCCGCCATGCAAAACCTTGAGTGTAGGGCGGACGCATGGGTATTGCACCTTATATAAACGGAAAAAGTCATTATTAATACAATGCTGTGTTTTTGTGAAGTATGTTACACCATAGACGCATATATTTTTTAACATAATTTTTATGTATATTCTGATAACTATCACAATTTAATAAAATAAATTAATATTTATATGATAATAATCATTTAAAATATTTTTTCTTTTAATTCATAAATATTTAACTATATAATATTTATATCAATTTTATGAGATCTATGTGAATATACGAATCTTTTAGTAGTTTTAGATGGATGGTCGTGTTGTGTTGTGAGACAAGCAAAATTCATGAGATACTAGAAACTAAATTACATGACAAGTTTAGAGAAAAACTTATATATATATATATATATATATATATATATATATATATATATATATATATATATATATATATATATATATATATATATATATATATATATATATATATATATATATATATATATATATATATATATATATATATATATATGAACATAAATATTTATTGTCACAAACAATCAATAAAAATAAATAAATTATTTTATTTATTTATTTTATTTTAAAATTAGTATCATAGAATGATTGTGATTACGAAAGAGAAATTAGTATCATAGAATGATTGTGATTACGAAAGAGAAAGAATATTATATTTTTATTTTTTAATTAATAAAAAATGATTGATTGCTTGTAAAATTATGTGTTATGTTTGTATGTACTTAAGTTTTTTTCCTTGATTGCTTGTGTTGTGTACTTCCGTGGGTGGTTGAAGTAAAACAAGACAAGAATCACACATCACTCGCCTTCCACCGCCTGTAAACAAAGTGCTCATTAACAACATCTTCATAACTTTTTATTGTAATAAGTAGCTAAATTTTAAATAAATCTTGATTAGAAATCTTTATTTTTTGCTAAACTTATTCTAGAAATTAAAAGAATTTTTTTGACTGGGAAGATCAAACACATTTAATAAAAATAGGAAACAATAGTTTAATTTTTAAAGCAAGATTACCTAAAATAGAATTGGTAAAAAAAACAAGATAAAGTGCAATTATTATATTATAAGTAAATAGAACCTAAAATATATAACAAAAATTTTGCATATTAAAAAGAAAAAAAAAATCAGAAAATTCCATTCAGGTCCCATCCCTAACACGCTGGTTCTGGGAAAACCCAAAAACCAACGAGCCAAACGCAAACGCAGACGCAAAAGCTATAAGCCATTTTCTCAAATAATCAAAAATCTTTTCCTATTCTTGTCGAATTCCAATTCCCCTAATCGCTTTCACCTCCGCCGCTGAACCCTCTTCAACGTCCCCGCGGTGCCTCCGCGGGATTTCCTAGGGTTTTCTGATCGTACCCTTTCAATTTCCACTGTTTTCCGACGACGTCGTTCTTCGAGTCATGCCTCCGGCGCGTCGACGCGTAGCAAACAAGGCTAAGGCGAACGGACACTTGCGTTTAGGCGATCTCGTACTCGCTAAGGTCAAGGGTTTCCCTCCTTGGCCTGCCAAGGTGTGTGATACTCGTCTTTTCATATGATTTCTCTGTGAATCTTTGTTTCATATAGCTAACGTTGTTAATTGTTCGGATTAGGAATTTTAAGATTTTTGTTGATTTTTGTCTGATTGTGCATTGCTGTTAGGTTATCAGTTTATGGATTGGTGTGTTGATTGAGCTTTCAGTTAAAGATGCTGATGAAGGGTTACTGATTTTTTTGCTTTGTTTTCAGATAAGTAGGCCTGAGGAATGGGACAAAGCCCCTGATCCAAAGAAATTTTTTGTTCAATTCTTTGGCACCAAAGAGATGTAAGCTTCTCTTACCTGATTTCTCATGTAACTAACATGTTGCCAAGTTACCGGTGAATGACGGGATGCGTGTTTTATAGTTTGTGATAAAAAATAAGGTCTGTTCTGTTGTGTGGAATTAGTGAGGAGGAACACACTTTAGTGTAAACTGATTATGTAGTTTGGATGTGGGAAAATAATGTACTGATGACTTATGTAGGAGTTTTGGAATATTGCCCTCTCACCTGTTATCTCTCTGGTTATTGAGTGGCCTTCTGGTCCGAGTCTTTGGCTGGATGATGATGTTGCGGGTTGTGGGATAGTTGTATCTGACACACCTACTGATATAAAGTTAAAGAGTATAGTGTAGATGTTATAGTCATTTTAGAATGGCATCCTTAATGTTGATACTGAATGACAAGCTTCCAATTATGTTTATTATATGATTATATAATTCTGAATTCTATATCTGCATGTTCTTCTAGGTTAATACAAATAGTTGTTTCTACTAATTACTTGTAGTAAATAACCGAATCTGCAATTTATTGATGACCTCATCGACTTATCTAAAAGGTTAAATCGTTAGAAGAAGGCCCAAAAATGGTTTATATTTCTAAGAAACCCACCTAAACAAGGGCCCTATGAGATTGACCTTTATACCATGGATATCCTTTATTTAAAACTTATGCTGAAACTCAACTGTTAAAACTGAGATTGGCAAGGATGTAATTCTTATTTCCCGGTCTTAGAGGGTCTTATACTGCGCCAAGGACTTACTTCCCTGAAAGATTCAGCTGCAAGGTGGAGGCCCATGAGTGGTTTTATGGATCTGTTTGTTTATGCTCAAAAAGATGATTCTATGATCCACCTTCTTTTAGTGGTTTTATTTCTTTCTGAAGCCACTATTTTAAACTTCCCTAATAGAGCTTTTTCTTCAAGAAAACCACAAACAATGGGACCAATACCTCTAAATAAATTAAGTTTAATGATTATAGGGCTCAAGAGAAATTGAACAACTTTTTATGCTGCTGTAGATATTGTTGTGTCATAACCCCATGTTAAATGTGAGAATCTTCTGTCATGATCTATGTGGGCAGTGGCGGGGAGATAATCTGGCTGTTGGAACAAACAACGCTTAGACAGTTTATGCCTAATTTTTTTAGGGGTTGTTATATTAGTCATATTACTCTGGTGTTTTTTACTCTTCTAACCAATGGGATTATAGTCTCTTTTAACTAATGTTTTATACTTTTGTGGTGTTTATTACTTTGCAAAGGGGATTCATCTGATCTTTTAACTAATTTATATCTCTTAATGGGTTCTTTTCTTGTCTTTGACTATTCGATAATGCTAATTTATTCTCTACTCTAGTACATGTACGTCTTTAAGTTTTTATGATATTGTTTCAAGAAAAAGTTGTCAAGATTTTGTAGCTCTATATAATGCTCTAACATAAGTATATTCTTCATGTTATACGCAAAGGGAAGTTTTTATAATAGATTTTGTGACTTGTTCTCCGTCAACATCTTGCGACTCACAATCTGATAATGCATAAATTTAGGATCCTGGAAATATCTCTTAAATTAAAATTTTATCACGAGTTGATAACCATGATTAAGGTCACGTTGAGTAAATTCTGGTTAATTTGAAGGGTTAAAGTCTGTTGACCTTCTAAATACCAAGGTAATCTGATTTTGTGATTACTCTTATGATTTCTGCTCTGCATCATCCATGGTTATTATTTTTCATTAGATTATTATCCTGTGTTTTTGTTTCCATATCATTGCACCTATGTTATTTTCTTTTCCTCTGCAGAGCTTTTGTTGCACCCGCAGATATTCGGGTCTTTACAAGTGAGGATAAAATTAATATGTCTTCTCGGCTTCAAGGAAAGACGAGGTACTTTACCCAAGCTGTGAAGGAAATATGTGCAGCTTTTGATGAGATTCAGAAACAGAAGGCCAGTGGTGATGACACGGATGATTCTCGAATTGATTCAGAAGCTCCTCCTGTTGATGAGATAGTGAGTAATCCAAAGGATACCTCTGATGCTGTGACGTCTCATGCAGAAAAGGATAACATCCATGTGAGTAATGTTGGCTCCAATTCGGAGGAATGTTTGCTGAAAACCAGAGAGAGGGTTAGCCTAGATGAAAAGCTTACAGAGTCTGATCGTCCAAATGAAAGTTCTTCTGTTTCATCACCTTTGGTCAAAAGTAAATTATCCACTGGTCCAGAGATAAAGAATTCTAGCAAATCTACTCTTAAAGGTGCAAGTAATGTTAATGATTTTGGCCAACATGATAACGAAAATAGTATTTCAGCAAATGGTAGTAAGCCAAGAAAGCTTGTTACTGGTTCAAAGAGGAGACGTGAAGTTGAAGATGACATAAATAAAAATGGTGGATCATCTACTGGAACACTTTTAATAGTGGGAAAATCTACTGGCAGTGCTGATCTTTTCAGGCCAGGAGAAGAGACATTTAAATCTCGAAAGAAAGGGAAAGATGCATCTTCTGTTAAATTAAATTCTCCAGGAACTTTTAAACCAGACTCAAATGGTAGTACTGGAGAAAAACGTAAGAACTTGGTTTCAAAAAACTGTAGTACTGGCAGTGCTGATCTTTTCAGGCCAGGAGAAGAGACATTTAATTCTGGAAAGAAAGGGAAAGATGCATCTGCTGTTAAATTAAATTCTCCAGGCACTTTTAAACCAGACTCAAATGGTAGTACTGGTGAAAAAGGTAAGAACTTGATTTCAAAAAAAACGAGTCTCGAGGTAAAAAATGAATTACAGGAGGCTGATGGCAAAACTTCAAGTATAGGAAAGAATAACCAAGTTCATGCAAAGCATAATGTGGTAGCAAGTGAATCCTTACATGCTATGAAGAAGTTGAAACGCATGGATGCCAGAGATGATTTAGCTTCAGGGCACATCCCAAAAGATGTGAAAACTGTTTTGCCTTGCTCTAGTTTTGTTGAAGACAAATCATCTAAAATGTTAGAGTTGAAAAGGTCCACATTAAATTCAAAAACAGAAAAAAGCTCTGTCCATGAGTTGCTACCTATGATCAAACAACATAGCCAAGTTCAGAAAACTATGCTTGGTTCTGATAAAGTTGCTTCTGATGATAAAAAAGTTTGGAACAATCTTAAACTGAAAGGTGATGCAAAGAATGTTACGACAAAACAAGCACAAAAGAAACGTAAAGCTGTTTGCCTCAATGAAGATGATGATGTACCTAAAACGCCTGTTCATGGAGGAGCTGCAAAAAATATTAAGTCGCCTTTTGCTTCAGATGTCAAGAATGGAAATAATGCACATTCTGAGAAATCTGATGCTGCTAAGCTGCTGGCTCACAGAAATTCTAGTGAACTTGAGGAAGGTCATTTGAAAGAACCATCTTCTCAATTACATGTTGATGCATCATCAATTAAGCCCCCTGAAAAAGAGAAAGCCGATGAAGCCACTCCCGTGCACATTCCTCTTAGTCAGGATAAGTTAGATTCAAAGCAGTTTCCCTCCAAGGTGACAAGAGTAAGCTCTGCCTCCCCAGTAAAATCACCTCAGCCAGTTCCTGCAACAACAAAGTCAAATGCTGAGCGGAATAAATCTTCCATACCTTTGCTTAAAGCTTCCAGCATTGCTACTCCAAAGAAGGCTGATAACGGGTCTTCCAAATCTTCACATAACCTCAGCTCTTCTCAAAACCAAGTTTCTGCTCATAAGAAGAAGCTAGCATCTTCAGCTGAAAATTCCAAGACTACTCCAAAGACATTGCCTCAGGAAGTTGACATTCCTTCAGTAGATTTTAAGGAGCCTGATGCACTACATGTTGATAGGTACTTGTGCTTTTTTAGTCCTCTCATTTTGTTTGGTGTTGTTTGCTGATCCTTTTCCTTACCCATTTTGTTTATATTATTTCAGATTGGAAGAGGGTATGGAAGAAAGAAGTAATATACATACTGGTTCTGGGACTCCAGAAACATCTAAGACTATGAAGCATCTTATTGCAGCTGCCCAGGCAAAATGGAAAAAAGCTCATTCTCAGTATCTTTCTTCTGATATTCATAATGTCCAGGAGGGGACTCCTAGCCCATCCATAGTTCAGCCATTTCTCCCCGTCTCAAGAAACTTCGCACAGACAGATGTGCAGGGAGTTTACGAGCTCACAACTTCGGCTTCTCCACCAACTAATGACTATCACTCTGCATCTCAAAATCAGCTCGATGCGGATGAGATTGAAGAGAGGAGAGTCAGTTCAGTGCAAAGGGGTCCTGAAGGTTCCCTCAGTGGTGGTACAGAGGCTGCTGTTGCTCGTGACGCTTTTGAAGGAATGATAGAAACTTTGTCAAGGACCAAAGAAAGTATTGGGCGTGCAACTCGTCTTGCCATAGATTGTGCTAAGTATGGCATTGCCAACGAGGTCAGCTCCATCATATTATTGCTATTTGCTAGTTATAAATTATGGATCAAATGATGAGCCCATAACCTCCACTCATCCTTGCAAGCTATATGAACTATTAGAGGGGATGACGTTGTGATTGAAAGGAACTTAAATTATTTAATTACTATCATAGTGCACAAAAAATGTTATGTGGAACTGAATGTTGCCGGTCTAGGCATTTTAAAACCAAAAACTAAACTTAGTATTTTAGGATGACAATGTTACAATAATGCGGCTATATAGGATAAGACATGGATTAGAAATTAGAAGCACAAACATTAGAGAGAAAACTGGGTTTGCCCCACTCATTGTCGAAAAATAGTTGCATCCCGTTCTAGGTGGTTTGGGCATGTATGGAGAAGACGACTTGCACTTATAAGGAGGGCTGGCCAAATGGAGAGAGTAGTTGTTGAGATCGAGGGAGACCAGGGAAAACTTCAGGTCAAACATTAAGAAAGATTCAGAGGTAAATGAACTACCTTTGACCTTAATGCATGACAAGACTCAATAATGTTGGTTGGTTCATAGCCAATCCCATCTAGTAGGAAAATGCGTGATAAATGTTGTTGTTTTATAGTGCATATGCCCAAAAATATGTCTCAAATCTGATATTGAAGTCGCGAATACAATACTGTGACATGCAAGGAGTTGAAAGTGTGCAAGTGTGAAAGTAGTTGGAATCTCCCAAACCAGCATTACCGGTTTTATTGGGGGGGAGAAGGAGGTGTACAGGCCTCATATTTACTATGATGAAGATTCTGGAACATGATTTTGTATGTTAGAAGTCCTGGAGTAGGAGCATCAAGGATCCATGGAAAATAAGAAATGCATCTTACTTTCTGTTTGCTTTATATTAACTTAGAGATCATTAATAGAAATGTGATTATAGATTCTAAGATGCTATACTCTTTGCTACTATTTTGGTGGTTATGTAAATTTTATGGTCACTGTACTGGACTTACTTCTAAGTCCTTATGTTCAGGTTGTTGAACTTCTCATCCGGAAGTTGGAAAGTGAAGCTAGTTTTCATCGCAAAGTGGATTTATTTTTTCTTGTTGATTCTATCACTCAGTGCTCACACAGTCAAAAAGGTTGGTGGAGAAATGAGATAATCCTTTGTTATTAGCATTTAGTATCAGTGTTTTTGTTTCCACTTCTCTTTCCCAGCTCAAAATTGCAACTTTGGGATTTTTTTTTTCATTGTGGCATCTAACTCACTAATTGACGGTTTTTTTTAGGAATTGCTGGAGCTTCTTATATCCCTATAGTTCAAGCAGCGCTGCCACGTCTTCTTGGCGCTGCTGCTCCCTCTGGAACTAGTGCCCGTGAAAATCGTCGTCAATGTCACAAGGTTAGCTTGTTTGTTTTTTATTTATCAACAACAAAAAGAATTGTATTAGGGGAAAGAAGCAGGGTAGGAATAGGTGGAGGATTAGAATACATTGAAATCCTAAAAAGAAAAGAACCAGAAAGAAAAAAAGTTAATATTAATATCAGTAGAGGGAAGTGTCTGGAAACATGCACAAGAGCCTTAGAGAGAGACTATTAGAGTTTGGCCTAACTCATCCTTACAAAACCGGCTTCTAAGGCGAGGGGTGTCACTCTATATAAACTCTTTCAATGCTCTATATCCAACCAATGTGGGACTTAGGATCTTCCTATTACAGGCCACTGATTCATGTAGTCAAACTTGTGCTGGATTAGAACTATGATATTGAGAGGCCCTACAAGATGTTGGTGTTTTACTTGATTAAGTACATCATGTATATTATATAGGGTAATACCTACCATTCACCACTGAAATTGCCACTTCAATTTTTTTCAAATAATTTAAAACATTCATGGATATACATACTGTTTCAAAGTCAAGGGGCTAACATTAGATTCATGCTGCATTGCAAACAAAACAACTTATTCCAAGGGAATTTAGCTCCTCACCGCTTATACATAAATGAGCTACTTTTCTTAATTGAAATGTAAATAGTTTATGGGGAAACATTGAATTCATCCAGCATCGCAAACAACCTCATTGTTCTTTTCCTCAAGTTGTGCTCCAACGTGATCATGTTGTATGAATGCTAATTACGAAATTACTTGTCTTTGGCAATAATCTTTGTCTCTGAAATGAGTTTTTCGTTTGAATAGGTTTATTTCCTTATTTCTATATTGGGTGGTTTGCAGGTTTTGAGGTTGTGGCTTGAGAGGAAAATTTTGCCGGAGTCTGTTATACGCCGTCACATGAATGAAATTGGGGTTTTAAATGATGATATCTCAGTTAGCTTTTCCTTTAGGCGTCCGTCTCGTGCCGAGCGATCTCTGGATGACCCTATTAGAGAAATGGAAGGCATGCTTGTTGATGAGTATGGAAGGTCTGATATTTGTTCCATCAAATTTTTAGATCAAGTGCTTTCCATTAATAAATTCACGTTCTTCTTAATTTATATCAGGTTTTCCTTTTCCTATAATGAGTTGCTGGTAATTTTTGTACAGTTAGTTTATCCTTGCTAAAAATGAGCTACTTTGTATTTCTTGTTTTCTGTTCTATTACCATTTTATTTATTTCAAAAAAAGTTATTTGGATATCTGATTCTTGTTATATTTGTGTTTCGTCTATCAGTAATGCGACATTTCAGCTGCCTGGCTTTTTATCTTGTCATGCATTTGATGAAGATGAAGATGAAGAAGATTTACAAATCAATTCATGTATGGATATGTATGGTACATCTCCAGCAGATCCCGCACCCAAGTTTGGAGGATCAGATACTCATACTGTGACCCCAAATGACAAACGTCATTGTATCTTGGAGGATGTGGATGGTGAGCTAGAAATGGAAGATGTTTCAGGTCACCCAAAGGATGAGAGACCTGTATATTTCAACAGTTCTGATGAAACAAATATGCTTCTTCAGAGCTCAAATAGGACTTCAGACCCAACTTCAAATATTTCAGAAGACATATTGGCAACTCCGGAGGGTTCCCCTCCATTACCTTTTGATTCACCCCCTTCAACCCCTCCTTTGCCTTCTTCACCTCCCCCTCCTCCTCCTCTGTCATCTCCATCTCCTCCCCCACCCCCACCACCTCTAATGTTACAACCCGGACCTCTTCCTTTACCATCCTCAGCCCCACTAGTATCATCGGTTCCTCAATTAACTGGACTGCCCCGGCCTTCTCATGTCTCCCAGTCATTAATGCCACCTCAGTCATCATATCAGTCATCACCAAAGTTGGGGTATCAGCAGAACATACCTCACGACTTTAGTAGCTCAACTAGTGTAAGAAAGTTTTGCTTTTGATATCTCCTGTTTTTCGATTTATTTGATTTCTCACATGGATATATCCTTTTTGCAGGGTAACCAAATAGTTCAAATGGCTGGTAATTCTTTTTCCGGAGGTCACACTACTGCAGTTGTCAAGAATGAACTATTTCCACAGCCATCTGCATTTACATTGGCTGCAGGATGCAGCTCCCAGGAGCCCTCTGGTTTTAACCCTTCAAGACAATTAGATTACGGACATAATGATGTGTATTTAAATGCTCAAGTTCATCAACCTAACCAGCAATATCAGCAGGGTAACATCCCATATGCTCAGAGACATGCACCTCCTGCCCCACCCCAAAATCCATCGAATCAGTTCTCATATCCAAATCACACAGTTCAGCAACACCTTCCACATGCATTTCATCCTCCTTTTCCTTTACCATCTCTTCCAGATGGCCTGAGGCAATTTGTTGCTGATGAGCAATGGAGAATGTCATCGACAAACAATCAACATCAAAATGGTGTATGGAGAGGAATAAGTCCTTCGTGCCCTGGTCCACCCTTTGGGCAAGAAGGTATGTTAATTTTTTCCTTGCAATTCCAAATGTTTATCATAGTAAATAAATTAATGTTTGTCTTTTAAACTATTTATCACATATATCATTCGTGAAGATAATTTTCAGCTTGCAGAGATCCTTTTCCTTCTATTTTTTAGTTTTACTATTTATTTATTTTGGTTGCTGATGACAATTAAAGCTTTATTATAATTACACTAATGTTATTGGTATTTTGCTATGAAGCAGACTCCGACACGGACACCGACACTCTGACACCGATAATGTAAAAACATAGGACACCGACACCACTTTATATGATAGTATTTGAGTTTCATTTATCTATCTATTATTAAAATAATTAAAATTATTCTAATTAAACTTAGTGTCTTTAATTCTTCATTTATAACATTGTTTCAATACATGTTTAACCCTTTTAGACGTGTGAAATTTGTCCAAGAAATATATAAGGTGTGTTGTAGCAAAAGAGAAAACAATTTTTTTTGAAACATTGGTCTGAATTGTCTGACACATATTATATTAATGTCGTACGAGTGCCAGACATCGATTCAAAGAGTGTCGAAGTAAAGAAAAAAAACAATTTTTTGTAAGAGTAATCTGATAGTTGCTCATAATTTTCTTTTAATAACGGTGATGAAGGTTTCCGACCACCACTTGAAAGGCCGCCGCTAAGTAATGTAGGTTTTCAGCGAGCAATTTCAAGCACCCTACCTAGTGCACCAGTGCCAGGTGACTTTTTCTAAATTTAACATGTTTTTTTTATTCCTTGCTTTTCTTTACTGCATTTATTAATATTTACTTGTTGAGAAAATATATTTATGAATTATGGATCAAATCAATCTCATTGTTCCCTTCACCAGGACACGGTGCTCCTCAGATGTTGCCTTGCAGGCCAGACATTTCTGCTGTTAATTCTTGGAGACCCACTTGAAGTTGATTGGACACTTATTAAAATTAAGTATGTTTTCTCTCTCTTCAGTTTGGATAGAACTCGTATATCACGGTAATATGACTTGTGAACGTTTTATTTTATAAATTGCGGACTGCTTGCTTATTAGGACTTTTAAAATAATTTTGATCCCAGTTTTGAAATTTTAGACTTTATTTTCTATTGGATGAAAGGCGAGTCTTGTATTGCTTAGAGATATAGCCTAAATAGAGTGTACAGCGTTCAGTCCTCTCTTCACAAGCTAGTTATGTGTTGTTCATAAACCAGAATCAATAGACCTAGGCGTGAGAAGGGTGTAATGGAGAAACATCCAAGCCTCACTTCGCTTAGATATATGACCTATATAAAGCTTAAAAGCTTACCTATATAAAGCTTACAAAGCTTGGGAAACCCTTATCTTACATGCTTAGAGATATAGCCTAATAGAGTGTACAACATTCAGGCAGTCCTCTCTTCACAAGCTAGTTATGTGTTGTTCATAAACCAGAATCAATAGCCCTAGGCGTGAGAAGGGTGTAATGGAGAAACATTCAAGCCTCACTTCGCTTAGATATATGACCTATATAAAGCTTAAAAGCTTACCTATATAAAAGCTTACAAAGCTTGGGAAACCCTTATCTTACATGCTGTTTTTTAGGCATAATTTACGGTTTGCAAAACTGATAACTTGAGAATATTATTAGTCATTGTGTTTGTGACGTTAGGTATCCTTTCATATTTTATATGGACCAAATTTCTTTTAGAATAAATAGTTTAATGTTGTTCTGCTTACCCGTAGCATGTTTCTGTCATTTTTTATTCGGGAAAATTGTTTTTAATGTTCTTTCTCCTATAAATATTGATTCATGACTGCTTATTACCTTTCAGTGTTGTTGCTGGTGGATCAACACTCACGGCTATAAATTGTACCACAAAGTTAGATTTGCCTGTGTTGTACATACAACTTACCTGTGAAGAGAGTTTTGAAAAGTTGCGGAGGCTTTTGGCAGGATTGTGTATATTGTATTTTTTCCTGACAATGTATCCCAGGAACATTAGCTTCAAAGTTTAGGCTCATGTTTCTGACTTGGTTAGTTTATCTGTTTCCCATCCCTTGTAATTATTACATGACGTCTATATATAAATCTGTTTCAAGGATTCAATTTTAACTAATAATAATTTAATATTAAATTAATTGCGTAGGCTTTTTTGTTCAAATTTTGTTTTCCTATTGTCGGTTGCATTTTCTTAATAAATTTTAGCATGTTTTATTGACTTGAGTATTTATATGTTGTAACCCTTGTATGAAGCAAATTTGAAACTCTTTCATGCTAATAGTTTTGCCCAAATTTATTCAGAAATGAAAAAAGTAAATGATTCGTAAAGTGATGTAATCTTGTGTTGTGTTGCTTGAAGTTCATATCACTCAACTAAATACTGTTCCTTGAAGTTGTGTAATCTTGTGCACCATCTCTTGTTTCCCTAATCCTGAGTCAAACCTCTGGGTACCTATTAGCCTATAGGCCCTTTTGTGAATTTAATGTAATGTTTTGTGAATTTACTTAAACTCACAACCACAGGCAAACATAATTCATAAGTGGCCAGATATTGGGAGTTTAAGTATGAGGAATTCATTATTCATAAGTGGCCTTAATATAATGGTTTAGTGAATTTACTTAAACTCCCCATATCTTGTTTCCTTGTGGTTTTGTGAATTTAGTAAGAAAGGGCCACTTATGAAAATTTTAATATTGCTTCATTCTTTTTATGTATTTTATAGTTGTGTTTGGAGGTGGAAATTGCCAAATTTCTGTATTTTTTTTTGAGGTGTAGAAATATATTTTATGCTTTCAAAGTTTGAGTGGCTTATATATGTAAGATCTGTTTACTTTTTACTGATTGTTAATTGGTAGCTTTGTTATATTAGTAAAGCACTGCAACCTGTTTATACATAATTATGAAATATTCATTCTTCATATGGTAGCATCTAAGCATTGGATATGGTTAACATGAGTTGTGGTTCATATGTAGAGTCTTTTGACCGATGTTTTTGATGTTTTTATGGATATTAAATTGATGTACTGTTGAGTGTCTTTTGTTATTGAAGTTTGATGCTTTACCTCTCAAACATTGAATAGTGCTGGCATTTTATGGACTGTTTTGGTCACTGCTTTTCTTAATCAGACTGCTATCTTACAGTTTTTTTTTTTTTGGATCAACTATTAAGTTGGAACTCTTGTCACCTCTATATTACTAAAGATTTTGTGCTATGCATCCTCTTTATCTTTTTTCAAAAGCACCATTTCTTTGGTAGTTACTAAATTTCTTTTGTAGTCTTTGTTAAAATTTAAGCATAATTTATATTTAAAGTTATCAACAAGTAATACCTTGAGCCTTCACTTGATTCTGTTCATTTTTTCCCTCCACTCAGAGAGGGTGATTTGTATGCTTGTTTTTCTTTTTAACTTTATGATGTACCTTGTTTGTTGTGCAGTTGTTTTTCTTCAAATTTTATGTTTTAATCCTCCCCTTGCTCTACTAATTAGATTTAGAAAGTCACTGTCCCAATTCTAGGAACATTTTACTTTATTTTAATATTTATGGCATATATAAGGATTTGTTTTTTTGGGTTAAAGTTTCTATGTTGTTCAAGAGGAATTCTAAATAACTTGATGATTTCAGGTTTTTGCAAAACAAGAATAGATGTCAAATCCTACTTCATGTTTTGAATGATATAACTCAATAAGGCAAACTTCATCCCTAGAAAGACGGTTGATAAATTGAGGTAAATAGTCATGTAATTTTAGAACTTGCAATGCTTTAGTTATTGACTTAAATTAGTATGCAAGCGCGCCTTATACATAATGTATAAAAAAATTCCATTGATATTTGTACATCACATTTTCTTGATTGTTAGAATTCTTAGTTCTCCCATTTTCTTTTCAAAGAAATCAGAAATAGGAAAACTACCTAAATCTTTGATTTTTGCGGCATGGTTATACTTAAGAATTATTATATTTATGGCATGGTTATACTTAAGAATTATTATTATGGCGACTTGCCATTAGATATAAGGCATAATCTTGTCATGTGTTTTTATCCCTGTTCATTGTTATGTTAGTGTCTTTTCTGACTCTCAATGTTGAAAGAGAGTTTCAGTATTTTGGATTTGAAAACAAAAAAAATTAAATATATAATCTTTGGAAACTGTTATATTGCCATCCATAGAATGTCTCGTATTTTTTTTCTTGCTATTTTGTGTTTCCTGGGAAGTTGGTGTCAATAATTGTATTTGGAATTATTAATATTAAAATAACCATTGTCATCCTTGAAACTTTATCAGTTAGGTCTTTTTAAGCAGTGGCAAAATATGGACGCAAGAGTGGTTTAAGTATTAGAATTCGGTGATTGTGAAGTTAATGTAATGATTGAGTTTAAGTAATGGAGTTTGGTGATTGTGAAGTTAATTAATGATTGAGTTTAAGTTTTGGTGATTGTGCATTTAACAAGATAGGTGTATGAGGAGTTTATTTATTTATCGAGTAAAGATTTTTCTTTGGGAGAGAGGTATAAAAAAATGCACGCCAAAAGAAAAATTTGCATGATTAGTGGTCTTGTAGTTTAGAGGCAATTAAGTCATAATTATGAGATTTTATTTTAGAGTAGAGTCAATAGAAAAGACTCTCAGGTATGAGACAATAAAAGAGACTGTTTTCTAGAATGTCTTTTTTCTCTATCAAAATTGTGAATGGACTTAAATGTGCAACATTTAACAATAGTTGAAGAAATTCATATCCACTCCACAAAATACTTCGGAGATGGGATTGGGAGGGATTGAGAAGGGGGTGGAACTTCTACCACAAGATTTATTGTATTTTAGAAATAGTTTAGTTAGGCAAAATAAGTATTTTTTGCAAGTGCTAAAATTTTCCTTTATTATTATTAATATATTGATATTATCTTTTAATGAGATTATTGTGAGGCTTTTAAAAAAAATTATAAGTATTAATGATTAATGATGCCCTGCCATTAGCCGTGGCAAAACAGGTCGGGTCCGTCGGGTCAGCCTGTTTGACCCACCATTTTTGGTGGGTTGAGTTGAGGTTTTCTGTTCGGTACTTTAAGTTGGTCCGTCCCGCCTAACCCGTTTTGAAAAACCGGCTTAGGCAGGGCGGGGCAGGTTTTGTCCGCGGGCTTTTTGTTACAATTTTATACCTAGAATTAAGACAATTTTATCTATAAAAACAATAGTATTATCTTTGAGTTATGGTGATTGAATTACATTCTAAGTTATTATACAGACAAATTGAATTATAATTGTAAGATTCTTTATACAACTTTCTAATACATGTATTGGTTGAAAAAACTTGAAATACAAGAACAATTGTATGGCATGGAGAATTATTAATTTGTCAATATATTAACTCACATGTTTTCTTTAGAAACAAATGTTAACTTTAAGAAAAGGAAGAATTTGATTAGAGTATATGTGTGATAAATTTAAGATATAACTATTAAGGAATCAGTCAATATAATAGTCTATATGACGTAAACAATGATAAAATCAAGTGTTATTATTTATACACTATTATTTTATGCACTGTGATGTTTTATGTACTGTTATTATTGTTTGTCTTGTGCAAATTATTAATTTTTTAGAGTTCTTTTAGTAATTAGTTTTTAAATATGATTATGATGGTGTGTGTTGTTTATTTATTTATTTTGATATATTTTTTATTGTGCTAAAGTCTATTTCGGTATGTTTTTCTTGAAATTGGTCTTTGTCTATTTTATTTTTTTAAGTGTTTGGATTTAACACATGTTGAAGTTATATTATGTTTTATTAAAAAAATATCTTTTGTGGATTTCTTTAGTAATGATTAAAATTTTTGTAAATCATGTAATAAATTAAATTCTAAAATAAATTAAAAAAATTGTCGGGCTGATCCGTCAACTCGCCAATTCATTAGTAAATGAGGCAGATTTGACTTTTGAGCTCGAAGGTTTAAGTTTGTCCACCTCTCCTGTTCCGCTTTTGTATGGGTTTAAACGGGATGGGCCACCCACTTTGTCACCCCTATCTGCCATGGCTGAGGGGTAGAATTATAGATTTTGGAATTAATTAGTTGAGTTATCCCATCCATTTCAATGCATAATTAGTTGAGCTATCTCACCATTTTAATAATTTATTTATTTTAAAATAAGTGTCTTATTTTGAGTATTTTACAATATTGAAAAAAATTAATAAATAAGAAAAGGGAGAATATCAATTTTACCATGTTGTCTTTGTTAGCTATTGGTGAATTCTAATGATAATAAGTGAGAGAGTAATAAATTAAGAGTGATGTAGGAGTATAATTGGAAGAAAAATCTGAAAATTGCGTTAGAAACGGGACAGATAATTTGTTAAAATTGACATTTATTATAACTAAATCTTATTTTCAACTAAATTAGTTATTGAGACAATTGATTTTTCTCAATTGTGATCATTAAAACCAATTTTCAATGTATTGAATAAGCAAATAGATAACAAAACACAGGCATAATAGCAAAGGTTAAAGTGAAAATTTTACTATATAAAAATAGAAATTTATCTTTTGAAAATATTGAAAAGAAAAATTAAAATATTATTTATTTATTTATATTGAAATAGTTTATTAATTTTATTATAATTTTAAATAATTACCATGTAATTTAATTTGATTAGTTTAATTTTTTAATAATTTATATTACAAATTTAAATACATTTTAATTTTAATATTGAATGGAAGATAAATTTATTATAAATTAAAAGTTTATTGAAAGATCATATAATAAAAATTAATAACAATTATTTATATTTATTAAAGACGCAATTTACTTTTATATAAGTAAGAAGAAACTAAACAATTTTTTAAGATAAGAGTTTGAATAGTTTTATTTTACCCGTTTTGATATTGGGACACTTGACATAAATAAATTTTATAAAACAGAATTTTAAAATTTGTATTATTACTCATTCTAGTTTCAAACCTTTAAGAAAAAAATGTTACATGCTACTAATTCTTTTTTTTTTTTATTTTATTGAAATCACCAATTCAAACTACGAAACAATTTTATTATATTTCGATGTGAAAATGTTGCATGGAGAAACTGTCTGGCTCATACGGCCTTCTCATCGTTGAAGTTAATATAATAGCTGTTACTTCTCACGATAAATGTGCAATGGTTGAACTTGAATATGTCCAGTCTGCCTGTTAAACTTGCTTAGAAGAAAAATATTGCCAGTGCTGCTGGTAGTGGAGCTCCGGGAGCTGTTGCTGATGCAGGTGGTGCAGCTGCCACTGGTTCAGTCATCGAATAGAAAAAGGAGGAACCAAAAGAAGAGGGTGATGGTGATATGGGATTTAGCTTGTTTGATTTAACACAATTCAGTTAATTTTTGCTGTGGTACTTTTAGCTATCTGAATGGTTAATATTTGTTATCACTTGTGTCCATTTGATGATTCGGCCAAGTAAAGGTTACATTATTCTACCTTTTCACTGTTTTGTTTGAATGTAATTCATAGTTTTATCTGCTAAAAAATATTTATTCACTCAACAAATATACATAATAATAATAATAATAATAATAATAATAATAATAATAATAATAATAATAATAATAATATAAATAATAATAATAATAATAATAATATACATAATAATAATATACATAATAATAATATACATAATAATAATAATAATAATAATAATAATAATAATAATATACATAATAATAATAATAATAATAATAATAATAGATCTGACCTGATCAGACTTGGACTGTCACGACTGACTCCGAGCTGAAAGCTTTTTGAACGAGGTGGGAGGGTACCTGCAAGACACTCCGATGCTGAAGTAAGTAGAAGCACGAGCAGACAATAGTAAGTGTATGGGTAGAATGATGAATACCTGACCCTCTGGAAACAGAGGGTATTTATAGCCCCCAGCGCTGGGTCAAGGTTCCTTCCTTGGGCCGGGCAGGTTTGGCCCAATGGAGGAACTGCCAGGTTCTACGTGCGTAGTAGGGACCCGCACGTGATCCCCTTCCTGGATGTTCTGCGTGAAGTGCGGGCGGACGGAGACGCGGTCTTTTCGGGGTCTCGTTGGGAGTGCAGTGGACTGAGTCTGCCCTAGTTGGGGTGCTCGAGGTGATGTCGAGCTGGACAGCAGGATGACGAGCTGGAGATGTAGAGGTCGAGCAAGTGACCTCAGGGAGTATGTCGGGCACGACTGTGACCCTTTGGTCGGCGTGGTCCTTAGCAAGTCCATTTGGATTGGGCCTTAGCAATGCTATTGGGCCTGTCGGGCCCAGTCCAGAACAGGAGCCCCCAAGTCGTGGTTCCTTTGTTAGGAGCCATGGCTTGATCTCAGGTAGTTTCTGCTTCGGGGTCTCGCGTCCGGGTCAGAGATGCAGGCCCTCGAGGGCCTCTCCGTGTCGTGCTCGGAGACAAATCATTCGCGGTGGATGCTCGGAGGATCCTCACCGGCGCGTGTCTGTCGAGCACACGAGGTATCTTTCGGGAACTGTGCCGCCACCCTATGATGATAGGGTCATCATTGCGTTGGGAGCAGCGCGTCGAGGAGAGAAACTCCGTGGTTGCCCGAGGTGACGTTTGGTATTCCACGTCATCACTATAAATAGGAACCTTGAGTCCCATAACACGTTTCTACTCTTTGCGCTCCTACTGCTGCTGTTCTTCCAGATTTTTCATAGCTGCGATCTCCGTTACAGATTCTTTTCCTCCGTAGCCGAATCCACCTCTTGATTCCAAGTAAGTGACTTATCTTCTTTATTTTCCTGTTGTAATGCATGATTTTCAGCGTTGTTAGACGTTTTAAGGACTGTGCGCGTGGGACTAGCCTGGTAAACTCATGTTTAGCTCGACACATTCATGCTTAGGACCGGCAAACACATGCTCGTGGCCGATAGATACATAGTTTAGGTAGTAATCTGCAGCGCTGCCCGGGGTCTTCATGATCCAGGGCGCCTGATTCATGACCGTGCCCGGTATGTTCATGGTTCTGGCCGTAGGTTTCATGATATTGCTCGCCATGTTCATACCTTGGGTCGGCATGTTGGAGAGTGACCGCGTTGTCGGTTTGCTCAGGCGGTTTGGAGAAGGGCCCATCGAGTTATCTGGACGTCGGGGAGGCGACTGATTTCTTGTTGCAAACTAACTTTTGTGGTCGTGCATGGAACGACGTGGTTTGTCGTGCACTACATCTGGTCCGTTACGTCGAGCGCATGGTTTCGTGCCCAATTGACTGGTTTCCCGTGCTCTGCAGGTAACCATGGCGGATGAGCCGTGCTCCTCTGGACGCCACGAACATGAGGAACAAAGTGCCGATGAGGCGGTGAGCTTGATTGATACTGTCGACGACCCTTTGTTGGATTGGGTGGGCGCCGAGCCCCGAGGAATCGCGTCGATATATAGCCGGCGTGACCGAAAGCCATATGCTGTCCTCGAAGCGGGCCAGGGTCAGCCTGATTTCCAAAAGAATTTCGTTGTCACGCGGCCGACCTCCCGTGCCCGGATCTGCTCGGTGTACCCAGAGTATAGCTTCCCGATGTACGAGATTGCGTTCAAAGATCTTGGGCTGCAGCTGCCCTTCAGTGACTTTCAGGCCGGGGTCTTCGCCCATCTGGAGCTGGCCCCGTCGCAGCTACACCCGAACTCACTCGCCTTTATCCGGGCGTTTGAGCTGACATGTCGCTTTCTGAGGATTGGGGCGACGATACCTCTCTTCTTCAGAATTTTTCATCTGCAGCGCCAGTCCCGAGGAGGGAAACACAACTGGGTCTCCTTAAAACAGTCGAGGAGACTATTCAAGATGTACATGGACTCCGTAAGGGGTTTTAAAGACAAGTGGTACGTCGTGAGGCCAGTTACCACGTCTGCTTTAGGATCCCTGTACGAGGAGGAGGCGCCCATAAGCGACGATGACGGGGAGGCGGTCTTAGACAACGATGGGTATCCCGTGATGGCCCGCACAACCAAGTTCCCTGTGCATTAGATGTTCAGGCATTACGAGCACGAGACTGGATACTATCATACCGCTGCGAGCGACATGTGTTCGGAGGACGAGGAGGCGTACGCCACTCTTTGTCGGTTCGTCGACAGCTTCCACCCCGCCCGGTGGGCCACGAGGGAAGGGGAAGATGTCTTGGATGCAGAGGGTTATCCGACATTTGAGTCCCGGCCGATTGATACTAAGGCACTCGTGGAGTGTCAGACGTTCAGACAGGCTGCTCGTCTGTTAGGTCGTTATTGCTTGAATTTCTTTGCTCGTCATTTATTTATGAATTTGCTCGACACTAACCCGTCTTTTATTTTGTGCAGGTTCGATGGCCGGTCGAAGGGAAAGACTCTTGAAGCTGTCTTGCGACCAGAAGCGGGGTAGGAGGGTCGTGAAGGCTCCCCAGGCGACGAGGATGGGCCTGCCACATAGTCCGGGCGCTCCTCAGGCGGTGAGGGTGGATTCGTCGCCCAGCTCGGGGGCCGCGTCGAACGAGATCCCAGAGGTTCAAGAGGTCAATCCTAATGCCGACCTGATACAAAGAAAGAGGACCCGGGTGGAAAGCGGTCCGGCTGTCAGCGAGGACACCAGCGCCGTCAGGTCTTTCGGGTTCCCCCTTGTTTCAAAGAGGAGGGTTTCTTCGAGAGATTCCCTCTGTCCGTGGTTGCCGACGAGGCTGAGACTATCAAGAGGATGAGTAAGGAGGATCGGAAGAGGCACCTGGCCGCCAGCATGGATGGGCTGGTGAAAATGGCCGAAATGGCTCTGGTGTTGTCCGAGGAAGGGGGGATCCTGTCCGTATTGAAGAACTTGAGCAGGAGAAAGCGACTCTCACCTCGAGCTCGCGGAAGTTAAGGACTGCCCTGGAACGCTCCGAGGAGATGTTCCGCGAGCAGGCATCGCTGCTGGCTGCTGAGAGAGAGATGTTGGTCCTGGAGAAAGAAAATTCGGGGAAGCTAGCCGAGGAGGGAGAGCTTCTCCGCACGGACAGGGATTGTCTGGAGACTGACATCGGGCGTCTGACCCAACAGATCGAGGACATGAAAGTCGCCATGCTTCCTGCCGAGGACGAGCCGGAGGACATAGCGGCTTTGAAGAGTCGATCGGAGCTGGTCGCCCATATCCGGCTACTGGAAGCAGATTGTGTTGGTGCTCTGGAGGAGGGGTTCGACTCTGCAGTCGGCCAACTTTCCTTGTTAAACCCTGGTTTGGTTACTGAGGGGACGGGCCACACACATCAGATCGTGGATGGCGTGATCGTGCCCCCGCCCGACTCTCAAATTGTCGACAACGATGGTTCCGGGGAAGCCTGATTGTAGGATAGCGGGCCTGCGTGCCTTTGATATTTGTATTTTTTGGGCCTGCGTGCCCGTCGGTTGTACTTTATGAACATCGCCAACCTTCTTGGTCGGTTTATACTTGTTTGTCTTGTTGCCTTCGGGCATTTTTTTGAATGAATGCTGTTTTACATTTAATCGTTTGCCCGTGCTTGAAATCTTATATATTTGCATAAAATTTAGCCTAAGTCATGGGCCCGAGGAGTGCCCGTAAGTGGCTGTGATTTAGCGGGCGAGTCTGCCCGTCTTTCGTTTGTATACGTGTCCGGCCTTCTTTCGCTGGCCAGAGTCACCTAAGTGTTGCACTCGAGGGGAGAGACTTCCCTTTGACACTTTTAGATGGCCCGTCATTCTTGACGACTTGTCGGGCATATGGAGCGAAGTTGCTCAGTCGGGCGCGAAGCCCGGTAGGGACTATTCGCACTTGGCGTGAACTGCCCATCGCGAGCTGGATGTTCTGCCTTACAGGTACTACGACGGTGGTGCTCGGTGTAGTTGTCCACGTCGGGCACTATCGATCGGTCTCGTTTGTTGAGCGATGTTGTGCGATTTAGCCATATGTCGGGCTCGTACCTCAGCCTCTCTACGGAGTCGGACGTTTTTCCTCGTCGACTGGGCGCGAGTGCCGATGGTCGAGGGTCCTAGGTGTTGGTAGTTTTTAACTATAGTACTGCTTTAGCTTAGCAGCGTTCCAGGGTCGTGGTAATGGCTCTCCGTCTAATTGCTCGAGATAGTACGCCCCGGTACCAGTGGTGCCGTGGACGCGATAAGGTCCTTCCCAGTTCGCGGCCAGCTTCCCTTCGCGGGAATCCTTCTGGTTCCTTCGTAATACCAGGCTGCCGATTTTGAACTCGCGCTTGATGACCTTGTCGTTGTGGCGTAGAGCCACTCGTTGTTTTAGGGTGGCTTCGCGCAGGGCTGCACCCGATCGGATTTCCTCGACTAGGTCGAGTTCGTCCCTTAGCGCCTCGTCGTTCGTTTCTTCGTCGAGGGGGTTCTCTGTTCGTCTGGAAGGTTCCATGATTTCAACTGGGATAACGGCCTCGGTGCCATACGTCAACCGAAATGGGGTCTCGCCCGTCGTTGAGTGGGGCGTGGTTCGGTATGCCCACAAGACGTTGTGGAGCTCCTCGACCCATCCCCTCTTGGCTTCGCCGATTCGACGTTTGAGTCCTCGGAGGATGACTCTGTTCGCGGCTTCGGCTTGCCCGTTGGTTTGAGGGTGCTCGACCGACGTGAAATGTTGTTTTGTTCCTAGTTTGGTGACGAAGTCTTGGAACCCGTGGTCGGTGAACTGGGTACCGTTGTCGGTCACCAGGGCCCGCGGAATTCTGAATCTAGCGAGGATGTTTCTTTTATAGAAACGAAGGATATTGTGCGAGGTGATCTTTGCGAGGGCCTCGGCCTCGATCGATTTCGTGAAGTAATCCACAGCGACGATGAGAAATTTGTTCTGATAGGTTCCTTGCACGAAGGGCCCGAGGATGTCCATACCCCACCAGGCGAATGGCCATGGGGACGACAGTATGCTCAGCTCGTGCGGAGGGGCGAGGTGCATGTCCCCGTGTTTCTGGCACTTATCACATTTCTTGACGTGCTCCTTGGCATCCTGCTGCATCGTCGGCCAGTAGTATCCCGCTCGAAGGGCTTTCCTTGCTAAGGATTTACCGCCCATGTGCTGGGCGTTGATCCCTTCGTGTATCTCCCGCAGTACTTCGGGGACTGTGGACTCGTCGATGCATTTCAGGAGGGGGATGGAGAATCCTCTTCGGTACAATTTCTGTTCGAGAACCACGTAGGAACATGCTCGTCGCTTGGTGACGGTAGCTTCGGCCTGGTTCGACGGGAGTTCGCCTTTTGTCAGGAAATTATAAACCGGGGTCATCCAGGACGTCGCATCCCCGATGGCATGGATCTCGACTGTAGTCGAGGATCGTTCGATACTTGGATGCGCTAGAGATTCCTGGATGACGGATTTGTTCCCGCCCTTCTTTCGTGTGCTCGCGAGTTTGGACAATATGTCCGCCCTCGTGTTTTGCTCGCGGGGAACATGTGAAATTTCTGCTCGTACGAACTTTGTCATGTATTTTTTGACTAAGTTCAAATACTCGATGAGGTTGTCGTTTTTGGCCTGGTAGCTCCCCTGTACTTGAGAGGCGACGAGCTGGGAGTCGGTGTAGATCTGTACCTCGCGGGCTCCTAGGTCCTCGGCCAGTCTCAGTCCTGCGAGCAGGGCTTCGTATTCTGCCTGGTTGTTTGACGTCGGGAAGGAGAGAGCTAAGGAGTGCTCGATTACTACGCCTTCTTCGTTTTCCAGGAGGATTCCTGCGCCGCTTCCGGACGAGCTGGATGCTCCGTCGACGAAGATGGTCCACTTGTGTTCTTTCCCCGGGGGAGGGTCGTGAGTGGTCATTTCCGCGACAAAATCGGCCAAGGCCTGTGCTTTCAGGGCTTTCCTGCTTTCGTACTGAATGTCGAATTCAGAGAGTTCCAAGGACCACTTCAGCATTCTGCCCGACCCAGGAGTTGCCTCACCGGTTGGTCGGTTCGCACGATGATGGTGTGGGCCAGAAAGTAGTGTCTGAGCCTCCTCGCCGCGTTGACAAGGGCCAGAGCAACCTTTTCTATCTGCTGGTATCTGCTTTTGAGCCCCTGTAAGGCTTTGCTCGTGAAGTAGACGGGTTTCTGCCCGTCGGGGGTCTCGCGGACAAGAGCTGCGCTGATGGCTTCGTTCGAAACGGCCAAGTACAAGTACAGCGGTTCCCCGTCGTCTGGTCGAGATAGCACGGGCGGTTGAGACAGACTTTGCTTTAGGTGGCGTAGTGCCTGCTCGCATTCCTCATTCCATTCGAAGGCTGCTTCCTTTCGAAGGAGTTTGAAGAAGGGGAGGGCGTGCTGAGCGGATTTCGCGACGAAGCGGGACAGCGACGTGAGCATGCCGTTCATGATTTGTATCGACTTCTTCGACGTCAGTGTTGGGAGGTCGGAGAATGCTCGGCATTTGTCGGGGTTGGCTTCGATTCCCTGTTCTGTTAGATAGAATCCAAGGAATTTTCATGCCTTAACCCCGAACGTACATTTCTCGGGGTTGAACCTCATTTTACATTGCCTTGCTTGGGCAAAGACTGTCTTGAGATGAGCTGCGTGGTCGGTGTCTGCTCGGGATTTGACGATCATGTCGTCCATGTATACCTCGAGCATGTCGCCGATCTGTTTGTTGAAAACTCTGTTCATCATGCGTTGGTAAGTTGCTCCGGCATTTTTCAGTCCGAAGGGCATTACGTTGTAGTAATAGTTGCCCGAGCTGGTCATGAATGTCGTGCAGTGTTTGTCGCCCAGGGCCATTGGGATTTGGTTATAGCCCGAATAGGCGTCCATGAACGACAAAGTTTTGTAGCCGGCCGAGTTGTCGACCAGCATATCTATGTTAGGCAAGGGAAAAGCATCTTTCGGGCAAGCCCGGTTGAGATCAGTATAATCAACGCACATTCTCCATTTTCCATTATTCTTTTTCACGAGTACAACATTTGACAGCCAGGTGGAATACCGGGCTTCAGAAATAAAATTTGCCTCTAGGAGGTCTTTTACAGCTTTTTCAGCAGCCTCCGTTTTTTCTGGAGACTGCCTACGCCTACGTTGTACTACGACCTTAGCGGCTGGATCAATGGCGAGGTGGTGACAGGCGACCTCAGGGTCGAGTCCGGGCATCTCCGCAGCGCTCCAAGCGAAGAGATCAGCGTTCTCGCGCAGACAGGCCTTGATTTACTTCCTGGCCAAGTCGGGGAGGTATTTGCCAATCTTCACTCCCTTGGTCGGGTCTGTGCCGAGGGGAACGAGTTCAAAATCCCCGTCCGGTATTGGTCGGAGTGGGATTTGCTCGCTGCTGGATGGCTCGTCCTGATCGAAGCGGGTGTCCAGGGCTATGGAGTCGACCTTTGGTGGAGCTTTCTGGACTTCTTCCTCGGGGGATGCTTTCCTGTCGGGCTCCTGTTTTGTCCTTTTAGCGGGTCTGGTCCATATGTCGACGGTATCCCGTCCCTTAGAAGCAGCGTTGAAGCACCTACGGGCAGCGGCTAGGTCTCCTTGGATGGTGGCTACCCGTGCCCTCCTGGTGTAGAACTTCATCTTCAGATGGACGGTCGAGGGCACCGCTGTTAGCTCTGCCAGTGTCGGTCTCCCCAAGATGCAATTGTACAGAGACGGGCAGTCAATGATGAGGAAACGGACTTTAACTTGTCTCGTAGCCGTTCCTTCGCCGAACGTAACAAGGAGCTCGACATAACCCAAAGGTTTGGAAGTCGAGCCGTTGAAGCCTTGTATATCCGACCCCACATACGGAGAGAGATGTGAGTCGTCCAGCTGTAGGGTTCAGAACAGCTGGCTGTACATCACGTCGACGGAACTCCCTTCGTCGACCAGGATGCGGTGCACGTCAAAATTGGCCATTCTTGCCCTTATCAGTAAGGGGATGACCGCGTTCGGGGCTCCGCCGGGGAGTTCTTCTAGGTAGAAGGTGATGGGCTCTGACCTGCCCTTCACCCTTTCGAACGTTACTGTTTGCGGGAGAGCCGCGTCGACCAGCTCGTCCAACTTCCTCTTAGCTGAATTGATGGTGAGGTCGTTGAACCCGCCCCCATTAATGACCATGGCGGAGGGAAAGTATTCCCACCTGCTGTGCGTTGTCAGCGGCTCCTGCAGGTGCTCGGGAATGTCGAAATCCTCGGGCCTGGTCACCGAGAAGGCGGTCAAGATAGGCACCGACTCGTCTGATGGTCGGGCGTCTTCTTCTGGCTCCTTGGCTTCATGGGCGTCACGACGAGGAGCGTCGTTTCGCCTGTATTGCGCGAGCCTCCCTCCCTTGATGAGGGTTTCAATGGCGTCCTTGAGGTGGACGCAGTCCTCTGTCAGATGACCATGACTCCTATGGTATTGACGGTATTTATTTTTGTCCGCCCCTGGCTTGGCGGGAGCAGGTCGGGGACGCTTGACGCTGCCGTCCTTGAAGTCTGTACTGGCACACTCCGCCAGAATACGCTCGCGGGAAGCTGTGAGCGGAGTGTACTCGGTGAAACGGCCCGAGGGGCCCCTTTGTTCTCGGACTTTCCGGGGTCGGTCTTCTTTCCTTTTCTCCCCGGTACGTCGGGGAGGAGCCTCTTGGCGTGAGCTGCTGCTGTTGTTGGGACCCCGAGTCCTGGAGTCTCGGGCCCTGTTGGCAGCTTCCCTCTCCTCGTAATCCATATATGCTCGAGCTTTATCGAGGAGGGCGTCGAAAGACCTGGGCGGCTCGATTCCCACGGCTTTTCTGAATTCTGTGCCGGGGAGGAGCCCCCTCTCCAACAGATATCTCTTCATGTGGTCCGTGCAGGGGACCTGTATCGCTTCTCGGTTGAAGCGGTTGATGAACTCCCTCAAGGTCTCATCCTGTCTTTGGATGATGGCCTCGAGCGCCGCCTCGGTCTTTGGATGGCGTCGAGAAGCGGTGAAGGAACTGATGAACTGGTTCTTCAGGTTCCGCCACGAGGTGATTGAGCCCGGGGTGAGTCCTTTGTACCAGTCCATGGCCGCCTTCCTGAGAGTCGTGAGGAAAAGACGGCACTTGATGGGCCCCCCGACATTATGATAATGGAGCATGGCCTCGAACCCGTCAATGTGGTCGACCGGGTCCGCAACTCCGTCATACTCCTTCAGATGTGGGGGCTTCTTCATGCCCGGGGGGATGGGTGCATCCATGATGGCCTGCGACAGGGGACCGCAGGGGTCGTCCTCGTCGCTCCTCTCCGGAGACAGAGATGGGGACCTGTAGTATTGTCTGGCACGGTGGTCGTGCTGAGTCTCCCTCGAGCGTGATGCTCGCTGGTTGAATGTTACACGGCCGTCTCCGGCGTGTCTCTTGTCGTGCCTCGCCGGGTCGCGACTGGGTTCTCCGGCGGGGATGATGGGATCTCTCTCCAAATATGGTCGCCTCTGCTTTGGCCAGGGAGAAGGGCTTCTGGAGTTTTCCCTGTAGTGTCTCCGCGGGGGAGAAGGGTGTCGGTCTTCAGTCACCCGAGGAGGGGGAGTATGTGGTCTCTGATGCCTCCTCGAGGGTCTTCGCTCGTATTCAAGCGCCTTTAATCTCTCTCCTTGGGCGAAGATGAGATAGTTCGTTTGGTTAATTGCTGCGAACAACGCTTGTGTGGTGGCATTCGCCCCGGGGGGGACGAGGACTTCTTGAAACCGGACGGCTCTGTAGTGGGCGAGGGCCGCCGGGTCGTCCTCGAGTGGTGGTGGGAGCGAGGAGGATGATGCTGTGGCTCCGTCCCTGTACGAGGAAGTTCCGAGGACGGTTGTTGCAGGAGCGGTGTTATGACCGGGATTGCCGACGTTGTCGAGATGTCCGTTTTTGTCCGTCGTGCCGTTATTGGTGTCGGCGACACGAACGTTCTGCTCATCGCGAGCTGGATCAGCCATGACAGGTAGTTGAATTTTGAGCTTTGGTCTTTTGAGTTGTTTGTAAGACGGGGAAGCTAGATTCCCACAGACGGCGCCACTGGTCTGACCTGATCAGACTTGGACCGTCACGGCTGGCTCCGAGCTGAAAGCTTTTTGAACGAGGTGGGGGGGGGGTACCTGCAAGACA